>JAYESA010000004.1:318835889-319435889 GCA_036927795.1 Iris macrosiphon
AAGATAGCAATATCAGCATAATGAAAGATCTACACAATATCCAGGCAAAGTAAATAAATCGGAGAACAATCCGATATTAAGTCTGTTACACAAGTTCTCAAAGACAGGAATTTAAGAGTTTAATTAAACAGGAAATAGAGAGTTTAATGAAACAGGAAAATAAAGACTAAATGACTGAGCATGGTGAAGCAGTTGTTCAGGAGAAGTCCTCAGCGGTCACCTCGTCCTCAGGTTCAGGTACTGCTCCAAGTAGTGCCCCTGTTCCGTACACCTCAGGGTAGCTCTCGTCTGCTATAACTGGAGAACAAAACCAGGTCCTCAGCGGGACGTAACAAGGTACAGAAGAATACGAGCCATAATACAGTGAATGAGCATGCAAGTCAACCAAAATGTTAAACACAAGAGAAGCACAAGAAATTAATAAGTTTAAGACAGTGGCATGCCGATGTTACTATCAAACAAATCCGATTAAATATTTAAAACCAGCTAAGTGATCATGCAAGTGAGAGTTATTATTCATATTCAGGCTGAGACTACTACAGGATCAGTGACAAGAAATCATAGCAGTGTTTTCTCGAAGGGCCAGTACAGGTGCCAAAGCTCTGTGTCAGAGACTAGGACACTTCCAGATAACCAGATATATATATAATATAATCAGCCTTGATATGGTAATACTCTCCCCACCCAATGAATCTCACGTCACAGTTCTCAATGTTCATGTTACGCAAGATTAGAACTAATGCAGCTAGTCAGGATAAAACATAAAGCTCAAGTTATGAAATCTATATCCTAAACAAAATCCCCTTGGATAATCAGGAAGATTCTGTATCATGCTTTGTGTCAGGTGTCCTAGGTTTAATTTACTTGATAGGGCAAGTACCACAGTCATAGAAATTAAAGCAAGAGAATTAAAACGAATCAATAAACTGCATTTTATGGCAAGGTACACTTGCCTGGATTTCCTGTTTCAGTTATAGTTCTGGCAGTAGCTGGATTTGCAGGCAGTACTCCGGCTGCTGAAATAAATATCACCATCAGATTCAGAAAATGTCAATCAGCTAGAAACGCCTGTCCTTGAGTCCAATTTGGAGACAAGGGCAAAAACGTCATTTTTGGGTCAAGGCGGGGTCCAGATGTGGGCCGTCTTGCACCGAAAAATGCGCCAGGGTCAAAGGTCTCAAAAATAGTCCAACTTAGTGTCAACAGGTCAGGAACGATGATACGAACCCAACGGAACTTCCAGAATTGGATTCCGATGAGCCGTTCTCAAAATCGCCCGTCAGGTGGAGCCTGTGGGGCCCACGACACGCGATTTTTCCAACGTTCTCAGAATCGAACCAAACTTGACCCACAGGACCAGCGTATTGCTACGAGTCCGATGGCGCAAGTTTCGTCTCGATCTGACTTGTGTACACTAAGTTACAGCAAGTTTCAGAAGGGTCGGATACGGGGCGTTGTCCGCGGATACGCACTGATTCCGGTGTGCACGCACATCCGAATCAGCTTCTGCGAAATCCCGCACGTCCGTATCAACGACGCTGACGTGTCGGTGAAGACCGCACGTGACCAAGTCGTCCCGTTTGGCGGGGCGTACTCGATTCCGGGGTGAAACAGGGTCTGGTTTTCCTGTTTTTGGATCGCGGTGTGCGATCACCACAGGACGCGATGCCCCGAGCGGTTTGTCCGGGCACCGAGAGGGTCATACAGGCTACACGATACAATTTACGGAATCGAATTCCGAGCTACGAGTCAAAAGTTACAGATACCTGAAGTGAGCTGAAAACCAAGTCCTCGTATCCTCGAGTCGTGTCCGACACAAGTTCAAAATTAGGGTTTAGGGTTTCTGTGTCGAATCCTCTGTGTCCGTGTCCTCTGTTCACTGGGGTTTACTGTGCTCCTGGTCTTCTGTGTCGGTGTCCAGCCTGTGTCCAACTCTGAAGCTCGCCGGAGTGCTGGGACGACTCGCCGGAGAGGTGCTGGCCTCGGCTGGGGGTGGCGGAGCAGCTTGCTGTCGCCGGGCGGCGTTCGAGGAGGCGTCGGCTACGGTCTGGGCGGCCGAGTCTCGAGGGGCGGCGGTAGGGAGCTGAGGGCGAGTCGGCGGAGAGAGGAGGCCGGAGGCGGGCTGCTGCGGAAAGGCTGGAGGAGGTAGGAGGGGACCGGGGTGGTTCTGGAGTCGGCGGAGGCGCTGGAGAGGTGCGGTGGATGGGTGGTCCGGCGTCGGAGTTGCAGGCGGAGGAAGTGAGGGGCGGCTAGGGTTTCGACAGCGGCAAGGGATGCGGGTTTTATAGCCGGAGGAGAGCCGGTGGAGGGAGAGGAAGCGGGAGGGACGGTCGTCCGGTGAGGGAGACGACCAGGCGGCGGGTACGGGAGGAGAAAGGTCGCCGGCGGCGGGCGTTTCCGGCGCGGGGAGGGGAACCGTCGAGCAGCGGTTGGGGAGAAGAGGATCGGGTTTGCGGGTCTGCGGGTTGGCGGGTTAGCTGACCCGGCCCGACCCGCTAGGCGGTTCGGCCGGTCCGGTTCATCTGGACCGGGTTCAGGCCGGTTCAGGCCGGTTTGAACCCGGTTCAGCCCGGTTCAATTTGGGTTTGAATTGGTTTAAATAATTAATTTGTTTTTAGGCTTTTAAAATCAATCCGGGGTCCAATAAATTCCCGGAAAATTACCCTGGGTCTAGTTTTCTATTTTACACCATAAAATATTATTTTCATAATATTTTAATATTAATTAATAACATTTAAAAAATTCATTAATAATTAAAGATCCTGGTTTTAAATTCAGAAAAATCACAGTAATTCCAGAAATGGTGAAAAATTCCAAATTTAAAATTCTTTGAAAATAAGGGGGATTACAATATACCCCCCTTAAGAGGATTGCGTCCTCGCAATCAAAGAATAACCGGTCAACAGAGATGACACGGTTACCAATTTTATTTGAATCACAATACAATAAAGAAAATCAAGGTTCAGGGCTTGAACACATAGGAAAATCATTTCCCTAAGTAAAAATTATGCAATTTCCCAAATGTGGGAAATCTAGAAAATTACTGTTTTTTATAAAACCAGGTTATCTTTTCAAAACTTATCAGGTTAACAATTCTAAGTTATTATCAAGTTCAAAACTAGGTTATCAATTGTTAGCAAGTTAAAATTATCAGGTTTTAAGGTTATCAGGTCAGGTCTGGGGTCACGAACCAGCAGGCACGAACTATAACAATGCTAGAAACGAAACAACTACAAAGACTTACGCGCATTAGCAACTCCTTGGTTCTGCGCGTCTCCCACAGTCATCGTGAAAACTTGGCCGCGTCCTTGAGGTGGTGCTCTCTGGTGTTGCTGGGCTTGCTGGTAGGGTGCTGCTTGAAGTGCCAAAGGTGGCCTTGGTTGAGGTCCCGCTGGTGCTGGTAGAGCTTGTTGGTTCGCCCTTGGTGCTTCCCTACGATCAGGACAGTCCTTCACTGCATGCTGTCTAGATCCACAACCTAAGCACAATCCATGTTTACGTCTACACTCCTTCTCAACATGGCCTATCCTGCCGCAGTAATAACAAGTAGGAAGAGTCAGGGCTTTGGATGCAGATCCCTGTGGTGTTTGATGCAGATGAGGTTTCTTGGCAGCCTCTCCATTGTTTGATCTGGCTGGTACTGATGTGGAAGGCCTCTTCAGACTGGTTTCTCTCCTGGTGACGCGCTCCATGCGTCTAGCTGCAGCAAGGACGTCGGTGTACGAAGTTGGTGCGACAGATCCAATCAATTTTTGTAGTTCGATGTTGAGTCCGTCGAAAAACTTCTCGGCCTTCTCTACTTCTGTCGGGATCAAGGTAGGAGCGAAGCGACTCAGACGAATGAACTCGGCGTTGTACTCTTCCACCGTCATAGCTTCCTGAGTGAGGCGATTGAACTTGTCCCTCAGTTCTGATCGAGCGATAGCAGGTATGTACATCTCCTGGAAGAGTCTGGAGAACTCTTCCCAAGTAACTCGGTCTGGTCCGAGCCTGGTCTCTTCGGATAGCCACCAGTGATGAGCATTGTCCGTCAATTGCATCCTGACGGCAGTCATCCAACGATCTTGGGGAAGCTCAGCTGCTTCTAATTGATGCCGAATGTTGGTGAGCCATTCATGCACTTCTGTTGGTCCTTCCTTGCCAGAGAAAGTACGGGGCTTTAGTTGGCGAAAGTCTGTGATAGAGCCCGTCGGATGTCGTCTAGCTGGTAGGTTGGCCTGCTCCAGTGCATTTACTAGACTGTTCCTCAAGTACTCAGCTTCGCGACGTTGGGCTTCAGTTTGGACTTGTTGCTGAGCTTGCATCATTGCGAAGAACATCTGGAACAGCTGCTGTCCGTCCATTGCTTGGCCTGGTGGGAAGACAGGCATCTGAGGAGTGAACTGGGGCGGAGGTGGAATATCATCACGCCAAAATCTAGATGATTGCGGATCTGCTTGTCTGCTTCGGTGAGTAGAGGGATCTCCACTCAATAGCGTCACTTCGTCTTCTCCGTAGGTGGTTTCAGCACCTATTGGTGTTCTTACTGGAGTTCCGTCGGTTTCTCGTGAATCCATTACTCTGCATCAACAATAAACTATAAGAGGCGCACAGGAGTCAAGGCAAGATGCAATAAAAATTTAGTTTGAATACGATACAGATATCAAGAACGTTTGCAAGCAAGTGGATGAGATCCTAAAAACTTATCTTATTCTTATTGCAGGCCTGTTCGGTCCCTAAGTTGAAACCGAACATTTTAGTCATTGACCTGCATGGGCCACCACAAAAACCATGTCACGCCCCAGTCCCAAAATACCGAGGGACTGGATGCGTGATTATGGCCAGCAGCACACACCGATAGACAAACCCAATTTAATGGATCCATCGGAGTGTACTTAAGCTGTATTATACAAGTCAGGGTTTACTAATCTCATCCACAAATTAAAGATAGCAATATCAGCATAATGAAAGATCTACACAATATCCAGGCAAAGTAAATAAATCGGAGAACAATCCGATATTAAGTCTGTTACACAAGTTCTCAAAGACAGGAATTTAAGAGTTTAATTAAACAGGAAATAGAGAGTTTAATGAAACAGGAAAATAAAGACTAAATGACTGAGCATGGTGAAGCAGTTGTTCAGGAGAAGTCCTCAGCGGTCACCTCGTCCTCAGGTTCAGGTACTGCTCCAAGTAGTGCCCCTGTTCCGTACACCTCAGGGTAGCTCTCGTCTGCTATAACTGGAGAACAAAACCAGGTCCTCAGCGGGACGTAACAAGGTACAGAAGAATACGAGCCATAATACAGTGAATGAGCATGCAAGTCAACCAAAATGTTAAACACAAGAGAAGCACAAGAAATTAATAAGTTTAAGACAGTGGCATGCCGATGTTACTATCAAACAAATCCGGTTAAATATTTAAAACCAGCTAAGTGATCATGCAAGTGAGAGTTATTATTCATATTCAGGCTGAGACTACTACAGGATCAGTGACAAGAAACCATAGCAGTGTTTTCTCGAAGGGCCAGTACAGGTGCCAAAGCTCTGTGTCAGAGACTAGGACACTTCCAGATAACCAGATATATATATAATATAATCAGCCTTGATATGGTAATACTCTCCCCACCCAATGAATCTCACGTCACAGTTCTCAATGTTCATGTTACGCAAGATTAGAACTAATGCAGCTAGTCAGGATAAAACATAAAGCTCAAGTTATGAAATCTATATCCTAAACAAAATTCCCTTGGATAATCAGGAAGATTCTGTATCATGCTTTGTGTCAGGTGTCCTGGGTTTAATTTACTTGATAGGGCAAGTACCACAGTCATAGAAATTAAAGCAAGAGAATTAAAACGAATCAATAAACTGCATTTTATGGCAAGGTACACTTGCCTGGATTTCCTGTTTCAGTTATAGTTCTGGCAGTAGCTGGATTTGCAGGCAGTACTCCGGCTGCTGAAACAAATATCACCATCAGATTTAGAAAATGTCAATCAGCTAGAAATGCCTGTCCTTGAGTCCAATTTGGAGACAAGGGCAAAAACGTCATTTTCGGGTCAAGGCGGGGTCCAGATGTGGGCCGTCTTGCACCGAAAAACGCGCCAGGGTCAAAGGTCTCAAAAATAGTCCAACTTAGTGTCAACAGGTCAGGAACGATGATACGAACCCAACGGAACTTCCAGAATTGGATTCCGATGAGCCGTTCTCAAAATCGCCCGTCAGGTGGAGCCTGTGGGGCCCACGACACGCGATTTTTTCAACGTTCTCAGAATCGAACCAAACTTGACCCACAGGACCAGCGTATTGCTACGAGTCCGATGGCACAAGTTTCGTCTCAATCTGACTTGTGTACACTAAGTTACAGCAAGTTTCAGAAGGGTCAGATACGGGGCGTTGTCCGCGGATACGTACTGATTCCGGTGTGCACGCACATCCGAATCAGCTTCTGCGAAATCCCGCACGTCCGTATCAACGACGCTGACGTGTCGGTGAAGACCGCACGTGACCAAGTCGTCCCGTTTGGCGGGGCGTACTCGATTCCGGGGTAAAACAGGGTCTGGTTTTCCTGTTTTTGGATCGCGGTGTGCGATCACCACAGGACGCGATGCCCCGAGCGGTTTGTCCGGACACCGAGAGGGTCATACAGGCTACACGATACAATTTACGGAATCGAATTTCGAGCTACGAGTCAAAAGTTACAGATACCTGAAGTGGGCTGAAAACCAAGTCCTCGTATCCTCGAGTCGTGTCCGACACAAGTTCAAAATTAGGGTTTAGGGTTTCTGTGTCGAATCCTCTGTGTCCGTGTCCTCTGTTCACTGGGGTTTACTGTGCTCCTGGTCTTCTGTGTCGGTGTCCAGCCTGTGTCCAACTCTGAAGCTCGCCGGAGTGCTGGGACGACTCGCCGGAGAGGTGCTGGCCTCGGCTGGGGGTGGCGGAGCAGCTTGCTGTCGCCGGGCGGCGTTCGAGGAGGCGTCGGCTACGGTCTGGGCGGCCGAGTCTCGAGGGGCGGCGGTAGGGAGCTGAGGGCGAGTCGGCGGAGAGAGGAGGCCGGAGGCGGGCTGCTGCGGAAAGGCTGGAGGAGGTAGGAGGGGACCGGGGTGGTTCTGGAGTCGGCGGAGGCGCTGGAGAGGTGCGGTGGATGGGTGGTCCGGCGTCGGAGTTGCAGGCGGAGGAAGTGAGGGGCGGCTAGGGTTTCGACAGCGGCAAGGGATGCGGGTTTTATAGCCGGAGGAGAGCCGGTGGAGGGAGAGGAAGCGGGAGGGACGGTCGTCCGGTGAGGGAGACGACCAGGCGGCGGGTACGGGAGGAGAAAGGTCGCCGGCGGCGGGCGTTTCCGGCGCGGGGAGGGGAACCGTCGAGCAGCGGTTGGGGAGAAGAGGGATCGGGTTTGCGGGTCTGCGGGTTGGCGGGTTAGCTGACCCGGCCCGACCCGCTAGGCGGTTCGGCCGGTCCGGTTCATCTGGACCGGGTTCAGGCCGGTTCAGGCCGGTTTGAACCCGGTTCAGCCCGGTTCAATTTGGGTTTGAATTGGTTTAAATAATTAATTTGTTTTTAGGCTTTTAAAATCAATCCGGGGTCCAATAAATTCCCGGAAAATTACCCTGGGTCTAGTTTTCTATTTTACACCATAAAATATTATTTTCATAATATTTTAATATTAATTAATAATATTTAAAAAATTTATTAATAATTAAAGATCCTGGTTTTAAATTCAGAAAAATCACAGTAATTCCAGAAATGGTGAAAAATTCCAAATTTAAAATTCTTTGAAAATCAGGGGGATTACAATTATATAGACGGAGTGACACCAGGCAACGGAGGACAAACATCGCAGAGCGATCAAACCAGCCAGCCTAATCCAAGGTTCCGGCGAGATAACATCCCACCTCCACCACAGTTCACTCCCCAGATGCCAGTTTTCCCGCCAGGACAAGCCATGGACGGGCAACAGATGTTCCAGATGATGTATGCTATGATCCAAGCCCAACAGCAGATTCAGCAAGAGGCCCATCGTCAGGAGGCCGAGTATCTGAGAACCAGCCTGGTATCCGCATTAGAGCAGGCAAATCCACCAGCAAGACGATCAACGATGGGATCTATCACCAATTTCCGTCAGCTCAAGCCTCGTACATTTTCTGGTAAAGAGGGGCCAACAGAAGTTCATGAATGGCTCACGAACATACAGCACCAGTTGGAAGCAGCTGAACTTCCGAGAGAGAAATGGATGACTGCAGTCAGAATGCAGTTAACTGAAAATGCACATTATTGGTGGTTAACAGAAGAGAGGAGGCTCGGACAGGACCGAGTCACCTGAGAAGAGTTCTCCAGACTCTTCAAAGAGATGTATATTTGTCACGCCCCAGTCCCAAAATGCCGAGGGACTGAGCATGTGAGCAATGGCCAGCAGCACGCACCGATGGACAACCCAATTTAATGGATCCATCAGGGCATGCTTAAGCTGTAGTCTAGCAGTAAAATGTTACAAGACTCAGGTTATTCTAATCTCATCCACAACAGATAATAACAGATAAAGACAGAGTAATGCAAATAGAATAAATAAGCTGATCTCAATAAGTATCTCGGGAAACAATCCGAGAATATGTCTGGTACAACAATGCAAATAGACAGGAAATAAACAACTGGAAATAGAAATAACTGACTACATACAGCCACTGGTCAAGAGAAGTCCTCTGGTACGATCTCGTCCTCAGATCCTGGTACAGCTCCTGGAAGTGCTTCTGTACGGTGTATCTCTGGATGGTTCTCTTCGGCTATACCTGGGGATATAGTCCATTCCAGGTCCTCAGGGGACATAACAAGGTACAGATAATACAAGCCAAAATATAAGCAGTGCAGAAATTAAATGAAACAGCAGGATAAACTATGTAACCAGCTAGGTGATAAATGCAAGTTGAGAGCATCACTATAACTCAGGCTGAAGCTGCTACAAGCTCTGTGTCGGGGAGCCGGTAGCAGTGATATCATGTAGTTGTCTAGCTCAATGGGAGACTACGACGCCGGCATAATATAAAATCAACCTGTAGCCTGTGTAACTCTTCTCACCCAATGTAATCTCGCATATCATGACCATAACGTCTCATGTCCATGTCAAGCGGGATCATAGCTAATGCAACAAGTCATAAAGTATCTAGGAACATATGTCAATGTCAAGTCCTGTATCCTATACAGAATCACCATAAATGTCTCAGGAAGACTCTGTCTCATGAATAGTATCAAGTGTCCTGGGTTCTGGAGTACTTGATAAGACAAGTACGAGAATTATTGGGTCTCGATATCCATCTCTATGTGACGTTACACAACTCCGCGTACGGAGTTGGCACCCGACTGGTAATCGGACGCTAAGTACGCCACTCGGTCCTGGGTTTTAACAGTTAAACAGGTTTATATGCATTTAAACAAGAATTCAGGCCAGTTCTATAACAAGAGTTACTACAATTTGGCAAGCTTTACTTGCCCACTGATGGATAAACAAGTCAAGGAAAAATAAGTAGCAAGCTGCAGGGTTTGGCAAGGTACACTTGCCTGTGGTTCCGGCTCTGATTTCGGCTCTGACTTCAGTTGGATTTGCAGGCGGTACTCCGGTTGCTAAAATAAACATCACCATCAGATCCAGAAAATATCAATCAGCTAGAAACGTCTGTCCTTGGGTCCAATTTGGAGACAAGGGCAAAAATGGCAGTTTCGGGTCAAAACGGGGTCCTCATGTGGGCCCGCTTTGCACCGAAAAATGTGTCAGGGTCAAAGGTCTCCAAATTCACCAAACTTAGTGTCAACATGTCAGGAACGATGATACGAACCCAAAGGAACTTCCATAATTGGATTCCGATGAGCCGATCACAAAATTGCCCGTCGAGCGGGGCCCGTGGGGCCCACGACACGCGATTTCGTCAACGTTCTCAGAATCGAACCAAACTTGACCCACAGGACCAGGGTATTGCTACGAGTCCGATGGCGCAAGTTTTGTCTCGATCCGACGTGTGTACACAAAGTTAGGGTACGTTCCAGAAAGTACGAATACGGGACGATGTCCGCGGATACGAGTTGATCCCGGTGTGCACGCACACCCGAATCGACTTCCGCGAAATCCCACACGTCCGTATCGACAACGCGCACGTATCTGTGAAGACCGTGCGCGGCCAAGTTGTCCCGTTTGGCGGGGCGTACTCAGTTCCGGGGTGAAACAGGGTCTGGTTTTTCCTGTTTTTGGATCGCGGTGTGCGATCACCACAGGACGCGATGCCCCGAACGGTTTATCCGAGCACCGAGAGGGTCATACAGGCTTCGCAACGCAATTTACGGAATCGAAAATCGAGCTACGAGCAAGAAGTTATGAGTACCTGAACAGGGTCCTCGGAAACCGGGTTCACCGTGTCCGACACGTGTCCGACACGTGTCTGATACAATGAATTAGGGTTAGGGTTCGCTGTGGCGGCCGGAGACGGCGGCTCTGAGGCGGCTCTGCGGCGGGGGAGGTCGGCCGGGCTAGGGCGGCGAGGCACGCGGCGGCTCTGCGGCGCCGTGGGGCTGAGCGGCCGGAGGCGGCGCCGGCTCGGAAGCTGCGGACGGCTGCTGGAGAAGAGGAGTCGGCGGAGGAGGGAGCCGGGAAGCGCGGGCGGCTGGAGGCGAGGGCGGTGCGGGGGAGGCGGAGCTCGCGGGGCGTGGTCCGGAGGAGCGGCGGGCGGCGCGGGCGGCGCGGCCGGCGGAAGCGGCGCGGGAAGCGGGCTTCGTGGGGGGGGGGGGGAGAAAGGGTCAGCGGGTCGGACGGGTGCGGGTCTGGCAGACCCGGCCCGACCCGTTAGACGAAGCGGGTTCGGGTGCGGGTCGGGTTCGGTCAGGCGGACCCGACCCGACCCGACCCGATAGCCCAACGGGCTGGGCCGCGGGTTTGGGCTGGGCTAGGGATAGGTTAATTAATTAAAAATAAATCACTAAATCATTAAATAATTAAATAATTAAATAAATAATTATTTTTATGTGTTTAAAAATAGGTCCGGGGCATAATAAATTCCAAAAAAATTGCCATAAGTCCAGTTTTCCATTTTACACTCAAAATATTAGTTTCATAATATTTTAGTATTGTTTATTATCATTTAAAAATTATTTAATAATTAAAATCCTATTTTTAAATTACAGAAAATTTCCAGAAAATTCCAGAAAATTATGAAAAATCCAGATTTAAAAATTTTGAAAAATCAGGGGGTTTACAATCTACCCCCTTAAGAGGATTGCGTCCTCGCAATCAAAAGAATCACCGGCCAACAGAGATGACACGGTTGCAAGTATCGTTCGAAATACATCACAAGATACTTAGGGAAAGATCGTTTCCCTAAAAATGACAGTTATGCACTTTCCAGAGAAAATCTAGTTAAAGCAAGAAAACTACAACTTTTATGAAAACCAGGTTATTATTAACAAGTTACAAATTACTAGGTTGGGGGCTGAGGTCACGAACCAAGAGGCACGAGCTACTACAAGACTAGAAACGGATAACTACGAATCACTTACGCGCATCAGCGTCCTCCACAGTCATCGCGTAAGCTTGTTCGCGTCCTTGCAGTTGATTCTTCTGCTGTTGAGCCTGCTGGAAGAGTAGTTCCTGGGGTATCAAGGGTGGCCTCGGCTGATACCCTCCTGGAGCTGGTGGTAGGACTTTTTGAACTTCCGTTTGCGGTGCTCCCAATGCTGGATGGGCTGGCCTTGGTTCTGGTAACGCTTGCTGGTTACCCTTTGGTACTCTGTCTTGACGCTCAGGGCATTCCCTCAGTAAATGCTGGCTGGATCCGCAAGCCAAACATAATCTTATTTTCCGTCTGCACTTGTTCTCTATATGACCTCGCCGGTGACAATATGGACAAACAGGTATTGCCTGTGGAGATACTTCTGATGGCTGGTGTATGTGAGATCTTTTTGCAACTTCTTCTGGTTGTGCTGGTGCTGACGTGGATGGCCGCTTCAGACTGGTCTCTCTCTTGATGACGCGCTCAATGCGCCGCGCTGCAGCAAGGACGTCCGAGTAAGATATAGGTGCAACGGATCCAATTAGTTTCTGTAGCTCAATGTTTAGTCCGTCGAAGAATTTCTCAGCCTTCTCTTCTTCTGTCGGGATCAATGTTGGAGCGAAGCAACTTAGACGAATGAACTCAGCGTTGTACTCTTCCACCGTCTTAGTATCCTGAGTGAGGTGATTAAACTTGTCCCGAAGTTCTGATCGAGGGATAGCTGGAATGTACATCTCCTGAAAGAGTCTAGAGAACTCTTCCCAAGTGACTCGGTCTGGTCCGAGCCGGGTCTCCTCGGCCACCAGTGATGTGCATTATCCGTCAACTGTATTCTGACGGCAGTCATCCAACGTTCCTTTGGAAGCTCAGCTGCTTCTAATTGATGTTGAGTGTTGGTGAGCCACTCATGAACTTCGATGGTCTCTTCCTTGCCTGAGAATGTACAGGGCCTCAGCTGTCGAAAGTCGGTGATAGAGCCCGTTGTTGGCCGTCGAGCTGGTAGGTTGGCCTGCTCCAGTGCAGTTACTAGGCTGCGACTCAAAGCCTCTTGTTGAGCTTGCATTATTGCATAGACCATTTGAAACATCTGCTGTCCGTCCATAGCCTGCCCTAGTGGAATTACGGGCATTGATGGAGTAACTGGCGTCGTTGGTGGAATGTTATCTTGCTGGATCCTCGGGGCATATTGTTGAGCTGACTGTCCTCCATCTACTGGTGTTACTTCGTCTTCGTTGGTTACCCCAGCATCTCGTGGTGACGTTATGGGAGTCTCGTCGTTTGCTCGTGAATCTATAACCCTGCAACCAAAATAAACAATAAGAGGCGCACATGAATCAAGGCAGGATGCAAGTCGAGAAATTAATTCGAAGCCGATATGGATATCAAGAACGTTTCAAGCAAGTGGATGAGATCCTAAAAACTTATCCTATCTTATTTGCAGGCCTGTTCGGTCCCTGGGTTGAAACCGAACAAATTAGTCGTAGACCTGCATGGGCCACCACAAAAACCATGTCACGCCCCAGTCCCAAAATGCCGAGGGACTGAGCACGTGAGCAATGGCCAGCAGCACGCACCGATGGACAACCCAATTTAATGGATCCATCAGGGCATGCTTAAGCTGTAGTCTAGCAGTAAAATGTTACAAGACTCAGGTTATTCTAATCTCATCCACAACAGATAATCACAGATAAAGACAGAGTAATGCAAATAGAATAAATAAGCTGATCTCAATAAGTATCTCGGAAAACAATTCGAGAATATGTCTGGTACAACAATGCAAATAGACAGGAAATAAACAACTGGAAATAGAAATAACTGACTACATACAGCCACTGCTCAAGAGAAGTCCTCTGGTACGATCTCGTCCTCAGATCCTGGTACAGCTCCTGGAAGTGCTCCTGTACGGTGTATCTCTGGATGGTTCTCTTCGGCTATACTTGGGGATATAGTCCATTCCAGGTCCTCAGGGGACATAACAAGGTACAGATAATACAAGCCAAAATATAAGCAGTGCAGAAATTAGATGAAACAGCAGGGTAAACTATGTAACCAGCTAGGTGATAAATGCAAGTTGAGAGCATCACTAGAACTCAGGCTGAAGCTGCTACAAGCTCTGTGTCGGGGAGCCGGTAGCAGTGATATCATGTAGTTGTCTAGCTCAATGGGAGACTACGACGCCGGCATAATATAAAATCAACCTGTAGCCTGTGTAACTCTCCCCACCCAATGTAATCTCGCATATCATGACCATAACGTCTCATGTCCATGTCAAGCAGGATCATAGCTAATGTAACAAGTCATAAAGTATCTAGGAACATATGTCAATGTCAAGTCCTGTATCCTATACAGAATCACCATAAATGTCTCAGGAAGACTCTGTCTCATGAATAGTGTCAAGTGTCCTGGGTTCTGGAGTACTTGATAAGACAAGTACGAGAATTATCGGGTCTCGATATCCATCTCTATGTGACGTTACACAACTCCGCGTACGGAGTTGGCACCCGACTGGTAATCGGACGCTAAGTACGCCACTCGGTCCTGGGTTTTAACAGTTAAACAGGTTTATATGCATTTAAACAAGAATTTAGGCCAGTTCTATAACAAGAGTTACTACAATTTGGCAAGCTTTACTTGCCCACTGATAGATAAACAAGTCAAGAAAAAATAAGTAGCAAGCTGCAGTATCACGCCCCAGTCCCAAAATACGTAGGACTAGGAATACGTAACACGCCAGCCGTATGTATACGAACTCCAATATATGAAAACCATATACACACGTACGCTGTACATGAATATCCAATCCATAGTGGTAATATATGTCACAACAAGTCACACGCAGTTCTATATCTCATCCACAACACAAATAATAGAATAATGAAAATCAATAACTGAATATCAAAGAAGCAGTCTCAAATAGTAATCTCAAAGTGCAATAGTCGGGTGGAAACAAATCCACTGCAAATCGACTATAATAAACTTCTAAAGAGAGAGAAGAATAAACTCTAATATAAGAATAAATGTCTAGAAAAGAATAGCAACTAGAATCTCTAAACAGCTGCAATGAATCACATATAATCAGAAGGTAAGATCTCCTCAGACTGATAGGTAGCGTCAGGTCCAGGTCCATACTCCTGCGGGTACTCCTGCTCACCTATATCTGGAAGGGACCAGGTCCTCAGAGGGACGTAACAAGATACAAAAAGCACATGCCAATAAAGTACTAAAAATAAACATCCATTGGGGTCGCCTAACCATCTATGTGAATGCAGTTTGAGAACAACTTTCTAACAAGTGGGCTATCTGGCCATAAATAGGATTGGCATAGTTCTCTTGGAGATCCAGGGGCCTACAAAGGCACGACGACTTTCGAACGTCGGAGGCCCGTCATGATAATATATAGGGGTCATCATGACCGCGTATCTCCGGCAGAGCGTACGGGTTACACAAGGAAAGTGCAAAGGAGCCCAAATACGGTACTTGTTGTTCTCTCCACCCAATGCTCTAAGCATGTCATATCCATGACACGATAATACCTCTAATAATCGCCAGGTCTACTAGCATGCAAAGTTTCTATTGGCAGTTATCCCTATCCGTCGTACAACCTATACGTACCAGTGGCCAGCCGAATACGCAAGTCCGTGTCCTACATGTGACTCACACTCGTGTATGAATAGTGTCATGGCCAATGAAACATAAATGCCTCATGAAAATGGGGTAGTCTCATAAAGTAGGTCCAATGCATATACATAAATAAAACATAGTACGACGACACCGTCGTTGCACCCAAGTTTCCTTGGACGCGCAGTTTATATAGCAGTTTAAAATAAATGAACTAAATAAACAGAAAATAAACATGCATGTCTCTTATGGAATGTAAAAACAGTACAATGGCAAGGTATACTTGCCTGGCGAGAAATCTGTAAAGTGTACGCGCCCAAATGTCAAGGACACTGAACCTGGAACTAAGGACTCCGAACAAACGTCTCCGGATGCTGAAATAAACATCACCAACATTTCCAGAATGAGCAAAATAGCTAAAAAGTACATCCCTTTCGTCCAATTTGGACACAGGGGCAAAACGGTAATTTCGGGTAAAAGTGGGGTCCACGTGTGGCCCACTTTGCACCGAAAAATGTGTCAAGGGTAATAGTCTCTAAATGGGACAAACTATAGGTCAAACAACTCTAGATGTCAATACGAACCCAACGGTATGTCCAAATGTGGATTCCGATGGGCCGAACAGAATTATGTCCAAAAAGTCAACTGTGGGGCCCGCCAATTGGCGATTTGGTCAACGGTCTTAGAATCGCGTGAAATTTGGGTCACAGGACCAGCGCGTTACCACGAGTCCAGTGGCGCAAGTTTCGTCGCAATCTGACAAGCGTGCACAAAATACGTGCGAGTTCCACAAAAGTTGCGACACGAAATATGTCTGCAGATACGGCCTGATTCCGGCGAGTACACGTGTCCGAATCAATCCCCACAAAATTTCACATGTCCGGTTACGCTGTATGCACCATGCGGTACACTTGGTACATGGCGGGGCGGTCCCGTTTGGCGGGGCGCGCTCCGTTTTCCAACTTTTGGAAAACCGAAAAAGTGGGTGCGCGCAGTTTTGTGATGAATTTAACTTTGTCCACAGCGACTAATAGCATAGGGTTATTTAACAGAAAATAAACTAGGTCAGGTATTCTATCGGTATCAAAAAGAATCACCGAATTCGGATCTCTGTGGTGGGAGATACGAACTCGGCAATATGGGTGTTCATTCTGGAATTCTGCGATTCCAGAATTGGGTCTGTCCGTCCACTTTGGACGCTATTTTTTACCTAGGGGCACACGTTTTTCAAGGTTGGCTATAAAACGAATATTGGAGAGGGTTAAGGGATGATCATATCTATGAAAACAGAACAGCGTTTGGTCGAGCGAGTCGACGGAAAATCGCGCCGGAGCGAAGGTGCTTCGAGTGGGATTCTGCAGGATGCGAGGTTGGCGTCGACGGGATGATTGGATGGCTTGGTGGGGCTTCTCTGGCTGCGGTGATGGCTCTTAGATGGGAAGAGGAGGTCTGGGTATATTAGGTTAGGGTCTATGGGATGAGAATTATATATATATATATTATATATATTAAGAGAGAGGGGGAAGGATCGGATCCGCGGGGTGATAAAGTGGCGGGTTTCTCTTATTGGCCGCTGAAGGCTACTAGTTGCTGAATTGACTTAAGGGGCGGGTCCGTTTGAAAGCATATGTGAAGGGCTTTCCATCAGCAAGTTTTTGCTGAAGAGGCTGCATAGTAGACTTAGTAATAGTAGTTATCATTTGCTAAGGAAGGTATTAGTGTTATTATTATAATTATTATTAAATTCTTATTAAATAATTCTTTTTTCTTTCTTTCTTTAAATATATATATATACATATATATATTTGTATATATATATATATATTCACACATAAGAAAATTTATATTTTAGGGTAATGCACACCGTTGGGCTAGCAACAGCTCAAGGGGTCTCCTACATGGAATAAATTTCTAAAAATTTCTGATGGTCCCATAAGTCATCTAAGTGCCCGAACACCTAACATAAAAATTATTAAAAATCTATTTCTCCTATTTAGTCCTAATTACTAAAATTTAATTAATAAATAATAAATAAAGGTATATACGATTTTCTAGGAAGGGAGTTTTACATGCAGGGTTTGGCAAGGTACACTTGCTTGTGGTTCCGGCTCTGATTTCGGCTCTGACTTCAGTTGGATTTGCAGGCGGTACTCCGGTTGCTGAAACAAACATCACCATCAGATTCAGAAAATATCAATCAGCTAGAAACGCCTGTCCTTGGGTCCAATTTGGAGACAAGGGCAAAAGCGGTAGTTTCGGGTCAAAACGGGGTCCGCATGTGGGCCCGCTTTGCACCGAAAAATGTGTCAGGGTCAAAGGTCTCCAAATTCACCAAACTTAGTGTCAACAGGTCAGGAACGATGATACAAACCCAACGGAACTTCCAGAATTGGATTCCGATGAGCCGATCACAAAATCGCCCGTCGAGCGGGGCCTGTGGGGCCCACGACACGCGATTTCGTCAACGTTCTCAGAATCGAACCAAACTTGACCCACAGGACCAGCGTATTGCTACGAGTCCGATGGCGCAAGTTTCGTCTCGATCCGACGTGTGTACACAAAGTTAGGGTGCGTTCCAGAAAGTACGGATACGGGGCGATGTTCGCGGATACGCGTTGATCCCGGTGTGCACGCACACCCGAATCGACTTCCGCAAAATCACACACGTCCGTATCGACAACGCACACGTATCTGTGAAGACCGTGCGCGACCAAGTCGTCCCGTTTGGCGGGGCGTACTCAATTCCGGGGTAAAACAGGGTCTGGTTTTTCCTGTTTTTGGATCGCGGTGTGCGATCACCACAGGACGCGATATCCCGAACGGTTTGTCCGGACACCGAGAGGGTCATACAGGCTTCGCAACGCAATTTACGGAATCGAAAACCGAGCTACGAGCAAGAAGTTATGAGTACCTGAACAGGGTCCTCGGAAACCGGGTTCACCGTGTCCGACACGTGTCTGATACAATGAATTAGGGTTAGGGTTAGGGTTCGCTGTGGCGGCCGGAGGCGGCGGCTCTGAGGCGGCTCTGCGGCGGGGGAGGCCGGCCGGGCTAGGGCGGCGAGGCACGCGGCGGCTCTGCGGCGCCGTGGGGCTGAGCGACCGGAGGCGGCGCTGGCTCGGAAGCTGCGGACGGCTGCTGGAGAAGAGGAGTCGGCGGAGGAGGGAGCCGGAAAGCGCGGGCGGCTGGAGGCGAGGGCGGTGCGGGGGAGGCGGAGCTCGCGGGGCGTGGGCCGGAGGAGCGGCGGGCGGCGCGGCCGGCGGAAGCGGCGCGGGAAGCGGGCTTCGTGGGGGGGGGGGGGAGAAAGGGTCAGCGGGTCGGGCGAGTGCGGGTCTGGCAGACCCGGCCCGACCCGTTAGACAAAGCGGGTTCGGGTGCGGGTCGGGTTCGGTCAGGCGGACCCGACCCGACCCGATAGCCCAACGGGCTGGGCCGCGGGTTTGGGCTGGGCTAGGGATAGGTTAATTAATTAAAAATAAATCACTAAATCATTAAATAATTAAATAAATAAATAATTATTTTTATGTGTTTAAAAATAGGTCCGGGGCATAATAAATTCCAGGAAAATTACCATAAGTCCAGTTTTCTATTTTACACTCAAAATATTAGTTTCATAATATTTTAGTATTGTTTATTATCATTTAAAAATCATTTAATAATTAAAACCCTGTTTTTAAATTACAGAAAATTCCCAGAAAATTCCAGAAAATTGTGAAAAATTCAGATTTAAAAATTTTGAAAAATCAGGGGGTTTATAATCTACCCCCTTAAGAGGATTGCGTTCTCGCAATCAAAAGAATCACCGGCCAACAGAGATGACACGGTTGCAAGTATCGTTCGAAACACATCACAAGATACTTAGGGAAAGATCGTTTCCCTAAAAATGACAGTTATGCACTTTCCAGAGAAAATCTAGTTAAAGCAAGAAAACTACAACTTTTATGAAAACCAGGTTATTATTAACAAGTTACAAATTACTAGGTTGGGGCTGAGGTCACGAACCAAGAGGCACGAGCTACTACATGACTAGAAACGGATAACTACGAATCACTTACGTGCATCAGCGTCCTCCACAGTCATCGCGTAAGCTTGTTCGCGTCCTTGCAGTTGATTCTTCTGCTGTTGAGCCTGCTGGAAGAGTAGTTCCTGGGGTATCAAGGGTGGCCTCGGCTGATACCCTCCTGGAGCTGGTGGTAGGACTTCTTGAACTTCCGTTTGCGGTGCTCCCAATGCTGGATGGGCTGGCCTTGGTTCTGGTAACGCTTGCTGGTTACCCTTTGGTGCTTTGTCTCGATGCTCAGGGCATTCCCTCAGTAAATGCTGGCTGGATCCGTAAGCCAAACATAATCTCATTTTCCGTCTGCACTTGTTCTCTATATGACCTCGCCGGTGACAATATGGACAAACAGGTATTGCCTGTGGAGATGCTTCTGATGGCTGGTGTATGTGAGGTCTTTTTACAACTTCTTCTGGTTGTGCTGGTGCTGACGTGGATGGCCGCTTCAGACTGGTCTCTCTCCTGATGACGCGCTCAATGCGCCGCGCTGCAGCAAGGACGTCCGAGTAAGATGTAGGTGCAACGGATCCAATTAGTTTCTGTAGCTCAAAGTTTAGTCCGTCGAAGAATTTCTCAGCCTTCTCTTCTTCTGTCGGGATCAATGTTGGAGCGAAGCGACTTAGACGAATGAACTTAGCGTTGTACTCTTCCACCGTCTTAGTATCCTGAGTGAGGTGATTAAACTTGTCCCGAAGTTCTGATCGAGCGATAGCTGGAATGTACATCTTCTGAAAGAGTCTAGAGAACTCTTCCCAAGTGACTCGGTCTGGTCCGAGCCGGGTCTCCTCGGATAGCCACCAGTGATGTGCATTATCCGTCAACTGTATTCTGACGGCAGTCATCCAACGTTCCTTTGGAAGCTCAGCTGCTTCTAATTGATGTTGAGTGTTGGTGAGCCACTCATGAACTTCGGTGGGCTCTTCCTTGCCTGAGAATGTACAGGGCCTCAGCTGTCGAAAGTCGGTGATAGAGCCCGTTGTTGGCTGTCGAGCTGGTAGGTTGGCCTGCTCCAGTGCAGTTACTAGGCTGTGACTCAAAGCCTCTTGTTGAGCTTGCATTATTGCATAGACCATTTGAAACATCTGCTGTCCGTCCATGGCCTGTCCTGGTGGAATTACGGGCATTGATGGAGTAACTGGCGTCGTTGGTGGAATGTCATCTTGCTGGATCCTCGGGGCATGTTGTTGAGCTGACTGTCCTCCATCTACTGGTGTTACTTCGTCTTCGTTGGTTACCCCAGCATCTCGTGGTGACGTTATGGGAGTCTCGTCGTTTGCTCGTGAATCCATAACCCTGCAACCAAAATAAACAATAAGAGGCGCACAGGAATCAAGGCAGGATGCAAGTCGAGAAATTAATTCGAAGCCGATATGGATATCAAGAACGTTTCAAGCAAGTGGGAGAAAGGGTCAACGGGTCGGGCGGGTGCGGGTCTGGCAGACCCGGCCCGACCCGTTAGACGAAGCGGGTTCGGGTGCGGGTCGGGTTCGGTCAGGCGGACCCGACCCGATAGCCCAACGGGCTGGGCCGCGGGTTTGGGCTGGGCTAGGGATAGGTTAATTAATTAAAAATAAATCACTAAATCATTAAATAATTAAATATTTAAATAATTAAATAATTAAATAAATAATTATTGTTAGGTGTTTAAAAATAGGTCCGGGGTCCAATAAATTCTAGAAAAATTGCCATAAGTCCAGTTTTCCATTTTACACTCAAAATATTAGTTTCATAATATTTTAGTATTGTTTATTATTATTTAAAAATCATTTAATAATTAAAACCCTGTTTTTAAATTACAGACAATTCCCAGAAAATTCTAGAAAATTGTGAAAAATCCAGATTTAAAAATTTTGAAAAAACAGGGGCTTTACAATATTCCAGCAATAGCACGGTCGGAGCTCAGAGACAAGTTCAACTGCCTTATCCAAGGCAATATGACAGTGGAAGAATACAACGCAGAATTTATTCGCCTAAGTCGCTTTGCTCCAACCTTGATTTCGACAGAGGAGGAGAAAGCTGAGAAGTTCTTTGACGAACTGAAGTTCGAGCTTCAGAGATTGATTGGATCGGTCGCACCTACATCATATACCGATGTTCTTGCAGCAGCACGATGCATGGAGCGTGTCACTAGAAGGGAGTCAAATCTGAAGAGGCCGATCACACCAGCACCATCCAGGACAGCACATGGGGATTCAGCAAAATGGTCCCAGAGGAGTATGCCAGAGAGAACAGCACACATGGCCATATCTCTCCCTACTTGTCACCACTGCGGCAAGGTAGGGCACATCGAGAGAGAATGCAGACACAAGTTGGGACTATGCCTGGCTTGCGGATCCAACCAGCATTCAACCAGAGACTGCACCGAGCGCAGAGAGGGAGCACCGAGACTAGCTTTACCTGCACTACGACCAGCTTATCCAGCAGTAGGAGCACAGCAGACAGGAGTTGGAGGAGTCAGACCACCAGCCCCAGGAGGAAATCAGCAGAGACCACCACTGGCACCACAAGCAGCTCTATTTCAGCAGACTCAGCAGCAGAGAGGCTGTCATGACCCGCACCCGAAAATCGGGCATGAGCCGTGGGTACGTCCAGCCTACGCCGCAGAATCGGCGGTAGAACGCTGTAAAGGTCCGTTCTAGGTCAACCATATCTATCTATATCTCACAGAAAAAATTCGGCATAACCTCTCCAAAAGGAGGGCAACCACGCAATATATATATATCAATAATCTCAATCACAAAATCTAGAGGAAGAATATAAGCACGATATGATATAAACAAGAAAACAGAACCAAGAGAGCAAGACAATCCAAAATAATACAGTCCAAGGCCATAATAGCTACAACATCACAGCAACAAAAGAATAAGTACAATCATCCAAAATAAAACACTAGGACCAACCCAGGAAACCCACCTAGCTAACTAGGGTGCTATAGGCGTCTCCTCGGCGTACTCCTCCTTGATCACGGGATCACAACAGTCGTCAACACCCGGCCCATAGAACGTCGGGCAATAGTCCTCAGGATCCTCTGGAAAAAATATGCCCAATCAGGACTGGAGCGAAGTACATAACTCTGAAAGCAACTTCAAATACATGGTAAGGTGTATATGACGAGCAATAGAAAAGTAATCAAGATGCACAGGAAATAAATATATGCTGGAGCACAATAAGTAGCTGCAAAGTAAACTGGAGAACAATACAAGTAGTAGAAAAGTAACTGCAGGTGAGAAACATGAATACTAGCTAAGTGCCTTGAGCACAAGTTCGTTATGTGATCGGATTAGGTTGCACATGAAAAACACTACGATAACTCCGTTATGCGTGAGTTGCATAACCGACATACACATGAATACTGTTTGGCTTTGATCACATAACCAACTCCTACTCCCCTCCCCCACTAATACCATTGGATCCAACCACAACACGCTACGTACATGATAATAGCTCGCGCACACGAAGGCGAGAGCACAAGAAGCACATGATAGCACATGAGAATCAATACCCGAAGCACATGATGAAATACACGTGATAGAGTACCCGCTGAACACGGTAAGGGGGATAACATCTCATGACGGGATCCACTAGTACCAGCTCGTGTAACAATATGTCAGAATCAAGTATTACAGTTCTAGAACAGGTGATATAAATGCTATCATAAAATGGAAACTATCAGAGATAGGTACTCGCCTGATGTCCTGAGCAACTGATGAGGATCGAGATCCAGACCGGTGTCGCAAGGACCTAATACGAAAAGCAGAATTAAATAGAGTTCTAAGCATTTAAACTGATATAAAATAATTAAAAATAGGCTTCTAGGGCTATTCTAGGTCGAACGGGTCAAACCGGTAAAAATCGGGTCAAAAAGTCAACCCGGGGTCCAAAAAGTCAACTCTAGGTCAAAACTAGGTCAAACGTTGACTTTTACAGTCAACGAGGACAATTATGGTCAAAGCTAGGTCAAACTAGGGTGCCCCAGAAATTCTAGGTCAAACCGAGCTCATTAAGCTACTAAACTCACAAACTCGCCTAATCGAGATACCGGGATACCCTCGGTATCCGATACCTCGCCCTAGGCCACGCACCCCGCCTAAATCCGCTAAAACCTATGCTAGCACGCGTAAATATATATACATAAACATATAAAAATTACTCCAAAGCATTTTCTAGGCTAATGCTCAAATACCCCGCTCGAAACTCAATACCTTGAATATCTCAAGGTATCGAGATACCTCGGTATCTCAAGGTATTGAGGTTTCGCTCTAAAATCCCTCTAACTAGCTATCTAGCTACTAATTATGCACCTAGTTATTTATCTAGGCTAGGTAATATATATATATCTATCACATATCTATATATCTAAGTAGGTATATACCTATGTATATAGATATCCACACACATATATCCAAATATCCATTACCTTACCCATACACCTATATATATATAACTATAGGTATATAGATATCTATATCTTAGATAGATATATATATATATATATCCAAGTATCTAGCTATCTACTACCCGTCTAACTATCCATCTACCTATCTAGTATCTATCTATCTAAATACCTAGCTATCTATCTATTAATCTAGCCATCTAACTATCTATTTATCTTATCTACCTATTTATCTATCCATAGATATAGGTATCTATCTATGCATCTACTTATCTATATATCTAATTATCTATCCTATCTATATAGCAATCTATCTATCTTATCTAACTTATTATCTATCACCTATCCCTCGCCAACACGCTGCTGCTGCTCTTGCTTGCTTCATACTTGTTGCTGCTATGCCTGCATTTACTGCTGCTGCTGTGCTTCTTAGAGCTGCTGCTGCTGCTCCATATGGCTGCTGCTGCTGCAGCATATAGCTGCTGTTGGCTGCTGCTGCAGTCTTGCTGCAGTGGGCTGGAACCCCCCCCCCCCTCCATCACAAACACACACACGCCTATACTCATATATATCACCCTCTATATATATATATATACACATATATAACCATATATATATATATACCACTAGATACCTATATATATATATATATATATATATATATACACTTATATCTATTCTAGCACACTCACTAACACACACACACCTACACACTCACAAACACACTAATACACACACACAAATATATACATAGCTATAAATATATATAAACACACATATTAATATATATATATACACATATACAAATATATATATATATATATATATATATATATATATATATATATATATATATATATATATATATATATATATATATATATATATATATATCAATACACACACACACTCTAAGATACATATATATATATATACACATACACATATAAATATATATATACATATGCACACATAAGCTCACTTACACATATACATATATATATATACACATAGACATATACACCCACAAGCACATAGATATAAATACACACACCCATATATATATATATATATATATATATATATATATATATATATATATATATATATATATATATAGACACATATACACTAACACAACACACAACACACAAACCACACGCCCCACTCACGCCCAACGACCCCGACACTCACTAACACCCTAAAATATATAAAATATAACTCGAAAACTCTAGCACACACTCTCCGATACTAACCTAACGCGCGCACAAGCCTGAAACGAGGAAACCAAGTCGAAATGGCCGTTCGGTCATTTCGACAAACACGTGGTGCGCGGCTCGGAAAACCTCCTGAAACACACACCAAACGAACTCGGAATCGGCCCAAAATTTATCCACGCGCTCTACACGATGTCTAGATCCTAGAAAATGCACTCTCATATCGATTCTAGGTCCGTGGCAGAAACGCACACGCACTTAGAATCGGCGACGACGAAAAACCCTAATTTCGCCCGAAACGCCCGTTTCTCCGCGACGCGGCTTCCCGTGTCCAAACGGAGACACGCACTCACCCTCAAGACACCCGACAATGTCTATCTAGGTCCGTCTAACCTAGGGCATCTCCCAAAATTGGGCCAATTTTGGATTCCACCCGAAATCGACACAAAACCTAATGTCAAAGTCTCTAAACTCAACCAAACTAGTTCCAACTTCCTCCTACGGGTAGGCTTAGGATCTAGGAAGGTTCTACAACACTAATTATACTACACAAAAATAATTAGGAAGAGGAAAGTTAGGTTTTACCTCTTGGGAGTTGAAATTCCAAGGCCAAAGTCTCACAACCCCTAGAAATCACCTCCCTCAAGCTCCAAGCCACCAAATCTAGCTTCTACACTAGATCTAAGCTCCTCACACCTAGGTTAGGGAAAAAGTAAGGTTAGGGTTAGCATAAGGAGAAGGAATGGAAGAAGAAAGAAGAAAAATGGAAGAGGGAACTCACCTTGGAGAAGAAGGAAGAAGGAAGAAGAAGTGGAGAAGAAGAAGAAGAAGAAGAAGAAGAAGAAGAAGAAGAAGAAGAAGAAAAAAGTGAAGAATGAAGAGAGGGGGCTGCTCCTTGCTGTTGTGGTCGGGAATGGGGGGTAGGTAGAGCCGGCCTTGCACTAAAAATGGGTTACACAAGTTTCCAAATTCCCAAAACGCCCCTACTTGACTTGGTTTCGGGTTTCGGGTTCCAAAAGCACTCAAACTAGCTCCAAATCTCTCCCACTAACCCACTAAAAATATAATAAATATTTCTAAACCCCAAAATAATTCTCACAAGGGTGTGGGCTGGGTCGGACATGGGTCTACTAGGGTCTGACACGGGTCCAGGCTAGCCAAAACCCTAAAACAATCATAAAAAAATAATATAAGCACTAAATAAATATAAATATAATTAATTAAATACCATACACAATTTACCAAATAAAAATAAAAAATAAAACCCTATTTTCTAGAATTGGGTAGTGACAGAGGCCAAGCTCAGGGACGAGGCCAGGCATTCACATTAGCTGTTGAGGAGGAAGCTACTGCAGGCAAGGTTATCGCAGGTACTATTTTAGTAGCTTCATTACCAGCTGTAGCTTTATTTGATTCTGGAGCATCGCATTCATTTATAGCAGCTAGCTTTGTAGCCACCCATAGGGTAGCTACCGCACCCCTTCCGAAGGTGAAGAGAATTCTTACGGGAGGTGGAATTATTCCGGTTAGTGACGTCTGTAGATCATGTTCTGTAGTAGTCTGTGGAAGAGAAATGCGAGCTCAATTTCTGATCTTTTCCATGCCGGATTATGATGTTGTACTTGGTATGGACTGGTTAAGTCAGTACCATGCGACTCTTGATTGCCGACTTGGACGGATTATATTTAGAGCGCCTGGAAATCCAGAATTTGAGTTTCTTCGAGGAGCAGTAGAGCAAGGAGTTCAGCCTACTCTTAGGGTACTATCTGTAGAATGGGAGACATGTCACCCAAGAGTCATATCAGAGTTTGTGGATGTATTTCCTGATGATCTTCCAGGTTTACCACCTGATCGGGAAATAGAATTCACAATAGACTTAACTCCAAGAGCATAGCCTATCACTTCATCGGTATATCGGCTAGCACCTAAGGAGTTAGTGGAGTTGAAGGAACAGGTTGATGATCTTTTGGAGAAGGATTTTATCCGGCCCAGCATTTTACCTTGGGGAGTACCCATATTATTTGTACCGAAGAAGGATAGAACAGTATGGTTGTGCATTGACTACAGGGCACTGAATGCTGTGACCATCAAGAACAGGTATCCCTTACCACGCATTGATGATCTATTCGATCAATTGAGTGGTGCTAGGGTATTCTCGAAGATTGATCTTAGATCCGGCTATCATCAGATCAAAGTAAGAAAGGAAGACATACCGAAGACAGCTTTCAGGACCAAGTATGGACATTATGAGTTCTTGGTGATGCCGTTTGGTTTAACCAACGCGCCAGCAGTGTTTATAAGTTTGATGAACAGAGTCTTTTATCAGTTCTTGGATAAATTTGTGGTTGTGTTCATTGATGACATCCTCATATATTCCAAGAGCCACGAAGAGCACGAGGAGCATCTCAGAATCGTGTTAGAGACCTTGAGATATGAGAGGTTATATGCCAAACTCAGTAAGTGTGAGTTTTGTATGGACAAAGTGCCTTTCTTGGGACATATCATCTCAGAAGAAGGACTTTCAGTGGATCCAGAGGAAGTTGCGGCAATAGAGACTTGGCCTACACCTACATCAGTTGCAGAGGTGAGAAGTTTTCTCGGACTTGCGGGATATTATCGAAGGTTTGTAGAAAAGTTCTCAAGAATTACAGAGCCTATGACGAAGTTGACACGTAAGGACCAGGAGTTTATATGGACAGAAGACTGCCAGAAGGCCTTCGAAGAATTGAAGAGAAGATTAACAACAGCACCTCTCTTGACTCTTCCTTCAGGGTCAGGAGGTTTTGTTGTTTACAGTGATGCATCATGCAATGGATTAGGATGTGTTTTGATGCAACATGGCAAAGTCATTGCTTATGCATCGAGACAGTTGAAAGTCCACGAGAAAAACTACCCAACACACGATCTAGAGCTAGCAGCAGTTATATTTGCACTGAAGATTTGAAGGCACTATCTTTATGGGGAGAAAGTAGAAATCTTTACAGATCATAAGAGTCTGAAGTATGTATATACTCAGAAGGAGCTTAACATGAGGCAAAGACGTTGGCTTGAATTGATGGTAGATTTTGACATAGATCTGCAGTACCATCCGGGAAAGGCGAATGTCGTAGCAGACGCACTCAGCAGGAAGCCTACGGCTTATTTCTTAACGATGCAGCCCGAGTTATTGAGAGATCTACATGAGCTTCAGATAGAGGTTGTTTTGCCAGGACAGAGTGGCGTGCTGGCTAATCTTGAAATTAAGTCGTCACTTGTGGAAAGAATTAAAGAGGCATTGCCCACCGATGCTAGATTTCGAAGACTCAAAGAGAGGATAGAAGCAGGCATGTAGACAGAACTTCGCATACATGAAGATGGGACATTAAGGTTTGGGAATCGCCTGTATGTTCCAAATAGAGAATTGAGACAAGAGTTAATTACTGAAGCACATAGCTCTATGTACTCTGTTCACCCAGGAGGAACCAAGATGTACCGAGACTTGAGACAGTATTATTGGTGGCATGGAATAAAAAGGGAGATTACAAGATTTGTGGCTAAATGTTTAGTCTGTCAGCAGGTAAAGGCCGAGCATCAGAGGACTGCAGGTATGTTACAGCCGCTTCCTATACCAGAATGAAAGTGGGAGCATATCACGATGGATTTTGTCACAGGATTTTCAAGGAGCCCCAGCGGAAGAGATGCAGTATGGGTTATCGTGGATCGACTCACTAAATCGGCACACTTCTTGCCATTTAGAGTTGGACAGTCCACAGAGTTACTAGCCGACATGTATATGCGACAAATCGTAAGATTACATGGAGTGCCGGTTAGTTTTGTATCGGATCAAGATTCGAGATTTATATCTCATTTCTGGCGAAGCATGCAGGAGAGTCTTGGCACCAGACTCAAATTCAGCACAGCTTACCACCCACAGACAGATGGTCAATCGGAGCGCACGATTCAGATCTTGGAGGATATGTTACGATCGTGTATGCTAGACTTTGGAGGATCTTGGGAAGATCATTTGCACTTAGTGAAGTTCTCCTACAACAACAGTTATCATACCAGCATTCAGATGGCACCATTCGAGGTATTATACGGAAGGAAGTGCAGATCGCCTATATGTTGGAGTGACGTTGGTGAACGTCAAATACTGGGTCCAGAATTGGTAACGCAGACAGTGGAGAAGGTAAAACAGATTCAGAATCATCTTCGAGTAGCTCAGGACAGACAGAAGCATTGGACCGATACACACAGACGTCCCCTAGAGTTCAAAGAAGGAGAGCACGTATTCTTGAGGATTTTACCCACTCGAGGTACTATTCGATTTGGGAGCAGAGGCAAGTTGAGCCCAAGGTATATTGGGCCATTTGATATTCTAGAGCGCATTGGTGAGGTGGCTTATTGTCTTGCATTACCTCTATCCTTAGAGAGAATACATGATGTATTCCACGTCTCACAGCTGAGAAGGTACGTGACCGACCCAAGTCACGTAGTCGATCATTTAGAGATCTCAGTGGGCCCTAGCTTGAGATATGAAGAACAACCAGTTGGCATCCTCGACATCAGTGAGAAGACATTGCGGGGACAGACAATCAGACTGGTTCGTGTAGCTTGGAAACATCATTCTTCTGGCGAATCGACCTGGGAACGGGAGGATAGTATGCGCCAGCGTTATCCTCACTTGTTCGCGGATGCAGTTGTAAACTAAGCAATCTTGTAATCACCATAGTTCTTTCTTTAGTAGCTTATTCTTTGATTGCGAGAAAGCAATCCTCTTAAGGGGGTAGATTATAAACACCCTGATTTTTCAGAATAATTTTAAAATAATTTATTTCGAATTTTTCGGTATTTTCTGGAATTTAAAATGAAGGTAATTGTGAGCAAAGGATTTTTAATACAGTTAATTGATGTTAAAATATTATGGAAATAATATTTTATGGTATAAAATGGAAAACCGAACATAGGATAATTTTTTGTATATTTATTGGACTTCGAAAACGCGTTTTAGGTCCTAAAAACTATTGGATATATAAACCGAACCAAACCTGAACCAAACCAAACCAAACCAAACCAAACCAACCCTGACTGAACCAAAACAGCATATTGGGTCGGGTCGGGTCGGATCCGAACCAAACCCGACCCGAACCCGAACCCGAAACCCAAATGGGGAACCCTAACCCGCCGGATTTACTGTAGCCCCTATTTAACCCCCGCCTCGACATCCGTGCCCAGCCTTCGGAAACCCTATTCAACCCCCGCCGTCATCTCCTCCGATCAGCTCCCTTATTTCCGCTGCACCCAGCAACCTTGCTCTGACTTACCTCGCCTGAACACCCGGCCGACCTCGTCGACTCTTCCTCGCCCACCCGCGCAGCACCTAGACCCCTCGCCGGCTCCCTCATCTCCGCCGTACCCGAACGACGCTCCCGAACTCCCCGTCCAGAACCCCTCGATGACTCCTTCCTCGTCATCGCCGCCAGGCCGCTACTGCCAGGCCGCCCCTGAACCATCACCCATCGATCTCCCCGAGCATCGTAGCTCAACGACGCCGAGCCTCCGCCAGCGGCTGAACCCGCTCCGTCTATCGTTGCAGAGCCGCCACCCTAGCCCGACCTCGCCGACCCCAAGCCCGACTCCCTCCGACGAAGCCCCGCCGTTGTCTCGATCAGAACCCTAGCCTGGACTCACAGCAGACACACGGACACAAGAGTTCGAGCAGGACACGAGCAGGACACGAGAATTCAGACTTCTCGAAGCCCAGTTCAGGTAACATTTTCTCTCACCTCGTAACTCCGTTTTCGATTCCGTCAGTTGCAACGTGTAGACTGTGTAACCCTCTCGGTGCCCGTGTAATCCGCTCGGTGCATCGCGTCCTGTGGTGATCGCAAACCGCGATCCAAAAACAGAAAAAACAACGCCCTGTTTCATCCCGGAACTGAGTGTGCCCCGCCAAACGGGACGACTTGGTCGCACGCGGTCTTTACCAAAATGTGCGCGACGTTGATACGGACGTGTGGGATTTCGCAGAAGTCGATTCGGATGTGCGTGCACACCGGAATCAACGCGTATCCGCCAACAACGCCCCGTATCCGTCCATTTTAGAACACGCTGTAACTTTGTGTACACACTTCGAATCGAGACGAAACTTATACCATCGGACTCGTAGCAATACGCTGGTCTTGTGACCCAAGTTTGGTTCGATTCCGAGAACGTTCGATTCAAGTGGGCCCCACAGGCTCCACTTGACGGGCAATTTTGTGATCAGCTCATCGGAATCCAATTCTGGAAGTTCTGTTGGGTTCATATCATCGTTCCTGACTTGTAATCACTGAGTTTGAGGAATTTGGAGACCTTCGACCCTGACACGCTTTTCGGTGCAAAGTGGTCCACATATGGACCCCGCTTTGGCCTGAAAATGTTAATTTTGCCCCTTTGTCCAAATTGGACTTAAGGACAGGCATTTCTAGATATTTGATATCTTCTGAGACTGTTGGTGATGTTTATTATAGCTTTTGGAGGAGTACCCACATGATCCACTGATACAGGGACGATTGTTGGTATTCAAACACCAGGCAAGTGTACCTTGCCAAACTCTGCAGTATTATTACATATTTTCTTTGCTTTATTATATTGATGTGCATGCTTAACCTAGGACCGTGTGATGTACTTAGCGTCCGATTATTAGTCGGGTGCCAACGCCGTACGTGGTGTTTGGTACTGTCATCTAGAGATGGACATTCGTGACACTTTATATTCTCGTACTTGTCTTACCAAGTACCCTTTGACCCAGGACAATTGACACTATTTATGAGACAAGATCTTTCCGAGATATTCGTGGTGATTCTGTATAGGATACAGGAATTGACAGAGATACTATATTCATAGATACTTTATGACTTGTTGCATTAGCTATGATCCCACTTGACATGGATATGAGACGTTATGGTCATGATATGCGTGGTTAAATTGGGTGGGGAGAGACACACAGGCTATAGGCTGATCAGATATATAAACCCATATTATTATGAGGCACAAGACTCTGAAGCCCGAGCTTGGCCCATTACTCATTATTACTGCTGCTACCGGCTCCCCGACACAGAGCTTGTAATGGCTTCAGCCTGAGTTCTAGTGCTGCTCTCATCTTGCATATCACTTAGCTGGTTATTTAGTGCTCCCCTATTGTTCCATCTAATGCTGGAAAGACCCACAGGCTACAGGTTGACTATATTATGCCGGCTACTCAGTCCCCCGCTGAGCTAGACCACCTCATGATATCGCTGCTACCGGCTCCCCTACACAGAGCTTGTAGTTGTTTCAACCTGAGTACTATTGATGCTCTCTCTCTCTCTTGCATTTCACACAGATGGTTACATACTTATCCTATTTATTTCATTATTTGCTGTACTGCATTTATTTTGGCATGAGCTTTCTTGTACCTTGCTATGTCCCCTGAGGACCTAGATCCGGATTATGTCCCCAAGATTTGCAGACGAGATCTATCCCGAGGTATACGGGACCGCAGCAGAAGCAGATGCAGGAGCTGTACCGACATCCGAGGACGAGGTGTTAGCTGAAGACTTTTCCTGAGCATCTATGTTCCATGCTCAGTATTTACTTTATTCTGTCATTTATATTTATGGTCTGTTGAACCATTGTATCAGATATTTATCGGGTTGTTCCCCGAAGCACTTTGTTGAGACTGGTTGATGATTTATATTCCTTATACTCTGTGGATCATATTTTATATCTTGTGTGGATGAGATTAGTTGTGCCCTGTTGTCATAGACTTGTTTTTATAGCTTAAGTGCGCCTGATGGGTCCATTAAATTGGGTTTGTCCATCGGTGCGTGCTGCTGGCCATTGCCACGTATCTGGTCCCACGGTATTTTAGGACTGGGGCGTGACAGTACTAGCATCCGAGATCAGCATATCGCGAGTCTGGATCGTGCACATGTTCAAGGCGTCCCTCTAACATATGCCTATCAACCAACTTAGCAATAATGAAGTCTTTGCACTCGAGTTCAACAAATCACTGAGTCTTGGATCGTGCACACGTTCAAGGCGTCCCTTAAACATATGCATTCAACCAAACTTAGCGATAGTGAATTCGGATAAGCTATTCGCGAAAAAATTTTAGGGTTCTCGTCTTATGAATCACAATGATACCTCCAACGGGGTCAATCAAAATTCAAGTCATTTCCAATCTCACTCAAACCAAATATTGCACTACAGTTATGCACGATCTATCCGATCAACCGACTAGCATCCAAGTCTTATTATCTATTTTGTTCATATTTAAACATAGTGTACATTTATCGACCCAAGCTTAACTCTAAGTCTTAATGCCCCAGGTCTATTGCTTGTTCAAGCAACACTCTAAAGTCGGTCACCAATTCTTTCACTCGGCATAGGGTCGTCTGCCTATTTGTTAGGTCAGCTCATAAGTTCATAGGTACATTACAAGTTCACGATTCTTATCGAGCAACTTCGTTGCACGATACTCACCCAAAATTCCTAAGGTCAAACTATTGTTCTTTCATACGGGGTATTCTATCCAAGCTCGTTTCACTCAGATTTCTAAACATCAAGCATCGATCATTCTATCCATATCAACACGTTCATTTTGTACATGATCCAGGTTAGTTTGGCAAAACCATTTCTAAGACACGTTCGTTCAATCAAATCCACGATATATCCATGTCGTAGGTCAAACCCATCGATTTGCATAGTCTATCTCCTTCATTACGTTTGATAGAATTCACCTATCCATTCCTTTCTTAGCCTGGATCACCAAGCTACGATCCCATTCTAAATCATCGATATATATATCATAAACTCTAAGTCGTCCAACACGATCTACGTATTCGTTCATGAAACTATCACGTATATCTTACTTCACGTTCTAGACTAACTCCTCCTCAAAATACTTTGATTTATTTGTATCCTGAAACTGGTCTTATCGTATCGAACCACGAGTCAAGACGATCCTTTAATTACCACGCTCCGGTCTCCCGCAAGTTCAATTATCCCTGTTGGACGTAAAATTATTACGTCAACGCTTTCGCGGGATAACCGTCCTAATTCGGGCGTGATGCATGTACGAGCATGTAATTTCACTCGTACAAGACAAGAACGTCAAACGTTATGGTTATCATCAAACAAACAGACACCTTATCGTTTACCCTTTGCTCCATCCAAGATATATATCATTTAAGTCATGTTCGTTCAGGCCATGATCATAATTCATCTAGCAAAATTATCCAACTTTAATGTTACCGTTTGATCATTTCGTAGTCTACTTCTAGCATTCCTCAGCCAACAAAGTTCAAATCCCAAACCCAAGTCTATTCACTTTTGATACGTTCTATTTTATCGAGTTCGTTTGTGAAATCTTTGAACATGTCCCTCCGAGTTCGATCATCCCCGTCGGACGTGAAATCACCACGTCGGCGCACCCACGGAATAGTCGATCTCGTCTAGGCCTGATGTCGAGTGTTACCTTTGAACTCGACTCAAGATCGTTCGTTCAAATTCAAGATTAAGTCCATTATCGCTTACCTAAATCATTGAACCAAGATTTTCTAACTTGCATCAATCCATGCCCTCTTCCAACCATTGATATGATATATCAAGTCTCCCAAATTTGAAACAGTAGTATTCGTACTCAAATCGAACTCTATCGAGCGATATCCTACTCAAATCTAAATTTTTCATGCGTGCTATCATTCGTTCGCACCATATTCCAATTGTACTAACTCCGATCGCATCCCCAATTATTTTATCTCAACTCAAGTTTTAATTCGTTTGATTCAATTCAAAATCGCTCGTACGATCCACTAAGTTTTCTCGACCAAGGTATTGATTTCTATTATCTTGAATCCCTATTCGATATAAGCCTTATCATTTGTTCAGTGCATTCTAACTCGTTTGAATAAAATCTCGCACGATTTCTTCGAATTCGCTTACTTGTTAGGCGATATTTATACTAAGGCTTCGCACAATTACGTCGCTTGCTGCTAGACTCGTTTAATACTCCGAAATACATGATTCATTTGAATATTTCTAAGTCATCCAATACACCACTCAGGGTTCGAGCTATACTCTATGAATCTTTATAACTTATTTTTATTCTCAATTCACTTATTCGATCTTGAGACTATCGCATACACCACTCAGGAAATGAGTCATCCTTTTAACTCCTAAATCGCGTTCGTATCGTTCACTCGTATATCCAATTCGTTCCTTAGAACTCCAGCACGGTCCCTATTCGTTGCCTTGACGATCTTAGTCTCGTATGTACCTCTATCGATAGTCCTTCATACAAACTATGTTTTGAACCATAACTTATCCCTATGAATAACCGTCCAAACTATATCTCAAAATCTAAACATTATTTCCATTATTCGCCTTAGCGGTACTCTGATAATGTCTCTATCGATTTCCATTCTAAGCCCGACTTTATTCTTATATGAACGATACCCAATCTCGTTCGCAAACTTGCTCGCACCGAAGGGTCTTATCGCACGATACTCACCACAACTTAGCCAAAAGGCTGTGTGCATAGCTATCTGTCATGATCGATATTCTATCTCGCACACCATCCCGCTTGGTGTTCACATATAGGTATTCATGTTCACATATAACTTGATGATTCTAACATAAGTCTATTCCCACAAAGCCTGACACGGATTGGCATAAAGACCTTCGCATCGTAATCCCGTTCAAGAAGTTATATCATTCACATGCAATTTTCAAAAATATTTAGACTCATTGTATGGAACATCCCGTTGGAACTTTGAGAGAGAGCGTATGTAACATAACCCACGAACGAGATTTTGAAACTGAGAGAATCGATAAGAAGTTCAAAGACGTAAAGCCATGCTCTGATACCAAAATACCACACCTTGATCTCCCGCAGGAATCAGCCGTCCCTGCTAGACACGAATCACCGCGTCAGCTCTCTCGCAGGATGATCGTTTCCATCGGGACGTGATGCCGCGTGAGCCTGGAGTTGCGCCCACGCAAGGCAAATACCATAACGGCCGTTGATAACTAGTTTGCCAAGTCGATATAGCGAAAACATAGAATAAAATAAGTTTGAATACATAAATAAGCTCTCTTTATTGATAATGAATAAGGTTACAAGCGACGCTAGGCCGAGAATACGAGTCGCTCAAGATCTCTCTCTCAAACAACAAGGGCGTGCCAAACGGCTTACAACTTGGGACGATACATAGGCAATGTACCAACATTATGTCCTGTATATGTGTTCCAGCTCCGGACGCAATACTCCAAGGCTCCAGAGCGAACTCTACGCCTTAGCACGCACGAAAAGACATTCCGTACCGAACGAGGTTCTCCCGCACCCTGCTAGCAATCTGGTGGGTTATCAGTACATGAATGCACTGGTGGGGAGGCTTCTCGCCCGCTCGACAAATCCAACACGTTATATTAGTTTCATGCACCAACTATTAAGTTATCTTTCTAGTCTTACCTTAGGATCAATTTCATGGCATAAGATACAAAGCCTAACTTGTGTGGCAGTGCGCCGTGCGATTTACAAGAAACGCGACGATATTTACCAACTTACCAATTATCCTTCCCTGTCCAAGTATAAAATCAAGTTAAACCAAGCACGAAAATATATATATATATATATATATATATATATATATATATATATATATATATATATATATATATATATATATATATATATCCAGATCGCATAACGAACACATGTATGCTACGAGCGTGTTTCTAAATCAGATGCACGATATATACAATTTACTATACTCATATTCCTTTGTGACTCAGGTTGTGCAATGTGTTATACTCAAACTACTCAAATGTGTTTCAAAGCTTCCGATTACTTGGTCCAATTAACGATTTGCACGCATAGTGCGCTGTACATCCGTTATTTGCCACAAGTGCCTACCTGTCCATACGCTGGTTGCCGCTATGTATGAAATATACTAATGATACAAACTTGGTCTTATGACTTGACGAGCCACCAAGGACAAGATATAGTCTCGGCACGGGAATAGAATGCAATGCAGGTAGCGAGCCCCGCTACACGTATTTCCGTCCGAAGCAAACGACTATCTGAATTATTCCTGACCAGTTTGGATTGGCCCCGGTGCGACCAGCGTACCGTCCGTAGGAACCATAAGCCTGTGCACATGTTGTCCATGACTATTGACCATCAACACTAAGCTTTTATTATATGGAACATTTTAAGGCCTTAAATGAACATAGCTACTTGACATAGTGCGAATGCATTTATTCGTTCAGAGATCTCATGATCTGGTGTATCCCGTTCCATGAATCGTTTATGCTGACGTTTTTACTACATATTGCAGCTCCAGTTTTGGACATTGCCTTGGCGACCCATTAGTCCCGAAGACTTTCTATGTTTCTATTATTTGGCTTGGAACGACTATTTTGATAGTCTTTCTACCACATGTAAGTGAACCAGGATCTATGTTGTGCTTCTATATCGAGACAATATCTATGTGACGAGCATTTCAAGCCATGTGAAGCTATATACTTGAAAGAACATATAAGGAACAAATTAAATCTACAAGGTGAAATTATACGAACTGTAAAGCGAGCATACCATTCTATTCAACCAATCTACTTCCATGTTCTTATGCAAAGATATAAGACGGGATTATTCCTTAGCTAGATGTGTTTGTATTCTTTATTAGCATGCAAGGGTGATTTGTCTAGCGACTAGCATATATCAACCATATTTTAAGTGTACGGGATAAGCAAAGATAGGTTCATCGTAGACACCTACCTTAGCGATGATTCGCCTCGGTCGAGCGATACTCCGAGTGAGCCTTCGAAAGTCTAAGTCTGAACTCCTGAAGGGCCAAGTCTGAAATCCTTTGTCTCGAGCAAGTCTTCTCGCTAAGCAAAGCGGTCGGGTTATCGCACTTGTGCCGTTTGAGTCGGATATCCGAAGTGATGCGGAGCGGGTCGTTACAATGTTCTTCCTCTCAGCTACTCCATTTGATTGAGGAGAATACGGAGCATTTGTCTCATTGACAATTCCATGCTCTTTGCAGAATGATGCGAATTCAATAAACCTATACTCCCCGTCTCGATCACTTCTGAGTCTCTTGAGTTGTTGCCATGTTTGACGTTCAGTCTCAGCCTTGAACTCTTTGAACTTCTCGAATGCTTCATCTTTTGTCTTGAGCAGGTAGACAAACGCATACTTCGAGTAATCGTCGATAAAGGTAATAAAATACTTCATCATGGCCTTTGTGGAGAACTGTTTGAAGTCACATATATCTGAGTGCACCAACTCCAGAAGATCTGTGCTTCGGTTAACCTGCTTGAACGATTTTCTTGTAATCTTTGTCTGCGCACCGACCTCACACTTCTCCACCACCTTGCACCCACATTTGGAGATAAGTCCTAGACTAGACATTTTTTTATTCTTTTACAATGAATATGCCCTAGCCTATTATGCCATAACTCAAGAGAATAACCAGAAGAAAAGACTGCATTTATAATTCCATGCGGAGTTACAAGTTAAAGTTTAAACATCCTTTCGGTACAAAATATATTTTCGAAGTATGTTCCTTTGTAGGACATCACCATCTGACCATTATTGATGTCCATCCTCAAGCCTGCGTTACAGAACAGACTTTCCGAGACTAGGTTCTTGGCAATCATCGGTACATGCTTCACATCCTGAAGCGTCAACGACTTCCCCGAAGTCAGGTTCAGTACCACCGTTTCGGTCCCACGTACTTCAGCTTGTTCCTGGTTCGCCACCATAACCTTCTCAGACGTAGGCTTGTAGGTGGTGAACAACTCATTCTTTAAGCAAACATGGCAGTATACGCCAGTGTCCATCCACCAGTCAGTGTCTACACTAGTCGTGACAACCTGCGCAATCATAGCAACCTTGTTAGGCTCATATTGCTCTGTTTGTTTGGACTTGGATCTGCAGTCTTTTCGGTAGTGACCCTTCTTGCCACAATTAAAGCTAGTCACTTTTGACTTGGGCTTGGGCTTCGGTTTGAATGAGGCCGACTTCACCTTCAGATGATAGAAGTCCTTCTTGTTGATGTGAGAAGCCTTATGCTTCCCCTTGGAGTCATCAGCATGTACCAAGTTGGCTTTTGCCAACTGCTTGGACAGGGAGTCCAACTTCAGTTGCCCTCTAGCTTCATCTTTAATGTGAATCCAGTGAAGAAGATATTCGAGCTAGATCTCCATCTTCTTACGGTTATGTCAGTCTTGAACTTGATCCAGCCCGGAGGAAGCTTGGTGACTATAACCCCTACCAAGAACTTGTCTTCCTGCTTCATGCCTTCTTCCTCCAGTTTTTGCTGCATCTTCAGAAGTTCCTTGACTTGTGGTAGCATCACCTTCTCGTCTTCAAATTGCATAGTGAAGAATTTTTCGAAGAGATAGATTTTTGACATTTTTTCGTCAGTTTTGTAATGCTTCTCAAGAGCTTTCCAGACGTCTCTTGCCTTCTCTTTCTTGCTGTAGGGCTCTGCCATCGAGTCATCCGTAGCATTTAGGATCAACAGCTTGTAGAGGTCGTTGTCCTCCTTTCACTTGGAATGCGCATCCTTCGTCACACCAATCTCAAGTCCTCCTCCATCTTCATGGATAGTAGATTTCGGATCAACCAATACATAAGCAACTTTGATAAGACGAAGATTTATAGAGATCTTCCTCTTCCAAATGTTATAGTGTTCACCATCAAACTTCTCAAGATTGTGAAAGCTAGTATCGAGAATGTTTGATCGGTTCTCCATCTAGCTCGGATCTTGCTTTGAGATTGTTATTCCCAAGGCGGATCTAAGATGGTAGAACACGAGCCAATAGAAGAGCTACAAGCAAAACCCGAAAGTTCGCTCTCTACTAGAACCCAAGTTGTTGTCGAGACACAGAGCTTCCGGCAAACAAGTTTTTTCTCTGAAGAACTCAATTCCAAAGGATCACAAAGAACCAAGGAAGACGTTGGCACACCAGAAACTCGCAAGAGTCTCTCTCCAAGTGATGCACAACTCCTAAGAAGCACACCTCCAAGAACATGTTACAAACTGACTACAAAAAGAAGAAGCTATAATAGATTGTTCTTCTCTTTACGTTCGCAGACGCTACAATGAGATAGAACATAAGAAAGAGAAGAATAACAAAGATCTAAACAGAACTTCTGCTAGGGTGATCAAAACACCGGCTCTCAAAGCAAGATTTGTCCTATCTGCGATCTGCTCCCAAGATCCATCAAGCTCTCGAAGAACTTCTGGAACGCTCGTGTCACCTCCCTCCTAGACTCGCACGAACTCCTGGACTCCTTGGTGCATCAACCTCTCTTCAACTCTCTCTCTCTCTCTCTCTCGAAATTATGAATCCCTTTTCAAAGAGCAACGAATGAGAGTATTTATAGAGGAGCCTAGCCACATAGTCGGTTACAAAGATATTAGAACAAAATTAATTTAAATTCCACAAAATTCGATATAAATTAAAGACGCAATCTTTCTATAACCGACTCTGAACCGCCTTCTGCGCAACAACGCATAAGGACAGCGGCACAACGTGCATCGTCCAGCTGCACATGCGCGCATCGCCCGCGCATGCGTCCGCTCAGCACCCTTCTCAAGCACCAGCGCATGCGCCCACTCAGCACCCTGCTCAAGCACCCGCGCATAAAAGAGCGCATCAAATGCGCACAAGCGCCATGTGCCGATGTTGACGTGCTAAGTGCGCCAACAAAGCGTCACTTTGCGCCCTTGAGTCCGAGTCAGAGTCGCTTTGGGGCTTAGCTCCTATGGAATAAATTTCAAGAGCATGACAAAAAGCATAAATATTTTCATAAGGAGTTAATCATTTTTCCTCTTAGGAAAAAAATCCCCACATGGCACCCATGTGCCTCACCACACCCCATGTGCATACCTCAACACAAGCAAAACATTATATTGAGATACCCACTTGGTGGTGTAGCCGATATTGGACTATCTTTCACTAGTCCAAAGGCAAAAACACCAACAGAGAAGAATCAAAACTCATGGTGAAGCTCCGGCTCAATAATTTCTCGTGATGTTGGTCGTCGTCTTTGATTGTGCTTCCACGTGAACTGGAATTATAGTTACTTTTGGAAAGTTTCATATCATTATTGATCATTTTATTCATTTTGCAAAACAATATCTATTATTTATGGGTTATTTACACTAACTATTTCTATGTTTTTGGTTTATAACACGGGATACCCTTACTTTTGAACAAATTACACTGACCACCTCTTTCTTTAGAATTTTTTTAAAAAAAAATAGGGGTAGTTAGTGTTATAATTTTTTACTTTTATTTTAAAATAAGGGTACCCCGTGTAATAAACAAAAAAAGTCTGGATGGTTAATGTAACTTTTTTAAAAGCAGGAATAGCCTGTATTATAAACCAAAAATATATAAATAGTTAGTGTAAATAACCCATTACTTATCTATGGATCAAAATCTTTTCTGAGACTTGGTATCTATTGTTCCATAGCAGATGGCACAATTTGCACATCCAAACTTTGATGGTTTTATGAACACACAAAATTGATGGTGGATTGGAATTGGATGACAAAGATGAGGATGATGGTAGGGTAAGGCCACCATCCTTCTTGGATTCACTGGTCCAGGACTCCCCCTCCATCTCTCCCATCTATCTTGAGAAAGAGAAGTGATTGATCTTGCATATGTTATATTGGTAGTAAGGGTAGCAATCGGGTCAAATGGATGACTCTCGGATTGACCTGTTGATATTCAACCCGAGCTTGACCGACTCGACCCGTTTATACGAGGTAATGGCTTAACTTGATTGACCCATGAAGAAAACAGATAACCAAAATATAGAAGAATTGCAAAACTTGGTAAATAAACATTGCTTAAGCTCATCTCAAAGAAAAAGAGGAGGAAGCAAAAAAAAAAAAAAAAGCTAAGCAAATATAGCAATCTGTCTTGCTTTCAAAAGCAATTCATTAAAAAAAAGTTGAAATGACCACGTAAGAAAGTTTTGTACAATTTTATAGAAGAATATCATTACTTACGGATTATTACCTCCTTAACGATTACCTCCATTTTGTCTCATTAATGTTCGTCCTATTCTTGTAGTTTAGTAGGACCATTATAAAGACACTACAAAAAAGATTCAGGATTGATTCAATATTTTTTATATTTTTTTTACTGAAATTTTTTCTAAAGACTAGCAAAAATATATATTTTGGACTGTCAAAATTTTGACAGTCTATATGGACTGGCAGTCCAAAATATTGAAAGGACTGTCAAAATTTAAACAGTGCTAAATAATTTTTATACTAGTTCTGAGTAAAATGTGTGAAAAAATTATAAAGAAAATTGTACCATATCCAAAGTCATTTTTAGAGTGCCTTTATCGAGAGCCTTTAGTAGTTAGTTCTCACTGTCTATAAGCGGGTTGAGTTGTTTGTACCCGGACCCCTTTATGCCTCACCCAAACCCGTGGAAGAAAGACGGTTGGCAGTTGTAAAAAAAAAAAATACGAGGGGTATTAGTGTAAATGCTCAAACCCCTCGTTCTTCTTTAATTATTTTCTTCAATTACTTGGTAGAAAAGAAGAATAAACAATAGAAGAAGAAGGAACGAACGAAAATAGAAATGGCAATGGCGAGCTTGGCGAGGAGGAGGACCGGAGAGCTCCTCCGTCCCGACGCGGCACGCTACACCGTGGCGTGGCGCAAGCTCTACAATTCGGCGGCGGCGGTGGACGAGAACGACGTGGTGGTCATCGGCGGCGGCCCCGGCGGCTACGTGGCGGCGATCAAGGCGGCGCAGCTGGGGCTCAAGACCACTTGCATCGAGAAGCGGGGGGCCCTCGGTGGGACCTGCCTTAACGTCGGCTGCATCCCATCAAAGGTCTCTTTTCCTTCTCTTCTTCTTCTTCCATTTATTCTATGCACTTTAGGTTATGATTGATTCGAGCGCCATCAATTCTTCTAATTGTGTTTGTGTCGTGTTTGATACGTGTCCGACACGACACAGCATGGACTCGGTCACTCTCGAAACCAGTTTCTGGAGTGTTCGTGCTTCCTTCCTGGCGTGTAGATATTTCATCAAATAAATAAAATAAGGTTGAGAAATTTCACATTTAGATCAGTGGTATCCTTTTGAATGTGGATATATAGGTTTCTCGATGAAAAATCTGTGGGAAAAAAAAGCAATGCCCTTATAATGTCCGATACCTATTGATACCGGCCAGGTATGCTAGTGTTTGGTTACGCCAGCTATAAACTTTACATTGACACCAGACAAATTTCGGCATGTTTTAGTGTGTTTTGGTGTGTGTATATTGTGATTTTTATAAACGGCGTGACAGGGATAGGACACCCTTTTTGGGGTGTATGTGCTTCCTAGCTGGCTAGGTGGATTTCAGTATATTGGCTGGAAAAAAAATCGGAGAACTGGGAAATATTCAACCACTTTAGGAGTTATGTTGCTACTTAGAATATTGGAAATGTGTACAGGAAATGCCCATGAACTGTTTTCTGTAAGTTTTAATAAAAAGATCATCCCTTCATATATAGCTGAGAAGATCAAAGACGATTTCTTGGAACTTATAGGTTCTGGTTATCTAAAGAATATCTTCTTCCTGTTACTTTTAAGCCCATGTATAATGGCAACATGCTCCTCGTTAAAATCCATCACTTTGTTACCAATCCTAAAGGTATAGAATTCGCTATCCCGGAAAGGAAGAATAACTAAACTCTTTCTCAAGACGATAAGCTGATAAAATCTTTCGTATCTCCAAATCTAGGGAACAGGATTCAAATTTTGATGTCCATGGGAGGATGTCGAGTTTTTATAACTTTTAAGTGTTAACATGAATATATATATTTCTTTTGTGGACGTATAATATTTTACACGTTCATCCATTCTCAAAATTGAGGTTTTAGTTGAGTATTAGTCTTATTGCTCATAAGAATGGAGCACAAAAGGTGTCACATTATGTGCGATGAGATTCATATGTTGACATCATAAATTCTAATGTAAAGTTTGCTTGTATTTTGATAAGTAACTCAGTCGTATATATTCTCCACCCTCCAGGTTTTAGGTGGATGTCTACTTTATATATGTGAAAATTCTATTGATATTTATATAAATCAAATTGTTGATCCAGCCATTTCCTTTTCTTGTCCTTAGGTTTGATTTCAATAATTGTTCGTTGAAGAACCTTCTATTTGGATTCCTTTTGTGTGGTTGGAGGTTGATATCTCCTTTAAATTAACTTGGTAGAGTAGACTATGGTGTTTCTCATGTTTCTGTCATGTTTCGCCTGTAAACTAATTGAAACATGTTTTGTAATCTCTCTCTCTCTCTCTCTCTCTCTCTCTCTCTAGTCAATATATTGATAAGTTTCTGGAATACATCTCAATAATGAGGGACAAATGAAATTCTTCTTTGGTCATAGTAATCGGGAAGTCATAAATAGATTATTTAATCATGGTTGTCCTTTTATTAACCAATATCATCCTCTAATGCTACCTTTGGAGTATGTAAGAGTTGCACCAGAAGGGAGTCAAAGGACAACCGTTGCAATAATAAATCATGTTATAGGAGAATCAAAAGAGATGTAGTAAGAGGCTGGGGGACGCTGATGATTATGATAATTTGGGGTTTGACGGTACACAAATGACGGGGGTTACAAAATTTGTTATTGTGAAGTTTATACTAAAGCTGCTATGCATTTCTAGAGGCAGTGGTTAGAAATTTTGCTATTGAGAAGCTTGGGACTCGGTGCTTACCAAATAACTTCCTTGACTGGGTTCAACTTTTATACAAATTACTTAACTGACTCAGAGGTCCACACAATTTATTTTTCTTTTCAGTTCTTTGGGAGGAATATGGTTCTGACTTCTGATCTTGAAGTTCTTCGCATATGTTCTTGTAACCACTCTCAAAATTTTCACTCTACAAATTAATTTTGAGAAGGTTTACTGAAAGATCCAATTGTGACATTGAACTTTGAACTGTATGGCAAGATTTGGACAAGAGGAGTGACACTCTTTCAGTTCTCCCACCCTTTACTAAATAATATTGGGAATGTTTACTGAAAGATCCAATGGTGGCATTAAACTTTAATTCTATGGCAAGCTTGTAAAATAGGAGGATCTGTTGTGATTTTTTGGGTACGGAGATGGGCCTTACCTGTTGGTGAATTTCATCATTAGTTCATGTGAGAGGGAGTGTTAGAAAGAATCTCAAGAGGTATTTGATTCATGGCTATATCTAAGTTGTAATTTGGTGTACCGTTTTGTAGAATGGGAAAATCTAATTTCAAATGAGAAGGATGGCCTTCTATGGTTGTGGTATGTGTCATGTAGCTTGGTAGGAAGTCATCCAATTATTTGAGCTCATGGTAAATGTACCAGAACAATTCATATTTATGTAAACTGAATTGTTGTAAAAGAAGAGGATATTGATTCACAATCTAGGAAGCACGGGTAACAATTCAGATTTATGTAAACCGAATTGTTGTAAAAGAAGAGGGTATTGATTCACAATCTAGGAAGCACGGGTACTCCAAAAATGTGGGCCGTGTTGTGTTGGACGCATATCAGACACATATGCGGCACAACCCGAGCACTCCAAAATACCTAGGATACACCCAAATAGGTGCTGTGTCTGTGTCCCCGTGTCCTTACCCCATGCAAAATAGTTCACAGTGCAGTAAAGGACCCTTCCATTGCTTTGAGTCTATGACCTTAGAGGACGTGATGGCCAAAAAAGTAGGCTTACTGTTTCTTGGAGTTTCTTTCTCAGTGCATTTAATGGAGCGTGACTCACTACACGAGATCAGAATATGAGCAATCTGAGGATTACCCGTCTGCGACTCACTACACAAGGGCATAATTGAGCAATATAATCATTTCTATTGATTTTGTTTAAGTCCTAGTAACGTTTCAATGTGTATCTGAAGAAAACTAGTTGAGATGAGATACTGGGTACTTAGGAATCACTGATATAAAATTATCTGTGCTGAAAGTCACGATAGTGTTTACTATTCCTGTTATGCTAACTTGCTGCTTCTTTATTTTCAGGCTCTTCTTCACTCTTCCCACATGTTTCATGAAGCCAAGCATGCGTTCGCAAGCCACGGTGTCAAGTTCTCTCAGGTTGAAATTGATCTGCCTGCCATGATGGCCCAAAAGAACAAAGCCGTCTCTGGCCTAACTAAAGGCATTGAAGGTCTTTTCAAGAAGAACAAAGTGACCTATGTCAAAGGCTATGGTAAGTTCCTTTCTCCGTCTGAAGTCTCCGTTGACACCATCGAAGGTGGTAACACTGTTGTCAAAGGCAAAAACGTCATTATTGCCACTGGTTCCGATGTCAAATCACTCCCTGGAGTCACCATTGATGAGAAGAAGATTGTCTCGTCCACTGGGGCTCTATCCTTGACAGAAATCCCCAAGAAGCTTGTGGTTATTGGAGCAGGCTATATTGGTCTGGAGATGGGTTCAGTCTGGGGCCGCCTTGGATCAGAGGTTACTGTCGTCGAGTTTTCACCAGAAATTGTCCCAACTATGGACTCTGAGGTCCGGAAGCAATTCCAACGGATGCTTGAGAAACAGAAAATGAAGTTCAAGCTGAAAACTAAGGTTGTCGGGGTAGACACATCTGGTGAGGGGGTGAAGCTGACACTCGAGCCAGCAGCTGGAGGTGAGCAGAGCACTCTTGAGGCCGATGTAGTTCTAGTATCAGCCGGCAGAGTTCCATTTACCTCGGGGCTCGGGCTCGAAAAGTTAGGCGTAGAGACCGACAAGGCAGGCAGAATCACGGTTGACAAAAAGTTCATGACGAGTGTGCCAGGAGTTTTTGCCATTGGTGATGTCATTCCAGGGCCCATGCTGGCCCACAAGGCGGAAGAGGACGGGGTTGCTTGTGTGGAGTTTATTGCTGGAAAGGAAGGTCATGTGGACTATGACTTGGTGCCTGGGGTGGTTTACACCCATCCTGAGGTGGCGTCGGTAGGGAAGACGGAGGACCAGGTTAAGACAATGGGGGTGGAGTACCGGGTAGGGAAGTTCCCTTTCATGGCGAACAGCAGGGCAAAGGCGATCGACGATGCAGAGGGACTGGTGAAGATATTGGCAGAAAAGGCCACCGATAAGATCTTGGGGGTGCACATCATGGCCCCCAATGCTGGGGAGCTGATCCACGAGGCGGTGCTGGCGTTGCACTATGGAGCATCGAGCGAGGACATCGCACGCACCTGCCATGCCCACCCAACGATGAGCGAGGCTGTGAAGGAGGCAGCCATGGCAACATATGACAAGCCAATTCACATCTGATCGTGGAAATACCTACCTGTTAATGTTCCTTTCTTGTTGGGTTTTTTGTAATAATTCTTGGACAAGGTGATTTGTAATGTTTAGCCCAAATTGTTTGTGATCAGTTAAGGTGAATTGTTGTTCATATTGGTTCATAGATAATATAATAGCTACTTACCCATTAAGAACATGTACACAAATTCTGAACACGCTTATTTGCTCAGATAACTAACCATTGTGGTTTTTTGATTGATTTGAGTTGTCAACACAATAATGTTGTTTTGAGATGAGAAATTTACAATCTCCAAGAACAATTTTTCATTGAACAACCACATTTTGATTTGGTTACCAGGTGAGTTCCCTTGAGCATTCCATCAGATAAATATACGAGCAAATCCAAAGCATGTCAAAAGCATGAGTAATAAGTTACAAAATTTAATTATAATAATAATAATATCAGAGTGGTGCAGCGAAAGCATGGTGGACCCATAACCCGTAGGTCTCAAGATCAAAACCTTTCTCTAATAGAAAAGGTAAATATTTTTGGATTTTCATAATTTTATTTTATTTTAAAATTTACTAACATTTATTATAAAAATTTAGAACCTCTACTATATTTTGATTCTTTTTCTGTATCAAAAAAACATTAGAAGGAAAATTAAATAATTTTGGATTTTCATAATATTACTTTTATTTTTAATTGTACGGATATTATTGAAATATTAATATATATTTTTTCTGACGAAACACTATAAGAAAATTTATATGGTCATTCTTGAATGTTTTGCTTATTTTACCAAGCAAAAAAAAAAAGAAAAAAATTCTAATTTTTTTATCTCCTAGAAAAGACAAAAATTATATGGTTAGTGAGAAGAGTTATAATCTTACTGACTAGGCGGACGGTTCAAAATGACATACAACATAGTATGCACAAAATTTCGTACATATCGTCGAACATCTAAAAAAAAATGTCAATAAAATGACAAATTGCATAGTTGCAAAAACCCTTTAAAACCTACCTAACTACCTTCGTCTCTCTCATGCCTTTCTAATATCAGTCCACAGAACTTTTGGATTAATGGACACAATCCGAATCCCCACCGTTTCTCGATACACTTTCAAATCCAATTCCGGACTTAGTTCTCCGATAGCACTACGCCGCAGGTCCATGGCTTCCGCTGTGGCCACGGAGAAAACCGGCGGCAGCGGCAGCGGCAGCGGCCGGAGCCAACCGACGGGCGATTCCTTCATCCGTCTCCATCTCCGCAAACTCTCTGCCTATCAGCCCATCTTGCCATTCGAGGTATTATTGTTAGAACCCACAAAAAAACCCCCAAACTTTGATTTGTACGCCAAGTGTTTGCTAAAGGTCTCCTTAAGAAATCTGCAAATTGTTCCTTCCTTTTGAGCCGGTTTCAGTGAAAATTTTGAAACTTTATTGTACCCATGTCATTATTTCTGGATGTTGTGCCGGTAAGTTGCAAACTTTGTTATCTAGGCAGAGCATTCCTGTTAAGATTCTGCACTGGTGGCTTTCTTGGGCCAGTTTCGGCAACAAGTTTGGAGCTTTACTGCGTCCATCAACCATTTCAATGAATGTATTGCATTTAGTTTATTTCTGGTTGTTGTGGCGAAAAATTGCAAACTTTGGCATGCAGGCCAAGTGATTGATGGTATTCCTGTTAACATTCTGCAACTGCTTGCTTCTTTGAGGTGGTTTTCATCGACAAGATTGGATATTTAGTCTACACATGCTAACAAATGTATTCTTCTACTCTCTTTTTCTGGTGGTTGTGGTGCCCCTTAATAATCTACACATGATGGCTTCTTTAAGCCGGTTTGGTCGAGGAGTTTGTAGATCTAGTATACCCATCTTGACAAAACATATTGTTTTAGCTTATTGTGGAAAAAGTTTTAAATTGTTTGACAATACTCCTCTAAGCGATCTGCCATTAGTTGCTTGTTTGATCTAGGTTTTGTGACAAGTTTGTAGCTATAGCTCTCTCGTACTGTTTGTTACTTTTCTCCATTGTCATCTGATGGAATCTTGACTTTATGTTGAGACCTCAATTGGGGAACTTAAAATTTTATTTATAATGGGTGTTTTGGTTTGTGCCTTAAGCATATCGTACTTGTGAACTGTTAACATCCTCTGATGGTACTCTGTCATTAGTCTTCCTTTCAACAATTATGGTATTAAAGATTGAAATTTGTAACAAATGAATATGTGGTACCCATCTAAGTTACCTTGACTCTGGTATGGATGTTGGGTACGGGTACATATTCAAGAGTCGGGTCCTTCAAACTCATAATTGAAGGACACGGACTCGGCTAAAAAGATCTAAATTTTGGGTACGGGTTCGGAAATATGACTATTAAAATTAATATATTTGAACATGATTTCATAAAAAGACAACATGTAATTAAATTTGTATGGTTTCATAAAAAGACAACATGTAATTGAATTTGAATTTGCTTCATAAAAGACATAATTAAATTTGCACGATTTCATAAAAAGATAGCCTCTAATTAAATTTGCATGATATCATAAAAAGACAGTTGTAATTAAGTTTGCATGGCTTCATATATTTAATTTTATAATTAAATTTGTATGATTTCATAAAAAGACATTCTGCAATTAAATTTGCAAGATTTCATAAAAAGACATGTAATTATAAACTAATAGTAAACTTTACTTAACTAGTTGAATAAGTCCGTAAGGGACCATCACTTCAACTCCCCTTCTACTTTACTACCAGTCTACCATATTAAAATAAACTATCTACTTTACTACCACATTAAAATAAACTATCTATTTTACTACCAGTCTCCCGATTGTTACCATGAAGGATCTGATTGTCACCATGGAGGATCGGATACGGATTTCATACCCATACCCATGTCCTATCGGGTCGACACGGGTACTTCTCCTTAAAGTAGAGAGTCCGGGTAACATAGGTACCCATTAGAAGGCATCAGTTATTTTGGCTTCTTGCTTCCATTGTAGTAAAAATTTCTTGTAATGTAATCTGCACATGGAGCTATTTTGATCTCTTGTTAGAGTAGTAGTGAAAAGTTTGCATCTTTTTCCAAAGTAGGAAAAGTTTTCATCATTTTCCTTTGTAGGAAACATTTGTACATTTTTCAATTGGCATCAAATTCTGATGGAAAGTGTCAACGTCCAGCAAAATGCATTATAGAATTGATGATTGGGAGGTCTGGGCACCAAATATATTAGCCTTAGCGTGTTTTAGTCGGAAAAGTTAAATTATGTTGATCATATAAGTCTGAATATTTTTAGAATATATTGTGTAGATACATAAAGGGTCTTTAATCCTGCACTAAGCTTTAGTTCTAGATTTGGTAATTGTAGCCCTCTTATCTTCTTGTGGGGTTTATTGCCTTTGTCATATGAATTTATGTAAACTTTAAAAAAAAAAATCGTCTTGTGGATTACTCAAAAGTGTTCCATCTCATACTGTGTTTTAGTTTCCCTAATCCTTGAAGCAATTGAAAAGTTGCCATAACATAGGTTTTCATCATATCAACCTTAAGTTAATTTTTTTACTGTTGTTCCCGGTTTATATCTAAGGGGCTTTTCTGAGCACCTCACATGTTACATGCACCTGTGAACAGGTATTGTCTACACGCCTTGGAAGGAAGCCGGAGGAAATAATCAAGCTTGATGCAAATGAAAATCCATATGGTCCTCCTCCAGAGGTAAGTTGCTTCACATTATTTGAGGGATATTTACACATCAGATATCGGCAGTGATGACCAGCAATCGATATCTATCAGGTATCTCTTCTCATTCAAATTTCACGCTGTAGTGCAAGTAGTTCATTCACAACAGATGTTGGTTAATAGGAGTGATAGGATTTTAGTTAAACAACCCCTAGAACTGCGGGTAGGCCTACAAAAGCTTGGATTGAGGTTGTGGAAAGGATATGGCATTTGATGATGCTAGAGTGAAAATGACCTAATCTATACTACTATATAATAATAAAAAGTTGGCTTCACCATAAATTTTTCTTCTTCCATATATGCCCTTACCTAACTTTACTAATTAAAATTGTTCATTAAATTCAATAATGGAAGCTAAGTAATTACGTATATAAATTTCTTTTAAGGAAAATATAGTTTGCACTTTTGGTGTCTTTTCCTCTTCCTAAGTACAAAAAAGTTAATTAATAGACTGTTAAAATACGTGCAACGCACGTACATATATACTAGTAGGATATAATGGGAGAAAATATTCTTGTCAAAGTTGGGATAGAGGCTTGGTTTCGTTGCATACATATGGTTCCTTAACGGAGTATAATTTTAAAATCATCTTTTTAACAAACAAGTTGTTCTCAGCTAAGTTAGTATTTTCTTACACACATAAACATGTAAACTATTCTTCTACTGTTCTACAGTTGAAGTATGGTGTTATTGGTAGAACTTGATCATTTCAAATTGCATGAATTGGTACTTTTACTGCAAAGTCTGCAACCATCAAGAATGATCTACATCATCTGAAACGCCCATAAAGTAAAGTCAATTAATATTGAGGTTTCTTACTAATTCTTCTACTATCCCAAAAGTGGCTATTTCTAATAGATTGTTTTTTGGACCTATAGTTTACAATAATCTGAACCCACTAACACTTAAAACAATTGGAACATAATAAATGGTTTGGAATTTCATAAGTCTGTCCCAGTTTAATGATCTATTTATTTAGCTCCCTATTATTCTACCATACTTTTGGTAAGTTTATGTATGGGTAATTAGTTTATAAGTAATTTTGAAATACTATTGGTTATAAACAATCTTCAGTTTCAAGTTTTTTTTTTGGTTTGTTCCACAGCTGATTGCTTGGAATACGGCTATATAGAACTCCTTATCTTGTTTCTGTGTCCATGTCTTTAACATGTCTTTGTCCATGCAACATATTTGAAGTGTATTTAAACATAATTTAAACAATGAGTTTATACTATAACTGCTATGAAATTCCAGTTGCTAGACATCTTTAGAAGTTTTTATTAATTTTCGTACAAGAATTGAACAATCTTTAACCACGGATGTGGCAATTACATCAAACAAACTTGCAAATTCTGTTCGAAAGCACTACAAGCAATTTTACTGTTGAAAAAACAAACAATCAAAATTGCTAAATAGAGCAAAGCTCTTAAACTGCAACAAAGTTGTTAAGAGAAGTACGTCTTCTAAAATCATAAAGTTGTTGAAAGAACTTCTTAAGGGGGTGATGAAGATCATCGTTGCTCAAAGCGAGATTTATTCTTTTTTTGTCGATCCGCTTCCATGAACCAACAAGCTCAATAGAACTTCTGGAACCCTCTTTTGTCACCGCCTTGAAGTAGACATAATATGAACATGGCACTCTCTTGTTGATACTGCCCTCTCTCTCTTTGGTTGCATAAAATCTCTATTTCTCTAAGCATTGAGTGCAAAAGCATGGAGTTTATATAGGGAATATCACCCCCTAGCAGCCATAACCGTCTACTAACAACGTGGACGGAAAACCAAGGAATAACTTCCCATAAGTGGATGGTTACAATAGTAATTCTCTATAAATAGGACAATTACGAAGCTGAACCGCCCCACTAAGAACAATAACGACAACATCATAACAGAAGACCCTGCGAAACGTGTGAACACGCAGAACCATGAAATGCTGAACGCATAGATCAACACTGAACCTGCTGAACGTGCAAGACACCATGTAATGTGTGGAAGCATGCCATCTCTGCGCCCGATGCGTACGTGCGAAGTGCAAAATATTCCATCAAAGCGCTACTTTCTGTCATTCACCCACGTCCGTGCCCGAGTCGCTAGGCCCTTTTGGGACCTAGCTCCAAAAAAAAATTTCCTTGAAAATAGTGACATAAAACTATTGTTTCTTGTGGGGTTTGAACCTTGACCACTAGAAAATCCTCTCACCATACCAACCACTTGAGCTAACACACCCATATGTGCATGTCAATATATGATGGCTCAAAGATTGACATACACACACTTGGGGTTTGCCCCATCACGGAGTATGGGACCGGGTCACTAGTGACCAATTTCAAACTAAACTCTTACATAAATGATCTCCAAATAGTGCTAATTTCTGATTTGTCCTTAAAAAATCTTTTAGGTGGCTGAAGCTTTGGGGACCTTGAAGTTCCCTTATGTTTATCCTGACCCGGAGAGCCGTCGCTTACGTGCAGCTCTTGCTGCAGATTCAGGCCTCGAGTCTGATTATATACTTGCTGGATGCGGTGCAGACGAACTGATCGACCTAATCATGAGGTGAGAAACTTAGAACATGTGGCCCTTTCTTGTGTAATATTTCCCATACCTATTAAGGAACATGTGCCCTTTATCTATTGATGATTTTTCCATTTGATATTTCATCTGCCACAGATGTGTGCTTGATCCAGGTGACAAGATTTTGGACTGCCCTCCAACATTTACAATGTATGAGTTTGATGCAGCTGTCAATGGGGCACTAGTCATCAAGGGTACATTGTTACCTTCGTGTCAAGTTTTTCTAGGTTTTTATTTAGTTATTCATACCATTATTTGTTCACATATCTCTGCGAGGGTACCATATCCATTTAAATTTAAGGCTTCTTTTGTGTGTGGTATTAGACTATTAGTTTGTGTTGCCTGTAACTTTTTCATTTGGAGGGTGGGGGTTGGGATCAGTTGATCACATTGACTTTGACCATCTAAATTTGATACTTTTCGTAGTTAAATCTTCTGCAATGCAAATTATTGTTCATTTATTAAAACTTGTTTCCAGTTCCAAGATTATCCAATTTTGCTTTGGATGTGCCCCGCATTGTCGAGGTTATAGAACAAGAAAGACCAAAATGCATTTTCCTTACATCTCCAAACAATCCAGATGGAAGGTACACCTCCCTTCTTACTCTGATTGCTCTTCAACAACAGTTACTGGATTTAATATATATATTAAGAAAAGATGTAGACTACTTATTTGAAATTTTAGGATTTAATCACATAATTACTGGAAGTTAGCATGCAAATGTTGTTCCATTGGCAGTCTACAAGTTGAACACTTGAGCATGACTATCTATTCCAATTTGGTTTTGTAATGTTTTCTTGCTGGGATATTTATGTTTCTCAGTATAATCAACGACGAAGATCTCTTGAAGATTCTCCGTCAGCCCATATTGGTTGTTTTGGATGAAGCATACATTGAATTCTCTGGTATGAGATCGAGGATGGAGTGGGTAAAGAATCATGAGAACCTGATTGTCCTACGGACATTTAGCAAGAGAGCAGGTTGGTTAAAGTATTGTTTTGGATTTTCCTTTTATTTTATAACACTCTATTATTGCCTCGCATGACAAGTGAGATGCATGGAGTATAGCATTTCAAGGTTTGACAAACACACTCAATCACCAACAAACATAGACATGTTGCAATAGGCTTTCGGAATAATTGTCTGAAAAGTTCGACAGGTTTATGATTCAGTTGATTCTAACTGAGCCTAACATTGTACAAGAATAATGGTTCAGTTTTGATTTGCTTTTCAAGTAATAGACTCAAAGCATTTTATTATTTATCTAACAAGTCAAGCTTAAGACATATGATCCACATTGTCCAGCTTGAGAGGATATGTTTGTAAGTTAGGGATATTATCGTAAACTTTCAGTATCTCTATGGCATGTATATGATCTCGACTTCTAGGGCTTAGATCAAGAAACTCACTGCCAGTGTCTTCATCTCTTGTCAAAATCGTTAGTCAACTCAGTCCGTCAGTATTCCAATATGGTTTCTCTAAAAAAATTCAACAATCAACCTCTTATTTTACTGTGAACATAAATTTTGGTTATAGTTACTTACCCTTCATTAGTACAGCAATCTCTTGTATATTTCGGAATAGCATGGTGATTTTATTTTGAAATGTCCATCTAATGATGACAGTTCTTAGCACTTTATCTTTTAGATTAATCTATGAGGTGTGTGTAATGTGTTTACCCGACAGGGTTAGCTGGACTCCGTGTGGGATATGGAGCATTTCCTCTCAGCATTATCGAGTACCTATGGCGAGCAAAGCAACCATATAATGTGTCTGTGGCGGCAGAAGTATCTGCCTGTGCTGCTTTACAGAATCCTGGTTATTTAGAGGTAGTAGATTGTCTTCATCTACTGATTATTATGGAACTTTACTGATTTAGTAGTTTTTTTTTTTTTTTTTTTCCATTTTCTCAGAGTGTAAAGAATTCTCTAGTGCAAGAAAGGGAAAGGCTGTATAATCTTTTAAAGGAAGTACCTTACCTAAAGCCATACCAAAGCTATTCTAATTTCATTCTTTGTGAGGTTAAATCGGGAAAAGATGCTAAGAAGCTGAAGGTGATGTATCTCTTCCGCACCCTATTAAGAGAAAATTATCAATTTAATACGCTTTTTCTCAGTATCTTTAGAGGTTGATATATTTTTTTTAGGGCTCGTGTATATATTTTTCTTAAGAAGGTATTTAAAGCTATTATTTTGGGCTTAATTCGTATTATTGTGAGTCTACTGATCAAAATATAAATTGCATTCTAAAGAAAACATTCTGTTTCATTTATGAAAAAGCTACTTTATTATCGTCAGGCTATTTACTATTTAGAGCTTGAAAAACAGGTATGATCGGATCGCACTTGCTACTGGATTGGACAATGTGTGAAAGTTTAGCCTTAATAAGCTACATATTTAAATATTTTTAATGTGCCCTGCACATAAACAATTCAAAAACATGCCCAATTCTTTTTACACGTTGAGTGAATTATATGGTAGAGTTCTTTAGATCATGTTTGCCAGATGAATCCAATGTCATCATCTTCATCATCCAAACCTTGGCTCATTTTGTGGGTTCATATGGAAAGCTCCAAAATCAACATATGAAGTTTATATGACCTATTGTCAAGCCTCTCTGCTGGTGCCAAATCCTAGCGAAGTAGCTACGGGTGAAGGTCTTGCAAGAAAACCTTAAGGCCAGGTAGCATGTAGACAAACTCACCTGTTACATACACAGTTTAGGTTCACTTAGATCTAATATAAGTTATCTACAAATATTTTGAAAGATCTGGTAGTGATCGACTGTTTCAAATGATCTTATTTGGCAAACCAAGTACAATAAAGGCATGGAAAGTGTTGGGTTGTATCTCGCATCCGGTTTTGCACTCTAGTTCGGGCCTCACCGTGTTCCTAACAAATTTGTATCGGAGCCCAATGTTACAAATTGGGCTAGATTTGAGCGCTTGAGTTGTTTCAAGACAGTCTATACGTTCATGATACGTATAATAAGAATCAATTTGACTCCTCCCAAGTTGGCTCCTAGGTCTCAGGATTATACGGTTTGAAGGTATCTTATGGTTCACACTCAACATTGGTGTGGTTTGGCTTCAAAGGTGGGTCTAGTTGCTGCCGAGTCCAAGGGGGAGCAAGACGTGCGGTTCGCACCCCACTAATGATGCAGTTTGGTGAACATGTCGTATTAACTTTGTGTTTGAATAGATCGAGATGACAATATATTGGATCTCAGGTTGCTCAGGCTAATCCGGATATGAGCTAAGGTTGAGGTTGTATCTTGTATCCGATTGCGCGCTCAAGTTTGGTGATGAATTATAGGGAGTTGTATTGAAAGTTTTGTCTCACGTGCCATGGAAAATGAGAGCATGAATTATACATAATTGTGATTGATTATGGACTTAATAAGGAATTTCTTTTTTTAAGTCGTATGGACCAAGTCCAATATCAGATCTCATGGATCAACTCCCGTTCATGTTTCACCTCGTCCATGACAGAAAGGATATATGTATGCTAATGACATGTGATTTGTAGAGATAGAATATGGGGATCTGAGTGGTAATTGCTAATAGTGCCTTTCCTAGATAGAGTTGTAATGGCCTGCATATCTCTCTAGTTATGGATATGCAAATGTTTGATAAACAAGAGGAGAGGATACTTCACGAAACTGAACTTTAGGTGATACACTCTTAGCTAAGGAGTGTGAAGTGGCCTATACAGTAATGTGCATAATCAATTCCTTACTCCACTTGTACTTTGGTTATGTAGGTATTTGCAATAGAGCACCCTGTGAAGAACATATAGTTTATGGAGGTTTCATAATCATATGCGATCCGTGCTGCCTAGGAAGCACGGACACTCCAAAAATGGGGTTATGTCGTGTCTCACGAGGATTGGACATAACCCTGACACTCCAAAATACACTAGAACACACCAAGGTAGTTGCCGTGTCCTTGTCACCATGTCCTCACTGTGTCGTATTGTGCTGTATCTGTATCCATGCAACATAGCATGCAGGGTATTTCCATGTGTTCTTTGTATCATCAGATACAATATTATATCTAATTTTTATAACAGTAATCACCAATCGTCCTATGTCAAATGTATTCAGGACTTACAGATACTTCTAACCTCTTTTGTTATTGTCATTTAAAGATTGATACGATGAGATAGTTGACTATTAAGGTCATACAATATGCACACATACATGTTTCTGGTACAAGCATGCACACACACACACACACTATATATATATATCCTACTTTGTTTCATAAGTATATATATATATATATATATATATATAGAGAGAGAGAGATGCATTGCCATAGCATTGTATCCTACTTTGTTTCATAAGTATTATATACCTCTTTGCATAATTCATATTGTATCCTATTCTATATCCTTATCCATTCAAAATGAGTTTATGCTTCCGACCAGAGATAAACTTGATGCATTTTGTTGAAATATGAGCTAGGTAAATTGTTTGTTTGTTTCTCATTGTTTTGGGATATCTTGTTTTACTTCTTCTGTGTTTCTGTAGTTAGGCAGCGGTCTATCGGTCTATCCTGTGGCCTTGCCGCCCTGGTCTATAAATAGTAAAATAGCTTCATAATATTTTCCACTCCCCCTTAAGTGGTGCGGGGATGTAGTTTTATTCTTTTTACTTCAAGGATCTGAATGTCATCTATGGAAGTATTGTCTTGCTGAGTGAGGATTACTCAGTCATCTGGTTCCCATGTCTCATAGATGATGGTTCACTTTCCTCTCTAGTAGTATTTGATTTGTTCTGGATACCCAATATATATATATATATATATATATCGTCCAAGGGTTGTGGCCTAGTGGTTACAACGGGGGGCTTCTGTGGGGGAGACCACGGTTCGAGCCCTCCCTTGGACGCCGGCTGGGTGGCTTTGTGCCACAGGCGTCCCAAACCTACTTGGATGGGGTGGGGGCTCCATGTTGGGTGCTCTGGGTAGTAGACTAGACCCCTCTCCGCAGAAGGGGGGTTTCCTGTTGAGCACTCTGGGTTGTAGACCCCACTCCGCTCGGGTTGGCTCGATGGCTCTGCCACGGATCTGAACAGGCCAAGAATTGACAATATATATATATATGTATATATATATATATATATATATATCAGCAGTATATTATAGCAGTTTCATGCATAAGCTATTTCTTTATGTAAACTTTATAATCTCTTTGCAAGTTAGAAAGGTAGTATTTACTTATAGCTTCATCCATTTTCCTTATCAATATCACCACTAATATTAACATATGTATATTCAGGAAGACCTTGCACAAATGGGTGTTATGATACGGCACTATAACAGCAAGGAACTGAAAGGTTATGTAAGAATCTCAGTTGGCAAGCCCGAGCACACCGATGCACTAATGAAGTGCCTGAAGCTTCTATAATGATGATTTGAGTTAATTATGGAAGAAGCACATGCAAAGATCTTGATCAAGCTGATTCTAAAATTCAGCTATTTATGTAGGAATTCCAATTGCGTCAACATCATGTAACTGAAAGGTAATATTTGAGTTGATTTTAATAGATATTTGGAAACAGAAACTAATGTAGTTTCTGTTTGTAGAATCGGGATTTGCATCATGTTTTTTTTTCTTCCTGAAGTAATGCTTCATTATTTTCTTTCTTATTCTAGTTTTGAGTATTAAGATCCACTGTATTTTTGACCTATTTTCTCTATGCTGCATTTGAATGGCTGAGAGATAACTACGTTCTTTTGAATCTCAACAATACAGTTTTTTTTTTTTTTTGATAGGACACTAAAACCTGCACAAGTGCAATAATATAAACCTTTATTTTTGGAGCAATTTTGAAATCTTTTAAGCTCCTTTAGGTACTACCTCTCAACAAAACAATTATTATCTTTTCATACCTGTACCTATCACTATAGAAAATCCAAATACTTATTGTACTTGATAATTTTGTGTATCCATTATCTATACATTTAGTATTAGGAGACGAATAAGCTGTGTTCTGATATCTGAATTATCCAAATAACATCCGGATAATATCGAATGATATCCAAGCCCATTTTAAAAAAAATATTGTTTGCCTAGTAAGGGGAGCGGTACAAATCTAAAGTGCTATCTATCGTCGGTCAAGATTGCTCATGATTTTGGGAAGATTGGAGATCCTATTTAAGGGTCTTCTTCAGCTTTAGAGCGGGTTGACTTGAAGTTTTATGGTGGCACATGAGAGAGTTCTTAAATGGCCATTAAGGAAATCTAAATATTTGTAGATCTCGTAAGGAGACGGTTTTCTCATTATGGTTTGTGTGTGTAATCTTTCTAAGGTTTTCTCTTTTGTTGATTCAATATTTTTTTTTCTTTGTCATATCGAGTAGGCCGAGCTTGACGGGACTATGTTAAATATTGTGTGTTGTTCTCAGGGGCGGTCATAGCCTAGGATAGGCTAGGTGACAGCTGAGGGCCCCAAAGACTAAAATGTCATCAATATTGTTCTATCTAAAATAGAACTATTATGTAACATTGGCCACTTTTTTCATAAAATATTTGTGGTGAAGTGGTTATAATGATAGACTTTCATATAAAATGTTGTGATGACAAATTTTTTTTAATTTACTTTTTTTTCTAGTTTCTTAATTTTTTTGTACATTATATATGGGAGCCTATTCTGGAAGTTCGTTTTTGGTCCCCATGAGCTCATGGCCGACCTTGTTGTTCTTTGTTGCTATTGTTTGGTAATTTATGTTTTGTTATTATTGTTATAATTTATTGTTTGTTCGTGGCAGATCAGAATACAACAATAGTGTCACAGGTAAGGAAAATGTTAAAGATTTCAGTCATTGGATTAGGTCAAGGGTATGTGATAACATTGGTACGCTCCCTATCTTCATAGATCAAAATTTTTGAAATAATTGGTTCGTTAAGGTCCGAGGGAGGATTTTTCTATTTCGAAATTTTAAATGACAATTAATAAGGTTAATAACATAAGTTTAAGATGATTTTTTTATGGTAAATAAAATTTCTCTTTGTGGCAAATAAGAGTCAAGGTAATCCTTGTGAAAGAATGGTGGTTTAAGGCTATTGTCAGTACAGACAACAAATCTTCCTACATGACCAAAGATTTATGGGATGACATAAATTGGAGGACACAAAGCACGATAGAGTTTTGTTTGACGAATGAGGTGATATACAATGTTATATCAGTTTATGGTTGAAGTTAGAGGATTTGTATATGACAATCGTTATCTAGCAAGTTGTACCTCCAGAAATAATTTTACAGTTTACGCGAGCCCAAATTTTTAACCATCTAAATAGTTTTAACAAAATTGTTATTAATTTTATGTCTCAAAGTAAAAAAGCTAGAATAGAAGGAAAGGCACTTTTGCTCCCTTTCTTCGCTTCCGGAATATTATATTATTGGTGACAACAATCCTTGTGGGAAGGAGACTCGAAATAGAAGTAGTGGCTACAATTTTTTTTTTTTTTAATGAGATCATAAAAATGCCAAATTCAATCAAATTCAATTTAGGTAAACAACTCTTCTTAATAATTAAGCACTCTCGTTAATTCTTAACAATGAGATTATAAAGATGTCGAATCCAATCGAGTCATTAGGGCAAAGTCATATTGTTTAGTGGGCCGGTGACCCAAAACCGGTCCGTTCCTTTCACCAATCCAGATCGGTCTGGATGTCATATATTGGTGAGAGATCAAGGTCCTCCTATATCAACGGTTAAGATTAGATGACTTAAAATACATCCAACGATGAAAGTAGGGGATGCAAAAACGGGATGCCTATCCTTCCTCTCTCTCTCTCTCTCTCTCTCTCTCTATATATATATATATATATATATATATATATATATATATATAGGTAAACGGGATATGAGCCATAGGCTCATATTCCTATATGAGTCATGCACATGTGGACCAATAGAAATGGATTGTATTCCTATTGGTCCACATGTGCATTGGCTCATGTAGGAATATGAGCATATGGCTCATATATCTTTTTTCCATATATATATATATATATATATATATATATATATATATATATATATATTTCGTTATTTGGTTGGTGGAATTGAAAGATATAAAAGTGAAGAAAAAAATAATTCCATTGTTTGGATAGTTGTTGAAAGTGGATATTTGTTGAAGATGTGGCAACCTTACGTAGGTTTACCCCCAACTAATAATAGTATTCATTTTTTTCCTTTTTTATATGGATTAAAAATTTAAAACTTTGATATAAATAATTAGAAAAGCACGTGTTTAATATTAAAAGTTAACAAATTTGTAAGGCTCAATTTTTTAACAACTTTGATATTATATATAAATATAAACACTAACTTAACAATTTTGGTATAAATATTACACTAATTATTATTATTATTATAATTTATTTTTTTTACTCTTTTCTCTCTCGTGTGATTCACACATCTAACCCACCCTCGTTCACATCTGATTCCACTCTCAAACTCTACGTCTCTCTCTCCACTCTGGATTCATAAATTTTTCTCTAGCCAAACGGTTGAACTCAGAAGAGTTCAAGCTGAAATCCAAATTTCTGGTCACTTTCAGCTGAGTTGCGGCCAACCAAACAAGCCCTTAGCTTAGACTTGTTATATTGCTGCCATTAGGGATTACAAAGCAATTTTTTTAAAGGCACTACAAAACTTACTAAGTGTTGTCCAAAAATATTTATTTTATTTACATGTTTGTCATTATGAAAAAATTGTTAGGGACAACCCACTACATAGTATATAAGGCAAAAAAAAAAAAAAAATCATTTGTCTTCTTCTTCCCTTTTTTTTCTCCCAAAATCCTAAGTCCAATTTTCTTTGAAAGATGGTTCTAAGTGTCACTCCAAGCCAACTTGGTGATTTTGAATGCATGTTCATGGATTGTTCAAACATTTAGCTTATATTTCGTCTTTTTCATCTTCTTCCCCTTTATCTCCCACATATATGTCATGAATCCATTCTTAACAAGAATCATGTAACTCAACTCATTTAAATATTGTTCTCAATTCATGTTCATGTCTAAATTTTAGGATTTCGAACATCGAAAATCCGTCCTTTAATTGAATTTTAAAAAAAAAAAAATATTTAATGAACATCATTTTTTTTTTTATGACTGTTAAAATTTTTAACATTTCTAAATTCCGATTTGCTGAGATTGGTTGTGGGTAGGCCAGCAATGCCTACGACTAAAATAGTTTTGAACTGTGATTCAATTTATTCCATCAAAACAGAAGATGGAAGTTCGGATCACAGACTTTATTTTAAATATTCAAATTTTATATGTTGGTCTTCAAAGCAAAACTGAATTTCTAATAGTCTTCGTACTGTAATATTCACAAGAAACTAACATCCAAGCCTTTACTTGAAGACAAGTGATCTATATTTCACAGTCAAATCAAAGTTGAATTTAAAATATGACTTTATTTTAATGTCCTAAACTAAGTCACAGTTGTTTACGGTACGCAAAAGATTGCAGGCCGGAGTGTCCTTCATGTATTCAGTAGTAAAAAAATTCTACAGTTTTTGATGTATTCAGGATTGTAAATTTTTTTTACAGTCCTTGATGTATTCAGTAGTACTGTAAAAAAATTTTACAGTCCTTGATGTATTCAGTACTGTAGAATTTTTTTACAGTCTTGAGTCATACCAACCGCGACTGTGACGGATTTTCTTATTTCGAAATCCTAAAATGGATTCGAAAGTTCAAAAATTCGTCCAAAGTTCATCCTAAACCTCTTTTATGTTATATTACACTATGATATTTGGACATTAACAAGAATTGTGAAGAATATTTATGAAAATAAAATAAAAAATACACACATAAAATTAGAGATGGAAAAGATGGAGAAGGAAAAAGTTTAGGATTTTGAAGTGAATGAAGTTTTGGGTACTATTTCAATGATTGATTGATGCTTGAAATTGGAGGAGGTGGAGAAGGAAGAAGTTTAGGATTTTCAATCAGAATTGGAGGAGTGGGTGGAGAAGGAGGAAAAGAATTTTGAAGAGAGAGAGAGTGTGTGTGTGTGTGTGTGAGAAGGGGGGGGGGGGGGGGGGGAGGGCGATCGAGAAAGCTGCGCTCAGTCAAGGAAGCTGGAGAAGGAGTCTCGCCCATAAGAAAAAGAACGTAGCCGTCCGGGGGGGGGGGGGGGGGTTGAGGAGGTAGTTCCTAGTAAACTTTTGTAAGTTTTTCTAAACTCTAGTCCCGAGTAAGTTAAGTTTTGCAATATTCCGATAAAAATTTATTACAAAGCTAATGTACACCAGTAAAGTTGATTTAGCAAACTTGCAAATATTCAGTGACGTACGTCTTTCTTAAGCATGTAAAGTACTTGATAGATAATAGCTGAAAATTTATGTATGTATGCATGCGGAGCAATTACTAATATATAACTACAAAATTCGTAAGGCTTTCTTTGTTAATTATTACATGTTTTTGTCTGAGAAGACTATCATGCTTTCTAAAAATTGTACTAGTATAAACCAGGCATGTTGGTCTCCTTGGTATGTATTATTGTGGTGTATTCTGATTTATGATTGAAATCTTCAATCACCTTTGTATTCTTAGATGCGTCTTTTCTAGGGAATTAGCTATTTATTGGACAAGGTTCACTAATATCATACACCACGAGGTCATCAACAATAATTATAGCGTAGCAAAACGTAAAGATTGAAAAGATGTTGATCGTATAAATAGGGGTAAACGTTTCAGAAATAGTTAAAATTGAATAAGTCGAAATTCTAAAAAAATTACAATTGAAATCGAACCGAAATTAGTTATAACCGAACTAACCAAATAATCGATTTCGATTTATTCGGTTGGACTATTTATTATTTAATGGACTAGGTTCAAAGTTGGAATAGTTATTAAACTATATTAAAAATTTATAATTTTTATACATGCATTTGTTCTACTTCAAAGTTGCGTCCAAAATTAAACTAGTTAAATTATCAAAATTTGACTTCAAAATATATACATACATAAAATTATTGTTTTCAAAGTTGTGTCTAAAGTTAGACTAGTTGTTAAATTAATCATAAAATATATATATAATTGAGAGTATTTATAAAAAAAATTCGATTTTTGATTTTTGACCGAATTCGAAATTCAAAAAAAATTTAGTATTTTTTAAAAAAAAATTTAGTCCAACCGAATCTTTTATTCGGTTTGATCTGATTCAATTCGGTCAAAAACCTAATAATTCTCACCCCTACATATAAGACGGTAGAAATCAAGTAGTGCATTCTTTGTGTTGAGAGAAATTTCTGTTAAGATTGTTATAACACCAGCAATCAATGCTTGGCTCCAATTGCGATAAAGAAGCGAATTTACTCCTATAAAGTTGATTTTAGCAAACAAGATGACCGAAGCGACTTCAGAAATGCTATGCCTACAACCAAATGCTTACATCCATTTTACAACTGTCACGTGGCGGCCATCCATTGGGTAAAAGGGGTTTGTGGGATCCGATTTTCTGTCACATGGCCACTACATGGCAGTCGTTCATTGGATGAGAGACGGTGGCCGGATGTGGCCCACATAGCGGGGGAGGGGGGGAGAGGGTTGTAAGATGGTTGTAAACATTCGGTAGTAAACTTAGCATTTTCCAAGCGCAGAAATGCTACGCCTACAACCAAATGCTTATATCCATTTTACAACCGTCACGTGACGCCCACGTGGCGGCCGTCCATTGAGTGAGAGGGATTTGTGGGATCCGATTTTCTGTCACGTGGCCACCATGTGGCAGGATTGTCACGTGGCTGTCATGTCCCGATTCCGTGGAATCGATAGTCGTCCCCCGGGCGTGACGCCGTGCGGACCTAGGTTGCGCACCGCACAAGGCTAAGTTATTTTGCATAGCGAGCACATATTCAGAGTACGCAGATAAATTGAAACACAAAGTTGAAACATGAAAAAGTTCTCTTTATTGATAATGAACATCTATTACAAACTCTTGAACAAGTCATAAGGGTTGCCGCACGGGCTTACAAATGTTGACACAAAATGAGATAGTTGTCATGTACATTACATCCTTTACTAAACTTTAAAATATAAGACATCTTGGCGGAATGATGACTTTCCCGCGAAGCTGCATTGAGTTAAGTTTGCTAGCTCCTGTCTTCAAAATACTTCAAAAGATGGCACGATCAGGACGCGCCTACAGCTGGACTGGATTAGGGATTGACTTCTGCTCCTCGCTCGGATCTCCTTAGTACGGAAAACATGTTTCAACGAGGGTCAGTGTAACAGCCTGTTTTTTTTTAATTTTAAAAATAAATTTCTAAATTTTTCTGTGATTTTTAATTAATTATTATAAATGTCCTTCAGGGATTAATAGTTTTATGTATTAAATTAAGTATTAAAATATTATAAAAATTATATTTTTTTGGTGTATAATTAATTATTGGATGTTGTGTAATTTTTTTGAAATTTATTGGGCTCAAAAACTATTTTTAAATAGCGAAAAACATCATTTTTGTTTGAACCAGAATAAACCGGACTAAACCTACTTGAACCGAACCGAACCGAACCGAACCCAACCGACCCAAACCCTACCCTAATGGGTCAGGTGCGACCCGATCGAATAACCCAAACCCCTCTATTCTCCCATGATCCCCACGACCCCGACCCCACCGCCGGCGACGACCCCACGGCCCCCAGCAGCTGCAGCCACAGCAATCGCCGCCTCCGTGCCCCGCAGCGCCGCCCTGTCACGACATCAGCTGATGTACCCGTTTTTTCGCTCGCGTAGCTCCCTGTACGTAGATCCAAATTTTGTTCTGTCGAATCATGTGCATAGACCGCGTGACCTCTCGAACCCCGTGCAATTTGTTCGGGGTATCGCATCATGTGTCGGTCGCAAACCGCGACGCAAAAACAAAAAAATTAACCAAATTTCTGTAATTCAGAAACTGTCCCGAACTTACAAGTTCACGACCATTTTTCTCCCAACCTGTTTATTATTTCTAAATTCTGTTTGAACAGTTAATTAATTAGACAACCTAACCAAGATTAAAATCCTATAAATAGTTTATTTTAATTCGTTGCATGCTGTATTTTATTCGCGGGTGAAATCGACCAAAAACTTGGTCTTTATATCCCGAAATTCTCCCGAAACTGGGTGCGTCCCGCTAAACGAGGCGACTTGGTCGTGTGCGAATTTTACCGAAAGGTGCGCATTGTCAATACGGACGTGTGAAATTTCACGAAAGTTGATTTGGATGTGCGTGCACACCGGAATCAACGTGTATCCGTCGAAAATATCCCGTACCGGGCCTGTTCTGAAACTCGTTGTATCTTTGTATGTGCTTGTCATTTCACAACGAAACTTATGCCATTGGATTCGTAGCGTTACGCTGGTCCTGTGACCCAAGTTTGGTTCGATTCTGAGAACGTTGACGAAATCCCGTATCGTGAGCCCCACAGCTCCACTTGATGGACGATTTTGTGACCGGCTCATCGGAATTCAGTTTTTGGACATTCCGTTGGGTTCGTATCATCGTTCTGGACATGTAGACACTAAATTTGACGAATTTATAGAACTTTATCTCTGGCACATTTTTCGGTGCGAAGTGGGCCACATGTGGATCCCGCTTTAACCAGAAACTGTCAAGTTTGTCCCTGTGTCCAAATTGGACTTACGGATAGACAATTTTGGCTATTTCATATCTTCTGAACATGATGGTAATGTTTATTTCAGCAACCGAAGGAGTACTTGAAGATCCCACGGATACCGGAACAACTGTTGGAATTCAAGCACCAAGCAAGTGTACTTTGCCAATCTTGCAGTACTTGCTTTATAATATTCTTTTGATTTATTACTTTGTTTTATATGTTCAACCTAGGACTATGTGACATTACTTAACGTCCGAATAAGATTCAGATGTCATCGCCGTATGTGGAGCTGTGTAACGTCACCTAGAAATTGATTTCGCGACCCTATACATTTTCGTGCTTGCATTATCAAGTACGTCATAACATAGGACACTTGACACTGTTCATGAGACATAATTTTTCCTGAGTTATTCATGGTGATTCTGTATAGGTAACATGATTCGTAACATAGACTTTATATATATACATAGTTATCATTATGACTTGCTGCATTAGATATGATCTTGCGTGTCATGGACATGAGATATGTGATTACATTGGGTGGGGAAGAGACACACAGGCTACAGGCTGATTATATATATATATATATATATATATATATATATATATATATATATATATATATATATATATATATATATATATATATATTTATTTATTTATTTATTTATTTATTTATTTATTACGGTGTTTGTAGCTACTACAGTGCTAGGCCCACTACATAGTATAACTACATAGTATAACTGTTACCGGCTCCCCGACACAGAGCTTGTAGTAGTCTCAGTCTGAGTTCTAGTGATGCTCTCATTTTGCATATCACTTAGCTGTTACATAGTTTGCCCTTTTGATACATTTTTATATACTGTAATTATTTGGCTTGAGTTATTCTTGTACCTTACTATGTTCCCCGAGGACCTGTAATCCGGATTATGTCTCCAGATATAGCAGAGGAGATCTACCCCGAGATATACGTGACATGAGCAGACATTGGAGCAGTACCAGCACCAGAGGACTAGGTGATACCAGAGGATTTCTCCTGAGTATTTGCTTTATATACTCAGTCATTTCTGTTCTTGATACTCTATTTCATGTCTCGTGGATTAATGTATTAAACTCATTATCGGATTGTTCCCCGAGACATTTATTGAGACTTGTTGATTATTATTTCATCTTGATTATTTTGATATTGATGGTGTTTATCTTCTGTGAATGAGATTAGAATTAGAAATGTGGCATGAATCATAGACCCTTATTGTTGTTTTACAGCTTAAGTACACTCTAATATGTCCATTAAATTGGGTTTGCCCATTGGTGTGTGCTGCTGGCCATTTCCACGTGTCTAGTCCCTCGGTATTTTGGGACTGGGACGTGACAGTTAGTACATCGAAACGTACTGGTGAGAATAAACAACTGAACAGAAGCAAGTATTCACTAAAATCAACACTAAGTAATCATGTTATAAAATATTACATTACTAGTGATCTTTTCAGTTTTACCTATGTTCGTTACATGCAATACTGAACAGAGTCATATTACTTTGTTTTGGAAACATCTTTAGAAAACAGAGTTTCATATTCGATATAAGCAAGACAAGCCGATTGTTCTGTTTCTGGGTGTGCGCAGCGTGTCTCTTGAGTTATACTCAAAGACTCTAGAGACAAATGCACATCTAGACACAAATGCACATCTAGGGGCGGTTATCTATCCAAGCCAACACAATGAACTATCTTATATGTAGTGCGGTCCCCGAGTAACTCAGGATCGGCAGCGGTTGATCCAGCTAACCAATGACTCATTTATCTGATACTATTGGCAGTCGTGACACATGGTTGCTTTCCACTATCTCTGTAGTGGTCGTGATGCATGGTTGCTTTCCACCAATAGCCATTGTCCGACCGATGCGAATGCATGAAACACTATCAAATAAACTCTAGGATGCAGACGTGATGAACCATCGGACGATATTTCATTATTGTGGGGCAAGCCGCCTTATAGGCACACGATATGGTTCTCTCGGAGCATAGGCGATAGTGAAACATGTTCATGCAAACACATACTTTTAGACAAGCGTTTCAGGGTCTCTTAGTTAAGTAGACATATTCGTTTCAAAGACAAGCTAGGTGAGTTCGTTTATTAGCATGCAACGCAGGTTCTATCATTCTCTTATGAAAACAAGCAAGCAAAAACTCAAATTCATTATTAAGGCGTGCAAAAATTAGAGAACGAAGTTCTGCCCACTCACCTTGATATATATTGCCGACGTGGAGCGGGGCATTACATACTTATCCACCAACAAAAAGTTTCGTCCTCGAAACTTCAAGGATAAACTTCTCGATATCCCGAGCAACGATAGTCCTCATCCCTCGCCGTACTCAATCGAAACAATCAAGTCAAGTCCAGAAAACATTTGCACAGCTTTGAGGATAACTATGGACTTATTGTATGGAACGCTCTATTGCAATACTATATCGGACAAATCTTAGAGTCATAGCAACGGATTGGGCAAAGAATCGAATCCGCTCTGATACCATTTTGTCACGCCCCGGCCCCGACGGCCTCCCGACCAACGTTTCCCCCGCGGCGAACCGGACGCGAATCACCGTGCCTCGGCGCACCGCACGTGAATCACCGCACCTCGGCGCTTCCAACGGGGCACGTATGATCGTTTGATACCGGGACGTGCTGTCGTGCGAGCCTGGGGTAGCGCCCGCACAAGGCAACATCGTTTAAGTTTGGCTATTATCGCATCAATCGAGTAAGCAAGGGAGGGACATTGTTGCAATGCATTTATGCATTTAGCCAACTAAGTATTCGGGGCAAATCGAGGGACTGAGTTCTCTTTATACAAAGGTATCGTTCCATACATATGTCCCTTTATACGAAAGCATGCTCGAGGCAATCGAAACCAGAATTTTCGGGTCTTGGGGATGAGGCACGCCTATTGCTCCCTCGGACGATCCAGTACTTGCAAGCAAGTAAACTGCTGGTGGATCAACACTTTTATAAGTACTGGTGAGAATAAACAACTGAACAGAAGCAAGCATTCACTAAAACCAACACTAAGTAATCATGTTATAAAATATTATATTACTAGTGATCTTTCTAGTTTTATCTATGTTTATTACATGCAATACTGAACGAAATCATATTACTTTGTTTTAGAAACATCTTTAGAAAACATATTTTTATATTCGATATAAGCAAGAAAAGCCGATTGTTCTGTTTCGGGGTATGCGCAGCGTGTCTCGTGAGTTATACTCAAAGACTCTAGGGACAAATGCACATCTAGACACAAATGCTCATCTAGGGGCGGTCCTCTATCCAAGCCAACACAATGAACTATCTTATATGCAGTGCGGTCCCTGAGTAACTTAGGATCGACAGCTGTTGATCCAGCTAACCAATGACTCATTTATCTGATACTATTGGCAGCCGTGACATATGGTTGCTTTCCACCAATAGCCATTGTCCAACCGATGCGAATGCATGGAACACTATCAAATAAACTCTAGGATACAGACGAGACGAACCATCAGACGATATTTCTTTGTTGCGGGGCAAGCCGCCTTATCTTTGAACACATTCAGGCACACGATATGGTTCTCTCGGAGCATAGGCGATAGTGAAATATGTTCATGCAAAGACATACTTTTAGACAAGCGTTTCAGGATCTCTTAGTTAAGCAGACATGTTCGTTTCAAAGACAAGCTAGGTGAGTTCGTTTATTAGCATGCAACGCAGGTTCTATCATTCTCTTATAAAAATAAGCAAGCAAAAACTCAAATTCATTATTAAGTCGTGTAAGAATCAGAGAACGAAGTTCTGTCTACTCACCTTGATACATAATACCAACACGGAACGGAGCATTACAGTGGCAGTCATTCATTGGATGAGAGGTGGGGCCGGATGTGGCCCACTAAGAAGGGGAGGTATGCGAGAGAGGATTGTAAGATGGTTATAAACATTCGGTAGTAAACTTATCATTTTCCAAGCACCTTTGCTAAAATTTAACGGAACTATGGGACACCGACGCACCGTTGATCCTGAGAAACATAGCATACTAATTGTTTAAAAAGAAGTATTTGTCGAGAAAGCAGCAGAATGACAGAATAATATGAAATTAAAGTCGTATACCACTTCCCACTCTCGCAAAAATCTAGACCATTTAATCTGGTCAAAACGTTCGATCTCAACATGATTTCCACTTACCAGACATATGCATAGAAGCTTTCAACGACATATATGTCATGGTTACTTACTTCGACCGGGTACAAATATCTAAATTTGTATATTCCATGTATGCTTAATGCACACAAAAAACTCACCAAATTTTTTTGGATATATATTGATCAATAAATGTTCCGAACTAAAAAAGTACCACAAATATTTTTTATCTCCATTGGATCAAAGACATCCGAGTGAATCAACTTGAGCAACACATTTTTTTTCGGAAGATGGATTAGTCTGAAACAGCACTATGTGTTACTTTCCAACCGTACAATATGGACATCTCTCCTACTTCGCAAGTTCCAAACCTAGAAGCATCTTCCGGTTCATTAGATACTTCATCACTTTCTCGGTGATATGACCGAGCCGTCTGTGCCACGGCTCTGTAGACGCATCACTGACTATTTTGACCTCATGTGTCCCATGTACGCTCTTTTCCATATAGAAATCAGACCTCTTGCTTCTCCTAGCAATAACCAGTCAACCCTGTGTAAGCTTCCACTAATCGTGTCCGAAGAGACAGAAAAAATCCTTTATCAGGCAAACTTTTAGCCGATACAAAGTTGAAGCGAATGACTTGGACGTGGACCCGCGGTGAGCTCCCTTGAAAATCAAGCTAGCTCATGTATTGGTCTTCGAGTGCACATCTCCAATGACAATTGCTTTAGCACTCCGTATTTACATGTCATGTATATGACAAACAGTGTCCTATTGTGAAACACGTGCGATGAAGTCCCCGAATCCACCAAGCAACTTTCAGAAATTGTTGCAGCATGAGCAATAACAGCTCTGCCGGAGGATGGGTGTGAGAGGGGTTGATGCTATTTGTATCTTCAGAAAATTGAAGTGTACCAAATGACACATGAGTGCCGGAAGCTCGGATCAGGCACATCCATGGGTGCACCCCATAAAAAGTCTTTCATGACTATAGGTGAAGGAAGAAATGAGCATTAGAGTAACACCGTTCGGAACCAAAGCGTATCAGAATCTGCAGCATGAGTGCGCAGTAGTGTGTGTGTTGGGGGGGGGGGGGGGGGAATGCTGCCAAGGAATCAAGCACACATTTGGAACGAAGGTTAAATGAAGAGTAATGCTATTTGTATCTTCAAATTGTTCCTCCAATCTATTTCTCCTTACGTGACAGTAGACGTAGCATGGTAAGGTGACGTTAGAATCAAGTGGTATTGCGATAGAGAGGTTTGGAGTAATTAGGAGGAGGATAAATAAACGTAAATTTTGTTATTTTTAGTAAATATCTTTCCCCTCTACTACCGTTGCTGCTGCTGATATTGTTGGTGATCTGGAAAAAAAAAATCTGAACAATTAACATTTTTTTTAATAAGACTCGTTTCAGGACCAATATAAAAAATATGTCTTATGTTCTTAATATTTTATGACATGTTCGTAATATTCTCGAGAATCTGAGATTGTCTAGGTGTACTTTTTTTTTCGTTTTATTTTAAATAGAAATGGCCGTTTACTTGCTATGTATATATACGTCACAAACACATGCGACAGAGACGTCAAACATTGCACAAGACTGGGTGCTGTGCGAGCAGATGGACAGTGGTGGAAACTACAGCAAAATGAAGGGGTGGGTTGCAGATTTCATGTCGAAACCAAACCATAGTTTTGAGGTAAATTGATGGCACAAATTAGGGCTATGCTATGACTACAACCAAATGCCTACAACCCTCTTACAACTGTAACGTGACATCCACGTGACGGTCGTCCATTGAAGAAAGGAAAAGAGGTCGGATCCGATGGCTGTCCGGATGGTCGTCACGTGACCGGAACGCCACGTGACGGTCATTCATTGAGGACCTCCGGCCCACATAGTGGGGGGTGAGAGGGTTGTAAGAAAGTTGTAAGCATTTGGTAGTAAACTTTAACATTATTGCACAAATTATGGGTAGTTTGCATGTTCCTCTTCTTTTTTTCTCCCTCGTGCATGCCTTTAATATTTCATTTATGAAAAATGCTATTTGCATCCCAAATTGTCTCTCTAATCTATTCCTTCTTACGTGGCATTTAACATAACTGTTAAATGTGACAGTTGACATAATAAATTTTAAAATTAAAGTAAAAATTAAAATTAAAATTAAAGAAAGGGATAATTAAATGCCAGCATCCAACACCTAGACAAATTGAAATACATGACAAAGCCACGTGTAAGAATATTTATATTTTATATGGATACGTATTTTTTGTGCTAGTTATTACATTTTATTGGATCTCGAAAAAGCTCAAAAATTCTCAAAAATTAAAACTTTACTACATGACCGGTATACTACAGTATACCGACAGTATACTGTCTGACATATATTTGTTTCACTTTCGAGATATTTTTGAAATATTTCTCTGTAAATAGTACTCCAGATATTTCATTTTTTTCTTTCTTTCTTTCTCTCTCCTCTCTTTTTCATTTTTCAATCGAGCTTGGAAGCGTGGTCTTGAGACCTAGAGTATGGTTTCTGAACCCCTTCGTGGTGGTGGACTAGAAGATTTAGACTGGGATCTCGCGTTAGGCAAGTACACCTTGTCGATTTCGTGAACTTCTTTTATTTTCTGTCATTCTACTTTTCTGGAGCTTTGGTTATTGCTTTTTTAGCTTAGACTTGCTTTACTATTATTGATCATATAGTAATTTCTAGCCTGGTGACCGTCTCTGTTTTGATTTCTGATAGAATTATGTTTCGTTCCTTTTTTGTAACTCGGTAACGAAAACGGTACCGAAATTGTGACCATGAAATTTAGTCCATATTGTGATATGAGACTTACCCTAGACTTGACTTCTTGTTAGACTTGGTTCTGGTAATTTTTAGAATTTAATTTTGGTCCCAAAAATCAGACTTGATTTAACCAAGTTTATTCTTGAAAACCGTTATACCGACGATATACCGATTTCAACCGACTTGATTTCTAGATATTTTTCTGTGAACCCTGTCGTCATACCGACGATGTACTACAGTATACCGACGGTATACCGATCTTGCCGTCATTGTTAGATATTTGTCTTGATCGGTATACCGACGATGTACTGGGATGTGCCGACGGTATACCGATTGTGGAACTTTATTTTCCAGTAACTTTTTGCCTACTTGGAACGACATACCGACGGTATACTACAGTATATCGACAGTATACCGATTTGTTGGAATCCAGAACTCGCTGTATTTTTTCTATCTCTGGACCGGTGTACCGATGGTGTACTAGACTGTATCGACGGTATATCGATTGTGCACTTTCTTTAGGAATTCTTGGTTTTTCGTGATTTCATGTTAAAACTTCTGCTTTTGCTTGGACACGCGATGACTTGACCTGATTTTGGACATGAACTTACATGGCTTTAGATGACTTGACTTGGCTTTACTCGATTTCACTCGGCTTTGCCCGGCTACACGTAATGGCATGATTGACTGGACTTGACTTGGCATGGCTTCATCGGACATGACTTGACTTGGTTTCATCTAGTTGGACATGGCTTCACATGGTTGTACATGGCTTTACTTGATTTCACATGGCTTTACCTGGCTTCACCTGGATTGACATGGCTTCTCTTGTCTTTACGTGGCTTCACTTGGTTACACGTGGCTTGGTTGTTGTCGTAAATTACATGAGTCTGTTTGTGCAACGTATATTAAACTTGTTTATCACTATTAGAACTTGTTTTGTTGCATCATGTCTTGGATGGATTCTGCAGAATGTCACAACCGAATTCATACAAGAAACTGCTAGAGGTTTATAACTAGAGATTCACTTAGTATATAGTTAAATTTTTTCCTAAATTGCATGTAGTCCGGGTTATTCATACAGTTATTTTGGGGAGTATCCAATGGTTTATATTATTGAGTATCTTGAGGGGTATCCGGTGCTGGTTTGTGCGTATGGATATCCCGGACGGACTACAGGCACATGCGATCAGAAAGAACTCTAGCATCGCGTTGCATTATAATTGTTAGTAATTAGGATTGTGATAACCCTAGTTAGCTAAAGTATCAAGCCGTAGTTATATGATTTGTCGTGATTTATGGATGATGGACAGTCTAGGCTTTACATGACCACACTTTTATTTTTCTGCACTTGTTACTCTATTGATTATCAGTTCAGGATATGTCTCATTGCAGGTTTACAGTATTTCCTTTATTATCCTGATATCATTTACAATCAGTCTTACCTTCAGTATTTGTATTGCTTGTGTTGTTGGTTTAAGTTCCTAGATTGGCTTCATTTGTGATACTTGCTATTTGGAGGGTCTGACCCCACTGGTTTTGTATGGCCAGATCCAGTAGCAGCACCGTATGATCTTCCGTACTTTCCTGATGATGGTGGCCACCAGGAGCACCAGATTGCTTGAGTGAATGTCTTATTTTTCCACTCTGATGTACATTCTATTTTGTGGGCGTTTAGCCACCGAGCACGTTTTTAGCTCGTGTTTTGGTTTGATCAATTAGCCTACGAACATTAACATGATTGACATAAACTAGGGTTGATCATGTATGACTTAGATTCTGGCTAGTTTATTCATTCTGTGTGTTACTAGCATTATGATCATCTATATATTATAGTTTGTGACGCTTTACTATTATATTTCAGCTGATCTTACATCTTGTTATTATTCTTGTTGTTCTTGTGATTGAGACACTAGGATTTGTTGGACTTAGGCTTGACTGATGGTTTGTAGTAGTGACCCCTCATGTCTTACAGCTTCACCGTATATGCAGAGTTCCAGAGTGCTCTAAGTATACGTAGCTGGCCTTGTCAGCTCCGCTCTTCAGAAACCTGGTTATGGGATGTGACACGATTTTAGTAGTGGCCCATGCAGGTCTGTTTGAGCGGATTATATCTATTTGAGCAGATTTGATATGGTTTTTACATATATGGGGGGATGGTGGTTGTTGCTAGATTTCTCAATCCTAAAATATTTCTCTTGATCCCTAGTCATTTTTCTCCATCCTTGATTCTTGATCTGATACCTGCTTATTCGTTGATCTATCCAGTTCGTCGATTGACTCTTGTGTTCTTAACTTTCAAGGGCACTGTTCCTGTTACTATCGGCCAGATGGATCGAGTGCAGCTCGAGGAGGGTCAGCATTCGGGAGCCCATCATATTCCTGGAGATTGGCCTCCGCATTCAGGGGCAGAGTCTAGAGGAGATCCTGAGGCAGATCGGCCGGAACTATCGGACCAGCAGGCACACTTGTGCACCCAGTTCAGCCCGAGCAGCCAGAGGGTGTTGCCTGAGCCCTGGTGGATGTCCTACGAGGTTTCATGATGACCTAGCAGCACCAGAGTGATGTTCTCACTCAGTCGGCCAGACGGCATTGGAGCGAGGTGGTTCTCAGATCCATAATTATGCGACCAGCTTCAGAAGTCTCAGTCCTCCGTACTTTTATGGCACAGAGGACGCGATTTCGTCCGATGCTTGGCTGCAGGACACTGAGGCCATCTTAGAGGCAGCAGGGACACCGGCTAGAGAGCGTGTAGCAGTAGTGAGGCTACAGTTGTTGGACTTGGCTCGTGACTGGGGGGCAGCGCAGGAGATTTCTCTCACAGCACCGATTCCATAGACAGTTTTTACTGAGAGGTTTCAGGCGAGGTATTTTGACGCGGTGGCGTGTCACGAGCTTCAGCAGAGGTTTAATAACCTCAGGCAGGAGAGCAAGACCGTCGATGGTTACGCGACAGAGTTTGCGAGACTTAGTCGATTTTCTCCCACTTTGGTAGCGACCGAGTTGGAGAGGGCGAGGAGGTCCCAGCAGGGACTCCATTTAGAGATTATCTTGGCGATGGAGCGGCATTAGTCTCAGACCTTTGACGTTTTGATACGGGCAACCAGGAGGTATGAGCACACATCGCAGAGGATTACAGATCGAATTGGGAGCCAGAAGAGGCCCAACATTTCCGGAGGATCAGCATCCCATTCATCAGCACCAGCTCCAGCAGTTAGAGCCCTGACGATTGGATCCTCGAGGAGGATAACATCATCTCAGTAGTCTTCCCAGACGTTCCCTCAGCAGAGACAGTCATCTTCTTCTTCTTCCAGTAGTTTCCATTGCGAAAAACCTGAGCATATAGTATCAGAGTGTCGTAAGGCACAGGGATTGTGCTTGGTGTGTGGGGCATCAGACCACATGGTCGAAACATGTCCTAGGAGGAACTTGACTGGATCATCAACTGCCCAGTCAGTAGTTCGGCTAGCAGCACCGCAGTTCAGGGCACCCGCACCAGTGTAGCCGTAGATTCAGAGGCCTTTGCCTCCACAGGCTCAGGCATTCCAGCAGGGGCCGCAGAAGTATGCATAGGCCAAGGCACAGGCGAGACCTAGAGGTCAGCAGCAGAGGGGACCAGCACCCAGAGGGCAGGGTCGATCTTTCTTGCTATCGATGGAGGCGGCTTTGGCAGCAGGAGAGGTGGTCGCAGGTACCATTCTCGTCCACTTTCATTCAGCTTCAGCTTTATTTGATTCTGGTGCTTCGAATTCATTTATATCTGCACGCTTTGCGACACTAGTTGGATTGGAGTCCGAGTCCTTACCTGTAAGGTTGAATATACTTGCTGGTAACGATCTCATGGGGGTAGATAGAGTGTATCCCTCGTGTAGAGTTATAGTGTGCGGGAGAGAGTTTCTCGCGAGGCTGATAGAGTTTCCTATAGACGATTACGATGTCGTTCTTGGGATGGATTGGTTGAGTGCGAGACATGCGGCGATAGATTGTCATAGTGGCAAGGTTAACTTTCGTGTACTTGGTAGGGAGTTCTCATTCTTGAGAGGTGCAGTAGAGTCACCGCTGGTTACATTGATGATGGCAGAGACTGAGGAGGCCCAGTTTCCCAGAGTAGTTTGTGAGTTTTCTGACGTATTTTTCGACGAGCTACCAGGTGTACCACTAATTAGAGATGTTGAGTTCTACATTGATTTGATCCCAGGAGCAGAGCCAGAATCAGAGAGGGTTTATAGGATGTCACCATCTTAGTTGGAGATCTTGTACCGAATAATTGAGGAGTTGAGAGCCAATGGATTCATTAGACCTAGTGCATCGCCTTGGGGAGCCCTGTTACTTCTTGTTAAAAAAAAGGATGGTTCATCGCGTTTAGTTATTGATTATAGAACACTAAATGCGGCAACCATTAAGAACAAGTATTCCTTGTCCATGATAGATGACTTATTTGATCCAGTAGGACAACTATATTTTCTAAGATCGATTTGCGGTCTGGGTATCATCAGATCAGAGTCAGAGAGCAAGATATACCGAAGACGATATACCGAAGACGACGTTCAGATCTAGATATGGTCATTGTGAGTTCCTAGTTATGCCATTTGGAGCGACCAATGCACCAGATATATTAATGTCTCTCATGAATAGCATTTTCATGCCTTACCAGTTTATGATAGTGTTTATTGATGATATCTTGGTCTATAGTCGGAGTAAGAAAGAGCATGAGCAGCTATTTCGGGTAGTTCTTCAGATCCATCGAGAGCAACAGTTGTATGCAAAGTTCAGCAAGTGTAAGTTCTGGCTTGATCGTATCTCATTCTTGGGACATCATTTCTGGTGGAGGAGTCGAGATGGATCCCAAGAAGGTGGAGGCTATTGAGAGTTGGTCAGTACCCCGTACAGCTTCAGATGTACGCAGTTTCTTGGGTCTAGCAGGCTACTACAAGCGATTTGTGGCAGACTGCAGGGATCTCCGCACCCTTGAAACGGCTGACGTGTAAGGATGTGCACTTTGAGTGGTCAGATGCTTGTCAGACTTCTTTCGAGAAGCTCAAACGGAGTTTGATTTCGGCTCCTATTTTGACACTTCCAGTGGGACCAAGTGGATTCTCAGTGTATTGTGATGCTTCAGGAGTGGGACTAGGGTGTGTCCTTATGCAGCATGGCAGAGTAATAGCTTATGCGTCCCGGCAGCTTCGAGACCATGAGAAGAGTTATCCGACGCATGATCTTGAGTTGGCAGCAATAGTGTTTGTACTTAAGCTCTGGAGGCATTACCTATATAGTCATCGAGTGGAGATTTTCACAGACCACAAGAGCTTGAGATATGTGTTCACACAGAAGGATCTCAACATGCGTCAGAGGAGGTGGCTCGAGTTATTGTCGGACTACGATCTTGACCTTCAGTATCATCCAGAGAAGGCCAATGTCGTAGCAGACGCTTGAGCAGGAGAGGAGGAATTTACTTCTTGACAGAGCAGCGCCACATTTTGGAGGATCTGCAAAAGATGGGTATCGAGGTAGTATTACCTGGTGATATCGGTTTGATGACGAGTCTACATGTTCAGTCTTCTATAGTTGAGAGGATCATAGCAGAGCAGACTGGTGATGTCAGACTTCAGCAGCTCAGAGCAGAGTGTGAGTCAGGACGCAGACCCGAGTTGAGCATTCATGAGGATGAGACTCTCTTGTTTGGGAGTCGACTTTGTGTGCCGAGAGGAGATATCCGGCAGGAGATTATGTCAGAGGCCCACAGTTCTCAATACTCAGTGCATCCAGGAGGGACGAAGATGTATCAGGATATTCGTCAGCACTTCTGGTGGAATGGTATGAAGAGGGAGATTGCTCGGTTCATTTCTCGGGGTTAAGTCTGTCAGCAGGTCAAGGCTGAGCATCAGAGACCGGCCGGACTACTTCAGCCTTTACCAATTCTGGAGTGGAAGTGGAACCATATTATTATGGACTTTGTGACCGGTCTTCCTAGATCTCCGTCTGGCAGAGATGCTATATGGGTTATAGTGGATCGACTCACGAAGGTTACTTTCTTCCTTTCAAAGTGGACCAGTCTACAGAGCAGCTAGCTAAGATATACATGAGACAAATAGTCAGATTGCACGGCGTACCAGTTAGTATAGTTTCTGATAGAGATTCGCGGTTCACATCTAATTTCTGGCAGAGCCTACAACAAAGTCTGGATACTAGGTTGAAGTTTAATTCAGCCTACCATCCACAGACAGACGGACAGTCGGAGCATACTATTCAGACTTTAGAGGATATGCTTCGAGCTTGTACAATTGACTTCGGTGGATCTTGGGAGGATCACTTGCATTTAGTAGAGTTTTCCTATAACAACAGCTTCCAGACGAGCATTCAGATGGCACCCTTCGAGGCTTTGTATGGTAGGAGATACAGATCACCGTTAGTTTGGGATGATATTGGCGAGAGGCAGATGCTTGGTCCAGAGATGATTGTTCAGTCGATTGGAGTGATCGTACAGATCATAGAGCATCTCAGAGTGGGCAGATCAGCACCGTCGTCATCTTGAGTTCTTTGTCGGCGACCATGTATTTTTGAGTATTTCACCTACCTGTGGAGTTATCAGATTTGGAGTACGGAAAAAGCTTAGTCCCAGATATATAGGCTCGTTCGATATTCTCGAGCGAGTTTGAGACATATCTTATCGTCTAGCTCTTCCACCATCGCTTCATGAGGTACATGACGTCTTTCACGTATCTCAGTTGCGCCGGTATATTCTAGACCCGAGTCATATCCTGGATTATTCTGAGTTGGTCGTTGGTACCGACCTATCATATGAGGAGAGGCCCGTGTCTATTTTGGAACAGAGGGAGAAGGTTCTCAAGAACCGGATTATCAGGTTAGTTCGTGTTGCTTGGGGACATTACTCACTGGATGAGTTGCCGTGGGAGCGCGAGGACGATATGCGTACTCGTTATCCATTTCTTTTCGACTTGGGAGGTATACTTATTCGTATACTCATGTCCTATCTTAGCCTATGCTTGTGATTGATTGATAGCTTATCTGTTATGTCTGTTATTGTTTCTTTTTGACTTCTTGTTGTTACACAGAAAATTTCATGCTCACATGAGTTTCTTGTTTATTTTCGATTTCAAGCTGCCTTTCTTGGATTTTCTTGTTAGTGATTTTTGGATTCTTATAAAAATTCCGAGGACAAAATTTTTCTAAGGAGGGGAGAGTTGTGATACTCGTCTCACAGTATTCGTTTTTTCTGCGGATACGTATTTTTTTGCTAGTTATTGCATTTTACTGGATCTCGAGGAAGCTCAAAAATTCTCAAAAATTAAAACTTTACTACCTGACCGGTATACCGACAGTATACTACCCGGCAGATATTTGTTTCACTTTCGAGATAATATTTTCGACATATTTCTCTATAAATAGTACTCGAGATATTTCATTTCTTTCTCTCTCTCTCTCTCTCTCTCTCTCTCTCTCTCTCTCTCATCGCTTCTTCATTTCTCTCTCGAGCTTGGAAGCGTGGTCTTGAGACCTAGAGTGTGATTTCTGAACCCTTTCATGGTGGTGGACTAGAAGGTTTAGGCTGGGAGCTCGCGTTAGGCAAGTAAACATTGCCGATTTCGTTAACTTCTTTTACTTTCTGTATTTTTATTTTTTTTGGACCATTGGTTATTGCTTTTTAGCTTAGACTTGATTTACTATTATTGATCATATAGTAATTTCTAGCCTAGTGACCGTCTCGGTTTTGATATGAGACTACCCTAGACTTAATTTCTTGTTAGACTTGGTTCTGATAATTTTTGAGGTTTGATTTAGGTCCGAAAATCAGACTTGATTTAACCAAGTTTATTCTTGGAAACCATCATACCGACAGTATACTACAGTATATCGACGGAATACCAATTTCAACCGACTTGATTTCTAAATATTTTTCGGTAAACCCTATCGGCATACCGACGGTGTACTACAGTATACCGACAATATACCGATCTTGTCGTCATTGTTAGATATTTGTCTTGGCCGACATACCGACGGTGTACTGGACGGTGTCGACGATATATCGATTGTGGAACTTTATTTTCCAGTAACTTTTTGCCTACTTGGAACGACATACCAACGGTATACTACAGTATACCGATGGTATACCGATTTGTTTGAATCAAGAACTTGTGTTTTTACAATCTCTGGACCGATATACCGACGGTATACCGATCATGCACTTTTTTAGAAATTTTTGGTTTTTCGTAATTTCATGTTGAAACTTCTTACTTTTGCTTAGACACGCGATGACTTGACCTGATTTTGGCCATGAACTTACATGTCTTCAGATGACTTGGCTTTGCTCGATTTCACCCGACTTTGTCCGGTTACACGTGATGACATAATTGACTGGACTTCACTTGGCATGACTTCATCGGACATGGCTTGACTTGGTTTCTTCTGGTTAGACTTGGCTTCACATGGTTGTACATTGCTTTACCTGGCTTCACCTGGATTGACATAGCTTCACTTTAGCTTTACCTGGCTTCACTTGGTTACACGTGGCTTGGTTGTTGTCGTGGATTACATGAGTCCGTTTGTGCAATGTATATTAAACTTGTTTATATTAGTATTAGAACTTGTTTTGTTGCATCATGTCTAGGATGGATTCTGCGGAATGCAACACCCGAATTCATACAAGAAACTGTTAGGGGTTTATAATTAGAGATTCACTTAGTATGATTATTCATACAGTTATCTTGAGCAGTATACGGTGGTTTATATTGCAAAGTATCTTGATGAGTATCCGGTGTTGGTTTGTGCGTATGGATATCCCGGACCGACTGCAGGCGCATGCGATCAGAAGAAACTCTAGCATCAAGTTGCATTAAAATTGTTAGTAATTAGGATTGTGATAACCCTAGTTAGCTAAAGTATCAAGTCGTACTTATATGATTTGCCGTGATTTATGGATGATGGGCAGTCTAGGCTTTACATGACCACACTTTTAATTTTCTGCACTTGTTACATTATTGTTTGTTTAAGTTCCTAGATTTGCTTCCTTTTTGGCACTTGCTATTTAGGGGTCTGACCTTACTGGTTTTGTATGGCCATATTCAGTAGCAGCACTGGAGGATCTTTCGTACTTTCTTGAGGATGGTGGCCACCAGGAGCATGAGATCGCTTGAGTGAATTTTTCTTACTTTTTCACTCTGATGTACATTCTATTTTGTGGGCGTTTAGGCACCGAACACATGTCTAGCTCGTGTTTTGGTTTGATCAGTTAGCCTACGGACATTAGCATGATTGACATATCCTAGGGTTGATCATGTATGACTCAAATTCTGGCTAGTTTATTCATTATGTGTTTACTAGCATCATGATTACTAGCATCATGATCATCTGTATATTATAGTTTGGGACGCTTTACTTTTATATTTCAACTGATCTTACATCTTGTTATTATTCCTGTTGTTCTTGCTGATCGGTATATTGTGTCGACGGTATACCGATTGTGGAACATTGTTTCCCAGTAACTTTTTGGCTACTTGGAACGGCATACCGACGGTATACCAATTTGTTGGAATCCAGAACTTATGTTTTTCCAATCTCTGGACCGATGTACCGACAGTGTACTGGACAGTAGCAACGGTATACCGATCGTGCACTTTCTTTAGAAATTTTTGGTTTTTCGTGATTTCATGTTGAAACTTCTTGCTTTTGCTTGGACACGCGATGACTTGACCTAATTTTGGACATAAACCTACATTGCTTCAGATGACTTAACACTTTGTCCGGCTACACATGATGACATGATTGACTGGACTTGACTTGACATGGCTTTATATGGCTTCATCGGACATGGCTAGATTTGGTTTCACATGGTTGTACATGGCTTCACATGGTTGTACATGGCTTTACCTAATTTCACATGGCTTTACCTGGCTTCACCTGGATTGACATGGCTTCACTTGACTTCACTTGGTTACACGTGGCTTGGTTGTTGTCGTGGATTACATGAGTCCATTTGTGCAATGTATATTAAACTAGTTTATATTACTATTTGAACTTGTTTTGTTGCATCATGTCTAGGATGCATTCTACGGAATGCAACATCCAGATTCATACAAGAAACTGCTAAGGGTTTATAACTAGAGATTCACTTAATACATGGATAGAAATTTTCCTATAGAGATTTTCCTAGTTTACATGTAGTCCTGATTATTCATACAGTTATCTTGGAGTATCCAATAGTTTATATTGTAGAGTATCTTAAGGAGTATCCGGTACTGGTTTGTGCGTATAGATATCCCGAACCGACTGCAAGCGCATGCGATAAGAAGGATCTCTAGCATCGAGTTTCATTATAATTGTTAGTAATTAGGATTTCGATAACCCTAATTAGCTAAAGTATCAAACCGTACTTATATGATTTGTCGTGATTTATGGATGATGGACAGTCTAGGCTTTACATGACCACACTTTTATTTTTCTGCACTTGTTACTCTATTGTTGGTTTAAGTTCCTAGATTGGCTACCTTTGTGGTACTTACTATTTGCGGGTCTGACCTTACTGGTTTTGTATGGCCAGATTCAGTAGCAGCACCGGAAGATCTTCCGTACTTTCCTGAGGATGGTGGCCACCAGGAACATGAGACAACTTGAGTAAATTTTTCTTACTTTCCCACTCTGATGTACATTCTATTTTGTTGACGTTTAGACACCGAACACGTGACTAGCTCGTGTTTTGGTTTGATCAGTTAGCCTACGGACATTAGCATGATTGACATATCCTAAGGTTGATCATGTATGACTCAGATTCTGGCTAGTTTATTCATTCAGTGTTTACTAACATCATGATTATCTGTATATCATAGTTTGTGACGCTTTATTATTAAATTTCAACTGATCTTACCTTTTGTTATTATTTATGTTGTTCTTGTGATTGGAACACTAGAGTTTGTTGGACCTAGGCTTGACTGATAGTTTGTAGTAGTGACCCCTCGTGTTTTACAGCTTTACCGTATATGCAGAATACCATAGTGCTCTAAGTATGCGTAGCTCACCTTGTCAACCCCGCTCTCCAAAAATCTGGTTCTATAACGTGATAACCTGACTGCTCACCAAGAATACACTTCTGTTATCAATGCCAATAATTTATACAATTGATCAAAAGGTAACATCAGTCCTTCAAGAGCTATAGGTAAAATACTAAGATCTAGGACCAATTAATAATCGAGAAAACCACCTCTCACACTTCGCAAAGGCAACAAGATCCCAAAAAAAAAAAAAAGTTGCTCCTTCCTACTGAACTAATTTAAAGCTAGCACTGCAGTCATAGAAGCCCCAAAAGAAACAAAATCATGTCAAAGTCTTAAATGGTCTCAACGAAGTCTACCTAAAGAGCAGCAGGCAAGAAACTCTTCTTCATATAAGCAAGGTAGAAAACTATTAACAATAAAAGAAACTGAAACACATGACCATTACCCTACAATACATAGGGAAGCACAAATTAGAAAACTTTTTAGCACATTATAGTAACACTACACTAAACAAGGTCATGGTGTTTGCCTGGAGGTGCCAGGAAACAAGGCCAGCGTAATAAACAAGGGAAGATTCCCTCAACTTCTACATGATTTGGTTAAAAACATTACCAAAAATATCTCTATATGACTTATCTTGATCTTTCATGACCTAACTAGCTTCAGCCTTCCATTACTGTAAATGATAACACATTGGTACCAACAAACAATTATACTATTACTCAATCAAAACCTAGAAGAAATACTATATCTTTTTCTAGACAAAACCAAAAAATTCCTAGTAAAAAATTATATGTAAATCCCCAGTTCAAAAAGGATACTTAATGAAACCCTTATTCACACTATAAGATCTTTCAAATCCTAACTGTCATTGCAAAACCAGGTGTAACTTCAATCAGTACTTGTAAGTACCTCTCAGTGGCATGACAAATGAGCTATGTTGCAAGAACACAGGAAAATGGTGCCTGACATGTCTGTACCAATATCAGTATTTGTGTGTCATAGATGACTATATACTATTACGGTATTACCTACCTGAAAATGTCCATACACGAATGCATGTGTGTCCTTATCCATATCCGTGTCCATATCGGTACAATATAGAAAACTACCTACAAATCCTACATCAAAACCAATGACAAAAAAAGAAACAAATCTCATGCCAATTTCAATATATATTAAGAATGGTCTTCACGCAAAACGTCACAAGACCAATGGAATGGAAAAATGATTTTAAAAAATATTTATATATTGAAATGCCTAAAAGGATAAACAGGTCAAATTTCAGAAGTCACTATGTCAGGAAATCTGTGTTTATTAGCCTAAGTCTCTTTAGGGAGAGAGATTATTGAACCCGTGTTAAACAGCGGTAACAGATGAAGTGATGAACCTATTTACCAAGGTTGAAATTAATTCACAATTTTTTGTCCTCCATGAAAATATTTGCAGTAGCAATAGTACTATGCAACCAATGTACATTATTCGACGATGTACTTGCAATAAGTTCAAAATGCCCAATGTGCCCAACTAATGTTGAAATTAATTCACAGATTTTTGTGTTCCATGAAATATCTGCCGTAGCAATAATATTAGGGAAGCAATGTACAGGAATTGACAATGTACTAGCAATAAGATCAAAAATGTCCAATGCACCCAACTAGTTTATTCAACTAAAATTGTGACTAAGAAATGCCTTATATATATATATATATATATATATATATATATATATGAGATTACAATTAAATTGTGGCGTAGTACTATCATTTGCTGATGATAGTCTTAATGAACAGAGAAAGTTACGTAATAAAATAGCTTATGATGATATTAGACTATTAGTTGTGAAATTGGGACCTAAAAATGTACAGTGAAATGTAATTTAAAATAGAAGTCAAAAAAGGAGGTGTCATATTGATAGACAAAAGATTCCTTGGACTAGGAGCAATAGTTTTGGTATTTAGGATCTTATATTCATTATGATTGTAAGAATGAGAAGACACACGTACAATTAAAACACGACAGTTAAATTAAGTGCTTTGTATCACAAGATACAACCTTGAGATCAGAAAGTCTTTCAAGCACTGAATATTTTTTTTGAAAAATAAGTCCAAAAAAAAATACACTTAAGAGATGAGTGGTGATATGTTCTGACACTAATTGAGTATAAGATGAAATAATCATCTGAGATGGTCTGGACAAGCGCAACACGGATATAAATGGATAAAGAGGTTTGGAGCAACGAACAATTTTAGTCCTAAAGAAGGGTACATCCGAAAAACATTGAATTAAAACAGTAGAGAAGGATATGGACTTTATTAACTTTAAAAAGGACATGGCCTTCTAGAGCTGAAACTAGGAAAGTGATTCAAATAGACAACCCCAAAATATTTAGGATAGAGTATTTGTTGTTTTTAAGCTCAAAATAAAGGTGTGGTACAATATAGACAACCAAAAGAAACAAAACATTATTGTTACTCGTCCAAGAAATATAGAGATCAGAAGACATCATTCCAAATAGAGGAGATCATGCAGAAGGATGAAACACTAAAGAGGGGGAAAGATTTCAGATGAAGATTCCGGCACATTAGTTGTTCCCGTTCATAGGGAGAGGGTGGACTGCCCTGCAGCACCTTACCTGCTAAAGATCGGGAGTTATGTAAATGGCATAAAGCAACAAGGTTCCAAATCAGATTTAACTCTCTTGTCCCATCCCACCCCAATCCCTCGGCTTTTAAAACAATTGAAAGTTACATTAAACAAAACAAAAAGGAATCAACTTTAGTGCAAGAAAAAGTCTACATATAAAGTAGTAATTTACCAATAATGTAATTTCAAAATCCTAATCCACTCATCCTCTCACATTGTGAGGGCCTTAAAAGTGCACCTAGGTGTCACCAAAGCAACCTATAAAAGACCTTCAGCACAAAATATAGCACATCTTTGGTACTATTAAAAATCAAGATAGAAAGTTCTCTCTCCTTTCCAAATACTGTGTCAATATAAACCTAAGTGGGTTTTGTTGATCATATTAAAACAATAATGTAGTGTCATCCAACTAAATTGGGGTTAGTAGTGTCATCCAACTTGTTCTACAAGATTCAAGTCAGTTCTGCAACGTTGGATGACACTACATTCTTGTTCTATAGATTCAAGTCAGATATTAGTTGATCATATTAAAATTATACCTTAGTTCATCTAACTATATCTATATCTTATTTTCCAAGTGATGGTTTTTGTCAAACTCATAAGAGCTCCGCAGTTCTGAAATTAATATTCCAAAGACTTCACTCATGGAATCAATACAGTAACTTTACATTATAACCGATCCAAATAAAAGCAACCACAATCACAACCAAACTTCAAACTAATGATTAAAAAACATCATCGAAACCCTAACTTGAAGACATAACAATAATCCAACAAAATTATGCCAAAATTTAAAAACAAGGTTTAAAATCTCTCCTTTTCCTCCATACCAAAACCCTAATTTGATCGAACAAAGTACTTATCACTACCCTTGTATTCAAGAAATGAGAAACAAACATATAAATAGATTGCAACTCCCGGTGGAATTCCAAAATTAAGAGCAGACACAATCGTATCCAACCATCAAAAGTAATGATAAAAGAAATCATAGCAGAGTAATCAAAACCCCTAATTTCGAGACATACTAATAATCCAACAACAATTTATAACAGAATAAAAGCAGCGCAAGGTTCAAAATCTCTCCTATTTTTTTCTTCGCTCCGGATAAAAAAAAAAACACAACTTTGTCATCGGAACGCCTACTTCACTCACCTTGGGCCTTGTTGTAGACGTACGTCAGCCCGCACTTCCCGCAGTAGTGGCGGTCGAAGTGGTTCGCCATGAACGTCCCGGCGCCGCAGTCCGCGTTGGGGCACTCCTTCCTGAGCCGCTGCACTTTGCCGGAGTCGTCGACCTTGTAGAACTGCAGCACCGCGAGCTTGACCTTCTTCTTCTTGTGCTTGATCTTCTTGGGCTTGGTGTAGGTCTTCTTCTTCCTCTTCTTGGCGCCTCCGCGGAGGCGGAGGACGAGGTGGAGCGTGGACTCCTTCTGGATGTTGTAGTCGGCGAGGGTCCGGCCGTCCTCGAGCTGCTTCCCGGCGAAGATGAGGCGCTGCTGGTCCGGTGGGATCCCCTCCTTGTCCTGTATCTTCGCCTTCACGTTGTCGATGGTGTCGGAGCTCTCCACCTCCAGAGTGATGGTCTTCCCGGTTAGGGTTTTCACGAATATCTGCATCTTCGCTCCTTCCTCCTACTCCTACCTACTCCTACTCCGGCCGCCACTGCTGATGAAGCTAGGGTTAGGGTTTTGAGTGGAGGACGTGGAAGGTTTTTATAAGTTAAAATTGGGCTCTACTTGCGGGCTGTGTCTTCAATGAGTGGCCCAAATTTATTTTTTAAAGCTATGTCTTCTTATAATATTTTTCTTTTCTTCTTTTTAATGTGTGTGGATTTGCCTATCAAGTAGGGTTTTCAACAGAACCAAAAAAGTCAAAACTGAATAAACCAAAATTATAAAAATTAAAAATCAAAATCGAATCTAAATTAGCTAAAACCAAAATTGAACCAAATAATCAATTCGATTTATTCAGTCTGTTCGGTTAGAATATTTTTATTGTTTAATGGGTCGAATCTAATGTTGGGATCGTAGTTAAATTATATTAAAATAATTAATTTGTATATACACAATTTTTTTATTTCAAAGTTGCGTCAAAAGTTGAACTAGTTATTAAATCAGAAAATTTACTGTACCGATAATATTTTTAAAATAATTAGCTTAAATGAAAGAAATTTTGGTAAATTGGAAGTTACGAAAGCTTTTGCCATCTGTGATGGCAAAATTATGAAAAAATTATTAATTTTCTTTTTTTTACATTTTTGCCATCTGTGATGGCGAAAATTTGACCATCGATTTTTTTGGGTTTGAGTTTGTTTTTGGGTTTTATGTTTATGGTTTGTTTTTTTTTGTTTTATGTTTATGGTTTGTTTTGGTTGTTTTTTGGGATAGTTGGGTTTGGTTTATTTTTTGTGGATTTTTTTCTGGGTCACTTATGAATTTTTTTTTTTTAACGTTCTTATTGTAATGTTCATATTGTAACGTTTATATTTTGACAACGGCTCTTTCTTTCTCATATCTATAAATTTCTCGCATTCTATTCATTTCTTACTCAACCCACACATAATTTCAAAATTTTCTTCTATTCGTTTCTCACTCAACATAAGGTGATTTCTTACTCAACAGAAGCTAGTTCAGCTCACTCACTATATTTAGAAGCTCATTCTCTTGTCATGGATCAAAGTCTAACAATACTATGTTCAATATGAGGTGTGCTAAATGGGTTAGTTTACGAATGAGACTTGACTGAAATTTTTTTAACTGATCGAAAATTTTGTTTATAGTTTACGTAATCAAATTGTTGAGCAATGTTCTATTGATTATGAATTTATATTGGTACATATTTTTTAACTAATTGTATAAAGTTAGTGAACATGCATGAATCTCGAAGTTAATGTACAAGTAATGTACATTAATATTTTTTTAACTAAATTTTTTTTTTTGGAAGCCAGCTCCACAATACACAGACGCAGCAACTAACATTCATCCGTTCTTCATTGAAGAACATAGCAAGAAGAAATGGGTATGACATTTGGTAAAATGCACGGTGGAAACACCCAAGTACGAGCTCCTCCACAAAGACGCAGACTAGGAAATCCGGAAGTACTTCCTTCCGTCCTCGCCCACACCTACGACCCCTCCCGCTTCATGATCCTCCTGGACTCTGATGTTGATTTCAGTCAGTTTTCATGATATTTATCCTTATTATCCAACTAGTATATATGCACGTGCTTTGCACGTATCTAGGAGTGGATGATGTTGATGAGTTGATTTAACTTTGTTGTTTTTAATTATATAGGTTAAGAATTCAACCCTTCAAATTCCGTGGGAACATCTTAGAAGATTTAGCAAGTAGTATGAACCCTTCGATTTTCGTAATACATTAATGAATCTCTTAAATAGTTATCAGTGAAATTTATTGTAGGTATTCTTTTAATTAGTAAATATATTGAAGGGCATTTTTGGGGGAAAAAAATTTCACGGTGAAGCCACTTTTGGCATTATATAGTAGAATAGATATTATTGCCTGAGACTGACCATCGAAATATTGACCTGCATCAACATTAATATGCATTGAACTGATGTAGCGTAGAAACTAGGATTTTTTTTTTTTTTTTTTTTTTTTAAAATCTGTTTCTTTTAGAGCTCTGATTTTGACTCTTATCTTTTACTAGGATAGGCTCTATCTTTAATTTTTACAATGTTTGATTAGGATTATGATTTGTCAAACAAGTCATATTAACATGAACACAACTTTTTAATCAATAAAATTCTTCTTTTAGATATGAGATTCGTTATCTCCTCGTCTTGGTCGTGTAGACTCGATTGTTCCATAGATTCGGTAGCCCATCGCTTGAGATTTTGAAGCAACATTTATACAGACCCCTCACCAGGTCATTAGTCGGAGTTTTTCAACACCCCTTACCAGGTCATCTAGCATCGTTTCGCTCTCAACAAGCAACGGTCGTCCAGTTATTATCATAGCCATTGGCGCCGTGCACGAAGATAAGCTTGTTCCGCTGTTATGTTGCGTCGTGAACTATCAAACCTTAATATTATCTTTATACATCTCCCTGATGTCAGATGAAAACCACAAGTAATAACAAACTTTCAAACAGTGTTGAGTCCTGGAAGAAAATATACCAAGTCACTAAAAAGTGTAGGCCAAAATGAAAGCGCAGATTAACCTCAACCAGAAACCAACTTAACAAGAACAATTATGACATTGAGAACGATTAGAGGGACTCTCAAGAATTGAGTTGCATATATGAGACCAACGATCTGCCCCTTGAATGACTTTGCTCTCTGCATTCCTGAAACCTCAGTAAAACTCCATCCTCTAGGAGCGAGAAATCTGTCCTCGTTCAGTATTGCTAACGCATTTGCAAGAAGCAAAAAGCCCTCGAGCAACGTCCAAAGACCCATCCCTTCAGATGTTGCTTCTACTGCTGCAAAGGGAAGACCAACTTGTCATGTGTTGAAGGAGAATACCCTTTCCATTCACTTGTAAAACTCCAGTTTCAAGCTTTACATATTTTTTTTTTGTTTTAAATGTGCATTGCTTACTCTCAACACAAAACTGGAATAATCTAACAAAGTTAGCAGCCACATACGCAATAACGAAAGCATTAGGGCCTGTTTGGTTAGCAGTTATAACTCAATTTTCTGAGTTATAACGTAAGGGACACAGTAAATAGTGTTTGGATGTTGGATACTCGGAATGTACACTGCAAATTTTTTTTGGAGAACCCATGTTTAAACCCAGCTTTTGGAGAGCTGCCAAAACATGTTTTCAGAAAAAAAATTCTCCACTGTTTGCAGGCCCTCCTCCCCCCAACCCCCTCTCAACATTCTCTCACCTCTCTCATTTTTTTTCCTCTTCCTCTCTCCTCTTCCTTCTGCAGCGGAGGCGACCAGGATCTCGACCACGACGGCGGTAGGGAAGCTCGTCGACGGCGGTAGGGTGCTCGAGAACGACGGCGGTGGTCGAGCTCGAAGACGACGGCAGTGGTCGAGCTCGAGGACGACGTCAACAGCGGCGGGGTGCTCGAGGACGACAACAGTGGTCGAGCTCAACCGCCTCGACCGCCACGACCATGGATGAAGCTCAACCGCCTCGTCCTCGTCAGATCTGGATCTGAACAGCCGTGTCCGGTGCGGTGGGGTTGGCGACGGCAGCACGATCGAGGGTTAGGGGGTTGAGCTCGAGGTCGGTGGTAGGGTTGGTCCTCGAGCTCGAGGACGGCGTCGCCCTCGTCGACGTTCATATACCCCGGACGGCGACCAGCAACCGGAGGCGACGGGGTCAAGTGTTAGGGTTAGGGTTTTGGGGCACACTTTGGGTGGTGTGGTGTCGGACACAATTTGGGAGATAACTCACAAATTATTTTATGAAAAAAAAACATAATTTTTTTTCCTAAAACTTCTTTACCAAACAGAATTTTCAACTTTGATTTTTCAACTTTGATTTGTAAAAAACATTTTCCAAATGAAAGTAACCAAACGCAAACTCAAAATTTCTATACTTAAAAAACAACTTTATAACTTGCTTTCAGAAAACTGTTTTCAGAAGAAAAAAATTCAGAAAACATATCCAAACGGACCCTTAATGTCTTCATGAAGAAGAATTAAGTTCCATAACATCGTTACTTACACAAGGCCTGAATCATATTACCAGTACTTTCCATCAGGAAGCCAACAATTTCAACTTGTGCTATATTCCGAGAGCACTTACGTGTGTAGTTTCTGGAAGTCGCTTCCTAATGCCTATACGTATCTAATATATACCAATTCCATCTTCTAACAACATTGATAGCAAACGGTATAGCATTGTTAATGCTTCTTTCAACTTCACATCAAGTATCCTCCAAACAGATTATTTATCTCTTCTTGGCTGCTTCAATAAGTCAACTTTGCTACTATACATATGACTAGAAGAAAAAAATAGCTTCCCCCATTATCTGAGCCTTAATCATTCTCATAGCCGCCCGTAACTACTGGCTCACTGTGTGGGCAAGGATGTGGGGTGCACCTGATGAGCTTTGCAGATGGCCCACATGTAAGTGAGCAAGGTATGGGCAGTTGCGGAAACAATTTAAGGCACAAGAGAATGGGAAAAGCAATTCCACTAGAAAACGTGCAACCTAATATATTATGTTGATTTTCAATTTCATATTAATAAGGTGAAGATTTCCTCATTCATTTGTCCATCCTAATATAAAACATGGTTCATTTGTCCATCCTAAAACATAGTGGTCGCTGAGTACATGTAATCCATTCTCTCCATCCCCCATCCCCCCTCCTTTCGTTCAGAAGCGCCAGGAGGAAGTGATGATGTCGGTTATGGTGGTGATGGGGATTCGAGGTTCAATCATCAGTGAAAAACTCTACTGTTCATCAAAAGACACGGGTTTCTACAACTTTCTGGATTTCGGCAAATCACCCCCCCCCCCCCCCCCCCAAACCACCACCAACCGAACCCACAAACAACACACACACCAAAGCCATTTAATAAGGTCCAGATTGTAGGTATAGTAAACCTTTGGATTAATTGTCACCTTCTCTTCAGCTATCAAATATAGTATCGTCAAAGAGAGATTTAACAACTAATAATCATTGTTGAGGGATTTGTAACTTTATGGAGCCAAGTCCAAACAGCTTCAATATTCTCCATTCTTCGGCAATTAGATCAACTTATATGCTAAATTCTCTGTAAGGTCTATCGGCAATATACTCTCGGCCAAGTCAAATCTCATGCAAGTTTAACCAACAAATGCCAAACATGGCACACTAAGTGTCTATCTCATATCATCTTATACGCTTGACAGGGGTAAGTAGCAAAGCAGTCAGAGGGCACTTTCACATACTTATTCGAGTTCAAACAACTTAGGTTTTGAATCTCTAAACAATCAACTGAAAGTTACTTCCTATATATGATGTATAGCAAAGTTCTAGAAACCCAAGCAAATATGCTTTATAACTCATCAAATATGCTCTACATAGACAGAGTTTCAACTATATTAACGATAAGCACATGTCGCTGAATTCAGATTGCTGATACCAGGCATGTGGTCTTAATTATCCAGGCCCGACCCAGAACCTGTGCAACAGGGCCCTCTAATACAAAATGGCCCTTACTTTTTCCTACTTAAGCCTAGGTATTTAAGTGTAGAGAAGTCAATAGTATAAGAAAACATGTAATATCTACTAAACAACAATCAACCTAAGCTCAATTGGTTGAGTGGATGACGGTAGTTTGTTGATTGTGTATATAGTTCCCAGGTTCGAATCCTTTTCGTAGCTTGGATAGTTTGTTTTTTTTTTTTCATTTTTTGGTTATTTTTTAAAAATGATTATTAAAGAAGCAATTTTAGTGTAGAATAAAATGTGTTACCAAATCTAATACTTGATTATTGATATGATTACTTCTTATGCTTGCACTTTAGGTTTTTTTTGTTGTTGTTGTAAATGGCTAATAATAAACTTAAAGAAGCCACGTTTTAGTACGAGAATGAAATATTATTAGAGATTAACACATTTCTTTTTTAACTATTCATTATTGATATCATTAGTTTTCATTTTATTATTTTACTTATGTTTATAGTTATGTGTTCACTACGTTCATTCGTTCTTTATAATTTTTTATGAATTGTTTTGTAAGATATTTTTTATGTAAGTCTCCTATATATTAAGATTATTATTTTTGAATGGATTAGCTTTATTATATATTGAGAATAATTTTCTTGATAAGTTGGTATTCAAATCATAATCAATGATTATACATCTAAAAATACAAGGAAGACAATTTTTTGGTGATGATTTTTTTATTGTTGGTGTTCATTACTTTTGTTAGTTAATGTTTAATTCATTTCTTTTGAAGGTACTGATTTTGTTTCTTTTCTTTTGACGTCTGCATTTTTTTTCCGCATATATTATATTTTGATTTTGCTAATTTATCTCTTCATATTTATTTTATCGTGTTTGCACTCATATAATTGCTAGAAGGTGTTGATGGTTTTGGAGACGCTAAAGAGATAGCCGGAGATTTTACAAATTTGAGTAGTAATTTTTCTAATAATTAGACTTTATATTCGTTCGATCAATACAATTATTATCATACATTGAAGTTAATCGATATTCTTTTGTTAATTTTTACTTATATACATGCATTTTTTTTTAATTGCGTCATTAATATATGACATCGGCAAAAAAAAAAACTTTTTTTATGTTTATGAAAATAGGGTCTTATTTTCAGTTTTTGAACAGGATCCTCTAAATCCCATGACCGGCCCTGTAATTATCAACTGTTGTTATGTCACTATGGTGGGGGTGTCATGTGTGTACATGCGCTTGTGTGGGGTGGGTGTTGGTGGGTGCAGTACATGTTGGTAAATGTAATTTTTTGATTCTATCCTTCAGAGTTATACCTTCACATTTCTATATGTTTAATGTTCATTTCTTGTCAAGAATACAACATGAAACTCGAGAAACTAACAGAGAAGTAATGGTGATGACAACAGAAGTGTTGCGTGCATAAAAGTTACATGAAGGTCTCACTTAATTACAGTTATCGAACGGCCTCCAATAATTTGCAAAATGCAAACTGGACTTTCAATGATGACTACAATTATTGCACATGGAATTCGTTTACAGACTACAGAGACTGCCCCATTACAACCTTTGTTCATCCATGAGAGGATGAGCCTCACCAGTGGTCCCAAAAATTATTTGCTTAGCTTTCCTTACACATGACCCTCGTCAAGTAGGTTACTATATTAAAGTAGGTTACTATATTAAACCCAGAGGGTCAGAAGTGTTAAGGTATCAAAATGTTAAAGAACATAATTATAATAAATAATATAATATAATTTAAGAGTAACTCAAATGTAGGTGGCTAATCATCAACACTATATGGAGGAGCATTTTAAATCCAACGGATATAACAGTCCAGTTAAAAAGATGATTCATACAAAATACACATAGAAGCTTTATTATCAAAGAGGATATCTTGCAAAGTTCACATCACAAATGTAGCCAATCCAACAAAAACCTTATGTGGTCAACTCAACTTCATCTGGGCAAGGAATTTATAAAGGAATACATTACAGAGTTTGCCCTGCAGAGCTATGATCTATAGGCAAGATTGCCAAGTTTTGCTCTAGTATTTATAATCTTGAGATCATTTCAAGACTGCTAGAAGAATTAAACTTAAGATACTCTACATGGAAATTTGGTTTCCACTGCCAGATTATCAATGATCAAGGATCAGTATGCCCAAGCCGTACTATAATCCTGAGTGTTATGAGATATAAATTTGACATGACAGGAAGTCCTATTACTACTTCTACTAATTTATATCAGAGTCAAAATAATTAGAGGGGGTAAGCTTAAAAGTTAAAACTAGATGTGTCAAGAGCATATTTGATCTTGACACCCTTATAAACTATATTAAGATTATGCCTAGACAGTATGCGTAAGATAGTCATGTGACATATCTAACTTTTCATTAAAAAAAACCTTTAAAACATGTTGCAGATAATGCATCTTTTCTTGGTTTCCAATAGGACTTACCTGCAGATATATCTGAACAATTCTTTTGCGCTCCTCAAGATCTATTGTGATATAAAAATAAGTTAGACAAACGCTCCTAACAGAGAAAAAAGAAGAAAGAAGGAAAATGAATCTCATGCTGCAATAGAAAAGAATTTAAACAACAAAATAAAAGATGGCATGGTGACTTAAATAAAATCCTTTGATTGGTATGTGAAATGCATAAAGTAATATAGAATGACATAATAACTTAGATAACATCAAAGTAGTATCACATTAGATTCTACACAAAACGTTAATACTATTAACAATCAATAGCTAAAAAGTGTCCTTATTAGTATCCGCATTCGTATCATGTCCGTATACAACATAGGAATTATCTTGACAGATCAGAAGAAATATCAACGAAGCGTCAATTTATCAGTTTGATCTATTTATTAACTATAATTGAATAGGCTATCAAACTTATTGCTCACAACTCATTTTCTTTGGGTCTTTGTTGACATATCCACACCGTCCGAGAAAAATATGCTCCACAATGCAACCCTACTGTTATGGTGTGATACATGACAATTTTTGACTTAAGTTCAAGTGCATATTGCCCCTAATTGTTATATGTACATTTTGACTCTAACTAAGTTCTACAAATCGTAATATAAACTTGTCTTCATCTGCTTAAGATTGAATTCATGAACCCCTACCTCACCCTTAAATTCCATTTTGACAAGTCCTTCAAATGTAATCCACATTTTTATAAGGGATACTCAGGCAACAACAATAGCGATAGTGTTAAAGGGTTCATAATAGACATCTATGTCTTGAGCGAAATACAGTCATATTTAAAGTCAATTTTTTTTTAAGTGCATATTAGATGCAGAATTGGATCTCTGCTAACACCATATATGGACAGGTGTGGGAGGACTCGAGAAGGAACAAAAGATGCAGCAATAATATAGGATAGAGCAAGCACAACACCTAAACAAAGGCTCTCTACTGCATTTACAAATTCAGTTGGCCAAATAACTATTGCTAGAATATATGGAGACAGTGCATCAAACAAAAACCAGTGCTATGTCAATCTGTGTTGCAGAAATATGGATACTAATAAGGACACGATACAGATACATGAGTGCAAGATAATTCCTATGTTGTATACGGACACGATTTGGATACGGGTTCCAATATCAGGCCCCAGCTCCATGTATGTAGAGATCAAAAGCATGGCTATTCATAGTTTCATTCAGGGCCGGCCCTGGGGCCGTGCCAAAAGTACGGTCGCACAGGACCTCCAATTTTTTTGGGGCCTCAAAATATTTATATATATATATATATATATATATATATATATATATATATATATATATATATATTATGGTTAGTTTTGTAATTTAAGTCATTCTATTTCTTCCTCAATCCCTACACTCTACGATCCGCACAATACCTCCAATTCTTCAATCCATATTCCCTACTAACTAAGACTAATATTTATAGTCATACAAAAAATTTAGGGTTTATCAAAGATCTTACTCTGACCGGTGTGTTGTCTATAATCTCTAAGCGATTCAATTGTTAGATGAATTTCTCTTGTACAATAAAGATCTGACGTAAGTTTTATTTTCCACAATAATGATAAGATTTCTTTTATTTATTTAATTTAGAAATTTGGATGTGCAGGTCTAGTCTTTATTTAAGAAACATTGATGTGCACGAGCCTAGATTTTATTTATACAATTTAATGGTCAGTACGTCTTCTATCTAAAATATCTTTATTATACTAATTAATGTGCTTGAATTAGATAATTTGAACTCTGGTTATTTTGTTTAGTAACTATCTATAGATTCAGTTATAATATACAATCAAGAACATATCCAGAGATTTTGATAAAGACAGAAAATAATATCTTTAGAAAATACGAATAAATAAATTTAGGGCCATATTTTGAGATTCGCACATGGCCTTCAATTATTCAGGACCGGCCACCAGAGGAAATGTCAAGAAAACCAATTTACTGGTATTATGAGCATTACAGCAGAAATAGTTTTCTTAAATAATACTAGAAGCATGGAAACTCAAAAAATCTCGGTTGTGGCATGTCGTGCCAGACACATATAGGACACAACATGTCCGTGTCATCGTAGTTTGGATCGAGAGAGGAGAGAGATGCTCGATCGAGCACAAGAGAGAACAAATCGAGAGAGAGGAGAGAGTACCTCTTTCTTTCTTCACAGCTGATCCCCAAACCAAATCGAGAGTGAGAGAGAGAGAGAGTAGAGAGAGAACATTTCCATGTGATTTATTTCCAACGAACTGGGAGAGGTTCATTTTGGCAAATTATAAGTGCACTGCACATTTTACTCGGGACTAGCCCATTTAAAAATTAGAAAAAATTACAAATTTGTCATCATGAAAGTTACTCGGGACTAGCCCACTGTAATACTCAGGACTGTCAAAATTTTGACAGTCCTACCACTTGGAAGGACTGTCAAAATTTTGACAGTCCCATTTCCTAAAATTACAAGTTTTCCAAAGTTACTTGGGACTAGCCCAAATTGTTATAATCAGGACTGTCAAAATTTTGACAGTCCTACCACTTGGAAGGACTGTCAAAATTTTGACAGTCCTACAAATTGTTAGGACTGTCAAAATTTTGACAGTCCTAATTTTAACGCACTGAAAATTTTATATAAAACTAGGACTGTCAGGATATTGACAGTCCCACAAGAAATGAGGACTGTCCCACAAGAAATGAGGACTGTCAAAATTTTGACAGTCCTCATTTGGGGCTAGCCCAAATTGTTATAATCAGGACTGTCAAAATTTTGACAGTCCACATAGCTTGTGGGACTGTCAAAATTTTGACAGTCCTACAAATTGTTAGGACTGTCATAATTTTGACAGTCCCACAAGCTATATGGACTGTCAAAATTTTGACAGTCCTAATTTTAACCCACTGAAAATTTTATATAAAACTAGGACTGTCAGGATTTTGACAGTCCCACAAACAATGAGGACTGTCAAAATTTTGACAGTCCTCATTTTAATTATCAGGATTTTTTTTAGTTTATTTCTATTTAGTTAGTTTTGTATTTTGATTTTTTTTATTTAGTTTAATATCCAAAATAAAATATGTTATCATTGAACCCAAAAAAAAATCTACCGTACGAATATTACGTCTGCCGTCGACCAGACTTCAAACGGCCATAACTATTTGTTTTCAAATCGTTTTTCGTCACACAATAGGTCTATTTGTATGTTTTCGACGAGAGTAACACAATTCGTGTAGAGAGAATTTTCATCCGAAGTAAGACGTACATATTACAGGCAAAAATATAAAATATAAAACTTTAAAGTATCATAACTTTTGACTGGGAGATCGAAACAAGCTCCAGTTTGAGCCAAAATGACCGTATGGAAAAGTACTTCAGGATAAACTGCTTCACCGTTTGACGGACTTCCCAAATTTTTAGAATCGCAAAAAAACGATGTTTCGACCTCCAAATTTTACTTTTGGTAAATTTTTTTTTTAACAAAATATTTAATGTACCAATAATAAATTTACTATTTTAAATAACATAATACTTTAACAAATTTTAAGGATATTTTGAAATTGGCCCCCCAACAATTAACAAAAATAAATTAACAGAAAAAAAAAATTTAGGACTGTCAAAATTTTGACAGTCCTACCAATGGGAAGGACTGTCAAAATTTTGACAGTCCTACCAATTTGTAGGACTGTCAAAATTTTGACAGTCCTAAAAATTCAACATACATTTTTAGGACTGTCAAAATTTTGACAGTCCTTCCAATTGGTAGGACTGTCAAAATTTTGACAGTCCTAAAAATCAACATTTTGACAGTTCTTCTATTTTTTCATTTTCTTTTTTGGTTTTGACGGCGGCGACGACGGGAAGCGCGGCGACGGGAGGTTGCGGTGGAGGACGGGGGAGGAGGCGGAGGAGGACGGCGGGAGGGGGGAGGGCTCCAGTCGGATAGGGAGGGTTTGGGAGGGTTTGGAAGTAGTGGGCTAGTATGAGTAAAATTTTGGGTTAGTATAAGTAAAAGTTCCTCTTTGGTGGGCTAGCCCTAATCCTGGGCTAGCCCCGAGTAAAATATGCAGTGCCCTTATCAAAAGCCTTCATTTTCCTCTCTTTGGGGAAAAAATATAAAAAATAAAAGAATATTTTTGACTAATAAGTTAAAAAAATTATATTTTGATCTTCATAATATACATATGAGAAATTTTGAGTTATCTTTCACTTTATTTATTTATATTCAGGGTGTACCCCATATTATTTTCATAGTGTACAAGTTTTTTCACTTTTGACAGAATTTGTCCATAATTGACGGTCAACCCATTTGACCAAGAATTTTGGACGAAAATATTCCTCTTCTTCCGTGCACTTGATCCAGCGTCCCCGAGCTCGGCCCCGCCCTCCTTCCCCGTTGCCGCGATCGCCCCCCCTCCCCGCCACCGCCGCCGTCCTCCCTCCCCACCCCCTCCCTGCGCCTGTCGCTGCCCCCCCTTCCCTCTCACCCCTCTCCTCCACCACCTCACCACAACCGTCGTCGCCCCCCGTCCACAACCCCGCCCCCCTTCCCCCTCCCCCCCCCCCGCCACCGCCCCAGCCCTCCCCACCACCGCGATTGTTGCTGCTGCTCGCGAGCGGCGGGGTGGGGAGGGGAGCGGCAGCGGGGAGGGGGGCGGGGTTGGGGACTGGGGAGCGGTGGTGGGGAGGGGGGAGGAGGAGAGGGGTAAGAGGGAAGAGTGGGGAGGCAGCGGCGGTGGCAGGGAGGGGGCGGGGTTGGGAGGGAGGGCGGGGTGCGGAGGGAGTGCGGCGACGATGGCGGGGAGGGTGTCACGTCCCGATCCCGCAGGGGGGCGTTCGTCCTCGCTTGGGTCCTTGCAGGACCGATCGTCCTCACTTGGACGTGATTCCCTGCAAGCCTAAGATGAGCTTGCACAAGGCCAAAGCTTGAACAAGGACAAGTAAGCTATTCAAGACGGGAGCAGCGGCACAATATTGCAGAAAAGTAAAGAACACAATGGCATAAGAAAATAAGTTCTTTATTGATAATCAAGATGTGATACAAGCGGCGCTTGGCCGAGATTACAATTCATTCAAGCTCTCTTTCTCTTGATTACAATGACATCGTTCCATACATTACATCCATTTATACAAAAGCACCACAAAGCAATCTCAATACGGCTCAAGGAATCGACTTTAGATTTTTGGGTCCTAGGAATGAGGCTCGGCTATCGCTTCCTCGGACGATCCAGTACCTGCGAACAAGCAAACTGTTGGTGGGTCAGCACTTGGAAAAAGTACTGGTGAGTATAAAAATCAATGAACAGAAGCAACACTCCCTAAAACCAACACTAAATAAGCATATGGCAAAACATTATATTTCTAGTGATCTTGCTACTTTTACCTAGATTCATTTCATACAGCACAGGATTAGAGTCAGTTTACATCTTTCGAAAATATGTCTTTGAAACCAGTTTGCATATTCAATACATACAAGCATGCTATAGGGACAGTGTTCTATCGTGCAGAGCGCAACATGTATCGTGGGCCATATTCGATCTCTTAGGAACAAAAGTTATCTCGAGTGGACTGTTCATCTCGAATCAAGATAAGTGCATCAAGTGGACTATTCAATTCAATTCAATGGGGGCAGCAACATATTCAAATAAAATGAATACATCTCATTTAGCATTTATGATAAGTAACATAAGAAAATATAAGTGATCACTTATTCAGTGATCCTTACCCATGGCCGAACGGTTATCCCTGCAATAGACATAAAAGTTAGCAACAATTTGCATATATAAACAAGGTCCTATTTCCAGTCCGTCTCTGCATCAAACAGTTAGGTATGCAAGAAGGCTAGCCTAGCATGCGCCCTAACTATATGATGGCCCATGAAAACCATGATTAGCAGTTGGGACGTACAAGCCCATCTCACTAATGATAGATCGGCTAATAGCTGCTGAGATGCATGGTTGCTATGCACTAAAATATGCTCAAAATAGCAGCCGGGACTCATGGTTCAGCACTACACTAAAAGCCAACCCTCCCGTAAATAAGGACTTCTAGCCTCAGGGTGTTCCAGATCTCTCCTAGGCCGAACGATCCCCAATGCCCCAGGAACCGCTCGAGAGATAAACCTTGTGCACAAGTTGTTAAACCGATGCATGAATGCACTTCTATCAGATAAATACTATATGATGCACATGATCATGAACAAGCAAGCATTCAATCAAGCAATAGAGCCAGAGCTCTCAATTCTCTTGTCTAATAGCCACACCCTCCCGTAAATAAGGACTTCTAGCCTCAAGGTGAACTATTAGTCTCGATGCACCAGTTCAAGCTATCCATATTGTTCTATCTTATTACAATGCGATCAATGAAACACGTTCAAGTAATCTAGTTCTTTTAACAAGTAACAAGCAAGAACAGTTCTATAAATCTAGCATGCAATTCTATCTCTTTTAGTACGATAGGGAACATGCAAACAATCTATTATTTAAGCAAGCATAGTAGTCATTCTTTTATCCCTTTTAGACAAGCACGTAGTTCTACTCTAGTTTAGCATGCGATACAAGGACAAGTTCAAGAAATCTTTTACTCTTTCTTATTAGCATAGCAATGGTTCGTTCGATAGCGGTGCCCGTGTAACATTGTCACGCCCCAGTCCCAAAATATCGAGGGACTAGCCACGTGGCAATGGCCAGCAACACAACTCCAATGGGCAAATCCAATTTAATAGACTCGTTAGAGTGCACTTAAGCTGTAATAAATATCAATGCAGTCTACACTATCTATCACAGAATAAGTATAACCTCATCGACAGAAAGAAACATAACTAAATATGATAGACTAATCAAGATAATAGATAAAAAGAAATATAGTCTATCAACAAGTCCAAATAAATAGTGTCTCAGGGAACAACTAGATAAAATAAGTAAATACATAAATCCATGAGTAAAGATATGAAATAACTGGAAGCAGAAATAACTGAGTATGTAACAGAATACTCAGGAGAAATCCTTTGGCATAATCTCGTCCTCTGGTGCTAGTACTGCTCTAGCATCAGCTCCTGTCCCGTATAACTCAGGGTATTCCTCCTCTGCTGAACCTGGGGACATAATCCGGATCCAGGTCCTCAGGCGATATAGCAAGGTACAAGAATAACTCAAGCCAAATAAAATGCAATAAAAATACAGGGCAAGCTATGTAACCAGTTATGTGAAATACAATTTGAGAGCATCACTAGTACTCAGGCTGAAACCACTACAAGCTCTGTGTCGGGGAGCCGGTAGCAGTAATATCACGAAGGGCCAAATACATGTGACAAAGCTCTGGTACAGAGACTAAGGCACTCTCCAGTAACATAAGTATATATATATATATATATATATAATCAGCCTGTAGCCTGTGTGTCTCTCCCTACCCAATGTAACATCACGTCTCATGTCCATAACACGCAAGATCATGACCTCTAGCTAGTACAACGAGTCATAATGATATCTATGTATGTGTCACGCCCCAGTCCCAAAATACGTAGGACTAGGAATACGTAACACGCCCAGCCGTATGTATATGAACTCCAATATATGGAAACTATATACACACGTACGCTGTAATATGAATATCAAATCCACAAGTGGTAATATACTGTCACAACAAGTCACACAGAATCTATATCTCATCCATAGCACAAATAAACAGTAGCAATAATAACTGGATATCTAAAATGAGTATCGAGTCTGATAGTCGGGTGAAAACAAATCCACTACAAAATGACTAAAAAGCAACAAAATCTCTAAATAGTGATAGTAGATCACAGGTACTCTGAAGGTAAGATCTCCTCGGTCAGGTATGTAGAGTCAGGTCCAGGTCCGTACTCCTGTGGGTACTCCTGCTCGTCTATATCTGGAAAGGGACCAGGTCCTCAAAGGGACGTAACAAGATACATAATAACATGCCAATAAGTACTGAAAAGTAAATATCCACTGGGTCGCCTATCCGTCTAACGGAATGCAGTTTGAGGACAACCTTGGAGTATATGGGAAATTGTAGGCTAGACATATGTTGACGTAATTCACCAATCGTGACACTGGCCAGTATATGCCACATATTCCCCCCAGAACAAGGGCGCACTGTAATATCAGGAACCTAAAATCAGCATAGTGGAAATGGGTGTCCCATATGCCTACTAGTCGTCCTTCCCACCCAATGATCTAAGCATGTTGTATCCACAACACGAATAATACCTCTAGATAACTGCCAGGTCTACTAGCATACCAAGTTTCTATCAGTAGTCATCCCTAACGTACGACTCTTACGTACGGGCGGCCAACCCAATACGTAGGCCGAGAGCTATATGAGACTCATAACTCGTGTAGCAACTATGTCACGGCCAATGAACCAAAAATACTCCATAATACTGGGGTGGTCTCATAAACAAGGTCTAATGCAATTACATAATTAAAACAGAAACATGCTTCATATAAAATGTAAATAATTGTACTGTGGCAAGGTATACTTGCCGAGTAAAAAGTCATGTATAGTGCAATTTTCCACAACAGTGTTTAAGCTTTGAAGAAGTAAAAGTTTTGGGTTTTGGGGTGTACCGCATGATTATATATAGAGAATAAGAGGCGGTAGATTTTACTTAATGGTTAAGAAACTGTTGCCACTGTTGTTTTCCTTTTTATTGGTTTAGGTGTGCGGCTGAGGAGATTTTTAAGGAGTGGTGGAATGAGAAACTTACAAGTGTAGGTCAGGAAAGCAAAACAAAGTTAAGTTTTGCTTCTGTTGCTGATATTTTCTAAAGGGTGTGGTTCTACGCGTGGTGAAAGGAATCTTTAAGGGGTAAAGAATGTTACGCAGGGAATTGCTTTTACGCGTAGGAAAAGAAAAGTTTACGCGTTTGAGTTATACGCGTGGGTTTTGCTACTGCTGCTATTATAATTACGCGCGGAGAAGGGAGGCAAAGTTTTACGCGGCTGTTGCTGCTATTGTGGATTTTACGCAGGGAAGTAGTATACGCGGATTCCGCTAAATGGATGTTTACGCGGGGTGATGAGCTGCTACTGATTAACTCTTTCTTTTACGCGGAAAAGGGTGGTTAACGGTTTACGGGTTTTGGGTTTGATCAAATAGGAAATTCTATTCTCTCTATTATTCTTAATTACTATAAATAATAAATTACATAATTAATATATAGAAATACGGTTTTCAGAATTAGGGTTCTTACATTCTACCCTAAAAAATTTGTCTTCGAAATTAAAACTAAGTCACGGTAGAAAATCAAGAATGGTAGTAGATATAAATTACCAGAGTAAATTTATACCTTGGTCTGTGAATAGGTTTGGAAAACGTTTACGCATGTCATCCTCACGCTCCCAAGTAGATTCTCCTGGCGCGCCATGCTTCCATGCCATGCGGACTAAGGGAATAGACTGGTTCCGCAATACTTTCTCTCTACGATCAAGGATTCCCACAGGTTGTTCTTGATATGACAAGCTTGGCCCAATGGTGATCTCCGAATGATCTAGAACATGACTGCTGTCGCCACATATCGTCTGAGTTATGACACATGGAATACATCATGTACTCCCTCAAGTGAAGGTGGTAGTGCAAGTCGATACGTTACTTCTCTCATTCTCTCTAGCACGTCAAATGGTCCAATATACCTAGGACTCAACTTACCTCGCCCTCCAAATTAAATAGTGCCTCTGGTAGGTGATATCCTTAAAAAGATATGATCGCCCTCTTTAAATTCCAAGGGATGACGATGAAGGTTTGCCCACTGCTTCTGTCTGTCTTGCGCTGCTCGCAAGTGTCCTTGTATCTTCTTAACTATCTCCACGGTGTTGACCACTAACTCTGGTCCCAAAATTTGACGTTCTCCTACGTCACTCCAATATACGGGAGATCTACACTTTCTTCCATACAATGCTTCAAATGGAGCCATCTGGATGCTTGCCTGATAACTATTGTTGTAAGAAAATTCCACAAGATGTAGGTGGTCCTCCCATGATCCTCCAAAGTCTAACATGCAGGCCCTCAACATATCTTCCAATGTCTGAATAGTACGTTCTGACTGCCCATCTATTTGTGGGTGATAAGACATACTGAATTTTAGACGAGTTCCAAGACTTTTTTGCATGCTTCTCCAAATATGTGATATAAAATGCGAATCCATGTCTGATACAATGCTGACTGGTATGTCGTACAATCTCACGATCTGCCTCATGTATAAGTCAGCCAAAGCTTCTGTAGATTGGATAACTCTAAAAGGCAAAAAATTGGCTGACTTGGTGAGTCGGTCCACTATTACCCATACTGCATCTCTTCCACTTGGACTCTTGGGAAAACCCGTGATGAAGTCCATAGTGATGTGTTCCCACTTCCACTCTAGAATCGAGAGTGGTTGCAATAATCCTGCTGTTCTCTGGTGCTCTGCCTTTACTTGCTGACATATTAAACATTTAGCTACAAAGCGAGCTATCTCTCTTTTCATTCCATGCCACCAAAAATGCTGCCTTAAATCACGATACATCTTGGTGCCTCCCGGATGAATAGAATATATCGAACTATGAGCTTCTGTCATCAGCTCCTGTCGAATTTCTCTATTTGGAACATAAAGACGATCACCACATCGTAATGTCCTATCATCATGAATATGCAGTCCTGTTTGCTCTCCGGCCTCTGTTCTTTCTTTTAATCTTTTGAATCTGGCGTCTATAGGCAATGCTGTCTTGATTCTTTCTACTAGTGATGATTTTACTTGTAAGTTGGCTAATGTCCCGTCTGCTCCGGGAAATATTACTTCAATGCCAAGACTTTGCAAGTCTTTCAATAATTCTTTCTGTGTCGTCAAGAAGTAAATTGTTGGCTTCCGGCTTAATGTGTTTGCTACAACGTTAGCCTTGCCTGGATGATAATATAACTCTATCTCAAAATCTTTCATCAATTCGAGCCATCGACGTTGCCTCATATTTAACTATTTTTGTGTGAAGACATACTTAAGACTTTTGTGGTCTGTATAGATTTTTACTCGTTTCCCATATAAGTAATGTCTCCATAGCTTCAAAGCAAATACAACTGTTGCAAGTTCCAAGTCATGAGTTGGATAATTTTTCTCATGTACTCGTAATTGCCTAGATGTATATGCAATTACCTTGCCATGCTGCATCAATATGCATCCCAAACCTTTCCCTGATGTGTCACTGTAGATCACATAGCCTCCTGATCCTGATGGAATAGTCAATATTGGTGCTGAAGTCAATCGCTTCTTTAACTCCTCAAAAGCGGCTTGACACTCGTTGGTCCATATGAACTTTTGATCTTTGCAAGTCAATCGAGTCATAGGTGTTGCTATCTTTGAGAAATTCTCCACAAACCATCGGTAATATCCCGCAAGTCCAAGAAAAATTCTCACCTCTGCTGCTGATTTAGGAACAGGCCATGTCTCAACTGCCGAGATCTTTTCTGGATCAACAGAAATACCATCTCCTGTAACGACATGCCCAAGAAATGAAACCTTGTCCAAGAAGAACTCACATTTATTGAGCTTTGCATATAATTGTTCTCTCCTTAAGGTCTCCAGAATAATCTGCAGGTGTTTCTTGTGCTCCTCGCGGTTCTTTGAATAGATAAGTATATCATATATGAAGACAACCACGAACTGGTCCAAATACTGATGGAATACTCGATTCATTAAGTCCATAAAAATAGCTGGAGCATTGGTCAACCCAAATGGCATGACCAAAAACTCGTAGTGCCCATATCTTGTCCGGAATGCGGTCTTCTGGATGTCCTCCTTTCGTACCTTCACCTGGTGATATCCCGATCTTAAATCTATCTTAGAGAACATCTTGGCTCCACTAAGTTGATCAAATAAGTCATCAATGCATGGTAATGGATATTTATTCTTCACTGTCACTGCATTTAATGCTCTATAGTCAATGCACATACGCATTGACCCATCCTTCTTTGGTACAAACAATACTGGTGCTCCCCAGGGTGATGCACTTGGTCGGATGAAACCTTTCTCTTCTAGTTCTTTCAATTGCGTTTTTAGTTCATCCATCTCTTTCTTTGCCAGTCTATAAACATGTGATGCTATAGTTGCTGCTCCTGGTGTTAATTCAATCAAAAACTCTACGTCTCTATCTGGGGGTAGTCCTGGCAATTCTTCTGGAAAGACGTCTTGAAATTCTGAAATAAGGGGATGATAGACAACATCATCCATTACGAGTTGCATACCTTCAAGGATTTCTGTGGATCCTCGTGCAAACTCAAGTTCAGGCTGGCCCGGTATCTTGAAAAGAATGCTTCCTCCAAAACAATCGAAGAAAGCATGGTACTTGCTTAGCTAGTCCATTCCGAGCACAATATCAAAAGTCGGCATGGGAAGGACTAAAAGTCGGGCATTCATCTCTCTGCCACGTATCACTATAGGACACGTTCTACAAATTCTACTAATAGGTACAATTCCTCCTCCGGTAAGAATTCTAATACAACTAGGTAAAGGTGTAGAGGAAATGTTGTGTTTGGAAATAAAACTAGATGATATGAATGAGTGGGTGGCTCCCGTATCAAATAATGTCATAGCAGGAAAAGTAAAAGCAAGAGTGATACCTGCTACGACATCAATCTCTTGATCCATGTCATCTATTTCTATTGCAAAAGCTTGTCCATTCCTTTGTGGCTGTCCATTACTAGCCCTCAGGTACTGATCCTCCTGGGTAGGTAGTGGTGGTCCTTGCTGAAATCCTCCTACTGCTGGAGGTCAAGGTGCTCCTGGTCGAGCCATCTGTTGAGCTGGCCTTGGTGCTGGAAGTGCTAGCCTCTGTTCTGGCGGTGGAAGTGTCGCTGCTTGTTGCATAGGGCAGTCCTTTAATATATGCTGTCTAGAACCACATCTCATACATTGTCCTAGGCGAGTTCGACAGTCCCTCCTAATATGTCCGTGTTTCCCACAATGATGGCAGAGGGGCTTCTCTGGGGTCTGGTATGGTCCTGCTCTATGCTGGGTCTGCTGTTGTTGATTTAAAGGACGCCTGATAGGTCCCCCTTGTTGTGTCCTGGCCGGTCCTTGATGCATCCTTTGCTGCCCTCCTTTTCCTCTGCTGATAGTTTCTTATAATCTGGCTTCTGTCAGTAACTCGGCATAAGAGATTCGGGACTGTGAGCTTGTAAACCCCCTCACCCAAAATAGTTATTTTGTGTGTATTTTATATTATTATATTTTTTGTAGATATTGAATTTCTTTAGAGTATTCTCTTAGTTAATTAGAAAATAAAATTTTTGATATATTTACTTATATAAATATTTATTTAGAATTATTTTAGGTTATTTTAGATTTTGGAGATTTTCTAGAATTTTTGGTAATTAAAACTTGGAAAACATAAATTTTTAGGACTTCCATGATTTACTATGAGACCATACTTGAATGTTGTTACTACCAAACATTTATTTTAGAGTTAAAATATTTAAATATATTTTTCTGTAATTTATTTAGAATTTTAACTAATTATTGAATTTTTGGAATTATTGAGGATTTATTTGGATATATAAAGTCTTAATATTAGATAGATGCTAATTTAGTGTTAATAGATATTAATAAGATTATATATAAATTATTTTTGTATTATCTTTAATTCTATTTAAGATTATAAATTATTGAGATGAACTCAAACTCTATTTTAAATTAATTCAAATACTGAGCCTACTAGGAAAACAACTTCATGCATATCCTATCCTTATTTAAACTGATCCTAATCATATCCAAATTAGCCAATCCTAGTCTTATTCAATTAAACAATCTTCACCATTATAAATACCTATTAGACTTATGGAATAAAATTATCTTTCATATTTTTTATCCCCAAACTTCTCTCTTTTTCGTCCAAGTCAAAATTCGTCATAAATTTAGCCTCATTTTCTAGTAGTTATGACGACTTAAAAAAGACGATATCTCCTAGCTCCGGACTCCAAACGCTCTCCAGTTTTTTTTGTTAGAATCATATCAAGGTTAATTTTCTGAATATATAAATTATTTTAGTAATTTCAGAACCTATTTTTTCAAAATATTCCGAAAGTGTTAGTTGTCCAAAATCAGACGCATTTTCGTATTTTCGAGATTTTGGGAGATCCTGAACTCAGAATTATGAACCGTTTGAAGTTTCAGAAAGCTGACATGATGAAATTCCAGAAAGGTATTTTTTAGAATTTAAAATATAATTTATTCTACTATAAAATTTATGCAACGTAGACGTAAATAGTAAACTACCGAAAACTGTCATCTGTGCGCCCTTGTGGCCATAACTCTTTACCAACTTACGGTAAATAGAAAACCACCAAAAAATTCGACTAACAGGTATAACTCCTCCTCCGATGAGAATTCTAACACAACTAGGTAAAGGTGTAGTGGCAATCACCCCTTCACCGCAGTCAGCCACCGTCATCACCCCTTCAGCCCGAGCTCCGGCGACCGTCCTCCGGTCGACCCCGACCTCCCTGCCGACCCCAGAGCCGACCAGCTCCACCGCCAGCGAGCTCCGCCACCGCCGTGCCGTGCCGCTCCATGCACACAGAATAGTGATTTCCGGCGTCCTGTTCCAGTGAGCGTTTCTCTCTCATTGTCATCTCATTTTTTGAACGGTCTGTTGCGACACATTCACTGTATAACCCTCTCGAAACCCGTGCAATTAGTTCGGGGTATCACCTCCTGTGTCGATCGTAAATCGTGACGCAAAAACAAAAAAATAACCCTTGTTTCTGAAAATTTAGAAATTGATCCCGAACTCACAAGTTCATGGCCGATTTAATTCCAACCTGGTTAATGTTTTCAAAATTTACTTGAACAGTAATTTAGACCATATAACCTAGTTTTAAACCCTATATTTAGTTTAATTTATGGTGTTATAATTTTTATGTTATTCGTGGGTGAAATTGACCAAAAACTTGGTCTTTAAAAACCTAATTTTTCCCGGAACTGGGTGCGCCCCGCTAAACGAGGCGACTTGGTTATCTGCAAATTTCACCAAAAGGTGCGTACCGTCAATACGGACGTGTGGGATTTTGCAGAAGTTGATTTGGATGTGCGTGCACACCGAAATCAACGCGTATCCGTCGACAACGTCCCGTATCGGCCCTGTTCTGAAACTCGTTGTAACTTCGTGTGTGCTCGTCATTTCGAAACGAAACTTACGCCATCAGACTCCTAGCGATACGCTGGTCCTATGACCCAAGTTTGGTTTGATTCTGAGAACGTTAACAAAATCTCGTATCGTGGGCCCTACGGCTCTACTTGATGGACGATTTTGTGATCGGCTCATCAGAATCTAGTTCTGAATATTCCGTTGGATTCATATCATCGTTCTGGACTTATAGACACTAAGTTTGATGAATTTGAAAAACTGTCTCTGGCACATTTTTCGGTGCGAAGTGGACCACATGTGGACCCCGCTTTGACCAGAAACTGTCAATTTTGCCCCTGTGTCCAAATTGGACTTATGAATAGGTAATTCTAGTTATTTTATATCTTCTGAGAATGATGGTAATATTTATTTCAGCAATCGAAGGAGTACTTGAAGATCCCGCTGATATAGGAGCAACAGTTGGAAACCAAATCCCAAGCAAGTGTACCTTGCCAATCTTGCAGTACTTGCTACATAGTATTCTTTTGATTTATTTATATGATATAAATATTCAACCTAGGACCGTGTGACATTACTTAACGTTCGAACAAGATTCGGGTGTCAACGTCGTATGCGAAGTTGTGTAACGTCACCTAGAGATTGATCTCGCGACCCTATACATTTTCGTGCTTGCATTATCAAGTACGTCATATCATAGGACACCTGACACTATTCATGTGATAGAATCTTTCTGAGTTATTCATGGTAATTCTGTATAGGCTACAAGATTATGACATAGATATTATATATACATAGCTATCATTATGACTCACTACATTAGCTTGATCTTGTGTGTCATGGACATGAGATGTGTGATTATATTGGGTGGGAAGAGTATTACCATATTAAAGGCTGATTATATTTATATAGTTTTCTGGAGGTGCCTTAGACTCTGAACAGAACTTTGGCACAAGTTTTGGCCCTTCGAGATAAATGCTGCTATGGGTTCCCCCTACACCGAGCCTATAGTAGTTTCAGCTTGAGTATGATTAATGCTCTCATTTGCATATCACGTAGCTGGTTATATAGTTTGCCCTATTGATACATTTCATATACTGCATTTATTTGGCTTGAGTTATTCTTGTACCTTGCTATGTCCCCTGAGGACCTGGAATCCGGATTATGTCCCCAGGTATAGCAGAGGAGATCTATCCCTAGGTATACGGGACAGGAGCAGACGTTGGAGTAGTACCAGTACCAGAAGATGAGGTGATCGTCGAGGATTTATCCTGAGTATATTGTTATTATACTCAGTTATTTCTATTGTTAGACTCTTAATTCCTGTCTATTGATCTGTCGTATCAAACTCTTTATCGGGTTGTTCCCCGAGATATTGATTGAGACTTGTTGATTATTATTTTATCTTGATTAATCTAATATTGATTGTATTTATCTTATGTGGATGAGATTAGTATCATAGACCTTTATAGTTGTTTTATAGCTTAAGTACACCTTGATGGGTCCATTAAATTGGGTTTGCCCATCGGTGTGTGCTGCTGTCCATTGTCACATGTCTAGTCCCTCGGTATTTTGGGACTGGGGCGTGACACTAAACATAATCCCCATTTGCGTCTGCATTCCTTCTCAATATGGCATACCTTGCAACAGTAGTAACAAGTAGGAAGGACTAGTGCTAGTGGTCTAAATGCTCTCTGTGATGGATTCAGCTGTGGTCGCTTTGCATCTCCTCCTTGCTACGCTAGATCTAGTGCTAGTGCATGCGGCCGCTTCTGGCTGGACTCTCTCCTGATGACACGTTCCATGCGTCGGGCTGCAGCAAGGACGTCCGTATAAGAAGTAGGTGCGACAGAGCCAATCTGTCTCTGTAGCTCAAAGTTTAGTCCGTCAAAGAATTTCTCAGCTTTCTCTTCTTCTGTCGGGATTAGTGTAGGTGCGAAGCGGCTCAAACGGATAAACTCTGCATTGTACTCTTCCATTGTCATATTATCTTGACTGAGGCGATTGAACTTGTCCCAAAGTTTCGATCGAGCAATAGATGGAATGTACATCTCCTGAAAGAGTTTAGAGAACTTCTCCCAAGTGACTCAGTCTGGTCCGAGCCATCTCTCCTCATATATCCACCAGTGATGTGCATTGCACGTCAACTGCATTCTGACGGCAGTCATCCAACGCTCCCTTGGAAGCTCAGCTGCTTCTAATTGGTGTTGAGTGGTTGTGAGCCACTCATGAACTTCAGTGGGCTTCTCCTTGCCTGAAAAGGTACGAGGCTTCAGTTGACGAAAATTAGTGATAGATACCGTCGACGGTCGCCTAGCTGGTGGGTTCGCCTGCTCCAGTGCGGTTACTAGGTTATTCCTCAAGTTCTCTGCCTCGTGACGCTGAGCCTCTTAATGAACCTGTTGTTGGGCTTGCATCATTGCGTAAAATATTTGGAATATCTGTTGTCCGTCCATAGGCTGTCTTGGTAGAAAAAATGGGCATAAGTGGAGTAAACTGCGGCGGTGGTGGAATATCGTCTCGCCGAAATTGTGAGGCGTGCTGATCTGTTTGATTGCTTTGTTGAGTGGAGGAATCTCCACCCAATAGTGTCACTCCATCGTCGTAGCTGATCACAGCACCTTGTGGTGTACCTGCGGGAGTTTTGTCGCTGGCTCATGGATCCATCACTCTGCATCCAAAGTAAACTATGAGAGGTGCACAGAGGAATCAAGACAGGATGAAAGTCAAGAAATTAATTTGAATCCGATATAGAGGTCAAGAACGTGTCAATATGTGGATAAGATCTATAATTTATCCTATCCTAATCGCAGGTTTGATCGATTTCTTAGTTGAAACTGAAGCAATATAGTCGTAGACCTGCATGGGCCACCACAAAAACTATGTCACGCCCCAGTCCCAAAATACCAAGGGACTAGCCACGTGGCAATGGCCAGCAGCACAACTCCAATGGACAAACCCAATTTAATGGACCCGTTAGAGTGCACTTAAGCTGTAATAAATATTAATGCAGTCTACACCATCTATCCCAGAATAATTCTAAACTCGTCCACAGAAAGAAACATAACTAAATATGATAGACTAATCAAGATAATAGATAAAAAGAAATATAGTCTATCAACAAGTCCAAAATAAATAGTGTCTCGAGGAACAACCCAATAAAATAAGTTAATACATAAATCCAAGAGTCAAGATATGAAATAACTCAAAGCAGAAATAACTGAGTATGTAACAGAATACTCAGAAGAAATCCTCTAGCACAACCTCGTCCTCTGGTGCCAGTATTGCTCCAGCGTCAGCTCCTGTCCTGTATAACTCGGGGTATTCCTCCTTTGTTGTACCTGGGGACATAATCCGGATCCAGGTCCTCAGAAGACATAACTATGTACAAGAATAACTCAAACCAAATAAAATGCAATAAAAATAGATCCTCATGGCAAGCTATGTAACTAGCTATGTGAAATACAATTTGAGAGTATCACTAGTACTCAGGCTGAAACCACTACAAGCTCTGTGTCGGGGAGCCGATAGCAGTAATATCACGAAGGGCCAAATACATGTGCCAAAGCTCTGGTACGGAGACTAAGGCACTCTCCAGTAACATAAGTATATATATATATAATCAGTCTGTAGCCTGTGTGTCTCTCCCCACCCAATGTAACCTCACGTCTCATGTTCATAACACGCAAGATCATGACCTCTAGCTAGTACAATGAGTCATAATGATATCTATGTATGCAAGTCTTATGTTGTAAACACCCTGATTTTTTAGAATAATTTTAATATATTTTTCCACCAATTTTTCGGTATTTTCTGGAAGAAGAACCAAGATAATTGTGATCGAAGGATTTTTAAATGCAGTTTATTAATATTAAAATATTATGGAAATAATATTTTATGGTGTAAAATGGAAAACCGGACATGGGGTATTTTTCTGTAAATTTATTGGACTCCGGAAACGCGTTTAAAGCCCTAAAAACTATTGTATATAAAACCTGAACCAAACCAGACTAAACCAATCCGGCTGAACCAAACCCAGCATATAGGGTCGGGTCGGGTCGGATCCGAGCCAAACCCGACTCAGACCCAAACCCGTATGGGAAACCCTAGCTACCGAAAATACTGTAGCACAGTATAAATCCCCCCTCGGCGTTCGTGCCCAGCCCAGCCGCCACCAGACCTCCCTCTCATCACCCATCGCCGCGAGCGCCACCGGAAGCCTAGACGCGTCCTCAATCGAACGACCCTTCCCCGACCTAACTCACCGCCGACGACTTCCCTCCACAGCCCTCGACCCATCTTCTCCGTTCACCCACGCAGCACCCAGAACCCCGCCGGCTCCGCTCGACTCCGCCGCCGTTCCCCCCAGATACCACGACCTCGCCGGTGCCACCAGGCCGCCCTCGATCCACCCGTCGTCGACCCGGCCCCGATCCAACCGAGTCCATCCAGACGCTCATCCCGACGCCGAGTCTCAGGCCGCGTGAACCGCTCCGGCCGACTGTGCAGAGCCGCCGCCTAGCCAACCTCACAGACCCCGAGACCGACTCCCTCCGGCGAAGCCCCTGCCGCTATCTCGATCGGAACCCTAGCCTGGACGCACAGGAGATAGCGGACACGAACAGTACCCTCGGACACGTGGAATTCAGACTTCTCGGAGCCCTGTTCAAGTAGCGTTTTCTCTCACCTCGTAAACCCGTTTTTGATTCCGTCAGTTGTAACGCGTAGACTGTATAACCCTCTCGGTGCCCGTGCAACCCGCTCGGTGCATCGCGTCCTGTGGTGATCGCACACCGCGATCCAAAAACAGGAAAAATGACGCCCTGTTTCACCCCGGAACTGAGTGTGCCCCGCCAAACGGGATGGCTTGGTCGTACGCGGTCTTTACCGAAACGTGCGCGACGTTGATACGGATGTATGGGATTTTGCAGAAGTCGATTCGGATGTGCGTGCACACCGGAATCAACGCGTATCCGCCGACAACATCCTATATTCGTCCATTCTGGAACACGCTGTAACTTTGTGTACACACGTCGGATCGAGACAAAACTTGCGCCATCGGACTCGTAGCAATACGCTGGTCCTTTGACCCAAGTTTGGTCCGATTCTGAGAATGTTAACAAAATCGCGTATCGTGGGCCCTACAGGTTCCACTTGACGGGCGATTTTGTGATCGGCTCATCGGAATCCAATTCTGGAAGTTCCGTTGGGATCGTATCATCGTTCCTGACTTGTAGACACTGAGTTTGAGGAATTTGGAGACCTTTGACCATGACACACTTTTCGGTGCAAAGTGGCCCACATATGGAATCCGCTTTGGCCCGGAAATATTATTTTTGCCCTTGTGTCCAAATTGGACTTAAGGACAGGCGTTTCTAGCTATTTGATACCTTATGAGACTGTTGGTGATATTTATTACAGCTTTTGAAGGAGTACCTACAGGATCCACTGATACCGGGACGACTGTTGGTATTGCAACCCCAGGCAAGTGTACCTTGCCAAATTCTGCAATATTGTTACATATTTTCCTTGCTTCATTATATTGCTGTGCATGCTTAACCTAGGACCGTTTGACGTACTTAGCGTCCGATTATTAGTCGGGTGCCAACACCGTACGCGGTGTTGTGTATTGTCATCTAGAGATGGACATTCGTGACACTTATCTTCTCGTACTTGTCTTACCAAGTACACTTTGACCCAGGACACTTGATACTATTCATGAGACAGGATCTTCCCGAGATATTCGTGGTGATTCTGTATAGGATACAGGACTTGACAGAGATACTATATTCTTAGATACATTATGACTTGTTGCATTAGTTATGATCTCGCTTGACATGGACATGAGACATTATGGTCATGACATGCGTGGTTACATTGGGTGGGGAGAGACACATAGGCTATAGGCTGATCATATGTATACACCCCTATTATTGTGAGGCACAAGACTCTGAAACCCGAGCTTGGCCCATTACTCATTATTACTGCTGCTACCCGGCTCCCCGACACAGAGCTTGTAGTGGCTTCAGCCTGAGTTCTAGTGCTGCTCTCATCTTGCATATCACTTAGTTGGTTATTTAGTATTTCCTTATTGTTCCATCTATTGCTGGAGAGACCCACATGCTACAGGTTGACTATATTATGCCGGCTACTCAGTCTCCCGCTGAGCTAGACCACCTCATGATATCACTGCTACCGGCTCCCCTACACAGAGCTTGTAGTCGTTTCAACCTGAGTACTATTGATGTTCTCTCTTGCATTTCACACAGATGTTTACATACTTACCCTATTTATTTCATTATCTGCTGCACTGCATTTATTTTGGCATAAGCTTTCTTGTACCTTGCTATGTCCCCTGAGGACCTGGATCCGGATTATGTCTCCAGGATTTACAGACGAGATCTATCCTGAGGTATACGGGACCACAGCAGGAGCTGATCCAGGAGCTGTACCGCCATCCGAGGACGAGGTGTTAGCCGAAGAATTTTCCTGAGCATCCATGTCTCATGCTCAGCATTTATTTATTTCAGTCATTTATATTCTGGTCTGTTGAACCATTGTATCAGATATTTTTGGGTTGTTCCCCAAAGCACTTTGTTGAGACTAACAGATGATTTACATTCCTTATTTATTCTGTGGATCATATTTTATATCTTGTGTGGATGAGATTAGTTGTGCCATGATTGTCGTAGACTTTGATTTTATAGCTTAAGTATGCCCTGATGGATCCATTAAATTGGGTTTGTCCATCGGTGCGTACTGCTGGCCATTGCCACATGTCTGGTCCCACGGTATTTTGGGACTGGGGCGTGACACAGTTTTTGTGGTGGCCCATGCAGGTCTACGACAAAGCTGTTCGGTTTCAACTTAGGGACTGAACAAGCCTGCCCTAAGGATATGATAAATTATAGGATCTCTTCCATTATTTAAACCATTATTGAACTCTATATCAAACTCGAAATTGTTACTTGATTTGCATCCTGTTTGATTCCTCTGAGCGTTCTTACAGTTTATCTTTTGGTTGCAGAGTAATGGATCCCAGGAACGGAGATGAGATTCCATTGGATACGCCACACGACGCTGTGGTTACTTATATAGACGGAGTGACACCAGGGAACGGAGGACAAACATCACAGAGTGATCAAACCGGTCAGCCTAATCCAAGGTTTCGGAGAGATGACATCCCACCTCCACCACAGTTCACTCCACAGATGCCAGTTTTCCCGTCAGGACAAGCCATGGACGGGCAACAGATATTCCAGATGATGTATGCTATGATGCAAGCCCAACAGCAGATTCAGCAAGAAGTACATCGACAGGAGGCAGAGTATCTGAGAACCAGCCTGGTATCCGCATTGGAGCAGACAAATCCACCAGCGAGGCGATCAGCGACCTGATCTATCACCAATTTTTGTCAGCTCAAACCTCGTACATTCTCTGGTAAAGAGGGGCCAAACTCTTCCGAGAGATGTATATTCCAACAGTAGCACGGTCAGAGCTCAGAGACAAGTTCAACCGCCTTATCCAAGGCAATATGACAGTGGAAGAATACAACGCGGAATTTATTCGCCTAAGTCGCTTTGCCCCAACCTTGATTGCGACAGAGGAAGAGAAAACTGAGAAGTTCTTTGACGGGCTGAAGTTCGAGCTCCAGAGATTGATTGGATCGGTCGCACCTACATCTTATACCGACGTCCTTGCAGCAGCACGACGCATGGAGCGCATCACTAGAAGGAAGTCGAATCTGAAGAGGCCTATCACATCAGCACCATCCAGGACAGCACATGGAGATTCTGCAAAACGGTCTCAGAGGAGTATGCCAGAGAGGACAGCACACAGGGCCATATCTCTCCCTACTTGTCACCACTGCGGCAAGATATGTCACATTGAAAGAGAATGCAGACGCAAGTTAGGACTATGCCTGGCTTGCGGATCCAACCAGCATTCAACCAGAGTCTGCACCGAACGCAGAGAGGGAGCACCGAGACTAGCTTTACCTGCACCACGACCAGCTTATCCAGCAGTAGGAGCACAACAGACAGGAGTTGGAGGCGTCAGGCCACCAGCCCAAGGAGGAAATTAGCATAGACCACCCCTGGCACCGCAGGCAGCTCTATTTCAGCAGGCTCAACAGCAGCAGAGAGGTCCGGCTCAGGGACGAGGACAGGCATTCACATTAGCTGATTGAGGAGGAAGCTACTGTAGGCGAAGTTATCGCAGGTACTATTTTAGTAGCTTCATTACCAGCTGTAGCATTATTTGATTCTGGAGCATCGCATTCATTTATAGCAGCTAGCTTTGTAGCCACCCATAGAGTAGCTACCTCACCCCTTCCGAAGATGAAGAGAATTCTTACGGGAGGTGGAATTATTCCGGTTAGTGACGTCTGTAGATCATGTTCTGTAGTAGTCTGTGGGAGAGAAATGCGAGCTCAATTTCTGATATTTTTCATGCCGGATTATGATGTTGTACTGGGTATGGACTGGTTAAGTCAGTACCATGCGACTCTTGACTGCCGACTTGGGCGGGTTATATTTAGACCGCCTGGACATCCAAAATTTGAGTTTCTTCGAGGAGCAGTAGAGCAAGGAGTTCAGCCTACTCTTAGGGTACTATCTGTAGAAGGGGAGACAGGTTACCTAAGAGTCATATCAGAGTTTGTGGATGTATTTCCTGATGATCTTCCAGGTTTACCGCCTGATCGGGAAATAGAATTCACAATAGACTTAACTCCAGGAGCAGAGCCTATCACTTCATCAGTATATCGGCTAGCACCTAAGGAGTTAGTGGAGTTGAAAGAACAGGTTGATGATCTTCTGGAGAAGGGTTTCATTCGGCCCAGTATTTTACCTTGGGGAGCACCCATATTATTTGTGCCGAAGAAGGATGGAACAGTACGGTTATGCATTGACTACAGGGCACTAAATGCTGTGACCATCAAGAACAGGTATCCCTTACCACGCATTGATGATCTATTCGATCAATTGAGTGGTGCTAGGGTATTCTCGAAGATTGACCTTAGATCCGGCTATCATCAGATCAAAGTAAGGAAGGAAGACATACCAAAGACAGCTTTCAGGACCAAGTATGGACATTATGAGTTCTTGGTAATACCGTTTGGTTTAACCAACGCGCCAGCAGTGTTTATGAGTTTAATGAACAGAGTCTTCCATCAGTTCTTGGATAAATTTGTGGTTGTATTCATTGATGACATTCTAATATATTCTAAGAGCCATGAAGAGCACGAGGAGCATCTCAGAATCGTGTTAGAGACCTTGAGACAGGAAAAGTTATATGCCAAACTCAGTAAGTATGAGTTTTGTATGAACAAAGTGCCTTTCTTGGGACATATTATCTCAGGAGAAGGACTTTCAGTGGATCCAGAGAAAGTTGCGGCAATAGAGACTTGGCCTACACCCACATCAGTTACAGAGGTGAGAAGTTTTCTTGGACTTGCGGGATATTACCAAAGGTTTGTGGAAAATTTCTCGAGGATTGCAGAACCGATGACGAAGCTGACACGTAAAGACCAGGAGTTTATATGGACAGAAGACTGCCAGAAGGCTTTTGAAGAATTGAAGAGAAGATTAACAACATCACCTGTCTTGACTCTTCCTTTGGGTTCAGGAGATTTTGTTGTTTACAGTGATGCATCAGGTAGTGGACTAGGATGTGTTTTGATGCAACATGGCAAGGTCATTGCTTATGCGTCGAAACAGTTGAAGGTCCACGAGAAGAACTACCCAACACACGATCTGGAGTTAGCAGCAGTTATCTTTGCATTGAAGATTTGGAGGCACTACCTTTATGGGAAGAAAGTAGACATCTTTACAGATCACAAAAGTCTGAAGTATGTATATACTCAGAAGGAGCTTAACATGAGACAGAGGCGTTGGCTTGAATTGATGGTAGATTTTGACATAGATCTGCAGTACCATCCGGGGAAGACGAATATCGTGGCAGATGCCCTCAGCAGGAAGCCTACGGCTTATTTCTTGACGATGCAGCCAGAATTATTGAGAGATCTACAGGAACTCCAGATAGAGGTTATTCTACCAGGACAGAGCAGATTACTGGCTAATCTTGAAGTTAAGTCATCACTCGTGGAGAAGATTAAAGAGGTGTTGCCCACCGATGCTAGAGTTCGAAGACTGAAAGAGAGGACGGAAGCAGGCATGCAGACAGGACTTCGCATACACGAAGACGGGACATTGAGGTTTGGAAATCGCCTGTATGTTCCAAATGGAGAATTGAGACAGGAGTTAATGACAGAAGCACATAGCTCTATATACTCTGTTCACCCAGGAGGAACCAAGATGTACCGAGACTTAAGACAGTATTACTGGTGGCATGGAATAAAAAGGGAGATTGCAAGATTCGTGGCCAAATGCTTAGTCTGCCAGCAAGTAAAGGCCAAGCATCAGAGAACTGCAGGTATGTTACAGCCACTTCCTATACCAGAATGGAAGTGGGAACATATCACGATGGATTTTGTCACAGGATTTCTGAGGAGCCCCAGCGGAAGAGACGCAGTATGGGTTATAGTGGATCGACTCACTAAATCGGCACACTTCTTGTCATTTAGGGTTGGACAGTCCACAGAGGTACTAGCCGACATGTATATGCGACAAATTGTCAAATTACATGGAGTGCCGATTAGTATTATATCGGATCGAGATTCGAGATTTACATCTCATTTCTGGAGAAGCATGCAAGAGAGTCTGGGCACCAGACTCAAATTCAGCACGGCTTACCACCCACAGACAGATGGCCAATCGGAGCACACCATTCAGATCTTGGAGGATATGTTGCGATCATGTATGCTAGACTTTGGAGGATCTTGGGAATATCATTTGCACTTGGTGGAGTTCTCCTACAACAACAGTTATCAGGCCAGCATTCAGATGGCACCATTCGAGGCATTATACGGAAGGAAGTGCAGATCGCCTATATGTTGGAGTGACGTTGGTGAACGTCAAATACTGGGTCCAGAATTGGTAACGCAGACAGTGGAGAAGGTGAAACAGATCCAGAATCATTTACGAGCAGCTCAGGACAGACAGAAGCATTGGGCTGATACACACAGACGTCCCCTAGAGTTCAAAGAAGGAGAGCATGTGTTCTTGAGGATTTTGGCCACTCGTGGTACTATTAGATTCGGGAGCAGAGGCAAGTTGAGCCCAAGATATATTGGGCCATTTGATATTCTAGAGCGCATTGGTGAGGTGGCTTATCGTCTTGCATTACCTCCATCCTTAGAGGGAGTACATGACGTATTCCACGTCTCACAGCTGAGAAGGTACGTGACCGACCCAAGTCACGTAGTCGATCATTCAGAGATCGCAGTGGGACCTAGCTTGAGATATGAAGAACAACCAGTTGGCATCCTCAACATCAGCGAGAAGATATTGCGGGGACAGATAATTCGAGTGGTTCGTGTAGCTTGGAAACATCATTCTCCTGGAGAATCGACTTGGGAACGGGAGGATAGTATGCGCCAGCGTTATCCTCACTTGTTCGAGGATGCAGTTTTAAACTAAGCAAGCTTGTAATTACCATAATTCTTTCTGTAGTAGCTTATTCTTTGATTGCAAGGACGCAATCCTCTTAAGGGAGGTAGATTGTAAATACTCTGATTTTTCAGAATAATTTTAATATATTTTTTCCCCAATTTTTCGGTATTTTCTGGAAGAAGAACCAAGGTAATTATGATCAAAGGATTTTTAAATGCAGTTTATTAATGTTAAAATATTATGGAAATAATATTTTATGGTGTAAAATGGAAAACCGGACATGGGGTATTTTTCTGTGAATTTATTGGACTCCAAAAACGCGTTTAAAGCCCTAAAAACTATTGTATATAAAACCTGAACCAAACCTGAACCAAACCAGACTAAACCAATCCGGCTGAACCAAACCCAGCATATTGGGTCGGGTCAGGTCAGATCCGAGCCAAACCCGACCCGGACCCAAATCCGCATGGGAAACCCTAGCTACCGGAAATACTGTAGCATAGTATAAATCCCCCCCTCGGCGTTCGTGCCCAGCCCAGCCGCCACCAGACCTCCCTCTCATCTGTCACGCCCCGATCTCCCGCAGGCAATCGGCCGTTCCCGCTAGGCGGGAATCACCCTCGCCAGCGCTCCCGCGGAACGATCGCTTAACCCATCCGGGCGTGATGCCGCACGAGCGTGAGCCACGCCCGTGCAAGGCCATGGTTCATTGGCTGGCGGCAAGAGTTCTAAGCCACAGAGTCGCACAGATTGTCCGAGTGCAGCGGAGTCATGAACGCATAGGCGATCGGTAACAGGTTCACTGAGTCGACAAATATAGCGGAAGCATAGAAACAAGTAAAGTAATCTCTTTATTGATATGAACAAGTGTTACAGGCGGCGTATAGCCGAGATTACAAGTCGCTCAAGCCTCTCTCTGAAACAGTAAAAGCGTGCCAAGTGGCTACAACTGTGGAATGAATGTACAGGCGATGGTCAGGCGATATTCACAACTTATGTCTTGTATAAGCGCTTCAGTCCCGGACACACCGTTGCAAGGCTTCGGAGGGAACTACTGGCCTTAGCACGCACGAAGGAGGCGTCCGCACCGTACGAGGTTCTCCCGCACCCTGCATATCAAACTGGTGGATTATCAGTACATTGAATGCACTGTTGGGGAAGCTACTCGCCCGCTCGACAAATCCAAACACGTAATACAGGTTCCGTGCACAACTATTAAGTTGTCTTTCTAGTTGCCTTAGGATCAGTTTCATGCAAACATTGAATAGCTTAACGTGTCGGGCAGTGCGCCGTACGATGTTTGAGGAAACACGGCGAGACTTACCAACTTACCATTTCTCCTTCCCTGTCCAAGGCAAACATGATTAATTCAAGCACGGGCAAGTATAAGCATTCAGGAGGCAAGCATATGCAAACATGAGGGTCGTTTTAACATGATCGTTCAGGTGTTCAGTCGATGCGATGCAGTGACTCGCACGCGGATAGCCGCTAAGCGAGGATGACTTATCTATATGAATAGGAGTCGCTGGCATAGCCATAAAGGACCGTTTAGTCTTTGAACAACGATGGTGTGCAACGAAGCACGTGAGGCGCTACACGCCATCCTGTCCGCACGTGAGACTATCGTGATGTTCCATCCGGATCGGAACGGTCCCAGTGCCCCGGTGACCGCCCGTGGAACCGTTAAACCTTGTTTCCAAGTTGTCCGCGACATGCAGGTCAGGATCAGGGTCAGTTCAATCCACAACTTGAATGATAATCCATGATTCGTGATCTGAACGAGCGTTTGCTCCAAGAGCTGAGATTCGTTCGTTACGTGACGTGATTCTCGTTCAGACATAAACTTGATGTGATTATCATTCAGTTGTCACGTTAAGGATTCACGTTCAGTATTCGTTACCTTGATGCGTGCCCCTGGTTCGGGGATTGCCTTGGCGACCTAATGGTCCCGGATACTTGCAGGTTCGTTCAGGCACGGAACGACTACGTAGTAGTCTTCCGGGGTTTGCATGAAAACACGGTAACATTCAAGCAGACAAGCATGCGTTCTAAGGAACATAATCAGCACGTTTGCTCGGCCCCGAAGGTAGTCCGAGGGATGAAACCGTCAAGGGACTTAGCATGCAAGGGTCTGAATATAAGCAGTATTTCATTTCCATTTTCTAGCAAGCAGTACAAGTTGGGATTATTCCCTTAGCTAGGTGCGTTGGATTTATTAGCATGCAGGAGGTTATCACCTAGCGACTAGCATGAATATTCCAGATTTTATGTGTGCTGGCTAAGCAAAGATAAGTTCACCGTAGCCACCCACCTTAGCGATGATTCGCCTCGATAGAGCGATACGTCTGAGCGAGCCTCTGAAAGTCCAAGCCGGATTCCTTTAGGGACAAGTCTGGATATCTTTTGCTTCTTGATCGAGGCAAAGCAGGTCGAGACAGTTGCACTTTTGCCAATTGAGTCGGCAGTCCGCTTGAGCGGAACGGGGTGTTACATCATCACCCATCGCCGCGAGCGCCACCGGAACCCTAGACGCGCCCTCAACCGAACGACCCTTCCCCGACCTAACTCACCGTCGACGACTTCCCTCCACAGCCCTCGACCCATCTTCTCCGTTCACCCACGCAGCACCCAGAACCCCGCCGGCTCCGCTCGACTCCGCCGCCGTTCCCCCTAGATCCCACGACCTCGCCGCTGCCGCCAGGCCGCCCTCGATCCACCCGTCGTCGACCCGGCCCCGATCCAACCGAGTCCATCCAGACGCTCATCCCGACGCCGAGTCTCAGGCCGCGTGAACCGCTCCGACCGACTATGCAAAGCAGCCGCCTAGTCGACCTCGCCGACCCCGAGCTCGACTCCCTCCGGCGAAGCCCCCACCGCTGTCTCGATCGGAACCCTAGCTTGGACGCACAGGAGATAGCGGACACGTCCAAGACACGAACAGTACCCTCAGACATGTGGAATTCAGACTTCTCGGAGCCCTGTTCAGGTAGCGTTTTCTCTCACCTCGTAAACCCGTTTTTGATTCCGTCAGTTGCAATGCGTAGACTGTATAACCCTCTCGGTGCCTGTACAACCCGCTCGGTGCATCGCGTCCTGTGGTGATCGCACACCGCGATCCAAAAACAGGAAAAATGATGCCCTGTTTCACCCCAGAACTGAGTGCGTCCCGCCAAACGGGACGACTTGGTCGCACGCGGTCTTTACCGAAATGTGCGTGACGTTGATACGGACGTGTGGGATTTCGCAGAAGTCGATTCGGATGTGCGTGCACACCGAAATCAACGCGTATCCACCGACAACGTCCCGTATCCGTCCATTCTGGAATACGCTGTAACTTTGTGTACACATGTCGGATCGAGACGAAACTTGCGCCATCGGACTCATAGCAATACGCTCGTCCTGTGACCCAAGTTTGGTCCGATTCTGAGAACGTTGACAAAATTGCGTATCGTGGGCCCTACAGGCTCCACTTGACGGGCGATTTTGTGATCGGCTCATCGGAATCCAATTCTGGAAGTTTCGTTGGGATCGTATCATGGTTTCTAACTTGTAGACACTGAGTTTGAGGAATTTGGAGATCTTTGACCCTGACACGCTTTTCGGTGCAAAGTGGCCCACATATGGAACCCGCTTTGGTCCGAAAATGTCATTTTTGTCCTTGTGTCCAAATTGGACTTAAGGACAGGCGTTTCTAGCTATTTGATACCTTCTGAGACTGTTGGTGATGTTTATTATAGCTTTTGGAGGAGTACCTACAGGATCCACTGTCACGCCCCAGTCCCAAAATGCCGAGGGACTGGAGATGCGTGGCAATGGCCAGCAGCACGTACCGATGGATAACCCAATTTAATGGAACCATCAGGGAGTACTTAAGCTGTAAATAAGGTCTACTACACAAGTCACACTAATCTCATCCATAAAGATAAAGAAATAAACTGCATACTGAATGGAAATAAGTAGCAACAACAAATCACAGCAAGTCAGTCGGAGGAACAATCCGACTTAAGTCTGAATAAACTGGCTCTATAGGCCAGGAACAAAAAAGATAACATGAAATAAATGAGTACTGGAACAGGCACTCAGGAGAAGTCCTCGGCAGTCACCTCGTCTTCAGTGTTCGGTTCTATTCCAGCAATGGCTTCAGCTCCGGTCCCGTATACCTCGGGGTACTGCTCCTCTGCTAAACCTGGGGACATAATCCATTCCAGGTCCTCAGTGGACATAGCAAGGCACAAATAATACAAGCCAAATGAATAAGCAGTGCAATAAATAAATAGACAGCAGCGTAAACTAAGTAACCATCTATGTGATATGCAAATGAGAGCAACACTAGTACTCAGGCTGAGACCACTACAAGCTCTGTGTCGGGGAGCCGGTAGCAGCAATAACACGTAAAGGGTCTAGCTCTGCTGGAGAGTCTACAACCTCACAATAATAGTAGATATATATATAGAACAGCCTGTAGCCTGTGTGTCTCTCCCCACCCAATGTAATCACGCAAGCCATGACCATAACGTCTCATGTCCATGTCAGCGGGATTATAACTAATGCAACAAGTCATACTGTCTATAAATAAATGTCTCTGTCAAGTCCTGTATCCTATACAGAATCACCACGAATATCTCAGAAAAATTCTGTCCATGATAGTGTCAAGTGTCCTGGGTTGTAGGGTACTTGATAGGTCAAGTACAAGAGTAAGGGAATCGTAAATCCATCTCTAAATGACGAACCCAACACCGCGTACGGTGTTGGCACCCGACTATGATCGGACACTAGGTACGTCACGCGTTTCCTAGGTTAAGCAGTTTAAACAGTTTATATGAATTTACACAAGACATCCAGCAGAGTATTTTTACAGATAATATGAAAATAATAACTGCAAGTTTGGCAAGGTGCACTTGCCTGATGTTTGAATTCCACTTAGGTCCTGGTTTCGAAAATTTCCAGAGATGTCTCCGAAAGCTGAAATAAACAGTACCATCATGCTCAGAAGGTGTCAAATAGCTAGGAACGCCTGTCCTTGGGTCCAATTTGGAGACAAGGGCAAAAACGATAATTTCGGACCAAAACGGGGTCCACCGGTGGGCCCGCTTTGCACCAAAAAATGTGTCAGGATCAACGGTCTCCAAATTTACCAAACTTAGTGTCAACAGGTCAGGAACGCTGATACGAATCCAACAGAACTTTCAGATTTGAATTCCGATGAGCCGATCGCGAAATCGCCCGTCGAGCGGGGCCTGTGGGGCCCACGACACGCGATTTCGTCAACGTTCTCAGAATCGGACCAAACTTGACCCACAGGACCAGCGTATCGCTATGAGTCTGATGGTGCAAGTTTCGTCTCGATCCGACGTGTGTGCACGAAGTTAGGATAAAATGCAGAAAAGGCGGATACAGAGCGATGTCCGCGGATACGCGTTGATTCCGGTGTGCACGCACACCCGAATCAGCTTTTACGAAATCCCACACATCCGTATCGACGGGGTGCACATATCTGTGAAGACCGCACACGACCAAGTCGTCCCGTTTGGCGGGGCGTACTCAGTTCCGGGGTGAAACAGGGTCTGGTTTTTTTTCCTGTTTTTGGATCGCGGTGTGCGATCACCACAGGACGCGATGCCCCGAGCGGTTTGTCCGGGCACCGAGAGGGTCATACAGGCTTCGCGTAGAAATTTACGGAATCGAAAACAGAGATCCGAGGAGGAAATTAGGAGTACCTGAACAAGGCTCCTCGAAACTGGGTTTCGTGTCCGAGTGTCCTGTGTCGACGAGTCTCGTGTCCGCTAGGTTTAGGGTTCTGGACATAGCCGGAGACCGCCGGGGTTGGGCGGCTCGGTTGGCGTCGCCGGAGGCACGCGGCGGCGCGCTGGGCTCCGGTGCTGGCCGGCGTTGCTGCGGGAGGAAAGAAGGGTCGAGCTCGGGTGGAAATGGGGCCGTGCTCGGCCGCCGGTGGGAGGAGGAGGAGTCGCTGGGGTGTCTCACGGCGGGAGGAGGCCGGCTCGACTCTGCTGGAGAAGAGAGAGGAGGAAGGGGAGGAGAACGGGGGAGCTGGTCGCCGGCGGTTGTGAGGCGGAGGGCAGCGCCTAGGGGAGGGGTCGGACCTAGGGTTCCGGCGAGGGGCTCGGGTAGGGGAAGAGGAATGAGGGAGGAGGAGGTCGGGGTTAGAGGGTTTTTATAGGGTGCCGGCGGTTGGGACGTGGCCGGGGGAGTCGGCTGAGGGGGACGTGGGGGAGGCGGTCGTGCGGCGCATTTTCCGGCGGCGGCGGGGATTTCGCCCGGTCGTGGAGTGACAGGGGAGAGGGGTGAAGAAGCGGGTCGGGTCGGGCGGCGGGCTCCGGGTGAGCGGACCCGCCCGACCCGCTAGGGGGGTTTGAGGCTGGGCTGGTTCAGCTGCTAACGGGCTCGGCCCACTGGGCCAGGCCGGGCCCAAGAAACAGAAAAAAAAATTAAATAATAATCATAATAATAATAATAAATAACAGAATTAATTAAATTAATTTAGAAAATAGTTTTTTTAGGCTTTTAAAAATAGGTCCGAGGCCCAATAAAATCCCAGAAAATTATCCTAAGTCCGGTTTTCTATTTTAAACCATAAAATCATATTTTTATTTCATTTTAATGTTATTTATTGGCAATTAAAAATTACAAACTCCCTACAGGTCCTATGTAAATTACTGAAAATTGCATATTAATTCCAAAAATTGATTTTAAAAATATCTGAAAATTTAGGGTGTTTACAATCTACCCCCCTTAAGAGGATTGCGTCCTCGCAATCGAAGGGTAAACTATAAAGGCAAGATTTACAGAATTAAAGAATGCTTAAGTTCTACCTGATTCAGCAAATAGGTGTGGATAACGCTGCCGCATTACATCTTCTCGCTCCCAGGTTGATTCGCCAGGAGAGTGCTTCTTCCAAGCTACTCGAACCAGCCTGATTATCTGCCCCCGCAGTGTCTTCTCGCTGGTGTCGAGTATACCCACTGGCTGTTCTTCGTATCTTAGGCTAGGTCCCACTGAAATCTCAGAATGATCAACTATATGGCTTGGGTCCGTCACATATCTCCTCAGTTGTGAGACATGAAATACGTCATGCACTCCCTCTAAGGATGAAGGTAATGCAAGACGATAAGCCACCTCACCGATGCGCTCTAAGATATCAAATGGCCCAATGTACCTTGGGCTTAACTTGCCTCTGCTGCCAAATCTGATAGTACCTCTAGTGGGCGAGATCCTCAAAAATACATGCTCTCCTTCCTTGAACTCCAGGGGTCGTCGGTGTGCATCGGCCCAATGCTTCTGTCTATCCTGGGCTGCACGGAGATGGTTCTGAATCTGTTTTAATTTCTCTACTGTCTCTGTTACCAACTCTGGACCCAGTATTTGACGTTCGCCAACGTCGCTCCAGCATATTGGAGATCTGCACTTCCTTCCGTACAACGCCTCGAAAGGTGCCATCTGAATGCTTGCCTGATAGCTGTTGTTGTAGGAGAACTCCACTAAGTGCAGATGATCTTTCCAAGATCCTCCAAAGTCCAGTATACAAGATCGCAGCATATCTTCTAGGATCTGAATTGTGCGCTCTGACTGTCCGTCTGTCTGAGGATGATAGGCAGTACTGAACTTGAGCCTGGTGCCGAGACTCTCTTGCATGCTTTGCCAGAAGTGAGACATAAATCTCGAGTCTCGATCTGATACAATACTAACCGGTACTCCATGTGATTTTACGATCTGACGCATATACATGTCGGCTAGTACTTCCGTGGATTGTCCAACTCTGAACGGCAAGAAGTGAGCCGACTTAGTGAGCTGATCCACGATGACCCATACTGCATCCTTACCACTAGGGCTTCTTGGGAATCCAGTGACGAAGTCCATGGTAATATGCTCCCACTTCCATTCAGGGATGGGAAGTGGCTGCAACATACCTGCAGTCCTTTGGTGCTCGGCCTTCACCTGCTGGCAGACTAAGCATTTTGCCACAAATCGGACAATCTCCCTTTTTATTCCATGCCACCAGTAATATTGTCTTAGGTCCCGGTACATCTTGGTTCCTCCTGGATGAACCGAGTATATGGAGCTATGGGCTTCTGTCATCAATTCCTGCCTTAATTCTCCATTTGGAACACATAGGCAATTTCTGCACCTTAATGTTCCGTCCTCGTAGATGCGAAGTCCTGTCTGCAGGCCTGCTTCTGTTCTTTCTCTCAGCCTTCGGAATCTGGCATCATTAGGTAAAGCTTCCTTAATTCTCTCTACCAGCGATGACTTCACTTCGAGGTTAGCCAGCAACCCATTTTGTCCAGGTAGAACAACCTCTATCTGAAGATCTTGCAAGTCTTGTAATAGCTGAGGCTGCTCCGTTAAGAAATAAGCCGAAGGTTTTCTGCTGAGGGCGTCGGCTACAACATTTGCTTTCCCCGGGTGGTACTGCAGATCGATGTCAAAGTCCACCATCAACTCAAGCCAACGCCTTTGCCTCATGTTGAGCTCCTTCTGTGTATAAACATACTTCAAGCTCTTATGATCAGTGAATATCTTGACCTTCTCTCCATACAGATAATGTCTCCAGATCTTCAATGCAAAAATCACTGCAGCTAGCTCCAGGTCGTGTGTTGGGTAGTTCTTCTCGTGGACCTTCAGCTGCCTCGATGCATAAGCGATAACCTTGCCATGTTGCATCAAGACACAACCTAGTCCACTACCGGACGCATCACTATAAACAACAAAACCTCCTGACCCTGAGGGAAGAGTCAAGACTGGTGCTGTTGTTAGACGCCTCTTTAATTCTTCAAAGGCATTCTGGCATTCTTCCGTCCATATGAACTCCTGATCCTTCCGTGTCAGCTTAGTCATCGGCTCTGCGATCCTTAAAAAAATTTCTACGAACCGCCGGTAATACCCAGCAAGTCCAAGAAAACTTCTCACTTCCGCAACAGAGGTAGGGGTAGGCCAAATTTCTATAGCAGTGACTTTTTCTGGGTCCACAGACAGTCCTTCACCCGAGATAATATGCCCTAAGAATGGCACCTTGTCCATACAGAACTCACATTTGCTGAGTTTGGCATATAGCTTCTCCCTTCTCAAGGTTTCTAGCACAATTCTAAGGTGTTCCTCGTGCTCTTCGTGGTTCTTAGAGTAGACTAGGATATCATCAATGAACACCACCACGAACTTATCCAAGTACTGATGGAAGACCCCGTTCATCAAACTCATAAATACGGCGGGTGCGTTGGTTAAACCAAACGGCATAACTAGAAACTCATAATGTCCATACTTAGTTCTGAAGGCCGTCTTTGGGATATCTTCCTTCTTCACCCTAATCTGGTGATAACCGAATCTAAGGTCAATCTTTGAGAATACCTTAGCACCACTCAATTGGTCAAACAAATTATCAATGCGTGGTAGTGGGTACCGGTTCTTAATAGTTACAGCATTAAGGGCTCTGTAATTAATGCACAGCCGTACAGATCCGTCATTCTTGGGTACAAAAAGTATAGGTGCTCCCCATGGTGAAACACTGGGCCGGATAAATCCTTTTTCCAGAAGGTCGTCAACTTGCGTTTTCAGCTCCACTAACTCCTTAGGTGCTAGCCGATATACCGATGAAGTGATAGGTTCGGCTCCTGGAGTTAGGTCTATTGTGAATTCTATCTCCCGATCAGGTGGTAAACCTGGAAGATCGTCGGGAAACACATCCACAAATTCCGTTATGACTCTTGGGTAACTTGAATCTTCTTCTACAGTCAATACCCTAAGAGTTGGCTGGACCCCTTGTTCTACAGCTCCTCGAAGAAATTCAAACTCAGGAAGGCTAGGGGGTCTAAATATCACTTTTCCAAGACGGCAATCCAGTGTCGCATGGTACTGACTTAACCAGTCCATACCAAGTACAACATCGTAATCATGCATAGAAAAGATCAGGAATTGGGCTCGCATCTCTCGGCCACAGACTACTACCGAACATGATCTACAAGTATCACTAACCGGGATAATTCCACCTCCCGTTAGGATTCTCTTCATCTTCGAGAGAGGGGCGGTAGCTATTCTATGTGTGGCTACGAAGCTAGCAGCAATAAATGAATACGAGGCTCCAGAATCAAATAATGCTACAGCAGGAATTGAAGCTACTAATATGGTACCTGCTATTACTTCACCTGCAGTAGCTTCCTCAGTGACTGCTAGTGCATATGCCTGACCTCGTCCCTGAGCGGGACCCCTTTGCTGACGAGCTTGTTGGAACAGTGCTGCCTGAGGTGGTAGAGGTGGCCTGGCTCCTCCAGGCCCTGTCTGAGTTGCTCCCCCAGCTGGAAGAGCTGCAGGTGGAGCTGGTCGATTCGGAACTCCCTCTCGACGTTCCGAGCAGTCCTTTGAGAAGTGTTGTCCAGATCCGCAAACCAGGCAGAGTCCCAGCTTGCGTCGACATTCCTTTTCAATATGTCCTACCTTGCTGCAGTAATGGCAAGTAGGCAGGTTCTTAGTTGCTGCTCTTGGGGGCGGGCTCTTCTGGGACCGTTTAGCAGATTCCCCTGGTGATGACTTGGACGGTGCTGAGGAGAAGGGACGTTTCAGGCTTGATTCCCTCCGAGTAACGCGCTCCAGCCGACGTGCTGCAGCTAGGACGTCGGTGTAAGAGGTGGGCGCAACCGATCCGATTAACTTCTGAAGCTCGAACCTGAGCCCATCAAAGAACTTCTCCGCCTTCTCCTCTTCGGTAGGAATTAGCGAAGGGGCGAAGCGGCTCAGGCGAATAAATTCGGCGTTATATTCCTCCACCGTCATGTTGCCCTGGATCAGGCGGTTGAATCTGTCTCGGAGTTCTGACCGAGCCACAGCAGGGATGTACATTTCCTGGAAGAGCCTGGAGAACTCCTCCCAGGTAACCTAATCATGTCCGAGCCTTTTTTCTTCGGACAACCACCAATGATGCGCGTTGTCCGTCAGTTGCATCCTGACGGCAGTCATCCATTTGTCCCTTGGTAGTTCGGCGGCCTCCAACTGATGCTGTGTGTTTGTAAGCCATTCATGCACTTCAGTTGGTCCTTCCTTGCCCAAGAAGGTACGGGGCTTGAGTTGACGGAAATCCGTGATAGATCCCGTCGCTGGCCGCCTATTTGGTGGATTTGCATGTTCCAATACTGCGACTAGGCTGTTCCTTAGGTTCTCGGCCTCTCGGCGTTGGGCCTCCTGTTGGATCTGTTGTTGTGCCTGCATCATGGCGTAGAACATCTAGAAAATTTGCTGGCCGTCCATTGCCTGTCCTGGGGGAAAGACAGGCATCGCAGGAGGGAACTGGGGAGGAGGCGGGATGTCATCACCCCTGAACCTGGAACTTGGCTGGCCAGTTTGATTGTTCTGAGAGGATTGTCCTCTGGTATCTGGCGTCGTTCCAGCTTTGCAGGTAAACCCTGCATCAGTCGGTGTACCCAAGGGGGTCTCATCACCACTTCTGGGATCCATAACTCTGCACCAAAGGAAACAATGAGAACGCACAGAGGAATCAAAACATGATGCAATTCAAGCAATTAAATTGAATTCGGCATAGAGTTCAAAAACGATTCAATCAATGGATGAGATCCTATAAATTATCTTATCTTATTGCAGGCCTGTTCGGTCCCTAAGTTGAAACCGAATAATTTAAAGATTGACCTGCATGGGCCACCACAAAAACCATGTCACGCCCCTGTCCCAAAATGCCGAGGGACTGGAGATGCATGGCAATGGCCAGCAGCACGCACCGATGGATAACCCAATTTAATGGAACCATCAGGGCGTACTTAAGCTGTAAATAAGGTCTACTACACAAGTCACACTAATCTCATCCATAAAGATAAAGAAATAAACTGCATACTGAATGGAAATAAGTAGCAACAACAAATCACAGCAAGTCAGTCGGAGGAACAATCCGACTTAAGTCTGAATAAACTGGCTCTATAGGCCAGGAACAAAAAAAAAAACATGAAATAAATGAGTACTGGAACAGGCACTCAGGAGAAGTCATCGGCAGTCACCTCGTCTTCAGTGTTTGGTTCTATTCCAGCAATGGCTTCAGCTCCGGTCCCGTATACCTCGGGGTACTGCTCCTCTGCTAAACCTGGGGACATAATCCATTCCAGGTCCTCAGTGGACATAGCAAGGCACAAATAATACAAGCCAAATGAATAAGCAGTGCAATAAATAAATGGACAGCAGGGTAAACTAAGTAACCATCTATGTGATATGCAAATGAGAGCAACACTAGTACTCAGGCTGAGACCGCTACAAGCTCTGTGTCGGGGAGCCGGTAGCAGCAATAACACGTAAAGGGTCTAGCTCTGCTGGAGAGTCTACAATCTCACAATAATAGTAGATATATATAGAACAGCCTGTAGCCTGTGTGTCTCTCCCCTCCCAATGTAATCACGCAAGCCATGACCATAACGTCTCATGTCCATGTCAGCGGGATTATAACTAATGCAACAAGTCATACTATCTATAAATAAATATCTCTGTCAAGTCCTGTATCTTATACAGAATCACCACGAATATCTCAGAAAGATTCTGTCCATGATAGTGTCAAGTGTCCTGGGTTGTAGGGTACTTGATAGGTCAAGTACAAGAGTAAGGGAATCGTAAATCCATCTCTAAATGACGAACCCAATACCGCGTACGGTGTTGGCACCCGACTATGATCGGACACTAGGTACATCACGCGTTTCCTAGGTTAAGCAGTTTAAACAGTTTATATGAATTTACACAAGACATCCAGCAGAGTATTTTTACAGATAATATGAAAATAATGACTGCAAGTTTGGCAAGGTGCACTTGCCTGATGTTTGAATTCCACTTAAGTCCTGATTTCGAAAATTTCCAGAGATGTCTCCGAAAGCTGAAATAAACAGTACCGTCACGCTCAGAAGGTGTCAAATAGCTAGGAACGCCTGTCCTTGGGTCCAATTTGGAGACAAGGGCAAAAACGGTAATTTCGGGCCAAAACGGGGTCCACCGGTGGGCCCGCTTTGCACCGAAAAATGTGTCAGGGTCAACGGTCTCCAAATTCACCAAACTTAGTGTCAACAGGTCAGGAACGCTGATACGAACCCAACGAAACTTTCAGATTTGAATTCCGATAAGCCGATCGCGAAATCGTCCGTCGAGCGGGGCCTGTGGGGCCCACGACACGCGATTTTGTCAACGTTCTCAGAATCGGACCAAACTTGACCCACAGGACCAGCGTATCGCTACGAGTCTGATGGTGTAAGTTTTGTCTCGATCCGACGTGTGTGCACGAAGTTAGGGTAAAATACAGAAAAGGTGGATACGGAGCGATGTCCGCGGATACGCGTTGATTTCGGTGTGCACGCACACCCGAATCAGCTTTCGCGAAATCCCACACATCCGTATCGACGGGGCGCACGTATCTGTGAAGACCGCACGCGACCAAGTCGTCCCGTTTGGCGGGGCGTACTCAGTTCCGGGGTGAAACAGGGTCTGGTTTTTTTTCCTGTTTTTGGATCGCGGTGTGCGATTACCACAGGATGCGATGCCCCGAGCGGTTTATCCGGGCACCGAGAGGGTCACACAGGCTTCGTGTAGAAATTTACGAAATCGAAAACAGAGATCCGAGGAGGAAATTATGAGTACCTGAACAAGGCTCCTCGAAACTGGGTTTCGTGTCCGAGTGTCCTGTGTCGACAAGTCCCGTGTCCGCTAGGTTTAGGGTTCTGGACACAGCCGGAGACCGCCGGGGGTGGGCGGCTCGGTTGGCGTCGCCGGAGGCACGCGACGGCGCGCTGGGCTCCGGTGCTGGCCGGCTTTTCTGCGGGAGGGAAGGAGGGGCGAGCTCGGGTGGAAATGGGGCCGTGCTCGGCCGCCGGTGGGAGGAGGAGGAGTCGCTGGGGTGTCTCACGGCTGGAGGAGGCCGGCTCGGCTCTGCTGGAGAAGAGAGAGGAGGAAGGGGAGGAGAACGGGGGAGCTGGTCGCCGGCGGTTGGGAGGCGGAGGGCAGCGCCTAGGGGAGGGGTCGGACCTAGGGTTCCAGCGAGGGGCTCGGGTAGGGGAAGAGGAATGAGGGAGGAGGAGGTCGGGGTTAGAGGGTTTTTATAGGGTGCCGGCAGTTGGGACGTGGCCGGGGGAGTCGGCTGAGGGGGACGTGGGGGAGGCGGTCGTGCGGCGCATTTTCCGGCGGCGGCGGGGATTTCGCCCGGTCGTGGGGTGACAGGGGAGAGGGGGTGAAGAAGCGGGTCGGGTCGGGCGGCGGGCTCCGGGTGAGCGGACCCGCCCGACCCGCTAGGGGGGTTGAGGCTGGGCTGGGTCAGCTGCTAACGGGCTCGGCCCACTGGGCCGGGCCGGGCCCAAGAAACAGAAAAAAATTAAATAATAATCATAATAATAATAATAAATAACAGAATTAATTAAATTAATTTAGAAAATAGTTTTTTTAGGCTTTTAAAAATAGGTCCGAGGCCCAATAAAATCCCAGAAAATTACCCTAAGTCCGGTTTTCTATTTTAAACCATAAAATCATATTTTCATTTCATTTTAATGTTATTTATTGGCAATTAAAAATTACAAACTCCCTACAGGTCCTATGTAAATTACTGAAAATTGCATATTAATTCCAAAAATTGATTTTAAAAATATCTGAAAATTTAGGGTGTTTACATCCACTGATACCGGGACGACTGTTGATATTCCAACCCCAGGCAAGTGTACCTTGCCAAACTCTGCAGTATTGTTACATATTTTTTTTGCTTCATTATATTGCTGTGCATGCTTTACCTAGGACCGTTTGACGTACTTAGCGTCCGATTATTAGTCGGGTGCCAACACCGTACGCGGTGTTGTGTATTATCATTTAGAGATGGACATTCGTGACACTTATCTTCTCGTACTTGTCTTACCAAGTACACTTTGACCCAGGACACTTGATACTATTCATGAGACAGGATCTTCCTGAGATATTCGTGGTGATTCTGTATAGGATACATGACTTGACAGAGATACTATATTCTTAGATAAATTATGACTTGTTGCATTAGTTATGATCCCGCTTGACATGGACATGAGACGTTATGGTCATGACATGCGTTGTTACATTGGGTGGGGAGATACACACAGGCTATATGCTGATCATATATATACACCCCTATTATTGTGAGGCACAAGACTCTGAAATCCGAGCTTGGCCCATTACTCATTATTACTGCTGCTACCGGCTCCCCGACACAGAGCTTGTAGTGGCTTCAGCCTGAGTTCTAGTGCTGCTCTCATCTTGCATATCACTTAGTTGGTTATTTAGTATTCCCTTATTCTTCCATCTATTGCTGGAGAGACCCACAGGCTACAGGTTGACTATATTATGCCGGCTACTCAGTCTCCCGCTGAGCTAGACCACCTCATGATATCACTGCTACCGGCTCCCCTACACAGAGCTTGTAGTCGTTTCAACCTGAGTACTATTGATGTTCTCTCTTGCATTTTACACAGATGTTTACATACTTATCCTATTTATTTCATTATCTGCTGCACTGTATTTATTTTGGCATGAGCTTTCTTGTACCTTGCTATGTCTCCTGAGAACCTGGATCCGGATTATGTCCCCAGGATTTACAGACGAGATCTATCCTGAGGTATACGGGACCGCAGCAGGAGCTGATCCAGGAGCTGTACCGCCATCCGAGGACGAGGTGTTAGCCGAAGAATTTTTCTGAGCATCCATGTCTCATGCTCATCATTTATTTATTTTAGTCATTTATATTCTGGTTTGTTGAACCATTGTATCAGATATTTTCGGGTTGTTCCCCGAAGCACTTTGTTGAGACTAGCAGATGATTTATATTCCTTATTTATTCTGTGGATCATATTTTATATCTTGTGTGGATGAGATTAGTTGTGCCATGATTGTCGTAGACTTTGATTTTATAGCTTAAGTATGCCCTGATGGATCCATTAAATTGGATTTGTCCATCGGTGCGTACTGCTGGCCATTGCCACGTGTCTGGTCCCACGATATTTTGGGACTGGGGCGTGACATATGTCACAAATCCTGTAAACCTATACAGAATCACCATGAATAACTCAAGAAAGATTATGTCACATGAATAGTGTCAAGTGTCCTTTGGTATGACGTACTTGATAAAGCAAGCACGTAAAATATATAGGATCGTGGTATCAACTCTCTAAGTGACGTTATACGACTTCGCGTACGGCGTCGATACTCGAATCTTGTTCGGACGCTAAGCAACGTCTCACGATCCTAGGTTGAACATGTACAAAATAAAAATAACTCAAGCAAATAATATCACAAGATTTACTACAAGTAGGCAAGGTACACTTGCCTGTGTTCTAAGCTCCGACAATTGCTCCAATATAAGTAAAATCTCCAGGGACGCCTCCGGATGCTGAAATAAATATTACTATTGCTCTCAGAATACTTAAAATAGCTAGTATTGACTACCCATAAGTTCAATTTGGATACATGGACAGAATTGACAGCTTCTGGTCAAAGCGGGTCCACATGTGGCCCACATCGCACCAAAAAATGTGCCAGAGACAAAATTCTCCAAATTTGTCAAACTTAGTGTCTATGAGTTCATAACGATGATACAAACCCAACGGAATATCCAGAACTGGATTCCGATGAGCCGGTCACGAAATCGCCCGTCAAGTTGAACCGTGGGGCCCACGAAACGATGTTTTGTTAATGTTCTCAGAATCGAACCAAACTTGGGTCACAGGACCAACGTAACGCTACGAATTTGATGGCGTAAGTTTCGTTGCGAAACGACAAGCACACATAAAATTATGACGAGTGTCAAAATAGGCCGATACGAGACTTTTTGACGGATACGCGTTGATTTCGGTGTGCACGCATATCCAAATCAACTTTCACAAAATCTCACATGTCTGTGTTGACGATATACGCCTTTCGATATAATTTTCACACGACGAAGTCGCCTCGTTTAGTGGGATGCACTCCATTTTGAAAAAAATGGGTTTAGAAAATTAAATTTTTGGTCAACTTCAACCGCGAATAAATTACAACATACAACAAATTAAAATAAAATAATTAATGAGATTAAATCTTGGTTATATTGTCTAAATTATTGTTTAAGTGAAATTTAAAAATATTAACTAGGTTGGAAGAAAAACAGCCATGAACATGGGTGTTTGAGACAATTTTCTGAACTACAAATTGGGTCTTTTTTTTCCTATTTTGTGTCGCAAATTACGACCGACACATGACACGATATACGAACTAATTATACAGGGTTCAAGAGGGTCATGTGGTCTTCACATAGGATTCGACGGGTCGATATTTGGATTAATGTGCAGCAAGATACGAGGGTTAGAAGTAGGGTACCTTACTATTTTGCTACTGCTCGAAATTGGACGACTTGCGGCGGTGGTTTGCGACGGTGTGCGACGGCGGTCCGGCGATCGTCAGCGGTTGTGGTTGGTCGGGGTGAAAGAGAAAATATTGGTGGTGAGGTTCGGCTAGGCTGGAGGTTTTATAGGGTAGAGGGGGAGCGGTTACGGGAAGCGGAAGAGAGGGGGTCGGGGAGGTTTCAGGGAGGAGAATCGAAGGGGGTGCTTCTGTTACAGGGGTTGGGGAAGCTACTGTAGCTGAATTGTCGGGTTCGGGTCGGGTATAGGTTGTCACGCCCCGATCTCTCGTAGGCTATTTCGGCCGTCCCCGCTAGGCGGGAATCACCCTCGCCAGCGCTCCCGCGGAACGATCGCTTGACCCATCCGGGCGTGATACCGCACGAGCGTGATCCACGCCCGTGCAAGGCCATGGTTCATTGGCTGCCGGCAAGAGTTCTAAGCCACAGAGTCGCACAGATTGTCCGAGTGCAGCGGAGTCATAAACGCATAGCAATTTGATAACAGGTTCACTGAGTCGACAATATAGCGGAAGCATTGAAACACAAGTTGAAGTAAAGCAACTCTTTTATTGATATGAACAAGTGTTACAGGCGGCGTATAGCCGAGATTACAAGTCGCTCAAGCCTCTCTCTCTGAAATAGTAAAAGCGTGCCAAGTGGCTACAATTGTGGAATGATTGTACAGGTGATGATCAGGCGATGTTCATAATATTATGTCTTGTATATGTGCTTCTGTTCCGGATGCACCGTTGCTTCGGAGTGATCTTCACACCTTAGCACGCACGAAGGAGGCATCTGCACCGAACGAGGTTCTCCCGCACCCTGCATACAAACTGGTGGATTATCAGTACATTGAATGCACTGGTGGGGAAGCTACTCGCCCGCTCGACAAATCCAAACACGTAATACAGGTTCCGTGCACAACTATTAAGTTGTCTTTCTAGTTGCCTTAGGATCAGTTTCATGCAAGATTTGAATAGCCTAGTTCGTGTGGCAGTGCACCGTGCACCATGAGAGGAAACACGGCGAGACTTACCATTTAGCCTTTCCTGTCCAAGGCAAACATTGTTAATTTAAGCACGGGCAAGTATAAGCATTCAGGAGCATAGCATATACAACATGCAAACACGAGAGTCATCGAACGGGACAATATTTGGTGTGCTCAATTATTCTTTGATGCGATGCAATGACTCGCACACGGATAGCCGCTAAGCGAGAATGACTTATCTATATGAACATGAGTCGCTGGCATAGCCATAAAGGACTAATCCCAGACGAGAATGGAACGCAACGAGAGCACACGATGCGCTACGAACTATTTCGCCCGTACACGATGGATTGCACATGTAGTCCAAGGCCAAGATGGAATGCAACCAAGTACACGATATGCTACAAACCATCTTGCCAGCACACGAAAGACTACACGTGATGTGGTCCCGGCAAAGTGGAATGCAACGAAAGTATACGAGGTGCTACAAACCACTCGCCCGAACATGAGGGACCACACGTGAAGTTCCATCCGGATCGGATCGGCCCCAGTACCCCGGTGACCGTCCGTGGAACTATACCTCGTTTCCGAGTTGTCCGCGACATGCACTTTCTTTTGGGTCTTTCAATTATCACGAGATACACGAGAACACGAGAACACGCGTGCACTAGAACACGAGAACACGAGTGCACGGGAACACGAGTACACGGGATACTTGGATTTTGTTTCTGTACAATAACTTGCCTTGATGCATTCCCCTGGTTCGGGGCTGCATGGTGACCTAACGGTCCCGGATACTTGCAGGTTCAATCATGCACGGAACGACTACTTAGTAGTCTTCCGGGATTTGGATGAAAACAAGGCAACATTCAAGCAGACAAGCATGCGTTTCTAAGGAACATAAGCAGACACGTTTGCTCGGACCCGAAGGTAAGCCGAGAGATGAAACCGTTAGGGACTTAGCATGCGAGAGTCTGAACATATATAAAAGTAATGTTTCATTTCCATGTTCTAGCATAAGCAATACAAGTTGGGATTATTCCCTTAGCTAGGTGCGTTGGATTTATTAGCATGCAGGGGGTGAATCACCTAGCGACTAGCATGAATATTGCAGATTTTATGTGTGCTGGCTAAGCAAAGACAAGTTCACCGTAGCCACCCACCTTAGCGATGATTCGCCTCGGTAGAGCGATACGCCTGAGCGAGCCTCTGAAAGCCTAAGCTGAATTCCTGTAGGGGCAAGTTTGGATATCCTTTGCTTCTCGTTTGAGGCAAAGCGGGTCGGGACAGCTGCACTATTGCCGTTTGAATCGGTAATCCGCTTGAGCGGAACGGGGTGTTACATAGGTCTCGAGTCGGGTACGGGTTGGTCTAGTTTGGTCTGGGTTGGTTCGGTTTAGGTTGGTTTGGGTTGGTTTAGGTTGGTTTGGGTCATAAAAAATATTTTTGGAGCCCAATAAATTCCAGAAAAATTACACAATACTCTATTATTAATTATACATCCAAAAATATAATTTTTAAAATATTTTATTAATTAAGTTAATACACAAAAATATAAATCCATGAACGAACATTTATTATAATTAACTAAAAATAATGAAAATATTCCACAATAATAATTAATAAAATTTTAAATTAAATTCTAAAAAATCAGGATGTTTACAAATATAACATGCAACATTTTTATCTTTTCTTAGCATGACAATGGTTCATTTTAATGACAAGCAATACGAGTTCTCTTATTAAGCATGCATAGTCAGGTTCTATCATTCTTCTTATGAAACTACCTTCTTAGAACAAGCAGTAGAAAACTCATATTATTATTAAGGCGTGCAAAAATCAGAGAATTAAGTTCTGCCCACTCACTAGATCAATCGTCTCGTGTTTCGATCGAGAAACTCTTCAAGAAGGCTTTCGTTCGAGCCAACAAAGCGATATTTCTTGTACATAGTGCCAACGCGGAGCGGGGCACTACAGGGGGCGGGGGAGGCGGGGCGGCGGTGGCGAGGAATGGTGGTGGGGGAATGAGGGGGTGATAGGGAAGAAGAAGAGAAAAATAAATGAGGGATATTTTCGTCAAAAAAATTTGGTCAAATGGGTTGACCGTCAATTCTTGACAGATTTCGTCAAAAGTGGGGGGTCTTGTACACTGTGGAAACAATGTGAGATGCACCCTGAATATAGGTAAATAAAGTGAAGGGTAACTCAAAATTTCTCTATACATATTTAGTATTTTGATCTTGTACACCCAAATAACTGTCATATTTCAGCTTATTCGAACCCAAATGCAAACACTAATTTTGTCTCCAATATCCAGATACTAATTTGGTATATTATGGAGACTAAAATTAAATTTTAACTTATTCGAGACCCAAAGTCAAAATATCTCAAAATTAAATTATTTTTGGAAACTAATTTTATAAAAAATATAAGTTATCAAACACATAGATAAAATCAGAAATAAATATTGGAGAGACGACAAATATATTGCTTGTCTGCCAGTGTGTATGTGTGCGTGAGAGTGAACAACGAACATGAAAAGCTTTTTGCAACACGCGGCACGCCAAATCAGAGAAGGTTAAAAACGACTACAAAAATATTTAGAATGTTCGCCGTAAGTGGTAAATAAAGAAAAGAAAAGAAAAGATGACCACATATATAATCCTTACTAAAAAGATATAGTATCCTTACTAGAAATATATTATATATAGGTTTTGGCTTGCTAAATATAAGAATTGTATGGGAGATACCACAATATATTATAATTCATTTTTTTCATCCACCAAATCTAGAATGTATGTCCACCCTTCTACTCTCTCAAATGTTGTCAAGGTCAAAATCATTTTTGATGTTCACAAAATTGCTTTCAAAGTAATTTTATATTGCATAAAAATGACACGTGGTAACATGTGAATGGAAGGATAAATATATATTATAATTTTTGTCGGTGAACAAAAATGAACTCTCACAAAGTAGTCATACATTCGTACAGATCAAATACTGCACATTTGTAAAAAAAAATTGTGATGAAAATATCTTCTTTAAAAAAAAAATTCCAATCAAACACATCCTGTGTACTTGGGAGGTGAGATTATTAGCGATGATTGGAACATGGTTAAGAAAAAATCGAGTTTCTCTTTAGTTATCAAGTCTTCCTTATGGGTGAGCATTATTCGGCTTTGGACCGAAAATCGAACCGATTAAGAGATTCGGCACAGTTTAAAAAAAAAATCGGTTCGATTTCGGTTTTAAAAATATTAAAATTTCTTATTCGGTTTCGGTTTTCGATTTTAGTCCAAAATCGAAAATCGAATAAGACTTATGTAATTTTGTAAATATCCTCAATTTTATGCATATATTTTATTTAAAATGTGTATATTTTGAAAATAACAATTATATGTACATGTTTTGAAGTCAAAATTTGATAATTTAATAATTAGTCCAACTTTAGATACAATTTTGAATTTGAAATAAAATAAATGTGTATACAAAAATTATAATTTTTAATATAATTTTACTACGATTTCAACATTGGATCTAATCTATTAAACATTAGAAATATTCCAACCGAACAAACTGAATAAACATTATTCGGTTCGGTTCGGTTTTGATTTTGACTAATTTTAACTCGATTTTGGTTTCAATTTTTTTAAATTTTAATTTATTTGATAATTTTTTTTTTTTACTATTTCGATTCGATTCAAATCGAATATTTCGAACGCTGGCCACTCTCTTCTGCTTTCTTTTCTTCGGTGCTATACTACACGAACGCTAACTTACGCACCTCCGGTTCTTTTTCGTTTTCTTCGCATCCAAATTATTCGAAGCGTTGTGTGCGCGAAGAACTCTTCCTCAAAGAAAAAAGGTGCGGTCTTTGAACCTTTTTTTTCCCCTCTGGAGCAGATCGCAACCAGAATTGATTTGGAGAAATTAAGTCTAGAATTTGCTTCATTTGATATGGAATTTGTGCCATTTCTATTAAAGTTTGGGCTTTATTTAGTTAAATTGCATAAAAATCTGTTCTTTCGGGTCAGTTGAAATAGTTTGAGAGTATATGATGTGTTTGAAGAATTGAGTAACTGAAGAAACTAGTTTTCAATCCATTGTTAGGTTCTAAATGTGTTATTTAGTCGTCAGAGAATAAAAACACTACATTCTGCTAGGTTTTCATGGATTATTTTGTTATTTGCAGCTCTCTTTTAGTTGATTATGTTGATTGGACTGTTGATTCAGTCTCACACTTAGATTTCATCCAATTTGTCGATGGAGTGTTTGGTTTGTGTCATGTGAATGCACTATGGAGTTGTTTTGGGAACACTATAGGAGAGAGGAAATGGCACTTCATGTGCAGAATATGGAGTAAAGAATAGAGTCAGCTTACTCTGTTCTACAATGTGGAATAAAGCCCTCTAATTTCCAAAAACTTCGAATGTGCACAATAACTCTGTATATGTGTTCATGTACTTTGGCACTCTTTAACATCTGTAAAGGACATACTAAACTTACACTTGTGCAACAACTATACTGTGTTCAAAAGTGGGATTGCAATTACAGTTCACATTTCACTAATCATCAACTCATGTTCATGCATATCTCATGCAACGGATGCAAGCCTTATCTTATCAGATTGGGGTCGGCTATGGAGCATAAGGTATCACCATAAAAATAATTAACAAAATTGTATGACCGTCTGGGAGACTTGATGCCAACCATCTATGTAGGTGCCAACTTCCAAGGCAATAGTCATTAAACCTAGATCTAGATGTGTAGTTGGTGGGTAGGTAAACCTACATTTTGGTCATGCAGTATAACCATATGCAACTAACAAGTCTATGAAGCGTATAGTTGAAGATGCTAGATGATACAAATTGCTACAGGGAGTTGCATTCATCTTTATGACACAATAAGCCAAAGAGTGAGATGAAAAGAGATTTACCTCATACAATTAGAGTATTATGTTCATCAATTTGAAATGTCAATTCTAAGTGTGGCCTACTAACTCCTTTATAACATAGTTAAAGCATATTTGAGGCCTAATAAATGCACTTCCTCCGTCGTGTGTTGATTGTGAGCATGCTATGGACATGATACATCCTTGTAAATGGCACCAATAAGACTTGGCCCAGGGCTTCTATTAACTTGGCCCATTAGAAAAATATATATTTATAGCTAAGTTTAACTTTGTAGAAGATCGTGTATAGAAAACTTTTGACTTAGGTGATCACATTATATGAATTACTACTTTACAACAATGAGCCATATATTATATATGCAAGTTGCACATATGAAAAAAATGAAATGACAACTTTCATAAACCAGTTAGGATTATCCATGTGATATAGGGAAATAAGAAAGTAGATAATATATGTGTGAATTTTGACTCCGAATAAATTGGTTGAACTTCATAAGAGTGATATAGAACGATAAGTTGAAATAAGAATTTTGGGATGGACGGTTAATGCAATTACAAATAGGTTAGGAATTATGTTTCACGAATTCGGAAAAATGGTCTTTGTATCCATATTTTGTTTGTACCTGTACATGTATTTGTATTCGTGCAACATAGGTGATTACTTATGGTACCTATAAAAATGCTCACAACCTGAACTATCATGTTCGTATCCATGTCAATATTCGTGCAACATGCCAAAAGAAGTACTATACTGAAAAGTTAGCAGTGGCTTTGAGGGAGGGTAGAAAAAGGGAAAATTACTTGGATATAGTTGGACTTGTGCGACGAAGACGTAAGGATGTACCAATTAGGGTGTTCCGGTTAAGAGGGAAGGATCATACTGGAAGGAATTGTTATACCTATATAGGTAAGCCAAAGCAAACATGGATTTGTATATACATGAGTCTGTTCCCCCCATAAAGTCTGGAGGAAAAAATGTTTCGTGCAAGCTTACCCCCAGAAAATGTGCTTGAAGTTTTGTGGTCATTCTTGTTGTAATTCTAATGGGCAAAGAAGCATACTTGTACTGTAGATGATAAACGTAGATATATTTTTTCTTTAAAATATACTGCTAGTTTGCCAGTAGAGGTCAGCATCTCTATATAACCATATTGAGTCATTGACACTGTCGGATACTACACCATTCAAACTACTTTGTTAACTGTTAAGGAGTTATCCTATATATTGACATGGGTTGAGAAATCAGTTGTTTGAAAAAAGCTCCAACAACTTTATTAAGGATAATTAGAGTTCTTTGATCTGTTACATGGGGATGAGAAACCAACTAATAGATGAAAATACTAGTTCATACATTGCCGATATACTCAATATCAGCTTCTTTTACCTTTTCAAGGTTAGACAGATTTCTACATTCAAAATTCCATATATATATATATTAGAAAAGGCTTAAATATTAATTACTTAATTACGACCATTTTATCACATGAAATGTTTATATCAGGAACCTTGGATACTTTTGTTTCATTAGCATGAGTATAATACTTATATCAGTTGGTCAGTCCATTGTACATTATTTCATCTACTCAAATATGTCCTCATGCACTCGTCAGTATCATCTCTTTCTTGCATTTAGCAAGGCCCATCTTCTTTTACTGAGCTACGGTTAAGATCTGCCTCAAGGAAAAGTACCATGATGTGCTTTGGGTGTTGTGGGGAAGATGAAATTCATCAAGCAACTGATGCTGGGAGGCCTTATACTGCACACAGGGCAGCAGGTATATAATATTATAGACAACCTCTTATGTTGCTTCTCTAATATCATCGATGTTCAGGACTCGTGACACACTGGTAGTTTTTGTTGTTAGATTGCAGGAGTGAGTAGTATGACTATTTTAACTATTGCACTAATAATAGAAATCTTCTAATGATAGTAATGTCTAAAATGAACATCATTTACTTGGAGATTTACTTGGAGATCTTCATCATGATGGAGGAGGTAAGTGGATAGGGAGAAGGAAATGAGGAAAAGGAGGGAAGGGAAGGAAGGAGGAGACTTTTTCTAATATTGACGACGTTCAGAACTCATGACACACTGGCAATATAATTCTTCTTATGATAGTAGCAAGCGTCTAAGATGAACGTCATTTACTTTGGTGACCTTCATCATGATGAACAAGGTAAGGGGGATGGCGGAGAAGAAAACTAGGAAGAGGAGGGAAGGAAGGAGGTGATTTTTGCTAATACCGCCGAAGAACATTTTTGACGGGGAATTGCGAGTAGGAGGTTGAAGTGGCAAATAAATCAATTTTTTTCTTCTTTCTTCTGAAAAACTATAAAACTCTACTATTGTTTTATTAATTTACCATTACGGTTTGTGATTATTCTCGACTTCTTTTATCTTTAAATTATTAGTTGACTCTATTCTTTAACTTTTCATGTTATTCAGCTTTGTGCTGTAACTTCCGATGCCCTATGTTCTTACATTGCTTTTGAATGACATGTTCTTTTTATTCATGCTTATTTATACTTTTGAATGATCATTTTTACGCAGGCACTGATGGAGGTTATTGCCCCACAGATTCCGCTCCTAAAGGTGTTCGACCTGTTAAAGTGCAGCCTATTGCAGTTCCTTCCATTCCCGTTGAAGAATTGAAGGAAATAACAGAAAATTTTGGAACCAAGGCCTTGATTGGTGAAGGTTCATATGGTAGAGTGTACTATGGTGTCCTAAAAAATGGGAGAGCTACCGCCATTAAAAAATTAGATGCCAGTAAACAGCCAGACCAAGAATTTCTGGCACAGGTATGGCAGCTTTCCCTTTTAATATATACATAGACGATTTCATTTGATTTCTAGGCCCCATATTTAACTAAAGCTGTTACAGGTGTCAATGGTATCTAGGCTGAAAAACGATAATGTTGTTGAGCTGCTTGGTTATTGTCTTGATGGGAATCTCCGTCTCCTTGCATACGAGTTTGCGACTATGGGTTCTCTCCATGATATACTACATGGTAACATTCTTGTGGCTGTCTGTCAGTTGGTGCTTCAGGACTAGTAAAAAGATGCTTTGGCATTTTGATTTTAAATAGTTATAAGTTTTATGCACGTTGAGTATATTTTGAGTTTTTGACTGGATGGTGTTATAATGTGAATTCAGGAGAAGTATTTCTATTTTGGTTGCCGAATGGTTAGCAGCTTTATATGGCCCAAGTGGCATGAGTTGATTCTATTACTTGTAGACCCAAATTTTATCAATGACATTGGCTTCTCTTTGTGGCTTCTTCGAAACCCAAGGAGCTATTAACAAAATATTTGTTTTTTTTCCGAGATAATGACAATTTTAGGGTCATGTTTCTAGATTGCTGTCATGGTCTGGAAATACTTGGCTGGAATTGGTAATGCTTTTGCCATAGTTTCATGAGTTAATTTTATGCCTGTAGACCCAAGTTTTCCATTGTTTAACAATGACTGCTCTTGAGGTTTCTTGTAAGCCTGATGATTTAATGCCAAAGGATTTGTTTTGCCAACTACTGACAATTTTAGGGTCAATGTTACCTTGATTGTTGTCATGTTCTGGAAACACTTGGCTGGTTTACAGTTCTTGTGTTAAGATCTTCAGTTTATTTCAAAACAGTTAGTTAAGGTGTTATTTTGAATGCCAAAAAAGTTGTTCACCTTGAGATTCAATGCCATAAGCTATTTGAGGTCTTAAAATTTGCCAAAACCATTATATTACAGCTATGGCGATTACACAGTGCCAGGATCAAAATATACTCGGAGGTCTTCATCTTCCAACCACTTCAACTCTGTTTTTTCATGATGCATCCTTCATTTATTGGGTCCTACTCGTGGAAAGAGTAGAATGATCAGTGTCCTTTGGGAAGATGAAATTCCTTATTAGGTGGTGACATTTACTGTAGTAGGTCATATTTTACATAACTTTCTTGCTTACTTTATTTCTTTGATTAAGATTAAAATTTCCGTAGCAACTTTACTTAATATTTTCTAGATTGGAGCAGGTGGTGCTATGAAGTAGCAACAACATGTTGGGGATTTGTATGCATATTGATCTTGGCATTCCTAATATGTGTCTTGGACATTTTGAACTTTTCTTCTTCCATTATGTAATTATCATTTGTCTGTGTGGTTCGATGAGGATAAAGCTTTCCCACTTCCTCTCTTATTTGATTTCCTATGCATCATATATAGAAGGTATAGAAAAATAAACTCAAGATACTTCAAAATAGTGATACATTCTAAATTAGAAGTCTATCTGGAATGTGTAAACTGTTATCTTGTATTCCTGCATAATGGGTAATTGTTTTAAACAATTCTTTAGGGTCTTTTACAAGGTGATTGTTTAGTTTTCTTCCACCTTAACAGTTTTTGCTGGTATTTGATTACATCTGCATCATTCTATCAACTAGCCGACTCCAAATATTTGGGATAAAAGGCTTTGTTGTTGCTGAAAGATTTCATCGACTCAAATTGGAGATCAAAAAGTTTAATCTCCACATTTGTTACGCATCATGCAAGAACCACTAACTGCTGTTTGGTGCTGTGAACCCTCTTTTGGGTCTTTTGACAACAAACATGCTGGGTAGTCTGTGTTGTTACCAATCAGCTAGTAGGAAATTATAGTTTTAGTTTACAAAGTGATATGATACTTACAGGACGAAAGGGGGTTAAGGGAGCACAGCCAGGTCCAGTTTTGACATGGGCACAAAGGGTGAAAATCGCTGTAGGAGCTGCAAAAGGACTTGAATACCTACATGAGAAAGCACAGCCACATATCATTCACCGTGACATTAAGTCCAGCAATGTGCTGCTCTTTGATGATGATGTAGTAAAAGTAGCTGATTTTGACCTGTCAAATCAAGCTCCGGACATGGCAGCACGTCTTCATTCTACACGTGTACTTGGAACCTTTGGTTATCATGCTCCAGAGTAAGCTCTCTCCATTAAAAATAAACTGTTTTGTTATATATTTTTGGAATGTTTGTTCATTTAATACTCTGTGGGTTTATTTCTTATACTTCTGAAAATATGATTATTTAGTATGTTTGTATCTTTAACTAAGGTTCACTGACTGGTGGTGGCAGGTATGCGATGACTGGACAACTTAGTTCTAAAAGTGATGTTTATAGCTTTGGTGTTGTCCTTTTGGAACTCTTGACTGGTCGTAAACCTGTGGATCATACATTACCGCGTGGTCAACAAAGCCTTGTGACATGGGTACACATTTGTTTCCTTTCTTTTCCCTTTTTCTTTACATGTTTCCACCGTTTGAAGTTATTTTAAGCCTCATCCTATAACTTTGACTTGTGTGTGAATAGTTTTTTTTGTTTTTTTTTTGTTTTTTTGTTTTTTGTATCTCATGCATTGAATTTGTCCAGGCAACACCAAGGCTTAGCGAAGATAAAGTAAGGCAATGTGTCGATTCAAGGCTCAATGGAGAGTATCCTCCCAAGGCTGTTGCAAAGGTAATTGCTTAAATTTCCACTCTGTTTTCTCGTTTCCGAAGCATGTTCTACAATACAATGACTTACGAGGCCACTGCCTGTTTAACTTGGTATTTTACAAGTCTCGTAAAGTTAAGAAATGAATGATATGTAGTAACAAAATAAGCATGGAAAGTTCATTCATAATCTATAATTAATCTCAAATTTACAACCTACTTCTATACTCTTGTGCCTATAAATAACCAAAACTGACAGATTGAAACATCCAGAACCAACTAATACCTAAAACTTCTATGCTCCAAAACTGAGACTGAAGCTAGGTTCTTAAATCTTGGCTATTATTGGTCAGATCGTACACTGATTCACCGTATAATTTGTTCTGGGGTCTTTCAGAAATCATTAGTACGGTACTTTCTAGGGCTATACAAAAGTCAACTGTGCATATCTGTTGTTGTTTGGAGCACCTCGCTCATTCCACACGCCCCTGATGGTCTAAAGTTGCTTTCACAGTGAGAAGTTAACACCAGTATTATTCTGTTTTGTTGAGGGCAATGACTTACATTTTAATTGCAAATCTTAAGGTCTTTCAATTAACATGTCTTTGTAGAATGTCTTCATTTTGGAGCCAGGTGAGGTAAGTTCCAGCCTTCCAGGCCCTTCTCTACTCAAGTTTCCCTTTCCCTTTTCGATATAGTTTTTGTTGCGACTCAGTGGTGCTTTGTGTGGCTTCCTCCTCACTTGTTTGTCTGGCATTTCTCAATCTCTTCAATGATTAATTTCAATAACGAGTCAGAATAGTCTCCCTCTTAAATTTGTCAGAAGGACGTCAACAGCACTATAACTTGGTATGCATGACCTTCAACATTATCTAAACAATTTAGTTTCATCCGACCCTCATTGAAGATTGACCGTCTACTCATGATGCATATAAACAATTTGTGTGCATAGGCTACACCATCCTATTCATTCTAACTAACTATTTCGAAAATATTGAACACAGCTAGCTGCAGTTGCTGCGTTGTGTGTGCAATACGAAGTTGATTTCCGACCAAACATGAGCATTGTTGTCAAAGCACTCCAGCCTCTACTAAATGCTCGGACCGGACCTCCTGGTGAAGCGCATGGGTTATGAATTCCACCTCGTCCCACATTAAGACTTATTAGCATAACCATGGCCAGCGAGCTCGTTTGCTGATTGCTTTGTAGATTCCTGCTAGGTGGTGGTTCTTTGAATGTATCAACTACCACTACTACTTGTGAATGTATTTATTTTCACGAAGAGGAGGTTGTCTTACTGTCAATATAGAACCAACTATTTATGTGATCCCTCTGTCCAGCAACCCATATTGCTCCTCTGGTACCTAATTTTATTTTTTAAATTTTGTGTAGGAGTTAGCTCACATCTAGTCCACCCGAATCTACTCACCCACTTAATATTTCTCGATCTGCCCCTGCCGAAATACTCTCAAGAACCGCCCCTTTCCCATAGTCAACCGGCTCACTGGCATGTGGACTACAGTGGCTCCGGCGCTCTTGGATGGTAAATATCATAGAGATTCTTCGGATTGGTCTTCGGCTTGAGCAAAAGGAGTCGTGTTCTAGCCAGGGGCAGATCGAGAAATATTAAGTGGGTGAGTAGATTCGGGTGGACTAGATGTGAGCTAACTCCTACACAAAATTTAAAAAAAAACCATATGAAAAAAAATAAAATTGGCCCACCCCAGCCACAACTGGATCCACCCCTTGTTCTAGTCGAGCACTCTCTCTATTTTGTCCAGTTTTGTTTGACCAATCTGGGAATGATGGCTAAGCGATGTTATATCGTTTGACCAACCTGCGAACGAATAATTTTTTTTTAGTATTTTTCAACCTAATAACAAAATACTAAAACTTTACTTTCTTTGTCCAGTTTTGTTTGACCAACCTGCGAAAATGTTATATCATCGTTTCGTGGTTTTGTAGTAGCAATTTTTTAATAATTTTTTTTTTTCCTATAACAATTAGTTTTTTATTATTAAAAACCTATCATTCTTCCATCGAAATTTCATTTTCTTATTTATTTTTAGATTTTTATCTTTATATATATATATATATATATATATATATATATATATATATATATATGGATAATGTTGAGATCTCTTTTGAATTATAAACCATCTATATGGTTCTAGCTAGTGATCCAATTAACCAGTAACTTGGGAGCGTTGGCATCGTCGACTTCCTATGATATCTCTTTTGAATTATAAACCATCTATATGGTTCTAGCTAGTGATCCAATTAACCAGTAACTTGGGAGCGTTGGCATCGTCGACTTCCTATGATATCTCCAAGTCTGTTAATGCACGTCAAGGGGACAACTCCCACCTGTAGGGGTTCTATTGCTGTACGTAAAAGTAGTCCAACTCAAACATCCTGTATATGAGAGTTAGATTTTTTTCTTCTTCGCAGTTTTTATTTATTTATAATTTATTATGTAGAAACTAATTTATTAAGGAGAAAAGTGCAAAATTGCTATAAGAAAAGCCTACCACTTGTATTTTTCTTACGAAAATGTTAGGCGGTATGATAATTTTATAGCAGATATACGAATTGGTCTACTCCAGCCAATTTGACCAAAAAAAAAATGTTATCTACAGCCAATTCCGCAAAACTTTGGCCCCAACAAATTTTATGTTCTAACTATAGTTATTGTTCCTAATCCGGTGGAAAGAACATCCAAAAAAACTAGTTGTTAAATTATCAAAGTTGAACTTCAAAACACATAAATAGAACTGTTGCTTTCAAAATACGAAAAAAAAATATACGCATTTTTAATCATAAAATATGCATAGAATTGGAGATATTTACATAATTGTACAAATCTTATTCGGTTTTCAGTTTTAGAACGAATGCGAAACAAATAATTTTTTTTTAGTATTTTCAAAATTGAAATCGAACAAAAAAAAAGTTTCAAACCGTACCGAATCTCTTATCGAATTTTTTCAAAAAAAGGAAGCAATTTTCGCATAATTGCGAAAAAAGAGAGAAGTTTTGGGTAATTGCTGAGAGGGGGACAACTCGTCAACTTAGTTGGCGGGGTCAAATGCAAATGGGCACGCTCACCAACTTAGTTGGCGGGGTCAAATGCAAATGGACACGCTCGCCAACTTAGTTGGCGGGGTCAAAGGGCTCGCCAACTCAGTTGGCGAGCTAGGGGTGTTGGGGGCAGAGCCCGCCAACTCAGTTGGCGAGTGAGTGGGAGGAAAGTTAATTTCGGCCGTTGGGATTATAGTCGTTGCACAACGGCTAATACAAACTTCTATATATTTTCTGTCTCAACCAAATCATCCAGCATTCTCACTCTCTTCCCTCTAGCAAAGCCTCCAGCACTCTCTCTATCTCTCTGCCTCTAGCAAAGCTTCCAACACTAAAAAAATATTCTGCTTGCAGCCAAAGTTCATCTGAGTTTCTTGTAGCAAAAGTTCTCAACCGTCATGGATCGTAGCATAAGAATTGTATGCTCGTACGACGGTAAAGTAAATTGGTTAAATTACGAATGAGGAGAGAGCCAATTTTTTTTAACTTATCCGAATATTAGTTTTGAAAATATACGTAATCATATTATTGAACGTTGTTCTATTCATTACGATTTTATTCTGAAGCCTATTTTTGGTTCTAATTATTTTTTGATAGATAGTGAAGATGCATGAAATTATATTCTTGAGATTAATTCACAATCACGGTATATAAAAATATATGTTATTAAAGTAGCAGCAACATTAGATAATAGAAGTAGTGAATATTTTTCTGAATACCAGCATGTTAGTTCGGGTGCTAGTTTTTCTCAACAAATTATTTCATTTTTTCAAGAAGGTCATTCATCAGATGAATCAAACCATGATGATGATAGTGACAACGACGATGGAAATAGTGATGATTTAGTTGAAAATGTAGATTATACGGTAGATGGTGATGTTGTAAAAACCATCATTGATGAAGTATTTAAGGGACAATCATTTCCTAGTCGTTCTCACTTTAGAAGTTTTATAAGTAATTTAGCAATTAAATATAATTTTAGTTGTTCAACTAGTATTATGAATAATGCTCGTGAAATTATATATAGTTGTGATCAACCGAATTGTAATTGGAGAGTATATGTCAAATCCATTGGAAATGCCGATATAGTTAAAGTTAGTACATTAGAAAATCGTCATTCTTGTTTAGGGAGACTTAGTACAGGACGTCATCGACTAATCGCTGCATGAATTAAGACATGATAATTGACATTATTAGAGATAACCAGTCATATAGTCCATCACAAATTGTTAAAGATATATATAGGGAGCACCTTATACAAGTTAGTTATTCCAAAGCCTAGAGAGTCCGAGAGATGACATTAGCTGAAATTAATGGTAGTTATGATGAGGCATATGCTAGTCTTGAGGAGTATTGTTATAGAATTATGGAGACAAATTCAGGTAGTACATGTTTTATTAAAACTGCCTAAAACAATAGCTTTCAACGAATTTTTATTTGTTTTAAGTCATGTATTGACGAGTTTTTAAGGGGCTGTTTACCGGTTATTAGTACTAATGCTATATTTCTTTCGTCTAAATATCAAGGTATCTTATTTATTGCTTTATGCTCACGATCCTAACTATCAATTATATCATATTGCTTATGTTGTTGCTGAAGGTGAGAATAATGATTCTTGGTCTTGGTTTTTAAACTCTTTTAAAATATCTTTTGAAAGTTTTTTTAATGATTGGAGTACAATTTTATTTATATCTGATAAGCAAAAAAGATTAATAAATGATGTTCGTGCTATTTTTTCTGCATCTCCTCTTTTTTTTTGTATTCAGCATTTTAAACAAAACATGAAAAAGTTACGAAAGAACCAGTATTTCAACACTTGTTAGACTCGCTTGCTAGATCATATAATGAAACGGATGCAGAGATTGTTTTTGATATAATTAAAGCTGAGAACATAATGTTTTACGATTGGCTTATTGGTGTAAACAATGAAAGTCGTCGATTTGAACATTGGATAACAGCGTATGCTACTTGTCCTAGATTAGATATTAACACTTCTAATCTTGCTGAATGTTTCAATAGACGGATTAAGAAATTACGAGATAAGCCAATAACAATACTTCTTGATGGTATTAGAGCCAAGATTATTACACTTCATGACAATCGTAGAAAGAATGGTGAAAATATAGACACAAATTATTGTCCGAAGATGTTAAAGACTATGGCTTGTATTATCAAAGAGAAGATTCACCTAAAAATATTAGCTATTGATAGTTATAAGTTTGAAATAATAGACCGTGCAACAAGTAGAACCTATATTGTTAATATAACCGACAGATCTTGTACATATTTTAGATGGTACCATACTTATATACCATGTATACATGCATATTTTGTTTGTAGATATTGCAATATTAGTATTGATAGTTTTTATCCTGCAGTATTTTCGATGAATACTTTGAGAAGTGTATACGCACCAAAAATAGAGCCAATTCCAGTTCTCTACAAGATCCAAGCTCCTTTGGTTAGAGGAGAAATTGGATTACCAGATGTAAGACGCAAAGTCGGAAGACCAAAGAAGAACCGCATCAAATTCCAGGATTCATCGACGAGATATCTTCGTTGCAGTAATTGTGGTGCGATGGGAAACAACCGAAGAAGATATACTAGTCAACCGAGAGAGTAAAATAGAATTGTTCAATACAAACTTAAAAATATTGTAATAGTGAGTCTGATAATAAAAGTTGACAAATATTGCAATCAAATATTGTTACAAATCATACAAATATTGCAATCAAACATTGTTACAAATCATCTACTCATCCTCCTTCCCGTCTTGCTGAGTTTGGGTAGGCAGCGGTGCTGATGGAGTCGAAAAAACTGTGTGAATATCTAGTAGTTTTCATCTCCAGCAATCTTGTGACTAGGGCTCGCTCCAGCATACTGGTGACTAGGGCCAGCTCCAGCATAGTATTGAAAAATATCTCCAGTATATTGGTGAATAGGGCTCGCTCCAGCATACTGGTGAATAGGTCCCTCTGCACCATCCCTCATACGACGACGAGAGTGTCTCTGTCGTACAAAGCTGGTCGGATAGTCTGGTGGAAGACATGATTGTACTGGAGGCATTTCAGGTTCCCGCCTAATACCCAGATGATCAACACGAGTCACAAGTTCCTCCATAAGAAATTGACTTTATGGGGGAAGGTTTATCTCAGGTTGTTGCAAATATTGTTGGTAAACACCACTCTGAAATATAAAAGATGTAAAATTTTTTTTATCATATCTATGTATATGTAATTTTTAAAGTGTAATGAAGTCATACCAAATTATGAATGCCATCGACAAAAGCACGCAAAGTAGAATCATCTACGGATCTACTCTTGAACCTTTGGTCCTCATATTTGTATACTCGGTTGCTCATAAGAGGGATCCCCACCATTGCCTATAGTCCAGGTTACCAATGTCTGTATAATGTAAACAAAATTTGAGCAAACTATTTACACTAAATCAATACGAATAATGAGTAACTTAGAACTTACATTCCTCAGCAGATCTTAGTACGGGAGACATGTCCCTCACACTATAATTCTCGAACCGATTATTCCAATCAGCAACAAGACCAAGGATTCATTGTATTGTATTTGCTACCTCATAACCGACAATCGGTGGATCATCGGAAATTATTTGACTCATTCCGAAATGTCGAAGAACACGGTCTGCCGGATGGTACATGGTGAACCGATCATATATAATATAAGATCTGTGTAAACTAAACGAATATGATGTCCTCTTGATTTTTGGAGCATCATCTTCCCACGTGTAAGGTAACCAAGTAGCCTATTTAATGACATTGTATCAAATAGATATGATATTTATCTACGATCATAACTGTAATAATTTAAAGATATTTATCAGATATTTAAATAATTATCTCATGATACTGCAGTTTATCAAATTGGCTACGATAAAGTGATACACTCCTGTATTGGTAGTATTGATAATCCACTACATCTGTGGCCCATCGCGTAGCAACCGAAAAGACTCCAACATCACTGAGAATGCTAGTAACAAGCCTACCAATATAGAAGTGCTCGTAGGACCAAAACTATATATAAAACAAAAATATGACATCAGTACAAATAAAATTTGTATTCCAATCTAACTAATTTAGGTCTTCCATTCATACATGAATCAGTGAAATACATCCACAAATACTCTTCCGATTGGATATCACAAATTCTGTCAAATTTGCGTATAAAAATGCTAGAGTAGCAGCTCCCCATGCATGCTGAGTCAGTTTTGTCAAATCATCCAAGAATGGTAGAAGCTGCACATTTATCATATTTTTTGATGCATCAAAAAATAGAATTGTACCACATAAACAGAGCAAATATGCTCTAGTGCAACGAATGATCTGAAAATATTAAGTGTTATATAAACACTAAATTAAGTCATAAACAAATCTTACTAATTAAAATATATACCCACATTTCATCTACATCAACCACCCCGTCAATAGTGTGATGTAGGTCCATGAAGTTGCCACAAAGCCATGTAAACTTCACAAAATTGTCGTCTTTTATACCAGATGGAGGGGTAACATCGAAATACCTTTTGATCAGATCAGATCCCTTTAAGTGCGGATCAAAATATATAGCGTCACCTTTAATAGGTAACCCTAGTATATTTGCCACATCAAATAGGGTGATCGTCATCTCGCCGAATGGGAGTTGAAAAGTGTTGCGTTTAGGCCACCAACGCTCCGCAAGACTTACAACTAGATGAAGATCTTGGATTAAATATCTAACACGATCTATATAGTGCAATACAAATGATTCCACCAAAGTCTTTTGGACAGAATTTAGCTCCCACGTACGATAGTTTCTTTCGGTTCGCCAATGTACGCGGAGCCGGGTTCGTAAACGAAGATCATGACCGTATAACTATAAAAAATATATGCATTATATTTTATGTGCAAAATACTTAACTTGCAAACTTATAATTTAAAAAATTACCTCTCTAGTAAATATCCGACTAGATATGTGGTCTTCACGTTGCTTAATAATAAGGTCGATAGTCGGTCCACCGGGAATACGATCGTCATTTTGGTTAGCCATCTACAAAAAAAAAATTAACTGTGATTATTTACGACTAAAATATAATAAGTCTGTCAACGATTTAAAAAGGTCACAAATAATATGTTTACTTACATTAGATTTTTGGGTTATTTTTTTTCCAGTTGATCTTGCTGCTTGCAGACAGGGAAGTGGGGGAGAGGAGAGTGCTGTCAGGAGATGAGGGTGTTGTGAGAGTGTGGTGAGGAGGAGGAGGAGTTGGGGGCTGATTTATAGAGGAAGTGGGAGATTTTCTTTGGGAGGTGGAGGGGAGGGAGGTCTTGGAGGGAGAGAGGGAGGGGGGGGGGTCTTCGAGGGAGCGGTTACTCCCGCATGGTCCGTCAACTGAGTTGGTAAGCGTGTCAAGAGCCCACCAACTGAGTTGGCGAGTTCTTATCGGTTTCTGAGTGCGTTTGAACCGGTCAACTCAGTTGGCGAGTTGTCCTCCTCACTGTAATTAATCAAAAAAATTTCTCTTTTTTGTAATTATGCGAATTTTTTTTTCTTTTTTTTGAAAAAATTCGATCTCTTATTTGATTCGGCTCGATTCGATTTTCGATTTTCGGTCTAAAATCGAATAATGTTCACCCCTAGCGAAGAGTTGATTTGACTTTTTGGATCCAGAGTTGACTTTTTGACCCAAATTTTATCGGTTTGACCCGTTGGACCTAGAACGACCCTAGAAGCCTATTTTTAGTTATTTTATATCTGTTTAACTCTTTAGAACCCTGTTTAACCTTGCTTTTCGCAATAGGTCCTTGCGACGCCAGTTCGGATCGCTAGTTGCTCAGGACGTCAGGCGAGTATATTCTCTGATAGTTTTCATTATCTGATGATTATTATGATTCAGCTTCTAGTATAGTATTCTCTGATTTTTCTGGCACGACACGGAATAGTATTTTTGGATTCATTTACTTGCGACACGTATATTTCATGTTTCTGGCCTCTATTCTGGAATCACCTACTGGCATCACTACAGACATCACTCATGTTTCTGGCTGGACTCATACTTGATTTACGTGTCGGGTCTTGGATTTACTTGTACTAGTCGGGACGGAAAAATATTCGAGTAGACATGTAAATATTTTCAACTGGAATCACCCCCTCTGGTCTAATATGGAATGATAGCAGCCGCACACCCAGTGTGCGGTGAGCCGTACTTACCCCTAGCCGTTTACATGTCGAAACATGTATTTCAAAGACACGAGTTCATTCTTTCTAGTTTGGACTCTCTTGCATTTCTTGCTGGTCTCACTTATAGTTTCTGGACTTGACTCATTACATGTATTCTTGCTGGACTCACTACACGTTCTTGTGCACATACTTGATCTTAGTTTAGATTTCTTGTATCTTGCAGTCATTACTATCTTGCTTCTGATATTCATGCATCTTTACCTTTATGCACCAGTGATACATATATATTTCTTGTTCATACTTTATTTTCTTCACATTGCTACTTGCTACAACTGCTTTATAGTTTTTATCATTTAACTGGAACTGCTGTTAGATGTGTACTTGCTCTAGTCCTGACTGGACATATTTTTTTCAGAGTATCCGGAAGATTGGTGTCCGACGTTTTATGAACCTCAGCCTGTCGATGGTGCAGATAGGGACCCCCTAGTTTAGGAGTGATTTCCGGGTTGGTAGCCGGGATCACTAGGACCTCAGTTGTTGTATTTATTAGCTTTTGGTACCGGATTTGTCCCCGATTTTGGATTGAGACCTTGTATTATATATGATTCAGGATGTTGTTGTATTATTATTATTGATGTTGTTGCTGTTTTAGTAGCAGTTGTTTAGACTTTGGAGTTGTTAGATTTCTGTGTTATCTTATCGTGCTTAGATTCGTAATTGAATACTTGTGATTATCTTTATCATATTGCTCCTCCGTTTGGAGTTGAGATCTTGACAGATATATATATTGATTGTGTGAGATTGTTAGCTAGATAGTAGACCTAGACAGCGTTCTACAGTCGATGCTGCGGCGTAGGCTGGACGTACCCACGACTCATGTCCGATTTTTCGGATGCGGGTCGTGACAGGGGGGTCTTCGAGGGAGCGGTTACTCCCGCATGGTCCGTCAATTGAGTTGGCGAACGTGTCCAGAGCCCGCCAACTGAGTTGGCGAGTTCTTCTCGGTTTTTGAGCGCGTTTGAACCGGCAAACTCAGTTGACAAATTGTCCCCCTCACTACAATTAATCAAATTTTTTTTTTCCTTTTTGTATTTATGCAATTTTTTTTTTTTTTTTTTTGAAAAAATTCGACCTCTTATTTGATTCGACTCGATCCGATTTTCGATTTTCAGCCTAGAATCGAATAATGTTCACCCCTAGCGAAGAGTTCGAATCCTGTCACGAGCAGGACTTGCTTAGTAGGCTAGTGCATGGACTTGACACTACGTTGTAATCAAACACAAAAGTGAGGAAGAAAAGAAGACCCCACCCCCACCGTTCTGTCGTGGGTTGCATGAGATTGAAAGGTGCATACAGGAAAGAAGTTTTGGACTGACCCTCCCCCTCCACAAAAGGAAGATAAAAAAAGAATGTGGCAAAGCGCGCATACACACTCCTCTCAACGTTCTTTTGACGACAGCTAGCCAAGTGATATCATATGGCCCCTTTACTTAGGGATGAAGGAAAAAAAAATATGCAACCCCATTCACTTGATTTGCTAATTAAACTATAAAAGAGGTTAAATGATTTCAAATTATGAGTCTAATAGACTTAGTTTGTTCCTTTTATGTTATAGCTCATTTTGAGGACATTTGTACATGGCCGGCGGACTTGAACAACCCTTCTTTTTCGTAGTGCAATCTTTTATGCTATTTGACATTTTAGGTCCGTAGTAGTATAAATCTAACTTAAAGTTTTATCTTTTCAATCAGAACAAAGGGTAAAAAAAATAAAAAAGTTTCCATCCGGAGCAGTCCTGTATTTTAGGGATGAGCATTTAGTTTATTCGGTTTCAACCGAAATGGTCAAAATAAAATAAATCGAATTTCTAAAAAAAAAAAATCTAAAGTCGAAATCAAATCGAAATTAGTCATAACTGAAATAGTACGGAACCGAATAATCGACTTGGTCTATGCAGTTTATTCGGTTAGACTATTTCTTTTGTTTAATGGGTCGGGTCCAGAGTTGGAGTCGTGGTTAAATTATATTAAAAAATTATAATCTTTTATACACACATTTGTTGTATTCTAAAGTTACATCCAAAATTGAAATAATTGTTAAATTATCAAAATTAGACTTCAAAACACATACATAAAAATATTATTTTTAAAATATACCGAAAAATATGTATAGAACCGAGGATATTGGTTTCAGATCGAAATAGAATCGAAGTCGAATTTTTTTTTATAGATATTTTCAAAATCAAAACTGAATTAAATTTTTTTTTTTTTCTTTTTTCTTTAGTTCGATGTGTCAAGGTTGAATAGGCACGATGGAAAGGAAAGGAAAGGTAGTAGAGTCTGACGTAGGACCTTCACCCGGTTTTGAGGCACATGGTGCATGTCGAAACGGCGCAAGAGAAAGACAGTTCCGCCCTCGCTTGAGCACTAATAATTTGCGAGCAAAAGTACTGTCGGCCGTAACTCGCATATGATGCGACGAACCATCACTCAGTCACATGTTTTGATCCAATCCTTACTCGAAACAATAGCTTACAGGTACTCGTGAAAACCTGACCATCGTGTGTTAACCCAACCTACTACGGAATTTTTTTTTAGAGGAATTTTGATTTATTTTTTAATTTTTTTTACCATATTTGAGGGTACATTTTATAGTTTTTGTATAATATACATATTTTTTTTATTTCTAACGAAATTTATCCAGTCATAACGGTCAACTGTTTTGACTAATTTTTTTGACCAAAATCTCTCTCCCACTCATCCCTATCCCCTCCCCCGACAGAGGGGGGGACAGGGAGTGGTGGCAGCCTACCGGCGGGTGGGAGGGGGGGAGGGGCAGGAGAGAGTTTTAGAGGGAGGACCATTTTGGTCAATTTTTTTTGGTTTACCGTCATGACTAGACCGGTTCCGTCAAAAGTGGAAGTACATGTACATTATGTAAAAACTTGGGATGCACCATTAAATATAATTAAATAAGTGGAAGGTAAGTGAAAATTTCTCAAAACTTTAATACAACTACCGTATGACAAGTGGGCCCTTCCATCTCTTCGTAGAACATATATATATATATATATATATATATATATATATATATATATATATATATATATATATATACACACACACACGTTTACGAAAAGAGGGGAGAATTCACTTGTCATACAATGGTTGTATCAAAACTTTGTTACAGTCATCTGTATAAAAAAAATTCTCGCCTAGTACCATTATACTGAATCATAAGTTCACAACGCGATGGTGTATCCTTGAAAGGAGTTAGCTATTAGGCTATGTTTGGTATTCTCAAAATCAACCTTGAGGTAAAAAATTATTTATTTTTTGTGTTTGGATGACAAAAGAAAAAAAATACAGAAACAATAAAAAGGTTCACAAAAGGAAAGAAAACATATGAAATTAGAAAATGGTTTCCTACACCCACTCCCAACTATTCACTTTTTTTTTTACAATTATCGACATTTATTAGAAATTTTTAGGACTAAACTATCCATGCTCAAAGATGTATTCTGACTTATATTTCTGACCTTTCCAAATAAAGAAAAGAAAAATTAATAAAATTTTAAAAAATTTATGTCCGCGAAAAAATAAAAATAAAAATAAAAATGATTTTCTTTTCTTTTCTCTTTTTTTAACCAAACATTACCTTAGGGTTGGACTTAGACTGGGTTGAGAATTGCTTATTATGGCCAAGTTCGGCCCTGGTCATGTGCCAGGTGGCCAATGGTTCCGGACCTAAGGTTGTCTTTGATTGATTTTTTTTTTTTCAATAAAAAATATTTTTATCACAAATTTTTTACCAATTGTAGTGTTTGATAGCTTATATTTTTCATGGAATTATTTTCCAAAAAATTATTATATTTCATTTTTTTTTTCCAAAAATGGTGGAAAATAAAACTTGTCTAACTCATAGAAAAATATCATTTTTCATGAAAAATGATATTTTTCGTGGAAAATAATGGCAATCAAACACCAAATTAAATTTTCCATAAAAGTTTTTAAAATTCCATAGAAAAAAATTTCTAGAAAAATAATTTCTTCAAATTAATTTTTTTTTCATATATTTTTCACCTTGCAATCAAACACATCCTAAAAGGTTTTAAGGACCAAGTTGTTTAGTTTTAGTAGTGGCACATGAATGCAAACTTCTATTTAGGGTATCCAGTTCACAATTTTTTTTTTACTTACATGAGAGCATCTCCAACCCTACTGTGACTTTGGAAAAATGTTGTTGCCAAGGAATGACAAAATTTTATTTAAAAAGTTTTCTCCAATACAATTGTCAAATAAATTGTAAAATTTACGTGACAAAAGTTATATAAAACTTTTGTGAGATTGATTGTCTAGTTCTAGACAATGTAGATTGTAAAAAATAAAAAAGTTCTAGACAATGCATTTGACAATATCTTTACCTTCTTTACCTTAGAAGCTGTAAAAAAACAAACATCTCATTACTTTTGTATTAGAGAAGACTTTTCTATTTTATTATTTTTTATAAATATAGTATTGTTATTAGGAAAGACATTATCTTGTGTCTAATATCATGTAAAAATCATATCACATTACCATACAATTGGGTTGGAGATGCTCTAAAGAGAAAAACACTAATGCTTCTACTTTTAAGGGCCAATGATTTTTTTTTATGGGTCTTTGAATTCATTTTCGCATAGGACTCTAAATCATAGGACAAAATTTGAAAGCAGTGGAAGGATAACCGTTGGCAGAGTGAGTCTTAAAAGTTGTCAATCTACCACCTGTGTCCTTCGCCTTCTTTTGGTTTTTTAGATGTTCGACGATATGTACGAAACATTTTTGCATACTGTATTGTATATCGTTTGGGTCCATTGTCCCTCACCTCCTCCGCAGTTTGATTCCGAGATCATCCACCTAATTAACCAAGAAAGTTATATCTATTTTCACTGACCAAAAGAGCCAATTGAGTTCGGTATCGCCTTCTTTTGTTGGTTGCCACCTCACCTCATCCTTCCTCATCTTTTTATGAAAGATGGCTTTCCTTTGCCCACCCACCTCTCCTCTTAAATACACTCTCCCTCCTCCTTTCCAAACCCTCTTTGAGCTCTCACCTCCCCCTTTGAGTCCTTTCAATGCACACACGTACTGTTGCATGCTCAAGATATATATATATATTCTCCTCATCTCCTAATTTGGGTCTTCTTCTTCTTCTTCTTCTTCTTCACCAACACCCTCATCTTCATCTCTACTAATGGCTGCTAGAGGAATCGTGGCCAAGAACCTCATCTTCGTCTTCCTCCTCCTCCACACTTGCTGCTCTTCAGGTTAGTAATGATCAGTATGCTGACTCCCACATTCATATCTGTCTTTAAGAAGGAAATAGCTGCAGGAAGTTGATGAGACTAGAAGCATTCCCCTTGTCTTGCTTTATTAATTAATTAATTAATTAATTAGAGATTACATCCTTTCGATAATTTCTCGTACTTAGGGTCCGTTTCGTTCACTGCAATGTAATCGTAATGAAATCGAATAATTTTTTTTTTTCATTCGATTCGATTCCATTACAATTACGATTACATTGCAGTGAATCAAACGAGCCATTATTTCGGTCGAGTACTTCTACTTGTCATGACGGAAATTTAATTTCCCATGTATAATAGTTGGATTTATGAATTGTATAGTTTTTCTAAGGACTAATTAGTGTTTAGATTCTGAATTTTATATCAGCTTAGAGTTTACGCTCTTCTATGTCCAATTGAAAAGTTTGGATTCTTGATTTTTGTTTTTTATTTTTTGTTTTTCTGTATATGCTAGAAAGGATATAATGAAAAAAAAAATTGAATTTTTTTTTTCAGCGTCCAAATTGTCCAATTAGATATGTCAGAATTTAAACTTTAATCTGCTTTAAAATTTACGATCTAAACGCTAATTAGCCATTTTTCTAACTGTTAAAACATGTGCGAGATTTGAGTTTGGTTGCTTTGGTACCATTTTAAAGACCCTTGATCAAAGTAGAAAAAGGACATCAAACTGTTTGACACGATGGAAGTAGAAAGAGAAAGGGCTAAATAGTGTTTAGATAATTAGTGTTTAGATCACCAACTTAGAGTTTAAGTCTTGTCCAAATAAAAATTTTGGATTTTGAATTTTTTATTTTATTTTATTTTTTATTATATCTTTATATTCTGAACATAAGTACAAGGATAAAAACCAACACAAATTGAAAAAAATATATAATAAAAAAAAATAAAAAATAAAAAATCATAAGCCAAACTTTTAAATTGGACATATCAGAAATTAAACTCTAAGTTATTATAAATTCAAGTTAAAAATGCTATTAATAAAAAAAAAAAAACAGAGACTCCAACAAGGCTAGAACAAACAACACTATGTGGGGGAGTCACTTGTTCCTGCTAGAAACTATTCTAGTCATGAATCTGACAGTGGACATATGTGAATATTTTGAATTAAGTTTCCTTTGCTGTTGAATTTTTTTTTTTTTAGTTGTTCGACGTAACATTCGAGACTTTTTACATGCTACGTTGCATGTCTTTTGGGTCCACTGTCCCCATAACTCCCACCATTTATAAATGGAAGGAACATTACGTGCCTGTGGTTCGATCCACTGATCTTCCGCCAACCAGCCAGGTTCCTGTTAATCACAAAGTTCACTCAAGTTTAGTTTTGCCTTTGAATAAATTAAAAGCTCAAGTTTACCTTTGAGTTATAAGGGTGAAATGGTGACACATTGGTAAGATCATATTCCTTCTTTGAGAAATTGGCACCTCTGATCTATTATGCTACTAATCAAGACAATGGGAAAGAGAGAGAGAGAGAGAGAGAGAGAGAGAGAGGGAGGGAGGGAGGGAGAGAATCCACTTGGTTACTGAAGAGAGATTATCTGAATCTAGTATTGGCAAATTGATAGTTCAATGAGATTGTGAATTTCCATTGAATCGAAAGTCATTCATTTTAGATGTTAAATTCAGTGTCTAAATCTTCTTGCAGGTACTTTGGTGGGTCTCTCTTATGATGCAAGAGAAGCTAGCCCCTCATGGTCACCCGGAGAGACATTATCCCTTCTTCGTAAGAACAGCATATCCGTCTCCCAGCTCAGAGTCTCGCTCCCGAACCCAGCAGCATTCTTGAATTCACCATCGGACACCGATATCCAAATCGATCTTTTCCTTGAGCGATTCGAGCCTCAGAAACCCCTTGACCCCGAGTCCCTCCGCCACTCGAACGTCGATACCATCGTACTAAGTTGCAAAGGAGACGATACTCGACCACTCTTCCCTGCCTTGAGCTCTGTCCACTCTGCTCTGGAAGCTCTAGGCGTAGAACGAAGACCCAAGGTGTCGGCCATGTTCGCTCTCCCTGGCCTCAAGAAAAATCTCCAGAGTATCACCAAGTTCATCGAGAATACCGAGTCATTTATATTTGTCGAGGCATCAGTAGGCGGGGATGGCCTTGTTCGCTCTGTGGTCAAGAGCGCACTGGATGCTTGCTCTCTTCTTCCTAAGACCCGTATAGTTCTCTACGTGAAGACCTCTCTTGTCCCGAGTGCAGTAACGGAGATTGCTGAACTTAGTGACAGAGTCATGAAATCGATCGAAAAGTACCCTCAGATTAGAGAAAGGATTTCAGAGATATACGTAGATGTCTCCCCTTTGATCGAATCCTTGAAGAAAGAACGACTGCATCAGGAAACGGAGACGATCTCCCGCAGAGAACTTACAGGCGAAAAGACCACATTCCGGTTCGTGAGAGTCTCGCGTGATGTCGTCCCTGTCCCTTCCACCAACCCCCCCACCGTCTTTCCCACCGCCACACCACCACCTATAACAATACCTCCGACGAACCCTACAACCGCTCCGATCACCGTCCCCGCCACGAACCCTGCGCCCGTGACGACCCCTACGGCCACACCCGTGGCGAACCCCACGGCCGGACCTGTGACCATTCCACCGGTGGTGCCGGTAACAAACCCAGTGACAAACAATCCTTTACCACCCCCATCACCAGTAACACCTGCGGGCGGCACACCGACGGCTGGCTCGGGGCAGAGCTGGTGCGTGGCGAAGAGCGGCGTGCCGGATAATGTGCTCCAGACGGCGCTGGATTATGCTTGCGGGATCGGAAAGGCAGATTGCGCGACGATACAGATGTCGGGAGCCTGCTACAATCCCAACAGCCTCCAGGCTCATGCTTCCTACGCGTTCAATAGCTACTACCAGAAGAACCCGCTACCGACGAGCTGCAATTTCGGCGGTGCGGCCACAATTGTCACCACCAATCCAAGTAAGGACCCTGCCTGCAAAACATTTCCTGACAACCAACAAAATGTATTTCTCTGTTCACCACTCACTAACTATGAACTTTTGGGCAGGCACAGGAACTTGCAACTTCCCATCTTCAAGGTAAAATCATAACCCAGAAACATCGCTACGTATATCATGCAAAGAGGTTTGAACCAAGGCTCACAGCTTCGGTATCGGAATCGGTATCGAACGCTTTCTATGAGTATCGGTAGTATCGAAGGTTTAGGATCAGAGTATCAAATTTTTTGGTATCGAAAATCAAATAATTATTCAAATTTAATTTTTTTTATTATATATTTATGCATAATTTTAAGTATTTTATGTGTTGTTTTTTAATAATTTTGAAATTAAATGAAATAGTAGTCGCCGATTGGTTTATCTGCGATATATTTATATGCCTTGACAACCTTACTATGCCTTTACGTCCTTGCTGATTTGTCTTTTTCGTTCAAATCTATTTGCTGAATTGACTAAAAAAGAGAACCCCCGATGTCGGTATCGGTCAATATCGGTATCGGTTGGTATCGGATCAGGACATACCAAACCATATCGATATCGGTTGTATCAGATCGGTATCGGACGATACTACAAACTATGGTTTGAGCACATCTAACAATAATCCTATCTGATCTTTTTTTTTCTTTTTCTTGTGCAGCTCTGCTTCGGGTGTCAATCCTGCTTCAAGCACCGGCGGAGGATTTGGGCCGACTAGCCTGACGCCGCCTACTTACGGCACCAACCCTGGGTCTGGAATGCCGTTGTTGAATCCGAACAGTTCCGGCGGCCCCACTGCAGTTATGGGATCGGAAAGCCCTACGGGTGCTTTAACCAGCAGCGCGCTCAGTCATTATGTCGGATGGCCGTTGTTGATGCTGGCATTGACAACAAGCTGCTTCACTGGTTTCATCTTGACTGTAACTTGAGCTTTTCAACAGTTAATTGTATTGTTTAAAAATATGTTTTAGAGTCGTTATTGTAGTTGAGGGTGGAATAATGTACAATCTACTTTAAAATTAGTTGAGAGTTTTCATGTACATAAAGACTGAACCAGTGCAGAGAGTATGTAATGTATTAGCAGTTATAGTTTTGATGGAACAATGGTTTGTTGACATCATCTCTGTTCTCTTGCATTTGTTACAAAAATAATATCTAATCTCTTGATTTAAATCTTCCATTTGTTGTTGTTGTTGTTGTTGTTGAGAAAAAGAGAATTGCAACCAAAGAGCAACAGGAGAATCTTAATTATGAAATTCTGGAACCTACAGCTTATGATATTTTCAAAGCTGTATTCATCCAATTGCAGCTTATGAATATGTGACATAGACTCAAAAACAAATTTGACGTTGTTGGGATCCGCACCCACACAAAGATAAAGAACACGAAACCGTTGGGTAAGAGCCATATCAACAAGTGGCAGTTTCAGCCATAACTACTAATCTCAATCGCTATTAAATCAAGAGTTATTTAATAACAGGGTCTCATATAATATTTAATATTATGATTTGAGTCTCCACATTGTCCAACGTTAGTCTAATATGATAGTTGATATTAGGGTTTTGATTTCCATATTGTCCAATGTTACTAACGTTGGACAATATGGAGACCAAACACTAATATCAACTATCATATGAGACCATATTACTAAATAACCCTTAAATCAAAGTTTGAAAATATAAAATAGTCTTTTTTTCCTCCAAAAAATTTACGCTTAAAATTCTCAAGAAGAAGAATACAATAATTATTACAAATGGATATCGTAAACAAACCCTAACTAGATTCGTACCTAGCAAGCAGTTGCTAACCGACGCCGTTGATGATGATCTCAACCAGACGAAGATGACGAACAAGGACTATTTTCCTACCATCTCAATTTTTTGTTCAATGACACTTATCCTAACATCTCAAATTTTGGGATTTTTGTTACAGAAAAAAAAAAAAAAAATTCTTGTTTTGTTCTTATGTGTTCAAAAACTGTTTATATTTATTGGATGATTCAGAGACATGTGAGAATGTGATGACATCTATAGAAGATAAATGTACAGTAAATGTATGAATAGCTACTATCAGGTGTATTGAGTACTGGTGAAACAAACCAAAATGAATTATTTGTTTAATTAGGCAGAAGATAGAAATAACATGATATGCTAAATGAACAAAACTGGAATTGGAAATTCATGCACATCAAGACCTGGACCTAACGCCTAGCATCAAGAAGTGAGGTCTCCAACTTATTCACGAAGTGTTAAAGTAAAGGAGATGAAGATGAACTTTTTGAGATGGAAACAGTCTTGTAGGATATGGCCAATATGTCTGACATGGTTACAACTGTCCTTAGTATCACCTTATTTTCAAAGGCGGTGCTATGACTACAACCAAATGCTTACAACCTTTTTACAATAGCTACGTTGCGGTTACGTGACGGACGCCCATTAGGGGAGGGGGGAGAGGTGGCACCCAGTGGCAGCCCGGTGGCAGAAGTGCCACGTGGCAGCCGCCCATTAGAGGAAGGGATGAGGTCGGTGGGACCCAGACATCGGGGGGGGGGGGGGGGGGGGGGGGAGAGTGGGTTGTAAGAATGTTGTAAGCATTTGGTAGTAAACTTAGCATTATTGTATTTTCAAGGACAACGCTAGGATTATAATCAAAAGTCTTACGTTCTTCTTACAACTGTCTTGGTGGCAGTTGCCAATTTGATCCCCTTTTTTCATATATGGAAGAGAGAGAGGGGACCCAATCGATAACTGCCAATTAGACGGTTGTGTAAGAAAATTGTAAGACTTTAAGTTGTAATTGTAGTATTATTGTATTTTCAAGTATGTTGATGGAATGATTTAGAAGGAAGACACATCTGAAGCAAAATCATGTCTCTGAGTTCGGCCTGGACTATCCTGTCAAGATATATATTCCTGATTGTTTGGGCGAGACCCCATTCATTGCTATATGTAGAACCAACTCTTGAGAACATAACATAGCACACACTTGCAGATCAAATCACAGAGAGAGAGAGAGAGAGAGAGAGAGAGAGAGAGGGGGAGGGGATATGGCAATGTTGATGGACTAAGAAAGGGTTGCAGTATAGCTCCCTATTCTTCAAAGGCTTGAGGGATCTGCCTCTGCCCAGCTTAACCTGGGATCCTATTTTACTTTACTCAGTTTTAAAGGTTGTGAAGTTCATATATTTATTAACAAATTAACAATATTAATTTTATTAATAAATAATACAATTAGTAATATTGATCGTATTGATAAATCAGAAAATTTGTTCTTCCGATAATATAATTAAATATATTAGAAAGAACAAAATTAAATTCGAAAAATTTGTATAGCCGTAATATTTCGTCAGATAAGATGGCAAAAAAACACAAATGTTAATTCGTCAACAAAGCTGGCAAAACAAAACACAAATGGCAGATTTTTGCCACCAAAGTTGGCAAAAATTTGGATTCATGTCCAAAGTTCGCCAACTAAAATCTGACAGTTATGTTTTTTTTTTCCGCAGTTGGGACCGGTCTAAGAGATGGTTAATATGGTGGGTCGGTCTAAGAGATGGTTTAATAGGATGGGTGGGAGAGAGGTGTGGCTGGATGGTGGTCGAGGAGTTATTGTAAGTTGGGCTGTATAAGTGTGAGGAGAAACAAAGTGAATGAAAACAACAGCCAGAGAAAAGTGGTGTGGAGAGGAGAGAGGAAGTAGAGAAATTCCTTCTAGACCAGGTTTTTTTTTTCAACCAATGGAAAAAAATAGACTGAAGAGCGAACCTGCGGATCGGAATAGGAAGAGGTTTCGAACATAAGAGGAGAACCAGAAAAGAGGGAGTGGAAAGCAAATTTTCTGTAAGTTTATTGTTATTTTATGTTTGGCCGAAAACATGGGTTCTTTTTTATTGTATAGTTACAGCATGTATCTAAACTAAACATGGGTTCTTGATGTTCTATTATATAAAGCGTGTATGTAAACTAGGACTGCCATCACGTGTCACTCTTATTATTATTATTATTATTATTATTATTTTATATACACCATTTAAAAATACATGTATCATGCATCCATTTAAAAATATAGTTGTACATGTAAAATAATAGAACAGCATGTATACCAAAAATATTTTCAGGATAATCGAATACATTTTTTGCTCAGCTCGGATTGACTGAGAAGCAATGGAAAGAATAACATCAAGAAAATAATTTTAAGACACATAAATGATTTGTTGGAGAATGGTGAAATGAGTTTTTAAAAATAAAATAAAATAATAGTGATCACTTTCTACAGCTTCACCTACCTGGCTACTTAGTTTTAAGACACATAAATATAGTACACTAATCATGAAAAATAAAGTAGAGTTTAAGAGATCGCCTACACCTTGATTAAATTTTCAAGAATCTTATCCTAATTTTAATGTCTATTCTCTATCTAAATACTAATCTTAATCCTAAAAATATGCGTTTTGGCAACTATCATTTTACAGATGAGTACCCAAAACGATGGACGTATTCTGGAAGGACATACCACAGATTTTATTATCCAGCAGTGTGAGTCGCACATTTCAAGTTTGATATTTTTTGGACAGATATATTAAAATTTAATTGTGTTTGTTAACATAATTTAAATTTTTTTATATGTCTAATAATGACATCGTCTATATATTTCATATATAGCAATACGATTATACCGATTCTGTACGATCACGAGAACATGTCTCATGGAGTTATGAGAGCGGCGTTGGGTACTGGAAGTTGACTGACGTGCAAGAAACATTGATGCACTTATTTGGTTTTCAGTATATTGACCAGATATATTTTCTACGTCACGACAGAGACTTGATCCTCACTCTAGTTGAGTGATGGTGGCTCGGACGAAATAACTTTCAGTTACCATTCGGAGAAATGACCATTATGCTAGCAAATGTGGCAAATATCTTAGGATTACCTATTACAGGTGAACCTATAATATTTGACGAGTCATTTTCGGCGAGACTGTGATTATGAAGTATCTAGGCGTGAAACCGCCTAAATTATATAGTAAAAACTTAGTGACATTTTTGTGGCTTCGTCGCAACTTTATGCACCTAGATCGGGTCAGTATAACATTTAATCTTATTACTTATGTAATATATTTTTTAATTTAGTTTAACTGATATTATTTCTTCATTATCTGTTCAGATCATTGCTTGCACTAGGGCCTACTGACTAGGTCTAATTAGCATAATATTGTTTCCTGACTCAGGAGATAGGGTAAATTTATATTTTTTACCTTTTCTGGAAAATCTCTCTGAACCTACCCGACATGCATGGGGAGCATCAGTGTTGGCATATTTATGCAGTTCCATGTCAGATTTTGTGCATTTTAACTCAGTGGATAAAAGACAGAAAAATTTAAATGGATGCATGACACTAATACATGTATAATTTTTTTATTAATTCCATTTACAATTACAATATGTACACTTATATCACATAATTTTTCTATGTTTGGTCCTACGAGCACTTTTATATCGGTAGGCTAGTCTCCCGTATTAATACCGTAATGGTGTCTTCTCATCAGCTTTACGGTGGATGACAGAGGCAGCAGATCCAATTCGTTGTGTTCACAAGGTTATCTCTATATATCGGGACCAATTTGATTCACTAAAGTATAACGAGGTAAAATATTTTATTATTATTTTATACGATCAATATGTTTATTATCTAATAGTTTTTTGGACATCAAATAGGTAATATTTTTATCGTACCGGCTTAAGTTGAATCCTTCTGAGATACAAACAACAACCTATAACCTTAGTCTACATAGATTTTTCATAATATTCTACGATGACATCATGTATCATCCAACTGATCGTGTTATGCGACAATTCTGTATGATACAACACATTTCCGATGAGCCACCATGTTTCAACCGTAGTAGAGGCAATACAGCGGTAAGAGAACATAGATTGATTCCTGGGTGGAATTCTCGATTTAAGACATAATGTGGCACATTTGTCTCAAATTATGTCATCTATGGAAGAAGGTAAGTTATTTCAAAAGTTTAACAAAATTTATTTAAAAAATTATAAGAAATCATATGCTCATAATTTTTAAAAATGTAGCATGTAAACTCCCTAATTTTTAATTTTTAATTTTAGTATTTTTATTAAATTATTGGATTTTTTTTTGCTATTTATTGGTTAATTAGAAAATAACTTCTTTGATTTAATTAATTATATAAATACTTATTTAGAATCATTTTCAGGCTATTTTAGAATTTCTTGGATTTTTCTAGAATTTTTGGGTAATTAAAATCTATGAAACATAATTTTTTAGGACTTTCATGATTTACTGTGAGACCATACTTGCATGTTGTTCCTACCAAAAATTTATTTTAGGAATAAAATGATTAAATATAGTTTTTGTACTTTATTTGGAATTTTATGAAATTTAATTTATTTTAAAATAGGCTAAATACTAATTTTCTAGGAGTTCTAAAATTTATTGTGCAAGCGTAGAAAAATAATTTGGTCCCAAGTATTTTTTATAATGGTATTTTACATTTTCTAGAATTTTTATGGAATTTTTTGATATTTTTACATATTTATTTGGATTTAATTAGGTCAAAATCGATTAATAAATTTCTGGATATTAAAACATATTTAAGTACTCAGTCAAAATACACAGTCAGCCCTAACCTACCCGCCTATATATATGTGTGTATATGTAGGATTTCATTAATTTCGCCGAAATTAGAGGGGAGAGAGAGAGACTTTGAGGAGGTTTCATCTAGGGTTTCTTCCAACTTCGTGAGGCAATAACTCCTAGGTCCGGACTCTAAATGCATTCATGTTTCTTGTGTTGGAACCGTATTGAGATATAGTTTCTGAATACCTAATTTATTTTTATAAATTCTGAACCTAAATTTCTGGAAATTCGTGGAGTGCCAGTTGTCCAAAATCTGACACGTTTCGGTGTTTTCGAGATTCCGGGAGATCTCAAACTCAAAATTATGATCCGTTTGAAGTTTAGGAAAGATGATATGATAAAATATAACATATATTTTTCTTAGAATTAAATATACTAGTATACTATTCTAAAAAATTCGTGCAACCTAGAAGTAATTAAAAAATCACTGAAAACTGTCATTTGTGTCCCATATGGACGATAATTCTTTATCGGTTCGAGATTTGATAAAATCGTCAATTTTAGCGTTATGTAGCACTAAAATCTACAAAATTTTACACAAAAATCTTAGTTTTGTGTCGGTTTATATTTTGGTCAACAAAATGCCTCGATTTGCGTGCCACGGATACCGAATTCGTAAAATTAATTTTCTTTAAACCAAAATCTAAGGTTAGCCTTAAAATTGGAATATAATTAAATTAGTATTTTAGATTATTTTATTCATAATTAAAATAGATTAGACTAGAAAATATATCCAACCACTTTTGTAGATCTAACTTGTTTAATTTATGTAACGGATAGATCGGACGACGTCTTGAGATGCGACTTCATCCTTTTTCGGAGCAGACAAGATACCTTGCCAACTTTGTACAGTTTATTTACATACATTGTTCTCATTGTTTCTATGTGTACATGTCACGCCCCAGTCCCAAAATATCGAGGGACTAGACACGTGGCAATGGCCAGCAGCACACACCGATGGGCAAACCCAATTTAATGGACCCATCAGGATGTACTTAAGCTGTAGAACAACAATAAGGGACTACTAATCTCATCCACAGAATAAATACATCAATCAACAAAAGAAAATAAACATCATCAGTCACAAGTAATTAAAATCGGGGAACAACCCGATAATAAGTCTATTACAATTGTTCAATAAACAAGAATTTAAAAGAGTTTAATTTCATCAAGACTGAGCATAGAAGAACAGATATTCAGGATAAATCCTTAGTGATCACCTCGTTCTCAGGTTCTGGTACTGCTTCGAGAAGTGCTCATGTTCCGTACACCTCAGGATAGATATCCTCTGCTAACCCTGGGGACATAATCCAGAATCCAGGTCCTCAGGGGACATAGCAAGGTACAAAATAATACAAGCCAAAATAAATGCAGTGCAAGAGTAAATAAAATAAATAGGGTAACTATGTAACCATCTATGCGGAATGCAAGTGAGAGCATCACTAGAACTCAGGCTAAGACCGCTACAAGCTCTGTGTCGGAGAGCCGGGTAGCAGTAATATCACGTAATGGGCCTAGCTCTGATGTAGAGTCTACAGCCTCATAATAATAAATATATATAAATGAAACAGCCTGTAGCCTGTGTGTCTCTCCCCACCCAATGTAATCACACGTCTCATGTCCATAACGTCTCATGTCCATGTCACGCGAGACCATAACTAATGCAACAAGTCATACAATATCTATAATGTCTATTGTTGTTGTTTAGACTTTGTAGTTAATAGACTTCTTAGATATCTTATCGTACTTTAGATTTATGATTGAGTATTTATCATTGTCATTATTATCATATTGTCCTCCTTCTTGGAGTTGAGATATCATTGACGGGTACATTATATATTGTATGAGATGCTAGTTAGTTAGTGATGACCTAGATATCATTTTACCATCGATGCTGCATCGTAGGCTGGATGCACCCACGTACTCGTGCCCTCACACCGGGTGCGGGTCGTGATATGCTCGACAGGCTAAGCACAACCCTTCCGCTCCACGACACTCTAAAATCATGTGTCTTGGTTTTCCATAATGTGAACATCCTACGGAAAAAGATGTCCTTTGGTGCTGAGTTCGGATTGGTGTCGTTTGCTGAACTGAGGCTGTTGAAACCGGCCTCCTCGGAGATCCGATGGTCAAAGCCCTAACTGTCGGGGCTGGTGCTGAAGACTAGGTATAAGAACCGCCTAAAGTATGGGATCTCTTACAACCTCTAGTCCTATCCACTATTATCTAAGAGGTATATTCATGCCTCCTTGTTGTTCTTAATACAGCATCAAAAGTCTGGAACTCATGTTGTTCCACTGCCAATATGATCTCCAGGTGAAATTTCTGCTGGAACCTCCTAGCTCGATCTAATTTGGTCACCACCAAGGTGGGAGCAAATCGACTAAGTCTACAGAATTTTGTCGCATAACCGTCAATAGTCTGGCCCATCTACTTCAAGTTATTAAATATCGGTTGTAGATCATAGTGCAATACAACATCAAAATACCTCGTCTGGAATCTTTTCCTGAAGACAGCCTAAGGGACGGGTACTGTTAGTGAAATCATATGTGATCTCCACTAGTCTCGGGCCAAATCTAGCAACTGCTACCGAACCACCGAGACTTGCCCTCTAGCCTAAACTCCATCTACCTCTAGAATTGCCTCAGTGTCCTGAAGCCAAGCGTCTGATGCAATCACATCCTCTGTGCCAGAGAAATACGAGGGTTGGAATCGCTTGAAGTTTCTTACTGAGTTGTTGGCACGTTGTCTTCCTATTTTCAAAGTCTCCTGTACTGACTGAGTGAGAGCGTCACCCCATCGTTCCTATGATGCTAATAATTATCTGATGATCACTACCAATGTCTGAGTACCTTCTTCTGTATTCTGGGATACTGGCGGGATTGTTACTGCTGGTATAACTGGAGGCTCCAACTGAACCTGGGTTTCCTCGTTCGGAGCTGTTCTGGACCCGGCCCCGAAATGCTGAAACTGGACCTCAAGGGTTTATTGGGCATCGAGATGTTGTCATGCTATTGGAAGAACTCAGGCTAGATGATTTGAAAGACCAGGAACATTGTCCCTGAAAGATAAATGACACAAAAACTATCAAAGGGACGGATATGATTGATCGAGGATTAAAGCAGATGTCCGCGATATAAGTTCGACGCGAGAAGAGATCAAGGAGTAGCATGATTGAGACATCCAAAACACATTGGTAAACCCCCATACTTCTGAATTTCAGACCTGCATGGGCCACCACTTAAGCCGTATCATGTCCTAGAACCTGAATACTAGAGAGCGGGGGCAGAAAAAGCCAGCTACGTACACTAGAGTACTCTATACCCCGAGAGTATACGGTCATGGCTGTCTAGACATATGAGGGTTTATTCTATAATCCAATAGTCATTCATGGGTCAAGAAATCCTAGGTGTCTCAATCTCAAGCAAGAAAGAAGTTACAATATATATGGTCACCTAAAATATAATAGTAAGGCATCCCAAACTATACGTACACAGATGATCATGAAGCTAGTTACCAAAATAAAGAACTAGTTAAGTATAATATTACATGATCAACTCTAACTATAGTCTAAAATATGCTTTACATGTAAGCCCGCAGAATGCAGCATCAAGATCCCAGAACACGAGCCAAATACATACTCGATGGCTAAATGCCTCAAAAGAATAATTATACAAGATCAAGTGGGTGATGAAAGAGAAACCCTCGCATGACCTCGGGTGCTCCTCGTGTTCACTATCTTGAGGAGGAAAGTACGGAAGATCCTGCGGTACTGCTCCAAAATCTGGCCATACAAAACCAGTGGAGTCACACCCCAAACAGTAAGTACCATAAGGGAGCCAAGCTTATGAACTAAAATCACATATAGAAAAATTAGTAAGAATAGCAGGTAATATAACAGTTAAATAGTTCTGGAGTAATTAAAAAAGGATACATGGAATCAGTACTCCGGCTACCATTTTTGGATCAGTTGTTAATCAAATTAGGACAGGACTAGATTGAAAATCAAGCAATCACGGCCAATCATGTCCTACGGCTCATTATCATTAGCTAACTAGGGTTATAACAGTCCTAGTTACTAACACATTCAGTTTAAGATTTCTTACAGCCACATGTCCTGCAGACTATCCGGGTTGTCCAAACGAACGGGTACATAATATAGGTTTATCAGGTATAATTATTTTTTTATCTTTTCTAGTAGTGCAACACTAGTCGGTGTGCTGGAAGTATGCCCTCACGATGGAGAGATCCAAATCTATCAAGTGTCACTGGGATACCGGAATTGCATGTAGCCAAAAAATCCCTCTAGATGCTTTCTAGATTTTTATTGTAGTTATTATCCTAGACAATTATCAAGAATTCTCGACCGTGGTGCTCAGAAATCTGCCTTAGACATGATACAAGACAGGACATGAGCTTGACAAGTATAATCCAAATCAACCACGGGAATACGTGACTTAAAATACATGTGTTACTAATGTGAGACTCTGCCTCACAGTATCTATATCGGTATATGGATACGTATTTTATAATGCATATTTTATTTTTTTGGATTTTGTGGGATTTTAGAATCTTGGAAATTAAAACTTTACTGTCTGACCGGTATACCGACGGTATACTGTAGTGTACCGATGGTATACCGATCCCGAAGATATTCGTTTCACTTTTTAAGATTTCTCTATATATAGTGCTTGGTTTCTTTTCTTTTCTCTTTTCTCGTTCTCTCTCTTCTCTCCATCCTTTTTCTCTTACTCTTAGAGCTTGGTCTTGAGACCTGGAGAGTAGTTTCTGAACCCCTTCATGGTGGTGGACTAGAAGGTTGAGGCTGGGAGCTCGCTATAGGCAAGTATATCTTGCCGATTCTATGAACTCTTCTTGCTTTCTGTTATTTTATTTCCTGGAGACTTGGTAGTTGCTTTTTAGCTTAGACTTGCTTTACTATTATTATTATTCTCGTAATTTTTAGCCTTTTTACCATCTCATTTTTGATTTTTGGTAGAATCTTGTCCCGTCCTTTTTGATAACTTGGTAACGGTGACGCTACCAGAGTTGTGACCGTGAGATCTAGTCCTTATGATATTGGACTTCCTCCTGGACTTGACTTCTTGTTAAACTTGGTTTGGTGACTTTCGGGTTTTGATTTGGATCTCAGAATTAGATTTGACTTTGGCATAGTTTTTTCTCGGAGACCAACATACCGACGGTATACCTATTTTGACCGACTTGATTTCTAGATATATCAATGAATCCTGACCGGTATACCGATGGTGTAATCCTTATTTTTCTAGCAGGTTCCTTGCCTACTTGGAACAACATACTGATGGTATACTCCAATATACCATCTGTATACAGATTTGTTGGAATCTATAACTTGCTGTATTTTTATGTCTCTGGATCGGTATACCGACGGTATACTGCAGTATACTGACGGTATACCGATCGTGTTCCCTTTTGCATGTGATTTCTTTTCTTATGCTCCTTGATTGCTTGTACCTGGCTTACTTGTATTTATTGCTTGCATGTCTATTTATGCTATAATTGTCCCGACACGACATTTTGTATAGCTAGGGGCCTTACACCCAATATACACATGTCCAATACATGTTACCGACTGATATCCCTCGACCAAGCATATGTATTAGTAGAGGATTATTTATACTCTATGTACATATTGACTAGACCAGGCATATGTATTAGTAGAGGATAATTTACACTCTATGTACATATTAACTCGATCAGGCATATGTATTAGTAGAGGATGATTTACACTCTATGTACAAATTGACTCAACCATGCATATTTATTAGTAGAGGATGATTTACACTCTATGTACATATTGACTCGACCAGACATATATATTAGTAGGGTACGATTACACCCTATGTACATTTAACCAGTGTTCAGTAGGCAGTGGCTTGTATCAGCATTCTTGTGTTTCCTGTTCGTGGCACTTTCTGTATGGCTTGAGTTGTGTACCTTACCTCTGTATTTTTACCTGTGTAGTTGTGATTGATCTGTCTTGTGCATGTGTAGATATGATGTTCAATTATATTTCCTGAGCCTTTACTTTCTGTTATAGTTATGTATATCGGTAAGTGACTTGAGACTAGGTCCGACTCGGGAATAAGAATCATAATCCTGGTCCTTGTTTGGTTTAAGGGTTATAATTCCTATTCTGAGGATTTTCCAAATATTTTCGTTGCTTGCCGACTTATCCTTACTCATATTTTCTTTACTTCTCCTTGGCATGTCTCAATTATTTGGCATATTTTATGTATCCAGTTATATTCGTGTTCATATGGTACTCTTTATATTCCTAGTGGTTATATGTTATTCAGCGTATTGTCTTCTTTCTCGGGATAAGTGCAGTGGTAGTGCACGAGTCTCGATTTGTATTTATTTATTCATGTTGCTTAGCGTATTATAGCTCTATGTTTTATTTACTAGGTTTTTTTAGTTCATAGCTCTTGGCCTTATTTGTGGTACCTTCTATTTGGGGGTCTGACCCTACTGGTTTTGCTTGGCCGAATTTGGTAGAAGAGCTCGATGATCCTTCTTTCCTTCCCGCAGATGGTGACTACCCGGAGCACCAGACAGCCTTAGTGGGTTTTCTTTTATCCCCACTAGATCTCGTACTATTTATTCTTTTGAGGCATTTAGCGGCCGAGCATGTATTAGCTCATGTTTTGACATTCTACCTACAGGCCATGACATAATTAGCGTATTCTAGACCATGGCTAGTGTTGATCATATATGACTTATACTCTGCTAGTTCTCCATTATGTATTACTAGCTTCATGGTCATCTATGTATATTTGGTTTGGGACGCTTACTATTTTGCTCCAAATGATCTTATTTCTTGCTTATTGCTTATCTGCTTGTGATTGAGACACCTAGGACCGTTGACCTAGGACTGACTATTGGATTATAGTATTAACCCCCATGTTTTACAGCTTTACCGTATATGCGGAGTACCGGTGTGCTCTAAGTATACGTAGCTGGCCGTTGTCATCCCTCGCTCTCCAGTATTCTGGTTCTAGTGTAGTGCCCCGCTCCATATTGGTACTATATACAAGAGATATCAGTTTGCTGACTCAAAAATGAAACCTTCTTGCAGAGCTCCTTGTTGAACCAAAAGATGACTGATTTAGGTGAGTGGACAGAACTTCATTCTCTGATTCTTGCACGCCTTAATAATAAATCTGAGTTTTATAATGCCTGTTGCTAAAAAGATTATTATTTCTGTTGCATGAATAGTAGAACTGCATGCTTTGCTAGAACTTGAATACTTGTCAATAGAAGAAACCTTGCCATGCTAATAAGAAGAGTAAGAGATTGCTTGAGCATGTTTCTTATCGCTTGTGTTTTGATAGAACTACTTCGTGGTTGAACTTGATCAGAGAGATGGCAGAAAGTCCACACAGAGATAGAAGGGATGGATAGATAGTCTGCTTGATCTTGATCATTTGCATTATAGATTTTATCTGATAGTGTTTCATACATTCGCATCAGTCCGACAATGGCTATTAGTGTAGAGATGAACCTTGGTCCCGGCTGCTATTTTGAGCGTATTTTAGTGAAGAGTAACCATGAGTCACGGCTGCTAATAGCATCAGATAAAATAGTCATTAGTTAGCTGGATTACCGCTACTGATCATGAGTTTCTCGGGAACCAAAATCATATAGATAGTTTATCTTGTTTGCTATATAGAAGGATAGTTCCTAGATGCTGTTTTGTCCCTAGAGTTTTTGAGCATAGCTCACGAGACACGCTGCGCACACCCTGATAGTAGAATAATCGTCTTGTCTTGTGTGCTTGAATGCTATCGAACATGAACTCTGTTTTCAAAGATGTTTCCAAAAGAAGTAATATGACTCTGTTCCTGTATTGCATATAACGAACCTAGGTAAAAATAGAAAGATCACTGGTAATGTAATATTTTATAACATGCTTACTTAGTATTGGTTTTAGTGAATGTTGCTTCTTTTTGTTGATTCTATATTCACCAGTACTTTCTCCAAAGTGCTGACCCACCAACAGTTTGCTTGTTTGCAGATGCTAGATTGTCCAAGGAAGCGATAGCAGTGCCTCATCCCCATGACCTAAAAATCTGGTATCGATGCCTTGAGCCGTATCGAGATATTTTTGAGCTGCTTTTGTATAGAGGGAGATAATATATGGAACGATGCCATTGAATTCAGAGAACCTCGTGCCTTAATCTTTGCCCTGTTTACTCAGATGGATTATTGTTTGTAACACTGTCCCTCCATTGCGTACTCGATCGGTTCGATGATAGCCAAAACTTTAACGATGTTGCCTTGTGCGAAAGCAACCCCAGGCTCGCAAGGTATCATGCCTCGATGGAAAACGACAATACGCACCGCGAGAGTGCCCGGGCATGGTGATTCTCGCCCGACTGGGGCATTGTCGGGACCTTAGGGATCGGGGTATGACAGAATGGTATCAGAGCAACTCGATCCTCTGGCCTTACGCCTATTTTGCTGCAAGTTCCTAGATGATGATTCCTTGCCATTGATATCGTTGCTGCGTAGAGCGTTCCATATAATAAGTCCATAGATATTCTCAAAGATGCATGTAAAAGTTTTCTAGATTTGATTTATTGCTTGAGAGTTGTGCTTTCGTGCTTATTATTGATTGCTAGAGTTTTCGATTGAGGATGGTGAGGGATGAGGATTATCGTTGCTCTGGATATCGAAAGTTTTTCCTTAAAGTTTCGAGGACAAAACTTTTTCTTGGTTGGTAAGTATGTAGTGCCCCACTTTGCGTTGGCATTATGTACAAGAGATATCGGTTTGCTGACTCAAAAAGAAAACCTTCTTGAAGAGATCCTTGTTGAACCAGAAGATGACTGATTTAGGTGAGTGGGCAGAAATTCATTCTCTGATTCTTGCACGCCTTAATAATGATTCTGAGTTTTATAATGCATGTAGCTAAGAAGATTATTGTTTTTGTTGCATGAATAATAGAACTGCATACTTTGATATAACTTGAATGCTTATCAATAGAAGAAACCTTGTCATGCTAATAAGAAGAGTAAGAGATTGCTTGAGCATGTTTAGTTATCGCTTGTGTTTTCATAGAACTACTTCGTGCTTAAACTTGATTAGAGAGATGGTGGTGCTTGAACTTGATTAGAGAGATAGTGGTTGTCACGCCCCAGTCCCAAAATATCGAAGAACTGGACACGTGGCAATGGCCAGCAGCACGTACCGATGGACAAACCCAATTTAATAGATCCATCGGGGCATACTTAAGCTGTAACAACTATCAGGGTTTACTAATCTCATCCACAGAATAAACACAGCAATATCAACAAAAAGTATTAAACAACATCCAGTCACAAGTAAATAAAATCGGGGAACAACCCGATATTAAGTCTGTTACAAATATTCATTTAAACAGGAATAAAAGAGTTTATTTGCCATAAAAACTGAGCATGGAAGAAGCAGATGTTCAGGAGAAGTCCTCAGCGATCACCTCGTCCTCAGGTACTGGTACTGTTCCAAGAAGTGCTCCTGTTCCGTATACCTCTGGATAAACCTCGTCTGCTAATCCTGGAGACATAATCCAGATCCAGGTCCTCAGGGGACATAGCAAGGTACAGATAATACAAGCCAAAATAAATACAGTACAGCAATAAATGAAACAATAGGGTAAACTATATAACCATCTATGTGAAATGCAAGTTGAGAGCATCACTAGAACTTAGGCTGATACCACTACAAGCTCTGTGTCGGGGAGCCGGTAGCAGTTATACTATGCTATGTAATTTACTATGTTGTGGCCTATATATATATAATCAGCCTGTAGCATGTGTGTCTCTCCCCACCCAAATATAATCATACGTCTCATGTCCACGATGCCTCATGTCCATGTCACGTAAAATCATATCTAATGCAGTAAGTCATACTATGTCTATGAATATAATGTCTAGGAATATAATGTCTATGTCATAAATCCTGCAACCTACACAGAATCACCTTGAATATTTCAGGAAGATTTTGTCTCATGATTCGTGTCAGGTGTCCTAGGTATAACGTACTTGATAATGCAAGTACGAGAATATAAAGGGTCACGAATGTCCATCTCTAGATGACGTACACAATACCGCGTACGGGGTTGGCACCCGACTATTAATCGGACGCTAAGTAAGTCACACGGTCCTAGGTTTAAGCATGTACAATAGTTTATAATTAAGTCCAAGTAATATATATCAAAAACTGCAAGTTGGCAAGGTACACTTGCCTGGGGTTCCGGCTCCAATTGTGGCTCTGACTTCAGCGAAAATTGCAGACAGTACTCCAGTTACTGAAATAAATATCACCATCAGATTCAGAAAATATCAATCAGCTAGAAACACCTGTCCTTGAGTCCAATTTGGACACAGGGGCGAAAATGACAGTTTCTGGTCAAAGCGGGGTCCACATGTGGGCCGCTTTGCACCGAAAAATGTGTCAGGGTCAAAGGTCTCCAAATTCGTCCAACTTAGTGTCAATAGGTCAGGAACGATGATACGAACCCAACAGAACTTCCAGAATTGGATTCCGATGAGTCGATCACAAAATCGCCGGTCAAGTGGAGCCTGTGGGGCCCACGACACGCGATTTTGTCAACGTTCTCAGAATCGAACCAAACTTGGGTCACAGGACCAGCGTATTGCTACGAGTCCGATGGCACAAGTTTCGTTTCGATCCGACGTGCGTACACTAAGTTATAGCGAGATCCAGAAAGGACGGATATGGGGCGTTGTCAGCGGATACGCGTTGATTTCGGTGTGCACGCACATCCAAATCAACTTTTGTGAAATCCTGCACGTCCGTATCAACGACGTACACGTATCGGTGAAGACCGCACGCGACCAAGTCGTCCCGTTTGGCGAGGCGTACTCAGTTCCGGGGTGAAACAGGGCGTTGGTTTTTCTATTTTTGGATCGCGGTTCGCGATCGCCACAGGACGCGATGCACCGAGCGGGTTGTACGGACACCGAGAGGGTCACACAGCCTACACGTCACAACTGACAGAACAGAAAATGGGGCAGCAAGGAGAGAGAAAAGAATACCTGAACAGGGCTCCGAAAACCGAGAATTTTTTGCGTCCTTGTGTCTCGAGCCGTGTCCTGTGTCAGCCGTGTCCGAGACGTGTCTGAGACGTGTCCAGATTAGGGCAGCTGTGTCTGGCCGCTGGGAGTGGGGGCTCGGGTCGGCGGAGGTCGACGATGGCTCGAGGAGGTTCAGGGCGGCCGGGCGGCTCTGGCCGGAGGCGGAGATGGGGCTCAGGCGGCCGGTGCTGGGTCGGCCGGAGTCGGCTGCGGGTTCTGCTCCAGGGGAGGCGGCTACGGGTTCTGGGCAGCGGCGAGGGGCTGGGCTGGGGAGAGGTGGTCCGGGTGCTCGGGGGGGCTGCCGACGGAGGAGATCGGCTGGGCGGAGGGCAGAAGGCGGCGTCGCGGCGGAGCTAGCGGAGGAGGGGAAAGAAAGAGGAGCTCGGGGCTGGCCGGGGTCGGAGGGTGCTGGGAGGCGGGAAGGTGGCTAGGGTGCTGCGGGTCGGCTCAGGCGGCGAGGCGGTTCGCGGCGGCAACGCTGGAAGGCGGTGCTGGGCGGCGGTGACAGGCGGAGGAGAGGGGTCGACCGGCGGAGTAGGGTTAGGGTTTTTATAGAGAGCGGCGGCGGTTGCTGGGAGCGGCCGGAGGCGAGCGGGCGGGCGTTGCGGAGACGAGGCGGCGCTGGCTGCCGGAGCGGCGTGGCGGTTACACGGCAGGGGAGGGAAACGGCGTCGGGTTGGGAGGGGAAAAGGTTAACGGGTTATCGGGCAGTAACGGGTCGGGTCGGGTCAGGCGGATCCGGCCCGATCCAATAAAAATTGAATACGGGTCGGGTCGGGTTTCGGGTAGCGGGTTTTGACCCGGATCCGACCTGCTAAGGCTGAGTTGGGTTTGGGTTGGTTCAGTTCAGCAGTTGGTTTGGTTTGGTTTGGTTTGGTTTATTAAAATAAACCCGGTTCATTTTGGTTTAATTAAATAATTAGTTTTTAGGGCTTTAAAAATACTTCCGGGGTCCAATAAATTCTCAAAAAATTATCCTATGTCTAGTTTTTTATTTTACACTATAAAATATTATTTTCATAATATTTTAATATTATTAAAAATTATTTAAAAATCATTTAAATTCAAACTACCTTAGTTTTTAATTAATAAAAAATACCAGAAAAATTCTAGAAAATTATAAAAAATCCAAATTAAAATTTCTTGAAAAATCAGGGGGTTTACAGTGGTCAATTCGTACAGAGATAGAAGAGATGGATAGATAGTCTGCTTGGTCTTGATTGTCTGTATCATAGAGTTTATCTGATAGTGTTTCATACATTCGCATCGGTCGGACAATGGTTATTAGTACAGAGATGAAGCTTGGTCTCGGCTGGTATTTTGAGCATATTTTAGTGAAGAGCAACCATGAGTCACAGCTACTAATAGCATCAGATAAAAGAGTCATTAGTTAGCTGGATTACTGCTACTGATCATGAGTTTCTCGGGAACCGAAATCATATAGATAGTTTATCTTGTTTGCTGTATAGAAATATAGTTCCTAGATGCTGCTTTGTCCCTAGAGTCTTTGAGTATAGCTCACGAGACACGCTGCGCACACCCTAATAGTAGAATAATTGTCTTATCTTGTGTGCTTGAATGCTATCGAACATGAACTCTGTTTTCAAAGATGTTTCCAAAAGAAGTAATATGACTCCGTTCTTGTACTGCATATAACGAACCTAGGTAAAACTAGAAAGATCACTGGTAATATAATATTTTAAAACATGCTTACTTAGTATTGGTTTTAGTGAATGTTGCTTCTTTTTGTTGATTCTATACTCACCAGTACTTTCTCCAAAGTGCTGACCCACCAACAGTTTGTTTGTTTGTTTGCATGTGCTGGATCATCCAAGGATGCGATAGCAGTGCCTCATCCCCAGGACCCAAAAATCTGCGGTCAATGCCTTGAGCCCTATCGAGATATTTTTTAGCTTCTTTTGTATAGAGGGACATAATGTATGGAACGATGCCATTGAATTCAGAGAACCTCGTGCATTGATCTTTGTCCCATTTACTCAGATGGATTATTGTTTATAACACTGTCCCTCCGCTGTGTACTCGATCGGTTCTATGATAGCCAAAACTTTAACGATGTTGCCTTGTGCGAGCGCAACCCTAGGCTCGCACAACATCACGCCTCGATGGCAAACGAAAATATGCCCCGCGGGATTGCCCGGGCGCAGTGATTCATGCCCGGCGGGGGCATTGTCGGGATATTTGGGGCATGACATCTAGGGTGTGACAACTAATAGCCTTGATCAGGACAGTTACAAAAATTCTCTAGTCATGAGTGCGCTATGTCGAGCTACTATCAGGAGTATCAGGATCGGGAGTATTAGGGTTATCAATTTCATGTCAAGATTCAGGAGTTCATTTATAGTGCACAATCACTTAGCTCATGTCAGAAAATCAAGATCCATATCAAGAATGTCATATTCAGAAAATAACCAGGATTAAGTGTAAAAATAACTAAATAAAAGAGAACCAAGAAAATATCAAGTGCTAATCATTATTAAAAGAGAACAATAGCATACAGGCGCATAAATCAACAATTCAGGGTTGACGCATAATCAGGCAAGAAAATAAAATATCAGCGCACGATGGGCCAAAAATCATTATTGGCACACAAATGGCCACAAATAGCATTTAGCACACAAATGGCCAAAATTATTATTGGCGCACAAATGACCAAAAACAGCATTTGGCACACAAATTACTAGTCCAGACAGTTCTGGTGCACTTTGATAAAAAAGTGCTCTGAGCAAAAGATGGCACACAAATCATACTAAAGCGCACTTCTAGAACCTTGGCGCACAATGATAGAAGTGCGCGAGCCAGGAGCTTAGCGTACTTTTATCAAGTATGCCAGCAGGGAGGGTTGGCGTACAAATACACATTGGCGCATAATGATGAAAGTACACAAGCTATAATTTGGCGCACTTTTACCAAGTATGCCAGCAGTTAAGTTCGGCGCACAAACAAGTGTGGAAAGGTCTACTAAAAGACAAAATACAAATCTTAAAGCTTGGCATAGCAGTCAAGACACAACATTCGAGAACACGATAGTCGAGGCGATGCCAAAGTCAAGGCTCGCCCATCAAGAATACTCAGAGAAAGAAATTAGTGCGCCAACAGAGGCTTGGCGCACTTTTTTTTGATTGACGAGGCTGAACGATCAAATGTACCCCGCTGAGGATTTCCCTCAAAGTACGCCCAAGTTTCTGATAGCCTTAGCACACTTTTGCAAGGGTTTAATTAGATGACCTTCGTACAAAATGTATGCATGAGGAGTAAAGTGCGCCTAGAGTACTTAACATATCTTAGCGCACATTCTAAGGAATTGAATGATGTACTGAACGCAAGCATTTTTTTTGAGATAACATACAGTGCGCTCAAGTTTTTAAGGGACTCATGCACACTTTTCGTACAATTGTTCATTCTTCTCCGGCCAGCACACTTTGTGCTCCGACTTTGTTGTTCTCAACTTTCTCGTTCAAAATCAAATGCAAGAGCAACAGAATATCAAGATTACAAAAGAGTCTACAACACAGTTCTAATCTACTAAAGATATGCAGATAACTAAGCTCGCAAATAAATATAAACTTAGGTTATCCAGACTCTTCCAATCATGGTTTCACTCGGTTGGCAATATGTACTTGCCTACGGTCAAGTTCTAGCCTACACAAACACTACCAAGGTCACCCATGGTCAAGGCCAAGCTCGGCTGCTCTCGACTGGAGAAGAAATGAAGAAGGAAAGAAAAATAAAAGAAAAAAAAAGTGAAGGAAAGAGAGTGAGATTGCTTATATAGGAAGATCTAGGATTATAAGCCATTGGATCATAATTTATGCCCCTCACCCGGTTTATCACAGCCACACACCAAGTAAACCAAGGGACCAACGGTCCAAATCATGGAACTAAGAGAAATTGCAAAAACAACCTAAACAATGCATGAATGACATAAAACATAAAGTAATTATTTAAAAATAAAGCAAGCTATACACGTATAATACGTATATCTCGGGTGCGTATACTAGAACAGTGAGACGAGTCTCACAGAGCTGTACCAAGCGCGTCTCTCCGGAGCCATCAATAAGCGAGTCAAGAAAAGAATATTCTGGGTGGGTGACCTTGTCCTGATAATAATAAGACCGATGGCTATGACCCACAAGACGGCCAAATTTTTTTAACCCAAATGGGAGGGCCCATTCATAGTGGAGTCTGTATTCTCTAACGGTGCATACTAGCTAGTGGAACCCAATGGAGACTTGCTCATGATGGCTATCAACGACGAGTTCCATAAAAAGTACTATTTCTGAACTAGACTTGTACTCTCGTTATCCCCAACAAATGTACTTTTTTCAACAAATATTATAAAAGTCATTATCTGTATTCAGGAGTCCTGAATACGCAACAGATAATGGATCCTCAAAAGCTCCCTAATGGAGTAACCTTCAATTCTACCTACACTCTCAGGTAGACCATTCAAAAGTCAGTTTCATTTTTTGGGACATTAGTTCATGTCCATATCATCTCTGAACTAGTAGCCTAACTTTTTTCCAATAGGGTTTGCCATGTCCACATTATCTCTGAGCAAACTTTGCTATTTGACTATCGATTATCACGTCCATAATACCTGTGATATCGATCATAATCTAAAATTATCACCGGTATTTGACCCTAAGTACGCCAGCAGTGCTAAGTCCGCAAAATCTATCATGTACATATCACCTCTGATAGGGCTTATTTCGAATCTATTACTAGCACCCCAGTGCGCAAGAGGTAATAGGTCCACTAAAGATCCCCAGTGGGATGTCCTCAAAAACTATGGTATCATACTGCGTCCATATTACCTGTAGTACAAATACCCAAAGTTGACAACACATAACAACATCCCTCCACATCACAAAAGAAGAAGGAACAAAAAAGGACAAAGTTCTCTCCCCCCCAGCGGCCTATTTATAGGATAACAAAGGTCGTATAAAAGGATCGAGGCAATGAACTGAGCGGTTCTGAAAATGAATCTGGTACCTTAATTTTTGCTGTCAAACGGTTATCCTTGGTCAAAACTGACGCCTCGGGTTCCGAACCGCCTCTATCCAAGTGATAGTTGGTAGCCTTTTAGTCTTTATCTCCTAGAAACCGCTGTCAACTTAAAAATCGAGCCAAATCTCCTTTATTAATTACAGAGGTGACAGCCTGAAAGTGCTTGTGGCCCATCATCCATGCGGCCCAAGTGCTACCCATCCATGCTTCTTATTTGTCATGACCCGCACCCAGAATAGGGACATGAGTCGTCGGTACGTCCAGACTACGCCGCAGCATCGGTGGTAGAACGCTGTCTAGGTCACAATAAATACTAATATAACTCACAACCTGTCAATGATATCAATCTCCATAAGGAGAAAAATATACATCTCACAATATCTCATAATATAAGCTCAATCACAATAACTATAAGAGTATAAGGCACGATAAATGATAAGGATAATGACATAGTTAAATACCATGTCTCAAAATATAGATAAATTATAATCTAGCTGTCCAACATAAAGTCTCCATAAGTCTCAACATAAACTAAGAATAAGTCTAAACATAAACTGGAATAAACCTCAATAAGTATTAATCCTTTTTAATTAATTATTAATTTAATTATAGTACTTATGAGCAAATTAGGAGAAATATATTTTTTTATTTAATTTTTAATTTAGGTGTTTGTGAATTTAGGAGATTTATGGAGCCATTATAAATTTTTCCTAATATATTTTATGTAGGAGACCATTTGGACAGTTGCTAGCTTAATGGTATGCAATAATAAATTTCTAGAATTTTTCTATATATATATATATATATATTTAATGTTTAGTAATTAAAATTAGAAATAGAAATAAAAGAAAGAAAGAAAAGAAAATGAAATGAAAAGAAAATAAAATTTCTTAATGGATTTTTATAAGAACCCAAACCCACTATAGAAATCCTAAACCCATTACCTTAAAGAAACCCTAACCCGCACCGCCCTTATGTGAAATATGAAGAAACAGCAGCAACTGCCATCCCTATTCTTCACCCCCCCCCGCGCGGAACAGGACCCGCCCCCCATCTCACGATCTCTCTCTCCCCCTTCATACATGATGCTAGTTCCTAAACCCTAACCCTAATTCCCCCTCTCTCTGCCACGCGACCGCCGTCCGCCGCCCGGAGCCGCCCCAGACCGTTGAAGAACCCCGGTCGACCGCCTACCACGATGCCGCACGCGCGAGACAGAAATTGATCGAATAACTTACCTGTGTTCCTGCTCCGTTTTTCGTGCCATCGCTCGACTAAACTCGTCCCCGTTTTTGCCGGTATGATCCTTACATATTTCCCTTCCAATAATGTGCATTAGTTTATCTCGAACATCGTGCCAACCTAGGTAAAAAATTAACGCCAAGTCGAGGAAAAACCACGACATTTAAATCTCAGAAAATTATGTTGCAACAACCCATGTTCTCGGATTCGTATCTCCCACCATAGAGATCTGAATCCAATTTTTCTTGTTGGTATGCGAAGACCACTTGACCTAGTTTATTTTTTGTCATTTATATTATTCTATTAACTGTTGTATGTAGAATTAAATTCGTTAGAAAATCCCGAAAACACACTTTTTCCAGATTTCCAAAAGTTGTAAAACGGAGCGCACTCCGCCAAACGGGACCGCCCCGCTATGTACCAAGTGTACCAAATGGTGTGCGCAGTATACTCGGACATGTGAGAGCTCACAAAAACTGATTCGGACGCGTGTGCGCATCGAAATCAGCCCGTATCCGCGGACAATTCCCGTGTCGCAACTTTTGCAAAAGTCGTACATATTTTGTGCACGCTCGTCAGATTGCGACGAAACTTGTGCCATTGGACTCGTGGTATCGTGCTGGTCCTGTGACCCAAGTTTCACGCGATTCTGAGACAGTTGACCAAGTCGCCTATTGGCGGGCCCCACGATTGACTTTTTGGACGAAATTGTGTTCGGCTCACCGGAATCCACATTTGGACATACCGTTGGATTTTTATTGACATTTAGAGTTTGTTTGACCTATAATTTGTCCCATTTAGAGACCTTTACCCTTGAAAGGTAAGAAGTGGGCTGATTTGGTTAACCTATCTACTATGACCCAAATCGCGTCCTTTCCTCCTGGAGAACTCCCTGTAACCTGACAATCTGTCGCACGTACATCTCTGCTAGCTTCTCTGTCGATGTACCCACTTTGAAAGGTAAGAAGTGGGCTGATTTGGTTAACCTATCTACTATGACCCAAATCGCGTCCTTTCCTCCTGGAGAATGTGTAAGCCCTAAAACGAAGTTCATAGTCACGTGCTCCCACTTCCATTCTGGAATGGATAAAGGTTGAAACAATCCTCCTGGCCTCTGTCGATCTACTTTTACCTGCTGGCACACTAAATATCGGGATACAAAGCGTGCTACCTCGCGCTTCATACCATACCATCATTCATGCTCCCTCAAATCTCGATACATCTTGTTGGATCCGGGATGCATCGAGTACTGAGAGCGATGTGCCTCCCGCAAAATCTTTTTGCGCAACTCTCCACTTGGCACACACATCCTCGTGTCATGTCGTAAAGATCCATCATCTGCAATAGTGAATTCATCTTTCAATCATGTCCGAACTTGTGCCCTGATACTCCTCAGAGTCTCATCATCATACTGTGCAGCTTTAATTCTGTCCATCAGTTCTGATTGTACCTGCAATCCCTATATCTGAATCTCAACGCCTAGAACTAGTACTTCAATTCCCAAGCTCTCTATATCAGCTAATAAATGTCTATTTGTTGTCAAATACAGAGCCATCGGATACCTGCTCAAGGCATCGGCGACTATGTTGGCCTTTCCTGGATGGTACTATAATGAGATATCAAAGTCTTTCATCAACTCTAACCACCTTCTCTGCCTCATGTTCAGCTCCTTCTGTGTAAACACGTACTTCAAGCTCTTGTGGTCTGTGAAGATTTTTACTCGCTCTCCGTACAGATAGTATTTCCACAGCTTTAGGGCGAAGATAACTGCTGCTAACTCCAAATCGTGAGTGGGTTAGTTTTTTTCATGAGGGCGTAATTGTCTTGAAGCATAGGCAATTACTTTCCCGTATTGTTGAAGAACGCATCCCAAACCTTTTCCTGAAGCATCACTATAGATAGTGAATCCACCTGTCCCATATGGCAATGTCAAAACTGGCGCTGTCGTCAATCTCTTCTTTAGCTCATCAAATGCGGCTTGACATTCTTCTGTCCAGACAAATTCTACATCTTTCTTGGTCAGCCTAGTCATTGGCTATGCTATCTTGGAGAAGTCTTGTACAAATCTTCTGTAGTATCCTGCTAGTCCGAGAAAGCTCCTGATCTCAGCTACCGAACTGGGGGTAGCCCATGAATCCACTGCTTCGATCTTCTTTGGGTTAAGTGAAATTCTGTCACCCGTTACTATATGTCCAAGAAATTCAAACTTGTCAAGGAAGAACTCACACTTTGAAATCTTCCCGTACAAGTCCTCTCTCCTAAGTGTCAGACCATCCTCAGGTGCTCTTCATGCTCTTCTGGGATCTTCGAATATATTAGAATGTCGTCAATAAACACCACTACGAACTTGTTAAGGTACTAGTGGAATACCTTGTTCATCAAGTTCATGAATACTGCGGGTGCATTGGTTAAACCAAACGACATTAGTGTGAATTCAAACTGGCCATATCTGGTCCAAAAAGCTGTCTTCGGTATGTCTTCACTCTTCACCTTCACCTGGTGATAGCCTGACCTCAAGTCTATCTTGGAAAATACCTTAGCTCTGCTCAATTGATCAAAAAGATCATCTATCCTCGGCAGCGGATATTTGATCTTGATAGTGAGGTTGTTTAGAGCTCTGTAATCGATACGCATTCGTACCGTGCTATCCTTCTTCGGTATGAACAATACCGGTGCTCCCCATGGCGATGAACTGGATCTAATAAAACCTTTGTCTTGCAGCTCCTCAACTTGCTTCTTCAGTTCTACCAACTCGTTGTTGTTGACTCTATAGACATGTTGCGAAATAGGCTTCGTTCATGGTATAGAAAATTCAACATCTCTGTCTGGCGGTAAACCTGACAACTCCTCTGAAAATACATTCAGGAACTCCGCTATAAGTGGATATAGTAACTCCTTTTCTTCTATCCTGGCTCCACAAAAAGTGCCTCTGCTCTGCTCCACTGCTCCTCTGGCGATCTCGAATTCTGGCTCTCCTGGTGGTCAAAATACTACTCTTCCTCCGTGACAATCTATAGAAGCATGGTGTCTACTCAGCTAGTCCATTCTAAGTACAATATCATATCCCGGAAGTGGCATGACGAGTAAACTCACGCTCAACTCTCGGCCTTCCAATGACACTCTCTGATCCTTGCAAAAATTACGGACTATGATAATGCCTTCTCCTGTCATGATCTTGCAAGTCCTATCTAATGGTTCCGTTTCTAAACGATGCTTAAGGGCATAAGATACATATACGAAACTATGGGAAGCGCCAGAATCAAATAATGTAGTGCTGGAATAGAATCGAGAGAAACTGAACCTGAAATCACGTCTCCAGCTGGCTCGGCCTCCTCGGTAGTCATGACGTAAGCTCGTCCCTGTGGTGCTCCTCTCTGCTGCAGGTGTTGAGCAAACCTCTGCTGCTGTGGTGGAAGTGGAGGTCCTCTCTGCTGGCCTCCTGGTTCAGTAGCTACTCTGGTTGGTCCTCTCTGAGCTGGTGCTCCTCCTTGGCGAGTCTGAACAGCTGGGCAGTCTCTCAGCTGATGTGCTGACGATCCACATGATAAGCATGTTCCCAGCCTCTTCCGACAGATGTCTCTAGTATGTCCCATATTTCCGTAATACGCGCACTGGGCAACTGGCTGATTCTGTCTCTATGGTTGCTGCTGCTGGATATGTCCTCGAACTGGTGCTTGTTACTGGTGCTGCTGCTGGTATGGCCTCTGTTGTTGTTGTTATTGAAAGTGTGGACGCTTGTCCGGTCCTGTTTTACCACCTGTTGCTCCAGAAGTGTCGCGTCCTCTCCTGGGCCTGAGGTCCAAGTCATCTTCAACAATCTGGGCATCTATCAGAATACCCTCAAATGTAGCAGTACGTCGTCCCGAAGTACGAGACTTGATCTCTCTATTCAATCCCTTTCTGAATTTCCATGCTCTGTCTCCTGGGTCTCGAATCATCGATGGTGCGAATCAACTCAATCGATAAAACTCTGCGGCATATTCATCGACTGACATGCTTCCTTGGACTAAGTCATGGAACTGACTTTCCACTTGCTCCCAAAGCTACGTCAGAAAATAACTTCTCCTTGAAGAGCTCCTTAAAGTCCTCCCAAGTAAGTCATTCGTTAGTGAGTCTCGGCTCTATACGATACCACATCAGCGCGATATCAAATATCTGACTTCCAACGGCCTCGATCTGAAGAATCTCCGGAATCTGCGCCAAACGCAAGTTCCTCTCTATATCCTCTAACCATTCGTCAGCATAGAGTATCCCCTCAGTGCCTTTGAACTCTCGAGGCATCATCCTCTTGAAGTCCATTATAGTACCTGGCCTCTGGTGCTGCTGGCCAGGATGCTGCTGGCATTGTGCTACTCTCTCCACAACCTGGAGAGCCGCATAATGAGCATTCTCCATGCTCTCTCTCATCAGCTCTGTCTGCGCCTGGTGTGCCTCTGCTTGCACCCTCTGAGCCTTAGCATGAACACGCTGAACTTCTGTTGTCACTCTCTGGGCCTCTAGCATGCCCTGGATCAATGCGAACATCTTTGCCCCGTCAGTGGGCACTCCTCTGGGAATTGGTGTCGATGGTGGTGGAAGTTTGTCTGTCACAGCTGGGGCAATCCTCTGAATAGGTGGAAGAGGAATCCCATTAGCTGTATATACTCCCACATGAACAGGAGATGTAGGAGGAACTCCAGATGTCTGTTCGTCAGGTCGAGAGGTGGCAGGCCTCTCTGAAGTTGACGCTCCCGCTCTCAGAGATCTAGTCTGCGGCGGCATCCTGAAGACAGGCCAAAAGAATCAATTAAGGTGATAGATACGATATTATTAAGGAAGGACAGTAAAATTCTAAAGGAAACAATTATTTAGTATAGCATTGTGAAGATCAGAATTTCCTAGTGTGATTGAGCATACTCTCATCCTGAATCATATTTTCTATATCCTATCGCAGGCTCGCAGTAGTTCAACTAAGTTATTGCACTACCACAATATCGCATAACTTGCGAAACTAGACCTGCATGGGCCACCACTAAAAATGTGTCACGACCCGCACCCAGAATAGGGGCATGAGTCGTAGGTACGTCCAGCCTATGCCGCAGCATCGGCGGTAGAACGCTGTCTAGGTCACAATAAATACTAATATAACTCACAACCTATCAATGATGTCAATCTTCATAAGGAGGACAATATATATCTCACAATATCTCATAATGTAAACTCAATCACAATAACTATAAGAGTATAAGGCACGATAAAACATAAGGATAATGACATAGTTAAACACCATGTCTCAAAATATAGATAAATCACAGTCTAGTTGTCCAACATAAAGTCTCCACAAGTCTCAACATAAACTAAGAATAAGTCTAAACATAAACTGGAATAAACCTCAATAAGTCTCAGTGCATAAGATAAATACTGTCTAGATATCTACAGGTAATGTCTTCTCTAAAGGAATAGTCTCCTCTAAAATCTCTGGTGTGTAGTCTGCATCTATACCCGGTCCATAGTATGTAGTACAAAAATTCTCAAGATCCTATGGAAAAATATTCAGTCAGGATTGGAACGAAGTACAAGCACTAACAACAATTCCACTTATATTAACAAAAACTATAATACAGTGTAAAGAAATACAAGACAAATATGAATACTGGCAATAAGAAATACTGAAATAAAGAAATATTGGAACATCATCATCAATGTACATCTAGCAATGAAATAGAAATACAAGTGCATGCTAGAACAATGATCTAGAATATAATGAGTACTAGAACAATAACTAGAACATGTAGAGATGCTAGATCAATATACTAGAGATACATGTCAAGAACATCTAACTAAGTGTGTGAAACATCAGCATATCATGTGATCGGCTTGGGACTGATCAGGCTTGCTATGTATGACTAGTTATGATTCATGTAAGGTCAGGCTAACCATCCGGATAGCTATGATGCAAGCAATAGTCAGGATAATCATACATAACAGGCTATGAGGCATGTAATGGTCAGGCTGCACCGACGTGAGGTGTGGGTGAGCTATGATGCAAGTAGAGTTGGGTATGATCACATAAGCTACAAATATTTCCCCGTTTTCCCCAGCTAGCACGATGGATTCCAAATCATGACTCCTTGTGACAGGTCTCGATAATGCCAACTCGTGTAAACAACAGTGTCAGAATCATGTACGTTATACAACTAGAATTATAGAGATAATCAACATAATAGAAACTGTCAGAGAATGTACTCGCCTGTGGTCCTTAGCTGGCAATACCAATATCCTGGTTCCAAACTATCGTCTGAATGATCCAACAGTCCTATAGATATATCATATAATACAATATTGTATCAGACATTATACTAACACACACAATCAAAACACAATGATCACAGAGACTACGCTAGGGGTGTCATGTCTGTAGTTATTGTGCATAACAGACAATCAATGGTACGGGTCTTGCCAGTACGTCGGTGTACATATGGCAGTCTGTTAACTTGTTACATGGCCACAGGTCAATGTAACTACGGGGTATCCGTGGTTACACTCGAGTCATCTAGTACATAGACATATTATACATATTATTGACTAACATATACATTAATATCCATTAGTTACAAATATAATATATATATATATATATATATATATATATATATATATATATATACTTTAAAAAGAATTAATACTTTGTATATATATATGTCACGCCCCAGTCCCAAAATATCGAGGGACTGGACACGTGGCAATGGCCAGCAGCACGCACCGATGGATAACCCAATTTAATGGAGCCATCAGGGCGTACTTAAGCTGTAACGAAGGTTTACTACAACAAATCACACTAATCTCATCCATAAAAATAAAAAAATAAACTGCATAATGAAATGGAAATAAGTAGCAACAACAAGTCAGTCGGGGAAACAATCCGACTTATGTCTGAATACACTGGCTCAATAGGCCAGGAACAAAAGAGATAAACATAAAGTAAATACTGAGTACGGGATCAGGTAGTCAGGAGAAGTCTTCGGCAGTCACCTCGTCTCCAGGGTTCAGTTCTGCTCCAGTATCAAGTCCAGCAATAGCCTCAGCTCCTGTCCCGTATATCTCGGGATACTGCTCCTCAGCTAAACCTGGGGACATCATCCATTCCAGGTCCTCAGTGGACATAGCAAGGCACAAAATAAAATAAGCCAAATAAATGCAGTACAATTAAATAATTGAAACAGCAGGGTAAACTATGTAACCATCTATGTGATATGCAAATGAGAGCAACGCTAGTACTCAGGCTGAGACCGCTATAAGCTCTGTGTCGGGGAGCCGGTAGCAGTAATAACACGTAAAGGGTCTAGCTCTGCTGGAGAGTCTACAACCTCACAATAATAGTATATATATATATAGAACAGCCTGTAGCCTGTGTGTCTCTCCCCACCCAATGTAATCACGCAAACCATGACCATAACATCTCATGTCCATGTCAGCGGGATTATAACTAATACAACAAGTCATACTGTCTATAACTAAAATATCTCTGTCAAGTCCTGTATCCTATACAGAATCACCATGAATATCTCAGAAAGATTATGTCCATATATAGTGTCAAGTGTCCTGGGTTGTAGGGTACTTGATATGTTAAGTACAAAAGTAAAGGGTATCGTAAATCCATCTCTAAATGACGAACCCAACATCGCGTACGGTGTTGGCACCCGACTAGGATCGGATACTAGGTACGTCACACGTTTCCTAGGTTAAGAAGTTTAAACAAGTTTATATGAATTTACATAAGATATCCAGCAAAGTATTATTACAGGAAATATGGAGATAAAGACTGCAAGTTTGGCAAGGTGCACATGCCTGATGTTTGAATTCTACTTAGGTCCTGTTCTCGAAAATTTCCAGAGATGTCTCCAAAAGCTGAAATAAACAGTACCATCATGCTCAGAAGGTGTCAAATAGCTAGGAACGCCTGTCCTTGGGTCCAATTTGGAGACAAGGGCAAAAACAGTAATTTTGGGCCAAAACGGGGTCCACCGGTGGACCCCGCTTTGCACCGAAAAGCGTGTCAGGGTCAACGGTCTCAAAATTCACCAAACTTAGTGTAAATAGGTCAGGAACGCTGATACGAACCCAACGGAACTTTCAGATTTGAATTCCGATGAGCCGATCACAAAATCGCCCGTCGAGTGGGGCCTGTGGGGCCCACGACACGCGATTTCGTCAACGTTCTCAGAATCAAACCAAACTTGACCCACAGGACCAGCGTATTGCTAAGAGTCTGATGGCACAAGTTTCGTCTCGATCCGACGTGTATGCACGAAGTTAGGGTAAATTGCAGAAAAGTCGAATACGGGGCGATGTCTGCGGATACGCGTTGATTTCGGTGTGCACGCACACCCGAATCAGCTTCCGCGAAATCCCACACGTCCGTATCGACGACGCGCATGTATCTGTGAAGACCGCACGCGACCAAGTCATCCCGTTTGGCGGGACGTACTCAGTTCCGGGGTAAAACAGGGTCTGGTTTTTTCTATTTGTGGATCGCGGTGTGCGATCACCACAGGACGCGATGCCCCGAGCGGTTTGTCCGGGCACCGAGAGGGTCATACAGGCTTTGCAACAGAATTTACAGAATCGAAATCGGAGATACAGGGTGCAAGATACGAGTACCTGAACTGGCCCTTCGAAACTGGGGTTTTCGGGATCCGACACGCGATTTCGTGTCCTGGACGTGTCCACGTGTCCACGAGCTGCTGTGTCCGGTCGGCCGTGTCCGGCCTAGGGCTGAGGTCGTGCTGAACTGCGGGGGCTGGCCGACGGTCGGCGAGGCGTCGCCGGGCTCGGGTGAGGGCGGTGCCGGCCGTGGGTCTGCAATCGGAGGCGGGCAGAGTCCGGCTGCGAGGGGAAGAGGGAGGAGGAGGAGGTGCTGGAGAGGGGGCTGGGCGCTGGAGGGTGGTGGTCGGCGGGCTCCGGGCGGTGCTGGAGGGGGTGGTGCTGGTCGGCGAGGGGGATCCGGTCAGCTAGGGTTCCGGCGGGGGTTCTGGAAGGGGTGAAGTTGAGGCGGAGGAGAAGAAGAGGTAGGGGGATTAAATAGGGGGCTCTGGGGCGGTTCGTGGTGGGCTAGGCGGGCTAAGGGGGGTCGTGGACGGGGCGGTTCTTCGGCGATGTGGCCGAAGAATGCGGGGTTCGTGGGTTGGGGGAGATGGGGGACCGGGTCGGGTGCGGGTCGGGTGCGGGCCTGGCCGACCCGCCCGACCCGTCAGGCCAGGGTTGGGCCGGGTTTGGGGCTGGGCCCGGTGTGCCGGGTCCAGCGGGCCGCGGGCTGGGCCACAAATAAATAAATAATAATAATAATAATAATAATAAAAATAATTAATTAATTAATTAATTACCTTAAATAGTTTTTAGGCATTTAAAAATAGGTCCGAGGCCCAATAAAATCCCAAAAAATTATCCTAAGTCCGATTTTCTATTTTACACCATAAAATCATATTTTCATTACATTTTAATATTAGTTATTAGCAATTAAAAATTATAAATTCACCACAGCACCTATGTAAATTCCTAAAAAATTGTAGAAAATTCCCAAAAATTGATTTTAAAAATCTGAAAATTTTAGGGTGATTACAATCTACCCCCCTTAGGAGGATTACGTCCTCGCAATCGAAGGGTAAACTACAATGGCACGAATTTACAGAATTAAAGAATGCTTAGGTTTTACCTGCATCTGCAAATAAGTGTGGATAACGCTGGCGCATAATATCCTCTCGTTCCCAGGTCGATTCGCCCGGAGAATGTTGTTTCCAAGCTACCCGAACCAGTCTGATTGTCTGCCCTCGCAGTGTCTTCTCACTGGTGTCGAGTATACCCACTGGCTGCTCCTCGTATCTCAGGCTAGGTCCCACCGAAATCTCAGAATGATCAACTATATGACTTGGGTCAGTCACGTATCGCCTCAGCTGTGAGACGTGGAATACATCATGCACTCCCTCTAAGGATGGAGGTAATACAAGACGATAAGCCACCTCACCAATGCGTTCTAAGATATCAAATGGCCCAATATACCTTGGGCTTAACTTGCCTCTGCTGCCAAATCTGATAGTACCTCTAGTGGGCGAGATCCTCAAAAATACATGCTCTCCTTCCTTGAACTCCAGGGGACGTCTGTGCGCATCGGCCCAATGCTTCTGTCTATCCTGGGCTGCACGGAGATGATTCTGAATCTGCTTTACTTTCTTCACTGTCTTCGTTACCAACTCTGGACCCAGTAATTGACGTTCACCAACGTCGCTCCAGCATATAGGCGATCTGCACTTCCTTCCGTACAACGCCTCGAAAGGTGCCATCTGAATGCTTGCCTGATAGCTGTTGTTGTAGGAGAACTCCACTAAGTACAGATGATCTTCCCAAGATCCTCCGAAGTCCAGTATACATGATCGCAGCATATCTTCCAAGATCTGAATTGTGCGTTCTGATTGGCCATCTGTCTGAGGATGATAGGAATTATTGAATTTGAGCCTGGTGCCGAGACTCTCTTGCATGCTTCGCCAGAAGTAAAATATAAATCTCGAGTCTCGATCTGATACAATACTAACCGGCACTCCATGTAATTTTATGATCTGTCGCATATACATGTCGGCTAGTACTTTCGTGGATTGTCCGACTCTGAATGGCAAGAAGTGAGCCGACTTAGTGAGCCGATCCACGATAACCCATATCGCATCCTTTCCACTAGGGCTTCTTAGAAATCCAGTGACGAAGTCCATGGTAATATGCTCCCATTTTCATTCAGGTATGGGAAGTGGCTGCAACATACCTGCAGTCCTTTGGTGCTCGGCCTTCACCTGCTGGCAGACTAAATATTTTGCCACAAATCGGGCAATCTCCCTTTTCATTCCATGCCACCAGTAATATTGTCTTAAGTCCCGGTACATCTTGGTTCCTCCTGGATGAACAAAGTATATGGAGCTATGTGCTTCAGTCATCAACTCCTGCCTTAATTCTCCATTTGGAACATCTAGGCGATTTCCGCACCTTAATGTCCCGTCCTCGTGGATACGAAGTCCCGTTTGCATGCCTGCTTCGGTTCTCTCTTTCAGCCTTCGGAATCTGGCATCATTAGGCAAGGCTTCTTTGATTCTCTCCACCAGCGATGACTTAACTTTGAGGTTAGCCAGCAAACCATTTTGTCCAGGTAAAACAACCTCTATCTGAAGATCTTGCAAGTCTTGTAATAGCTGAGGCTGCTCCATTAAGAAATAAGCCGTGAGTTTTCTGCTGAGAGCGTCGGCTACAACATTTGCTTTCCCCGGGTGGTACTGCAGATCTATGTCAAAGTCCACCATCAACTCAAGCCAACGCCTCTGCCTCATGTTGAGCTCCTTCTGAGTATAAACATACTTCAAGCTCTTATAATCAGTAAATATTTCAACCTTCTCTCCATACAGATAATGCCTCCAGATCTTCAATGCAAAAATCACTGCAGCTAGCTCCAGGTCGTGCGTTGGGTAGTTCTTCTCGTGGACCTTCAACTGCCTCGATGCATAAGCGATAACCTTGCCATGTTGCATCAAGACACAAACTAGTCCACTACCGGACGCATCACTATAAACAACAAAACCTCCTGACCCTGAGGGAAGAGTCAAGACTGGTGCTGTTGTTAGACGCCTCTTCAATTCTTCAAAGGCATTCTGGCATTCTTTCGTCCATATGAACTCCTGATCCTTTCGTGTCAGCTTAGTCATCGGCTCTGCGATCCTTGAAAAATTTTCTACGAACCGCCGGTAATACCCAGCAAGTCCAAGAAAACTTCTCACTTCCGCAACAGAGGTAGGGGTAGGCCAGGTTTCTATAGCAGTGATCTTCTCTGGGTCCACAGACAGTCCTTTACCCGAGATAATATGTCCTAAGAATGGCACCTTGTCCATACAGAACTCACATTTGCTGAGCTTGGCATACAGCTTCTTCCTTCTCAAAGTTTCTAGCACAATTCTGAGGTGTTCCTCGTGCTCTTCGTGGTCCTTGGAGTAGACTAGAATATCATCAATGAATACCACCACGAACTTATCCAAGTACTGATGGAAGACTCCGTTCATCAAACTCATAAATACAGCAGGTGCGTTGGTTAAACCAAACGGCATTACTAGGAACTCATAATGTCCATACTTAGTCCTGAAGGCCGTCTTTGGGATATCTTCCTTCTTCACCCTAATCTGGTGATAACCGGATCTAAGGTCAATCTTTGAGAATACCCTAGCACCACTCAATTGGTCAAACAAGTCATCAATGCATGGTAAGGGGTATCGGTTCTTAACAGTTACAGCATTAAGGGCTCTGTAATCAATGCACAATCGCACAGTTCCGTCCTTCTTGGGTACAAAAAGTATAGGTGCTCCCCAAGGTGAAACACTGGGCCGGATAAATCCTTTCTCCAGAAGATCGTCAACTTGTGCTTTCAATTCCACTAACTCCTTAGGTGCTAGCCGATATACCGATAAAGTGATAGGTTCGGCACCTGGAGTTAGGTCTATTGTGAATTCTATCTCCCGATCAGGTGGTAAACCTGGAAGGTCGTCGGGAAATACATCCACAAATTCCGATATGACTCTTGGGTAACCTGAATCCTCTTCTACAGTTAATACCCTAAGAGTTGGCTGAACCCCTTGTTCTACAACTCCTCGAAGAAATTCAAACTCAGGAAGGCTAGGGGATCTAAATATCACTTTTCCAAGCCGGCAATCCAGTGTCGCATGGTACTGACTTAACCAGTCCATACCAAGTACAACATCGTAATCAGGCATAGAAAAGATCAGGAATTGGGCTCGCATCTCTCGGCCACAGACTACTACCGAACATGATCTATAGATATCACTAACCGAGATAATTCCACCTCCCGTTAGAATTCTCTTCATCTTCGAGAGAGGTGCGGTAGCTACTCTATGTGTGGCTACAAAGCTAGCAGCAATAAATGAATGCGAGGCTCCAGAATCAAATAATGCTACAGCAGGAATTGAAGCTACTAATATGGTACCTGCTATCACTTCGCCTGCAGTAGCTTCCTCAGTGACTGCTAGTGCATATGCCTGACCTCGTCCCTGAGCGGGACCCCTTTGCTGACGAGCCTGCTGGAACAAAGTTGCCTGAGGTGGTAGTGGTGGCCTGGCTCCTCCAGGCCCTGTCTGAGTTGCTCCCCCAGCTGGAAGAGCTGGCCTAGGTGCAGGTGGAGCTGGTTGATTCGGAACTCCCTCTCGACGTTCCAAGCAGTCCTTTGAGAAGTGTTGTCCGGATCCGCAAACCAGGCAGAGTCCCATCTTGCGTCTACATTCTCTTTCAATATGACCTACTTTGCCGCAGTAATGACAAGTAGGTAGGTTCTTTGATGCTGCTTTCTGAGGCAGGTTCTTCTGGGACCGTTTGGCAGAATCCCCAAGTGATGACTTGGACGGTGCTGAGGAGAATGGACGTTTCAGGCTTGATTCCCTCCGAGTAACGCGCTCCATCCGACGTGCTGCAGCAAGGACGTCGGTGTATGATGTGGGCGCGACTGATCCGATTAACTTCTGAAGCTCGAACCTGAGTCCATCAAAGAACTTCTCCGCCTTCTCTTCTTTGGTAGGAATTAGAGAAGGGACGAAGCGGCTCAGGCGAATGAATTCGGCGTTATATTCCTCCACCGTCATGTTGCCCTGGATCAGGAGGTTGAATCTGTTTCGGAGTTCTGACCGAGCCACAGCAGGGATGTACATATCCTGGAAGAGTCTGGAGAACTCCTCCCAGGTGACCTGATCATGTCCGAGCCTTCTTTCTTTGGAAAGCCACCAATGGTGCGCGTTGTCCGTCAGTTGCATCCTGACGGCAGTCATCCACTTCTCCTTTGGAAGTTCAGCGGCCTCCAACTGGTGCTGAGTGTTCGTAAGCCATTCATGAACTTCAGTTGGTCCTTCCTTGCCCAAGAAGGTACGGGGTTTGAGTTGACGAAAATCCGTGATGGATCCCGTAACTAGCCGCCTATTTGGTGGATTTGCATGTTCCAATGCTGCGACTAGGCTGTTCCTTAGGTTCTCGGCCTCATGACGTTGGGCCTCCTGTTGGATCTGTTGTTGTGCCTGTATCATGGCGTAGAACATCTGGAAGATTTGTTGTCCGTCCATTGCCTGCCCTGGGGGAAAGACAGGCATCGTAGGAGGGAACTGGGGAGGAGGCTGGATGTCATCACGCCTGAACCTGGAACTGGGCTGGCCAGATTGATTGCTCTGAAAGGATTGTCCTCTGGTATCTGGCGTCGTTCCAGCTTCACAGGTAACCACAGCTTCAGGCGGTGTACCCAAGGGATTCTCGTCACCACTTCTGGGATCCATTACTCTGCATAAAAAGAAAATAATGAGAACGCACAGAGGAATCAAATCAGGATGCAATTCAAGCAATTAAATTGAATTCGACATAGAGTCCAAAACGATTCAATCAATGGATGAGATCCTATAACTTATCCTATCTTATTGCAGGCCTGTTCGGTCCCTAAGTTAAAACCGAACAATTTTGTTTTGGACCTGCATGGGCCACCCCAAAAACTATGACACGCCCCAGTCCCAAAATATCGAGGGACTGGACACGTGGCAATGGCCAGCAGCACGCACCAATGGATAACCCAATTTAATGGAGCCATCAGGGCGTACTTAAGCTGTAACGAAGGTCTACTACAACAAATCACACTAATCTCATCCATAAAGATAAAGAAATAAACTGCATAATGAAATGGAAATAAGTAGCAACAACAAGTCAGTCGGGGAAACAATTCGACTTATGTCTGAATACACTGGCTCAATAGGCCAGGAACAAAAGAGATAAACATAAAGTAAATACTGAGTACGGGATCAGGTACTCAGGAGAAGTCTTCGGCAGTCACCTCGTCTCCAGGGTTCAGTTCTGCTCCAGTATCAAGTCCAGCAATAGCCTCAGCTCCTGTCCCGTATATCTCGGGATACTGCTCCTCAGCTAAACCTGGGGACATCATCCATTCCAGGTCCTCAGTGGACATAGCAAGGCACAAAATAAAACAAGCCAAATAAATGCAGTGCAATTAAATAATTGAAACAGCAGGGTAAACTATGTAACCATCTATGTGATATGCAAATGAGAGCAACACTAGTACTCAGGCTGAGACCGCTACAAGCTCTGTGTCGGGGAGCCGGTAGCAGTAATAACACGTAAAGGGTCTAGCTCTGCTGGAGAGTCTACAACCTCACAATAATAGTAGATATATATATAGAACAGCCTGTAGCCTGTGTGTCTCTCCCCACCCAATATAATCACGCAAACCATGACCATAACGTCTCATGTCCATGTCAGCGGGATTATAACTAATGCAACAAGTCATACTGTCTATAACTAAAATGTCTCTGTCAAGTCCTGTATCCTATACAGAATCACCATGAATATCTCGGAAAGATTATGTCCATGTATAGTGTCAAGTGTCCTGGGTTGTAAGGTACTTGATATGTCAAGTACAAAAGTAAAGGGTATCGTAAATCCATCTCTAAATGACGAACCCAACATCGCGTACGGTGTTGGCACCCGACTAGGATCGGACACTAGGTACGTCACACGTTTCCTAGGTTAAGCAGTTTAAACAAATTTATATGAATTTACACAAGACATTCAGCAAAGTATTATTACAGGAAATATGGAGATAAAGACTGCAAGTTTGGTAAGGTGCACTTGCCTGATGTTTGAATTCCACTTAGGTCCTGTTCTCGAAAATTTCCAGAGATGTCTCCGAAAGCTGAAATAAACAGTACCATCACGCTCAGAAGGTGTCAAATATCTAGGAACGCCTGTCCTTGGGTCCAATTTGGAGACAAGGGCAAAAACAGTAATTTTGGGCCAAAACAGGGTCCACCGGTGGGCCCGCATTGCACCGAAAAACGTGTCAGGGTCAACGGTCTCAAAATTCACCAAACTTAGTGTCAATAGGTCAGGAACGCTAATACGAATCCAACGGAACTTTTAGATTTGAATTCCGATGAGCCGATCACAAAATCGCCCTTCGAGTGGGGCCTGTGGGGCCCACGACACGCGATTTCGTCAACGTTCTCAGAATCGAACCAAACTTGACCCATAGGACCAGCGCATTGCTACGAGTCCGATGGCGCAAGTTTCGTCTCGATCTGACGTGTGTGCACGAAGTTAGGATGAATTGCAGAAAAGTCGGACACGGGGCGATTACCGCGGATACGCGTTGATTCCGGTGTGCACGCACACCCGAATCAGCTTCCGCGAAATCCCACACGTCCGTATCGACGACGCGCACGTATCTGTGAAGACCGCACGCGACCAAGTCGTCCCGTTTGGCGGAGCGTACTCAGTTTCGGGGTAAAATAGGGTCTGATTTTTCCTGTTTTTGGATCGCGGTGTGCGATCACCACAGGACGCGATGCCCCGAGCGGTTTATCCGGGCACCGAGAGGGTTATACAGGCTTCGCAACGCAATTTACAGAATCGAAATCGGAGATACAGGGTGCAAGATACGAGTACCTGAACTGGCCCTTCGAAACTGGGGTTTTCGGGGTCCGACACGCGATTTCGTGTCCTGGACGTGTCCACGTGTCCGCGAGCTGCTGTGTCCGGTCGGCCGTGTCCGGCCTAGGGCTGAGGTCATGCTGAACTGCGGGGGCTGGCCGACGGTCGACGAGGCGTCGCCGGGCTCGGGTGAGGGCGGTGCCGGCCGTGGGTCTGCGATCCGAGGCGGGCAGAGTCCGGCTGCGAGGGGAAGAGGGAGGAGGAGGAGGTGCTGGAGAGGGGGCTGGGCGCTGGAGCGTGGTGGTCGGCGGGCTCCGGGTGGTGCTGGAGGGGGTGGTGCTGGTCGGCGAGGGGGATCCGGTCAGCTAGGGTTCCGGCGGGGGTTCTGGAAGGGGTAAAGTTGAGACGGAGGAGAAGAAGAGGTAGGGGGATTAAATAGGGGGCTCCGGGGCGGTTCGTGGCGGGCTAGGCGGGCTGAGGGGGGTCGTGGGTCGTGGACGGGGCGGTTCTCCGACGACGTGGCCGAAGAATGCGGGGTTCGTGGGTTGGGGGAGATGGGGGACCGGGTCGAGTGCTGGTCGGGTGCGGGCCTGGCCGACCCGCCCGACCCGTCAGGCCAGGGTTGGGCCGGGTTTGGGGCTGGGCCCGGTGGGCCGGGTCCAGCAGGTCGCGGGCTGGGCCAAAATAAAATAATAATAATAATAATAATAATTAATTAATTACCTTAAATAGTTTTTAGGCATTTAAAAATAGGTCTGAGGCCCAATAAAATCCCGAAAAATTACCCTAAGTCCGGTTTTCTATTTTACACCATAAAATCATATTTTTATTACATTTTAATATTAGTTATTAGCAATTAAAAATTATAAAATCACCACAGCACCAATGTAAATTCCTGAAAAATTGTAGAAAATTCCCAAAAATTGATTTTAAAAATCTAAAAATTTTAGGGTGATTACAATATATTAAACATATATTGGGGAGATATATACAATACGTATATATATATGTATATATACTAATTGAGAGTTACACTATATATATATACCAAAATATATCTAAACCTATACTAATACATGTACCACACATATATACTAATTAGGTTCATATACGTTATGGATGTATATATATCAATATACACATAATAACCATATACGTATTGTCACGACCCGCACCCGGGGTAAGGGACTAGTCGGAAACAACGCCCAGCTTACGCCGCAGAATCGGCGGTAGAACGCTGTCTAGAAAGTCTATCTAATATAATGAACCACCAAAAGATAGTGTTCTCAATCACAGAACTAAGATAGAATGAACACGAATCAGATAAGAATAGAATAGTCATCAACTCATGAGTTTAAAATAATACATCAATGAGTCTGAAGAGTAACCAAAATAAGCTGGAGACAAATCCAGTACAAAAGAATACTATCATACTACAAGCTACACTCCAGGGTCAACTGTCTCAGTTGGGATAAGTCCCTCTTGAGCCAGGGTCTCCGAATCTAAACCCACAACATCCTGGGGTCCATAATAGGTAGGGTACTCCTCAGTGTCATCTGGAAAAATATATCCAGTCAGGAAAGGAGCAGAGTATATCTCTAACAGCAGTTCTAATCCATGATAAAAACTATGTAACAGTAAATAGCTGTGGATAAACAAGATGCACAAAATAGATACAAGAGATATATAGACAATAAGGAAATACTGGAAAGAAATACAATAATGAACAATATGCCAATAAAATAATAATACTAATGATTAAGTGTGTGAGTACTAGCTTAACATGTGATCGGCTTGGGCAAGATACAATGCGGCCTGGCTAATCATACGTGCGGTGCATGATCAACACTATTCGCTTACCAATACTTTATTCAATAGGTATTTGATCACATATCTATACTAATACTCTCCACCCCCAACTGGTATAATAGATCCAACCACGGTATGCTATGGCACTAGATTCTCCAAGAAGATAGCTAGTCTCCCCGAGAATCGGTGTCTGTACATGTACAAGATAACCAATGAACAATACTTGCACCATATACACCATATACCAAGGAATAATATCTCATGACGAGATCTGGATATACCAATCCGTGTAACCATAGTGTCGGGAGAAACATGTAAATCTACACTAGATACAACGAACATAGAGGATATCATAAATGAGAAACTATCAGAGAATGTACTCGCCTGAAATCCAAAGAACAGTCTCACAGATGTCTGACTCGGTGCCTCGAAGACCTAGATATGGAATACCACATTAAAACAAGGTCCCGGAAAGAGAACAAGTCAAACTAGTCAACTCCTAGGTCAATAAATAAATTCTAAGTCAAAAGTCAACTATGGTCAACTCTAAAGTCAAACCAAGGTCAACCTCACAAAAAATCTATATAAATAATATAGAAATAAAATACAACAATTTAGGAATAAAAATTAGATCCCAAATCATACTCACACAAAGTATACTACTAATACAAATAATATATACCCTAAAATAATATATATACAAACCAATATGTATACAAATAAAATAATATATTATTACAAATATTATACCTCACAAAACACATATATATACACATATATATATATATACAATAATAATATATAAAATATAATTTAAAACTGCCAAAGCGTCACTGAAAACAGGGAGTTAAAAATACAATTTAATTAAAACAGCTTATAGTGACAGTCTCAACTGTCACAGAAAAATGTCGCAAAAGCCACTGTGTAATAAAACCCACTGCTGCTGCATTGGTGACAGTTAATCAACTGTCATCGAAAACTGTCGCCACTGCTGCTAAGATCCCGCCCGCAGCATTAATGACAAAACTGTCATTAATGCACAGTGGGCTACAGCGGCTGCTGCTGACCCGCCTATTTAGCGACAGTTTCACTGTCACAAACCCACTGTCACTAAAACACAGATATATATATATATATATATATATATATATATATATATATATATATATATATATATATATATGCAATAATAATCACAATACATATATATAAATAAATAATTATATACTTATATATATATGCACATATAAACTTATAATTAAATACCAATAGTTACAACACATGCACATATTAATGTTCATATTTTACATGGCTAGAAGCACACCTAAAATATATACATTAATATACAAATAATTACATAATAATTATAAATAATATAATTACACAATTAAACACATAAATATATTTTATAAAACATTTATGTATAATTTATACATTAACATAAGTACATATATAATTACATGCAAGAAAGCTACATAATATATTTGTACATCATATTAGCACACACAAAAATATATAGATCTATGCTACAATAATTACTATAATAAATACACAAAATAAATATATAATATCTATATATATTTACTAATTATAATTGAAGAATTTAAACCATACATAATTAGATCTATTTAAAAATCCACATAATTGGAGAGTATCACATCGTATCCCACTAGATCTAGGATACGCATGTGACACGAGTCCAACACACAACCAATTGCACCCCGAAGGATACAAACAAATCACAAATAATATTTATGAATAAATCAAAGTGTCAAAAGTAGATCTATGTGTCTGTGTCAAAATACGACATGTTCAAAGCCCCGTGTCGGAGGGAAAACCCCCAAAATGACACGTATCACCAAATAGTTGGGATACGAACCACATGTACCAAATTATGGATACGACACTAGCCCCAAACACATAAGCTCATGTCCAATTGATCTATAGGATCAATTGATACACACAACAAAATATAAATTCAGAATTCCAACAAAATTAACACAAAAAGTACCATAACTTTCTCCATGGGTCTCCTATGAACACAAAACAAAGTCCTATGGGTAGTACATACATATAGGTTGATTTTACATGATTAAATCTTAGATTTAGAAGCTATTTAAATGGGAAAATCTGAATTATACCTCTTGAGAGATGGATTCCCAATGAAACCTCCAATTGAGAAGAACTTGCTTCCAAATTGTAGATCCTTGCTCCTCTTTATAGATCCTTGCTTCCTTCTTCTAGATCCTTGCTTCCTCCTTCTCTAATGGTGAATTGGAAAGAATTTGGAATGAATTTGGTAGGGAATTGGAATGGGAATGGAGGGAATTTGGGAGTGGAAAATTCTAGATCTAGATTTGGAATGAGAATGAGAGGAGAGAGAAATTTCCCCCCTCTTTTAATAGGCCGGCCTTGCCCCTCTCCCAAGCAATTGTAAAATGTCCAATGTACCCCTTGGGGCCTCTTCATGAAGAAATAATTAAGGAAGGAAGCTTCTAGTCTAATCACTTAATTAATTTAATCCATCTCCTTAACTATGGGCTTTCTAAATGGGCCAAATCTAACTATTTAATTCATGTTGGTCCATGGGTCCAAACTACACTAGTTGGGTCCACTAAAATAAATCCAAAATAATTAAATAACATCCAACAACAATTAAATAATACAACAAAAATTATTTACCATGCACAATATTTATTTAAATAGGAAATTACTAAAATACCCTTTTTCCTAAAATGTGGTAATGACACGTATACCAATACTAATATGTACATACATACACACCAATTCTATCTATATACCAATATACGGGTATAGTAAATACATAATACACGTATATTAACATAGCTAGAAATATATGTATGCATACAAACGAGGAATACACGTATGCGTGTACGTATACATGTACACGAGAGGGGACTCGAACCTGGGTACGTGGGACGAGTCGTGTGCGTCGAGGTCATCGCGGAGTGTTCGGTTGAGGGAAGTCGGCGGGACAGCGTATTCTGGCGAGTGGCAGCGGGCTCCGGCGTGCTCGGGTCGTGCTCCGATGGGTTCAGTCGAGCGGGTCAGGCCTCTGGTCGTGTGCAGGTGAGTTCTGGCGACGAGTGCAGCGGGGGTGGCGAGGTCCTGTGCTGTGCAGGCGACTGTGGCGGTTGACCGTGGGGTCGTGCTGCTCAGATCAAGCGGAGAGACGTCGGGTTGAGGCGTGGGGTGCCTGGTCGGAGATGAAGTCAGTCGTCGAGGAAGGTGTCGGGGAGAAGATTCAAGCGAGGCTCGGTTAGGGTTCGTCGACGGGATGGCAGCGGTTCCCCGACGAAGAGTCAGCGGGAAGAAGGAGGGTGAACGGGAGATAGGGGGTGTATGTCGGCTGGGTATGGTTTGGTTTGAGAAAAAAAAAAAAGAAAAACAAGGAAAAGGAATATTTATATGCAATGGTTTTGGGTTGACCTAGAAATAGGCTTAGTCAAAGCGCTTTTGGGATTGGGCTTTGCCATGGATATTTCAATGGCTAGGATTTAAATGGGTTTAAAAATGGAAGGCTAAGATGCATTGGTTCAAGGTTTTGAGGCCATTGTTCAAGGAGGTTGATGTTGCAATTGCACACTCCCGAAAATTATGGAAAAATACACATGAAGGGGAAATAGGTTTATTTACGTGTCGTGTCCAACTGGGTGGATATCTTAATGCACTTTTGCACAAAAGTGTCCAACAATTGGAAAATTGCACCAGGTGAGGTTTATGGTTTAATTAAATTAAAATAAGAGCAAGTGGTGTTCTAAAATTAATTAGAAGTACAAGGGACAGAAATCAAGTGGGACACAAGTATCATGAATGAAGTAGACTCAGAATAGAATATTACTTTAATTTGGGTTGCTTAAAATGGGTCGAGATTGTGTCTCCAATTTCGATTGGAACACACAAGGATACAAAGTTAGATTTATATATAATTAAATATAGTCGTCTGCGACGAATGTTGTGTGACTAAAATGAAGCACAACAAGATATAGTTATGAGTCACACAAAGATCAAAATAACAGTCTGGCATGTCTAGGACAAGGGTGTGAAATCTGTTGGAAGACAATGGCTAGTGTAGTGCTCTAATTATAGAAGCTACGGTAATATGCAACAATGAAATACAATCACAGTAATTTAAATATAATTAATTACCATGCAATCATTTACACATTAATTATGAAAAGATGAAAATACCCCTAATCTAAAATTTGGGGGTGACATTATTCAAATATTTTAAACTTATCAATTTAAAAACTTTGAAGGGGGTCTTGTAGAAGCATAAAAAATATGGATCCATGAGTCCAACAACCATGCGTCACAAGATCGACTCATAAGAAATAATGTCGCATAATGACTATACGATCTAGAAAAACAGCATCCATGCACCCCAATATTGGCCACATAAATACCTGACACTAGATTGTGTCTAACACAGAATCCTGACAAAAATGACTTTTTTGAATGCCTCGAAAGACGTGAACACGCTAAACGATAGAAATTTATGTCATCATAAACTTTACACATGACGGGTATGCAGCATCATGTGTACAACATGGCAAATGCTCCATGCGTCCCATGCGTCTCTGGTCCCATGCGTTTCAGACTCCATGCGTCCAATATGGCAAGGTCCCCTGAGATAAAATCTTTTTGTTACGACTGAAGTAATTCTATCCAACTAAGTGTGGGCCGTATGTCAAGCTGACTAAGTCACGCACACAAAAGACGAAAACCGTCCAGATCTTTAGCAACAATAAATCGCAATAAACGCCCACGTGGCAGCTTAGCATGGACTCGCTCCCACGGTTGAAACTACATCATGTTAAGGATGTACACGCAGCAGCTCCCAACATCCATGCGCCTATGTACATGCGCGTGCATTGTCATATAACATGATGGCTATAAATCTTAGGGTGGTATACCCACACACGGAGAGACAGGGGTAGGCACAGAGAGACAGACACACAAGCATGAGAGAGAAAGCAGTTTCCTTATTCAGTCAGATCGTCATCGTCAACGGAGTAAAGAAGCCACTGCAGTGCTCGATATCCATCGTCCCACTCCCTAGAATCAAAAAAACTTGTACTTAAATTTTCTGTTTATGATTTATTTGTATTCTTTTTCTTGAATTAAACACAAAAGTTTGTTCAAACTGGTTTTAATGGAGAATAGGTTTGCTAATATCTAATATAGGACAAGGAGAATAAGTTGTTATCGAGTGTGACAAAACACAAGTTTTATCATTTACTCCAATGAGCCATTTGTATATCTATATTTTTAGCTTTAATTATTTTAAAGCAATAGTTCGCATCTGTTTCATTATAACATCTTGCAAGATAGTCTAAACTACGTTGACAATGAGTCAATCTATATACTGATTTCAAATTTTATTTAAAATGTTGAATACAAAAAAAATGTGACAATTCTGGAAATGTAGCACGCATGGAATTTATCAATCATTTATGTCTATTTGATATAAAAAAAATTGTATTCCATGCTTTAAAAAAAATTTAAAAGATGTTCTCAAACTGTTTGAAAACCAAGTCCAGGAATCATTATTTTTACTCTCAGCAACAACATAAGAAATTTGATATAGTTGATAGTTATGATCATGAGTACAAGTAATAAATAAAATACCTTGATATCTAGAGAAATGAAAGTAGCATCAGTACTAATCACATGTAAACATCCCCTTAAAAATTCATCAATGCATGTCTTGAAACAAATAAAAATTCTTTAAAATCTATTATTTTTTGTGGTCTTTAAAAAATATCTACTACCTAAATTTGTCTCAATAATTATAAAAGCATACTTTTCAAGACTACTATATGCATCAATATAACTACCATTTATTTTAGATAGAGCAATTTCTCTAATTTTTCAAGCGTTACAATATTTAATATGTATTCGGTGTTCCCTAAATATATTATTTACAATATGTGATGGACTATACGACTATTTATCTCAAATTTTATCAATAATCTTATTTTTAACCCATCTAATGGATGACACCCTGTTTTAAGTCAACCTAAAATAGAATATACATTTTCTAGCGTAGCAATGGCAAATCTTTCACCTTGACCAATGGCTTAATTAACATATACTCTCCAATTAGAACTTGAAATATTAAATTTATATACAATCCCACTAGAATTGTTTAAAGTAGTCGAACAAGTAAAATTATGTCGAATTGCTATATCACTAATAAAACTTCTAAATTTAGAATGATTTTTAATTATTTTTTTATAATGAATAATTCAGGAGTGCTAACATTATCAACATTATCATCAAATTCATCATCTAAATTTTTAATTAAATTATTACTGTTTTTATCGTCATTATTGTCATCATCTACTATGTGTTCTTTTTCAGTAAATAAAATAACTTGGTGAGAAGAATTAGGAGCAATATTAACATTTATATTACTAGAAGCACATATACTACTTACATTACTAATTATTGGTGGTGGTGGAGTCACAAAAATATTAATATACGGTGGTTGGGCATTAACTTGAAGAATAAATTTTCATACTTGTTCACTAGATATATTTATACAATTAGATACAAATATGTACCAACATAAATTCATAATCAATAGAAAATTATTCTATAATTTGATTACGTAAACTATCAAACGAAATATTACGATCAATTAAAAGAACTTCAATTAAACCTCCTTCATAAGCTAACCCATTTAGTATACCTCCAAGCGAGCATAGTATTGTTATACTTTGATCCATGATGAGAAGAGAATGAGCTTCTAAAATTTGTAGAGTGAGATAAACTTCTTCTCATAATGGCTTAACTTCTTAAGAGAATGAATAGAAAAGAAGGATGTTTGAATTGATAATGTGAAACAAATAATACAATACATCGTAATTTATAGAGGTAAAAAAATAGCAGTTGAATATGATCATTGGAGGAAGAGCCGTTTGATATAAACATTGTAAATAAATGTTAGAGAAAAGAAAAAGTTAAATATAGTCGTTGGCCGAATAGCATACAAACCAATAAAAAAATTAAACCATTCATTTCCCTCTTCTACTTCCACACAGTAACTAAAAAAAACAATAACCAACTAAAAAAATCAACCTTCTCTATAACTCTCCCAACCAACTTCTAATCGAACCCACCCACCCAAATTAAACCCCTCATACCAGTAAAAAAAATGATAAAATTTTGCCAACTTGGTTAGTGAAAACATGTAAAAAAAATTATTTTGATAATTTTGCTAATGTGATTGGCGAAATTTCGACGAATACACAAATTTGCCAACTCTGTTTGCGAACGCTTTCGTTCCAATTAATTTTTCCATTTTTCTAATTTATTTAAAAAAAATATTGCTACAACAAGTTTTCTATTGATAAATTATCCAATCAACAATATTAATTTTATTGACAAATTATAAAAAAAAAATCATACAACTATGATTGTATATATAGATCGAGAACAGATATTTATCCGTATAGGAAAATAAATTCGTATCCATATAGGAGAAGGAATATGTATCCATATAAGAGAATGAATTTGTATCAATATAGGAGAAGGAATATGCATCCATACAGGAGAATAGATGATACAATCAATAATATATAATGATTGTATTGATTAATTATAAAAAATCATACAACTATGATGGTATATATAGATGGAGAACATATCCAAATCCGTATAGGATAATGAATTTGTATCCATATAAGAGAAGGAATATGTATCCATATAGGAGATACGTAAAGATAGACTTGAATCTAGTCCTAAATCTGATCATATCTTAACACCCCATTCAAACTCATGATGGGTCAAATAATACAAGTTTGTCCAATAGAAACTGAAACCGTGGTATAGTGTGTGTGACTTTGTAAGGAAATTTGTCAGATCAAGGAGTTCATATGTGGTAGAGATGTAGTCCTGGAGTTGGCTAAGAGAAGAAATATTGTCGTTTGTCACGCCCCAGTCCCAAAATACCGAGAGACTAGACACGTGACAATGGCAAGCAGCACACACCTATGGGCAAACCCAATTTAATGGACCCATCAGGGTGTACTTAAGCTGTAAAACAACAGTAAAGGTCTATGATACTAATCTCATCCACAGAAATAAATACAATCAATATAAAATATATAGCAACGTTAAGTCTCAATAAAACATAATTTGGGGAACAACTCGATAATAAGTCTGATGTAATGGTTCAACAGACCATAAATGAAAGAGTCTAACAATAACAAATACTGAGTATAGATTAAGCAAATACTCAGGATAAATCCTCAGCTATCACCTCGTCATCGGGGATCGGTTCAGCTCCAGTGTCTGCTCCTGCTCCTGCTCATGTTCCATATACCTCGGAATAGAACTCCTCTGCTAAACCTGGGGACATAATCCGGATTCAGGTCCTCAGGGGACATAGCAAGATACAAGAATAACTCAAGCCATAATAATTGTAGTACAATAATAAATGAATCAATAGGGCAAACTATATAACCAGCTAAGTGATATGCAAGTAGAGAGAAACACTAGACTCAGGCTGAGACCACTACATGCTCGGTGTCGGGGAGCCGGTAGCAGTAATATCACGTAATATGCTTAGCTCAGATGTAGAGTCTACGGCCTCACAATAATAAATACATATATAAAATCAGCCTGTAGCATGTGTGTCTCTCCCCATCCAATGTAATCAAACGTCTCATGTCCATGACACACAAGATCATATCTAATGCAGCAAGTCATAATGATAGCTAAGTATATATAATATCTATGTCACGAATCATATAACCTATACAGAATTATCATGAATATCTTAGAAAGATTCTGTCTCATAAATAGTGTCAGGTGTCATGTGGTATGACGTACTTGATAATGCAAGCACGAAAATATATAGGGTCTCGATATCCATGTCTAGGTGACGTTACACAACTTCGCGTACGGTGTTGACACCCGAATATTATTCGGACGTTAAGTATTATCACACGGTCCTAGGTTGAACATATATATCACATGAATAGATCAAGAGAATATGAAATAAATTACTGCAAGTATTGGCAAGGTAGACTTGCATGGGGTTTAATTTCCAACTGCTGCTCTGGTATCAGCGGGATCTGCAAGTACTCCTCTGGTTGCTGAAATAAATGTTACCATCAGGTTCAAAAGATATCAATTAGCTAAAATTGCCTGTCCATAAGTCTAATTTGGACACAGGGGCAAAAGTGACAGTTTCTGGTCAAAGCGGAGTCCACATGTGGCCCGCTTCACACCCAAAAAAATGTGCCAAAGATAATGTTCTCCAAATTCGTCAAACTTGGTATCTACAAGTCCAGAACAACGATATGAACCCAACGGAATGTCCAGAACTGGATTCCGATGAGCCGATCATAAAATCGCCCGTCAAGTGGAGTCGTGGGACCCGCGATACGGGATTTTATAAACGTTCTCAGAATCGAACCAAACTTGGGTCACATGCCAGCGTATTGCTACGAGTCAGATGGTGCAAGTTTCGTTTTGAAACGACAAGCGTACACGAAGTTACAACGAGTTTCAGAATATGGCCGATACGGGATGTTCTCGACGGATACGCGTTGATTCCGGTGTGCACGCACATCCAAATCAACTTTCGCGGAATCACACACGTCGGTATTGACAGTGCACACCTTTCAATAAAGTTCACACAAGACCAAGTTGCCTCATTTAGCGGGGCGCACCCAGTTCCAAAAAAATTAGGGTTTTATAAAGACCAAGTTTTTGGCCAATTTTACCCTCAAACAACATGCAAATTACAATACCATAAATTATACTAATACAGGATTTTAAAATTAGGTCATAAGGTCTAAATAATTATTCAGGTAGATTTTAGAATTAATTAACAAGTTGCACGCAAAACGGTCGTGAATCGGAGATTTTGGGTCAAATGATAATTTTCAGAAATAGGGTAAATTTTCCTAATTTTGCGTCGTGATTTACGACCGACACAGGACACGATACCCCGAACGATTTGCACGGGGTTCGAGAGGGTCACGCAGGGTACGCGCACGATTCAACAAAAAGGAAAATGAGGCGACGATGAGAGAGAAAAACTCACCGGAACGATGGCTCGGTAACGACTGAAATTCGCATACGCGAGGAGGCGCGACGCGGCTACAGTAGTGTCGACCGGCGGCGCAGCTAGGGTTTCCGTGACGGAGCTCGGCAGCAGGGCTCGGGTCAGTCGGAGGGGAAGCTCGGCGGCCTTTGGGGTGGCATCGGAGGATGGCGGTGGTGGCTGCAAGGGATGATGACGGTAATGGCGGTGGTGGAGAAGAGTGGCCGAGGTCGGGGGTTTTGAGGGTTGGTGAAGGGTGGTGATGGCAGTACTGGGTGACCGAAGGAGAGTGGAGGGAGACGGTGGCAGAGGCAGGGGAGCTCGGGTGGCGGATGGCCGGAGGGGCTCTGGCGGAGGGAAAATGTTGGCGGTGGCTGTGGGTGGTTGATGGCAGAGGGGTCGGTCTGCGGCGGGTTTATATAGGAACGGGGCCGGCCGGTTACATGAGGCGAGCAGTCGGGGCAGAGATGAGGAGACGGCCGTTGGACGGGGAGAGGAGGAGATGGCGGTGGCGACGGTGAACGGTCGCGAGGATCGCGGCGGTCTGGGAAGTCGAACGGACAGTGGGTAAGGGATAGGTACTGTAGCTACGGGTAGGCGGGTTCGGGTCGGGTCGGGCGTTGGATTCGGATCCGACCCGATCCGATAGGTAATGGGTTCGGGTACGGGTTTCGGGTAGGCAGGTCGGGTTAGAATCTGACCCGTTAGGGTTTAAATTAGGGTTCAGGTCTGAGTCAGGGTTTGGTTCGGTTCAGCATAGGTTCGGTTCAATAAACCGGTTGGTTCAGGTTGGTTTATTTTGGGTTTAATTAAAATATTATTTTTAGGTCATTAAAAATAGTTCCGGGGTCCAATAAATTCCAAAAAAATTACAGTAAGTCTAATTATTTATTTTACATCCAAAAATATTATTTTTATAATATTTTAATATTTAATAAAATCTCAAAATTAATTTAATACCAGAAATCATTTATTTTAATTAGTTAAAAACTTTACAAAAAATTTCCGAAAAATTATTTTTTAAATTATGAAATATCTGGGGGTTTACATTGTTGGCTCGTGCGCTCCTGGATGACCCGTACACTCCTAGATAGCGGTAAAGAAGATGGTGGTGTCGAAAGAATTGATCTCGAGGTCCTTGAGGCAAGCTGTCTCGTAGGAGCTCAGCTCTTTGAAAATTTGGACTGCTCTATGTTTATTTCTTGAGATAATCAGCAATATTGATTATCTGGAAAAGAAAAAAAAAACCCTGAACGGCTTTAGGATTGAAGCGGCGACGACTAAAGACGATGTAAATTATACATTGTGGTTTGATGATAAACTGACGATGGCGAGTCAGTTTCTGCGGTTGTGACCCAAAAAATTAACGGCAATGTCTGAATACGACGACCTGAAGTTTGGCCGGTGAAGACGATGAAGCGGATGAGTCTCTCTGAACGGTTCTAGAATTGAAAAAATCTAAAGCTTTTATTTGTTTTTGTTTTTTTTGTTTTTATTTGAAACTAATACAAAATTTAATTTATAAAATAATTTGAAAAGGATAGAGCTAATTCTTTGTAGCAGTTGTTGAAAAAAGGCATTATTGTAGTTCTTGTAAAAAAAGTGCTCTAGTTATCAGCCAAAGAATTATTTAACTTACTCCTTGCGCTCGTGATCAGAGCAAATTTATCTCTACGGATAAAATATCCCAAAAGTACGACGAATCTTCGGCCGCTAATCAACGTCGAGGAAATTGAGAACAGTCGCCGGATATATACAAGTGGGATGCGTGGAAGGCTGTTGAAGCAAAAATCAAGGAGGACATGATGAGCTATTGTATCACCAAGGTGAAGCAACGAGCGTTGGAGCTCCCCTCTGCTCCTTCTGTCAAGTGCTTTTGGTGACGGCCGACAGAAATAAATCTGAACAAAATCTTATGTTAAGAAAAATAATAATGGATTGTTCATATAGAACTCGAAGTGCCATGCTATTATCACTTATTATTCATATTCGATATGGCAAAGGCATAATTTTCTTCTTTTTTCAAATAAATATTCATTGGCGCCAAACGAATTCGTAGTATAATATGGATAATGGATAATATTTTTATCCATTTTTTATTGGATCAAATTAGGTAGCGATAATTCCAAGAAATTATATCTTATAACAAGACATTTACCGAACAAGCATAAATTCTTTTGAAGGAAGCTAAAGAGATTGATGAGTCTCTAGGCGAAGGTGTATGAGCTATTGTGTTAGAGATGATAAAGGACCAACGACGATCTTTGAGGATAAGGATAAGGAGTAGGAGGAGCTTTCATTGAAGTAGAGGCTTCTTTGAAGATCGTATGGTGACAAGAGAGAGAATGAGAAAGAAAATCAAGGAGGGAGCACTTAGACATTTCAGCCGAAAGCATCACTAGCTTACGCTCTGACCTGAGTAGCATGGGGCACGTGGAATCCCGTGTGAATCAGTAAGGACCACCTTGCAAGGCTAAATACTCATGTGTAACCGATAACGAAGTAGTACCGTGAGGGAAAGGTGATATCGTGATTTTCTCTTCTATCTATATACAATTTCCTAGTCATTTCTTATTTTTGGTTTCATATAATAAAATAATTATATATATCTGAAACCTAACATAAAAAATATGTGTCGTGCGTACGAAATAAGAAAAGGTGCACTCGCACGTGTTTAAAGAACATGCACGCATGCATGCGCTTGTGCGTTTAAAGAACATGTGCGCATGCGCACACGTTTTACCCTAACCCTAACTTCGGTATGGTCTTTTGTTGAAATAGCCTTACTTTTTCTTTTTTATTTATCGTGAAAATGTGGATCATTACGTATAGTAATAGGGTTGGAATTGGAATCATCATATTTGTGTTTCTGAACGGTCTTAGAATTTAAGCGGCGACGACTGACGATGACGACATGATTGAAAAACTCAAAGCTCTGATGTCATGAAACAAAACAACAATATTCATTTTATTAATGGATGATACAATCAGAAATATTGATTGTATTGATAAATTATAAAAAAAATATACAACTATGATTGTATATATAGATGGAGAACATATCCATATCTGTATAAGAGAATTAATTTGTATTCATATAAGAAAAAATGTATCCATATAGAAGATAAATAAAGATAGACTTGAATCTAATACTAAATATGATCATATCTTAACATATTTTATACTAGTTTATACTTAAATATCGTCTATCATGAACAATCGCATGTTTGTAATTGGTTATCTACACACTTGTCTTCACGATCCCAGTTTTGATCTCACTCAAATTCTATATCCACGGAAAAAGAAAGTTTTCAATTGCTAAACTATTATCATAGTTATAGATGCTTGAATGTCACTTTGAATGTTGTAGTCAGGAAAATAATTTAAGTTAAAGATTCTATTTGCAAAGATTCTTGACTAATCTCATGTGAATTATAAATGGTTTCTAAAATCATTTGTCGAAACAATTACTTTTACCTAGGTCCCTCGTATTCTGTAATTTAGGATATGTTGTAAAACTATAAATAGGATATAATGTATGGCTTAATACTTATTTGCCACTATAAATAGGATATGATGTAAAATTATACATGTGGATCCTCCTCTCCATCCCTCCCACCCCACCCCACCCCACTTGGCAATGACTAGACGAGATTGAAATTAGTAGTCTCGTCTAGCCATATAAATGCCCCTCACCATCACCACCATGGGCAATGATCAAGCGAGGCTAAAATACCATTTTTTGGTATTTAACGACGTTTAGCAACACATCGTGCATCGCTAAAATGGAAAATTACTTGTCGCTAAATGTTACAACAACGTCGTTAATGTGCTTACATAACAAACTTTGCCATGTGGACATTAATGTCGCTACTCCACACATGTCGTCGTTATTTATTCGCCATTTTGGCGACAAATAGCGACTAAATTCACGTTGCTAACTTGGTGACATTTTAGCTTTGTGCTATTAAATGTGTACCAATGTTGGTTATTACTTTGCCATAATGATATTCAGCACGTTTTGCTGGTCTACGACTAGTAAATACAGGATCTAGCCAAAATATCGTTGATTATGTCGCTAATGTTCTTATCGACGTAAAATGTGTGATAGCGGCGTATTTTGTTGTCGTTTATCCATAAATTTTGTTAGTGGTGGTAAAACATCATCAATAACTACGTTATACTTTCTTGGTATGATTTATCGAACTATATGCCATGTAAAAGTAATTAATTGTATTCTTCTACAATCTTAGCATTATACATAGTATTAATTGATTAAAAATAAACTTTAGCCCCTAGTTATTTAGAAAATAATTTGGAATCAAATTGATTGTTGAAAATTAAATTGGAAGGAATCTTTCATGGCTAATTTGCAACAAAATATTCTCAAATATAGGCATCTTTGCAACTTGTTACTCACATTAGTTTTTGCAGTAAAAATATGAACATATCACAAATTAAAAGAAAATAAAATAAATAAAATATAAGAAGAAAAAATATTAACCATATATTATGAACTACTGTATTTTTTCATTTTTTTTAATTTTGTCTTCTTATATGTATAAAAAAGAATAATTTATTTTTAGAACTAAAACAGTTTTAAAACTAATTTTTTTTATTATTTTGACTGTCAAACCCACAAGAAATAAAGATATCTAAGTTGTTATGAACCAGATAGTTCAAGACTTAAAATTGAAGTTCAAAATATTTAAGTTACAAATTAGCCTTCTTACATTCCATGTTAAAAGACAAGATAGGATATTTTACTTTAAAAAAAAAAGAATAAGCCCAGGTTAAGGGAGAGAGAGAGATACTGAATTATGAGATAATTCAGACAAACTTCCAGAAAAAAAATGTCACATTTTAGGCTAGGTTTATTGGGATTAAATTGTATATATGGTGATTGGCCCATGTGGCTTAGGTCTAAGTTGATATGTTGATGTATATATATGTAATATCATGATGAATGAAAGACCTAGATTATTCTCTCATACTACTTCTTCACATGGTATCAGAGCATGACGGCTAAGGCACAATTTTTTTCTATAGAGGCAGCAGCGACGATGATTTTTCTCTAAGGCGGTGGCGGCGAGTCACCCTTCGACCGGCGGTATGATGAGCGGTGGCAGCGGCAACAAGGATCGATCCCACCTCCCCATATTACCTTGGTTCTAATGACAATCCGGGTAATATAATTACAAAAGTGGTATTTCGTGGGGAAAATTATGAGGAATGGTTGAGATCTATTCGGCTTTCTCTACAGGTTCAACGAAAATTTGGGTTTATTAACGAGTCTATTGATAAACCCTACGGAGAATGATAAATTGGATAATTAGTATTGTGGCCAATCGATATTGGTGCAATGGATCTTGCACACTATTGATGCTTCGGTGAAGAAAATGATATCCTACTTTGAGGAGGCAAAACCGCTGTGGGATTCGCTCAAGGACCGATTTAGCGTGGGAAATTGTGCTAGAATTCAACAGATTAAACATTCATTGGCAGAGTGTCGCTAAATGAAATCCATGTCTATGGTCGACTACTTCGACCAATTGCAGACTCTTTAGGATGAGTTGGGGACTTATGAACCTATTACGGCATGTAGTTGCGGCAAATGTACGTGTGATATCCTGAAGAAGCTGCAGAAACGGGTTGGTGAGGAGCGGTTTTATCATTTTTTTTATGGGATCAATCAGGAACTCTATGGCAACATCTGCTTGAATTTATTGGCATAAGATTCGTTCCCTACTTTGGCGCGTGCTTATCAATCCATGCTACAGAAGGAACGATTGTGCACGTCCACACAAGTCTCCTCTGAACGGGACGAGGTTATGGCGCTTGTGGTTAAAACTCCTTTTGTTAACCGTGGGCCATCTCGTTTGGATGCTCGGGATAAATCGGCATTTTTTTGCAATTTTTGCAAACGCAACGAACATGAAGAAGCCACTTGCTTCGAAAAATATGGCTTTCCGAATTGGTGGGGGGATAGGCCGAATGGCGGCGGACGAGGGGTTGGTCGCAGACGTGGTGGCAGACACACGGCTGGTGGTGGACGTGAACGGGGTGCGAAGGCGCGTGCGACGGTGGCAGGATATGGCGCGACGGCTGCGGCAAAGATAGGTATGGCAGGTGATGGTGCAGGCGGTGTTCCGGGAATAACTCTGGACTAATGGCAATAACTTATGTAAACCTCCTCACCCAAAATTAGGCCTACTTGACTAGATAGTGAAATTAGGGCTAGTTGAAAACTAATTAGAATTTAGAACACAGCATTTTTATTTAATTATGCACTATTGATATCATGTAGCGCACCTTACCATTGCTTCGATAATTGGGGCACCTCGCTAGCCACTAATTTCCTTTAAACTTTACAACCTTGTCCTAGACATGACCGTCCACCATTGTGACCTTTGCGTAACTTATAATTATGCTCTCTGGTGCTACATTTTAGTCGCACAATAAACGTCGTGGACGTTATTTCCTAATTCTAAATAAAATATGACTTTGTACCCTTGTGCATTCCAATCAAAATTGGAGCCACAATCTTGACCGTTTTATGCATCCTGAATTTTTATTAATATTCTACACTGTACCCTCTATGTCTCTGACACTTGTGTCCCACCTAATTTTATTCCCATGTACTTCTAATTAATTCCAGAATATCGTGCGCACTATTATTAATTAATTAAAATCTAATTTTTGCCTTTGTGCAATTTTCTAATTGTTGGGCATTTTTTATGTAAAAAGTGCATTGAGGTATCCCCATCATTAGACAATTCATGAAGAAATCCAACTTTCCCCTTCATAGAAATTTTTTTCATAATTTTTCGGAATTTGCAACGCGCACATCGTCCCCCATTTAAATTCAAGCCTTGTATTTAACTAATGCAAATTAAAGCCCTCCGAACACCCCATGTGAGCCCAAGTGTCACGCCCCAGTCCCAAAACACCTTGGGACCGGACGCGTGATAATGGCCAGCAGTACGCACCGATGGACCAACTCAATATAATGGATCCATCAGGGCATACTTAAGCTGTAAAACAAGTCTACGACAATCATGGTACAACTAATCTCATCCATACAAGATATAAAATATGATCCACAGAATAATAAAGAATGTAAATCATCATCTAGTCTCACAAAGTACTTCGGGGAACAACCCGAAAAATATCTAGTACAATGGTTCATCTGACCAGAATATAAAAGACTGAAATAAATAATAAAAGCTGAGCATAAACATGGATGCTCAAGAGAAGTCTTCGTCTAAGACCTCGCCCTCGGATGGTGGTACTGCTCCTGGATCAGCTCCTGCTCCGGTCCCGTAGATCTCGGGATAAACCTCGTCTGCAAAATCTGGGGACAAAAATCCGGATCCAGGTCCTCAGGGGACATAGTAAGGTACAAGAAAGCTCATGCCAATAAATAAATAACAGTGCAGCAAATAAATAACTAAATGAAACAGTGGGGTAAATATGTAACCATCTAAGTGAAAATGCAAGTGAGAGCATCACTAGTCTCAGGCTGAGCCACTACAAGCTCTGTGTCGGGGAGCCGGTAGCGGTAATAACCGGTAGTGGGTCTAGCTCTGCTACGAGAGTCTACGACCTCTCAATAATAGAAGATATATATATGTAACAGCCTGTAGCCTGTGTGTCTCTCCCCACCCAATGTAACCACGCATATCATGACCATAACGTCTCATGCCCATGTCAAGCGCGATCATAGCTAAATGCAACCAGTCATATAGTATCTAAGAATATAATGTCCATGTCCTGTATCCTATACAGAATCACCGCGAATATCTCGGGAAAATCCTGTCTCATGAATAGTGTCAAGTGTCCTGGGTCATAGGGTACTTGATAAGACAAGTACGAGAATATAAAGTGACACGGATGTCCATCTCTAGATGACCGTACCCAACACTGCGTACAGTGTCGGCACCCGACTGATAATCGGACGCTAAGTACGTCACACGGTCCTAGGTTAAGCATGTACAGTAATATGATAAAGCAAGGAAAATATATATAAAGACTGCAAAGTTTGGCAAGGTACACTTGCCTGATGTCTGGGTATCAACAACTGTCCCTGTATCAATGGATCCGGTAGGTACTACTCCAAAAGCTGTAACAAACATCACCAATAGTCTCAGAAGGTGCCAAATAGCTAGAAATGCATGTCCTTACGTTCAATTTGGACACAGGGGCAAAAAGGTCATTTTCGGATTAAAGCGGGGTCCACATGTGGGCTACTTTGTACCGAAAAGCGTGTCAGGGTCAAAGGTCTCCAAATTCTGCAAACTCAGTGTCTACAAGTCAGGAACGATGATACAAACCCAACGGAACTTCCAAAATTGGATTCCGATGAGCCGATCTCAAAATCACCCGTCAAGTGGAGCCTGTGGGGCCCACGATACGTGATTTTGTCAACGTTCTCGGAATCGGACCAAACTTGAGTCATAGGACCAGCATATTGGTACGAGTCCGATGGCGCAAGTTTCGTCTCGATCCGACGTGTGTACACAAAGTTACAGCGCGTTCCAGAAAGGACGGATACGGGGTGTCGTCGGCGGATACGCGTTGATTCCGGGGTGCACGCACCTCCGAATCGACTTCTGCGAAATCCCACACGACCGTATCAACGTCGCGCATAGTTCGGTAAAGACCGCGTGCGACCAAGTCGTCCCGTCTGGCGGGGCGACTCAGTTCTGGGGTGAAACGGGGCGTTGTTTTTCTTGTTTTTGGATCGCGGTGTGCGATCACCACAGGACACGATGCTCCGAGCGAATTGCACGGGCACCGAGAGGGTTACACAGTCTACGTGTAGCAACTGATGGAATTGAAATTGGAGTTGCGATGAGGGTAAAAATAGTACCTGAACCGAGCTCCAAAATCTGAGTTCTGCGTGTCCGTGGGTCGACTCGTCTCCTGGATCAGAGTTTCTGCGTCCTCGTGTCTGAGGCGAGTCAGAACTTAGGGCTCTGTCTGCGGATAGCTTCACCGGGGGTCAGCCTCGAGGTCGGCTAGGACTTCGGTGATCAGCCGCTGACGGAGGCTCCGCTCTGCACAGTCGGCTAGGGCTTCCGCGCTTGGGACGATCGGGTGGAGGGATGGCTGAGTCGAGGTGGTGAGGGGAGTCGGTACTGGGTTCAGTCGAAGGAGGCGGTGGCTGAGGGCTCTACGCGGGGGGGTCGTCGACCGAGAGTCGTCGACCTAACTGCTGGGTTCGCGGCGGAGACGGAGAAGGGGGAGTCGGTCTGGGCGAACTCGGCGGCGGGGTTTTAGGTGATGGGAAGCGGCGGCGTCGCGGATCAGCTACTGGGCAGAGCAGCCAGGTGATCATCGGCGACTTGATGGCGGCGGAAGCTTAGGGTTTAGGGGATGGCGAGGCACGGACGCCGAGGAGGCACTATATAGGCTGCTACAAGAGCCTTCGGCGAAGAAATCCTAGGGTTTTCACACGGTTTGGATCCGGGTCGGGTTCGGCTTGGATCCAACCCGACCCGAACGCTGGGTTTGGTTTGGTCTAGCCTGGATTTTGTTCAACTTGGGTCTGGTTCACTCTCTATAGCTTTTGGTCCTCGATTCGTTGCTCCGGTGTCCAATAAATTCACCGAAAAATGCCATGCGTCCGGTTCTCCATTATACACAATAAATTTTTACTTCAGAATAATTTAACACCCATAAACTGCCCGTAAAATTCTTTAACTCCTAAACACCTCGGTTCTTCATCCAAAATCCCGAAAACATCCAGGAAAATTATATTAAAAATTATCTGAAAAATAGGGTGTTTACAATCTTCCCTCCTTAAAAGGATTGCGTCCTCGCAATCAAAGAATAAACTACTCAAGAAAGAGTTATGGAAATACAAGGTTGCTTAGTTTACAACTGTCTCCTCAAACAGGTGGGGGTAACGCTGGCGCATACTATCTTCTCGTTCCCAAGTCGATTCTCCAGGGGAATGATGTTTCCATGCTACTCGGACCAGTCTGATTGTCTGTCCTCGCAATGTCTTCTCACTGACGTCGAGAATGCCAACCGGTTGTTCTTTATATCTCAAGCTTGGGCCCACTGCGATCTCTGAATGATCGACTACGTGACTTGGGTCGGTCACGTACCTGCGCAGCTGTGAGACGTGGAATACGTCATGCACTCCCTCTAAGGATGGAGGTAATGCAAGCCGATAAGCCACCTCACCAACACGCTCGAGGATGTCAAATGGCCCAATATACCTTGGGCTCAGCTTGCCTCTGCTCCCGAATCTGATAGTACCACGAGTAGGCGAAATCCTCAAGAATACGTGATCTTCTTCTTTGAACTCTAGGGGACGTCTATGCGTATCTGTCCAATGCTTCTGTCGGTCCTGAGCTGCTCGTAGATGATTCTGAATCTGCTTCACCTTCTCCACTGTTTATGTGACCAATTCTGGTCCCAGTATCTGACGTTCACCGACGTCACTCCAGCATGTAGGTGACCTGCACTTCCTTCCGTATAAAGCTTCAAATGGTGCTATCTGAATGCTGGCCTGATAACTGTTGTTGTAGGAGAACTCTACTAAGTGTAGATGATCTTCCCAAGATCCTCCAAAGTCTAGCATACATGATCGCAACATGTCCTCCAATATCTGAATGGTGCACTCCGATTGGCCATCTGTCTGCGGGCGGTACGCCGTGCTGAACTTGAGTCTGGTGCCCAAACTCTCTTGCATGCTTCTCCAGAAATGAGATATAATTCTCGAATCTCGATCCGATACAATACTAACAGGCACTCCATGTAATTTGACAATTTGTCGCATATACATGTCGGCTAGTACCTCTGTAGACTGCCCAACTCTAAATGGCAAAAAGTGTACCAATTTAGTGAGTCGGTCCACAATAACCCATACTGCATCTCTTCCGCTGGGGCTCCTTGGGAATCCTGTGACAAAATCCATCGTGATGTGCTCCCACTTCCATTCTGGTATAGGAAGCGGCTGTAACATACCTGCAGTCCTCTGATGTTCTGCCTTCACTTGCTGGCAGACTAAGCATTTGGCCACAAATCTTGCGATCTCTCTCTTCATTCCATGCCACCAGTAGTACTGTCTCAAGTCTCGATACATCTTGGTTCCTCCTGGGTGAACAGAGTACATAGAGCTATGTGCTTCAGTCATTAGCTCCTGTTCAATTCTCCATTTGGAACATACAGGCGGTTTCCAAACCTCAATGTTTCGTCTTCGTGGATGCGAAGTCCTGTCTGCAGGCCAGCTTCTGTCCTCTCCTTGAGTCTTCGGAATCTAGCATCGGTAGGCAATGCCTCTTTAATCTTCTCTACGAGTGATGACTGAATCTCAAGATTAGCCATCAATCCATTCTGTCCCAGTAAGACGACCTCTATCTGTAGCTCCTGCAAATCTCTCAATAACTCGGGCTGCATCGTCAAGAAATAAGTCATAGGCTTCCTGCTGAGTGCGTCTGCAATGACATTCGCCTTTCCCGGATGATACTGCAGATCTATGTCAAAATCTACCATCAGTTCCAGCCAGCGTCTCTGTCTCATGTTAAGCTCCTTCTGAGTATACACATACTTCAGACTCTTGTGATCAGTAAAGATTTCGACCCTCTCTCCATAAAGATAGTGCCTCCATATCTTTAATGCAAATATAACTGCTGCTAGCTCCAGATCATGTGTTGGGTAGTTCTTCTCGTGGACCTTCAACTGTCTCGACGCATAAGCAATGACTTTGCCATGTTGCATCAAAACACATCCTAGTCCGCTGCCTGATGCATCACTGTAAACAACAAAACCTCCTGACCCTGAAGGAAGAGTCAAGACAGGTGCTATTGTTAATCTTCTCTTCAGTTCTTCAAAAGCCTTCTGGCAGTCTTCTGTCCATATAAACTCCTGGTCCTTACGTGTAAGCTTCGTCATCGGTTCTGCAATCCTCGAGAAATTCTCTACAAACCTTCGGTAATATCCCGCAAGTCCGAGAAAACTTCTCACCTCTGCAACTGATGTGGGTGTAGGCCAAGTCTCTATTGCCGCAACTTTCTCTGGATCTACTGAAAGTCCTTCTCCTGATATGATGTGTCCCAAGAAAGGTACTTTGTCCATACAGAACTCACACTTACTAAGTTTAGCATATAACTTCTCCTGCCTCAAGGTCTCTAACACGATTCTAAGATGTTCCTCGTGCTCTTCATAGTTCTTGGAATATATGAGAATGTCATCAATGAACACCACTACGAATTTATCCAAGAACTGATGGAAGACTCTGTTCATTAAGCTCATAAACACTGCTGGTGCATTGGTTAAACCAAACGGCATCACCAAGAACTCATAATGCCCATACTTCGTCCTGAAAGCTGTCTTCGGGATGTCTTCCTTCCTCACCTTGATCTGATGATAGCCAGATCTAAGATCAATCTTCGAGAATACCCTTGCACCACTCAATTGATCGAATAGATCATCAATGCGTGGTAAGGGATACCTGTTCTTGATGGTGACAGCATTTAGTGCCCGGTAATCAATGCACAATCGTACTGTTCCATCCTTCTTCGGCACAAATAATATGGGTGCTCCCCAAGGTGAAACGCTGGGCCGAATGAATCCCTTCTCCAAAAGATCATCAACCTGTTCTTTCAACTCCACTAACTCCTTAGGTGCTAGCCGATAAACTGATGAAGTGATAGGCTCTGCTCCTGGGGTTAAGTCTATTGTGAATTCTATTTCCCGATCAGGTGGTAAACCTGGAAGGTCATCAGGAAATACATCCACAAACTCAGAGATGACTCTTGGGTAACCTGTCTCCTCTTCAACAGGTAATACCCGAAGAGTAGGCTGAACTCCTTGCTCTACTGCTCCTCGAAGAAACTCAAATTCTGGATGTCCAGGCGGTCTAAATATAACCCGCCCAAGTCGGCAATCAAGAGTCGCATGGTACTGACTTAACCAGTCCATACCAAGTACGACATCATAGTCCGGCATAAAAAAGATCAGAAATTGAGCTCGCATTTCTCGGCCACCTACGACTACTGAACATGATATACAGACGTCACTAACCGGAATAATTCCACCTCCCGTAAGAATCCTCTTCATCTTCGGGAGGGGTGCAGTAGCTACTCTATGGGTGGCAACAAAGCTAGCTGCTATAAATGAATGCGATGCTCCAGAATCAAATAATGCTACAGCTGGTAATGAAGCTACTAAAATAGTACCTGCGATGACCTCGCCTGCTGTAGCCTCCTGCTCAACAGCTAAGGTGAATGCCTGGCCTCGACCTTGTGCTGGTCCTCTCTGCTGCTGCTGCTGCTGAAATAGGGCTGCCTGCGATGCCAGTGGTGGTCTCTGCTGGTAGCCTCCTGTAGCTGGTGGTCTGACTCCTCCAGCTCCTGTCTGCTGTGCCCCTACTGCTCATGTAGCTGGTCGTGGTGCAGGTAAAGCTAGTCTCTGTGCTCCGTCTCTGCGTTCAGAACAGTCCCTAGAAAAGTGCTGGTTGGATCCGCAGCTCAGACAGAGTCCCAACTTACGTCTGCACTCCTTCTCAATGTGTCCTACTTGGCCGCAGTGGTGACAAGTAGGAAGAGGTCTGTCCCTATTTGCTGATCTCTCCGGTATACTCCTCTGGAATCGTTTCGCAGAATCCCTTGGTGCTGTCTTGGATGGTACGGATGGGTTTGGCCTTTTCAGATTCGATTCCCTTCTAGTGACGCGCTCCATGCGTCGTGCTGCTGCAAGGACCTCAGTATAAGATGTAGGTGCGACTGAGCCAATCAATCTCTGAAGCTCGAACTTCAGTCCATCAAAGAACTTTTCAGCTTTCTCCTCCTCTGTCGAGATCAATGTCGGAGCGAAGTGACTTAGGCGTATAAACTCCGCGTTGTATTCCTCTACTGTCATACTGCCTTGGATGAGGCGGTTGAACTTGTCTCTGAGCTCTGATCGTGCAACTGCCGGAATGTACATCTCTTGGAAGAGTCTGGAGAACTCTTTCCAAGTAACTCGGTCCTGTCCGAGCCTTCTTTCTTCTGCTAACCACCAGTGGTGCGCATTATCAGTTAACTGCATTCTGACTGCAGTCATCCACTTCTCTCTTGGAAGTTCAGCGGCTTCCAGCTGATGCTGAATGTTTGTGAGCCACTCATGAACTTCCGTTGGCCCTTCTTTACCAGAAAATGTGCGAGGCTTGAGATGACGGAAGTCGGTGATAGATCCCGTCGATGTTCGTCTCGCTGGCGGATTTGCCTGCTCCAATACGGATACCAGGCTGGTCCTCAGATACTCGGCCTCCTGTCGATGGGCCTCTTGCTGAATCTGCTGCTGGGCTTGCATCATGGCATACATCATCTGGAACATCTGTTGCCCGTCCATAGCTTGTCCTGGTGGGAAAGCTGGCATCTGGGGAGTGAACTGTGGTGGAGATGGGATGTCATCTCTCCGGAACCTTGGATTAGGCTGACCGGTTTGATCGCTCTGCGATGCTTGTCCTCCACTTCCAGGGGTCACTCCATCTCCATAAGTAACCACAGCGTCGTGTGGCGTATCCAAAGGAATCTCGTCTCCGTTCCTGGGATCCATTTATCTGCAATCAAAATATAACTGTAAGAATGCTCAGAGGAATCAATACAGGATGCAATTCAAGCAACAATTTCGAGTTCGATATAGAGTTCAACAAATGGTTAAATAATGGATGAGATCCTATGATTTATACTATCCTTAGGGCAGGCTGGTTCGGTCCCTAAGTTGAAACCGAACTATTTAGTCGTAGACCTGCATGGGCCACCACAAAAACCATGTCACGCCCCAGTCCCAAAACACCTTGGGACTGGACGCGTGATAATGGCCAGCAGTACGCACCGATGGACCAACTCAATATAATGGATCCATCAGGGCATACTTAAGCTGTAAAATAAGTCTACGACAATCATGGTACAACTAATCTCATCCATACAAGATATAAAATATGATCCACAGAATAATAAAGAATGTAAATCATCATCTAGTCTCACAAAGTACTTCGGGGAACAACCCGAAAAATATCTAGTACAATGGTTCATCTGACCAGAATATAAAAGACTGAAATAAATAATAAAAGCTGAGCATAAACATGGATGCTCAAGAGAAGTCTTCGGCTAAGACCTCGCCCTCGGATGGTGGTACTGCTCCTGGATCAGCTCCTGCTCCGGTCCCGTAGATCTCGGGATAAACCTCGTCTGCAAAATCTGGGGACAAAAATCCGGATCCAGGTCCTCAGGGGACATAGCAAGGTACAAGAGAGCTCATGCCAATAAATAAATAACAGTGCAGCAAATAAATAACTAAATGAAACAGTGGGGTAAATATGTAACCATCTAAGTGAAAATGCAAGTGAGAGCATCACTAGTCTCAGGCTGAGCCACTACAAGCTCTGTGTCGGGGAGCCGGTAGCGGTAATAACCGGTAGTGGGTCTAGCTCTGCTACGAGAGTCTACGACCTCTCAATAATAGAAGATATATATATGTAACAGCCTGTAGCCTGTGTGTCTCTTCCCACCCAATGTAACCACGCATATCATGACCATAACGTCTCATGCCCATGTCAAGCGCGATCATAGCTAAATGCAACCAGTCATATAGTATCTAAGAATATAATGTCCATGTCCTGTATCCTATACAGAATCACCGCGAATATCTCGGGAAAATCCTGTCTTATGAATAGTGTCAAGTATCCTGGGTCATAGGGTACTTGATAAGACAAGTACGAGAATATAAAGTGACACGGATGTCCATCTCTAGATGACCGTACCCAACACTGCGTACAGTGTCGGCACCCGACTGATAATCGGACGCTAAGTACGTCACACGGTCCTAGGTTAAGCATGTACAGTAATATGATAAAGCAAGAAAAATATATATAAAGACTGCAAAGTTTGGCAAGGTACACTTGCCTGATGTCTGGGTATCAACAACTGTCCCTGTATCAATGGATCCGGTAGGTACTACTCCAAAAGCTGTAACAAACATCACCAATAGTCTCAGAAGGTGCCAAATAGCTAGAAATGCCTGTCCTTACGTCCAATTTGGACACAGGGACAAAAAGGTCATTTTCGGATTAAAGCGGGGTCCACATGTGGGCCACTTTGCACTGAAAAGCGTGTCAGGATCAAAGGTCTCCAAATTCTGCAAACTCAGTGTCTACAAGTCAGGAACGATGATACGAACCCAACGAAACTTCCAAAATTGGATTCCGATGAGCCGATCTCAAAATCACCAGTCAAGTGGAGCCTGTGGGGCCCATGATACGTGATTTTGTCAACGTTCTCAGAATTGGACCAAACTTGGGTCATAGGACCAGCATATTGCTATGAGTCCGATGGCGCAAGTTTCGTCTCGATCCGACGTGTGTACACAAAGTTACAGCGCGTTCTAGAAAGGACGGATACGGGGTGTCGTCGGCGGATACGCGTTGATTCCGGGGTGCACGCACCTCCGAATCGACTTCTGCGAAATCCTACACGACCGTATCAATGTCGCGCACAGTTCGGTAAAGACCGCGTGCGACCAAGTCGTCCCGTCTGGCGGGGCGACTCAGTTCTGGGATGAAATGGGGCATTATTTTTCCTGTTTTTGGATCGCGGTGTGCGATCACCACAGGACGCGATGCTCCGAGCGAATTGCACGGGCACCGAGAGGGTTACACAGTCTACGCATAGCAACTGACGGAATTGAAATTGGAGTTGCGATGAGGGTGAAAACAGTACCTGAACCAAGCTCCAAAATCTGAGTTCTGCGTGTCCGTAGGTCGACTCGTCTCCTGGATCAGAGTTTTTGCGTCCTCGTGTCCGAGGCGAGTCAGAACTTAGGGCTCTGTCTGCGGATGGCTTCGCCGGGGGTCAGCCTCGAGGTCGGCTAGGACTTCGGTGATCAGCCGCTGACGGAGGCTCCGCTCTGCACAGTCGGCTAGGGCTTCCGCGCTTGGGACGATCGGGTGGAGGGATGGCTGAGTCGAGGTGGTGAGGGGAGCCGGCACTGGGTTCAGTCGAAGGAGGCGGTGGCTGAGGGCTCTACGCGGGGGGGTCGTCGACCGAGAGTCGTCGACCTAACTGCTGGGTTCGCGGCGGAGGACGGAGAAGGGGGAGTCGGTCTGGGCGAACTCGGCGGCGGGGTTTTAGGTGATGGGAAGCGGCGGCGTCGCGGATCAGCTACTGGGCGGAGCAGCCAGGTGATCGTCGGCGACTTGATGGCGGCGGAAGCTTAGGGTTTAGGGGATGGCAAGGCATGGACGCCGAGGAGGCACTATATAGGCTGCTACAGGAGCCTTCGGCGGAGAAATCCTAGGGTTTCCACACGGTTTGGATCCGGGTCGGGTTCGGCTTGGATCCAACCCGACCCGAACGCTGGGTTTGGTTTGGTCTAGCCTGGATTTTGTTCAACTTGGGTCTGGTTCACTCTCTATAGCTTTTGGTCCTCGATTCGTTGCTCTGGTGTCCAATAAATTCACCGAAAAATGCCATGCGTCCGGTTCTCCATTATACACAATAAATTTTTACTTTCAGAATAATTTAACACCCATAAACTGCCCGTAAAATTCTTTAACTCCTAAACACCTCGGTTCTTCATCCAAAATCCCGAAAACATCCGGAAAAATTATATTAAAAATTATCTGAAAAATAGGGTGTTTACACCAAGGCCCATCCCAAAGAGGATGCTGACCAAGGTCAACCTTTCCTAGGTCAAACCAACCTCCTCCATGTGTATATAATATATTTTTCTTACTTTTTCCTTTTCTATTTTTTTCTAAACCTAAATTACACCAGCCGACCCCCCCCCCAACTCTTGTTCTTCTTTTTCCTCCATCCCATAAGCGGAGCCCCGACCCCCGGAGCAACCGTGCCGTCCACCACGACCTGGACCGGAGCTCCGCCGGCCCCTCTCTATCCAGACCAGCTCTTAGTCGACCACCTCGCCACCACTGTCACCGGTCACCACCGCCGAGCCGCTCCGGATCCTCCTCCACATCCTCCCTCAACCACCGCCACGACCTCCCAGTCCTCCGCCTCAACACGACGACCAACCCACGGCCGTCCCTGAACACCCGTCGAGCCGCTGACCGCCTAAGAACACCCCACAGTCACCTCCTCCTCCTCGACAGAGTCGACACGACGGCCACGACCCCGCTGCACATCCTGACCCCGCCTGAGTCTCCCTCTCGTCTACTTCACCTCCACCACTTCTCCTCCCTAAAACTGAGCCTCCTCTCTACTCAACCACCTCCTTGGCCGGACTAGACCACGATGCCACCCTGTTGTTATCTCCCTGTCCACCGCCATCCGGCCAGACCCGTCCCCATGGCCGGAGCAGCATCGGAATACCCCTCATGTACCACGATACCCTGAGCTCCTCCTCCTCTTCCATCATCCTCCACCACCTCTTCACCCTCGTCCTTCTCTTCCCCGCTGACCTGAGCCGGCCACGATGTAAACACCCTAAATTTCAGAAATAAGATTTATAAAATTTTCCCTATTTTTGGTATTTTTCTGGAATTTATCACTGAGGTTTGTGGGTTGAATAATTTTAAGTGTGGCTTAATGGAGTCAAAATATTCTGGAAGTAAAAAATTTATTTTGTATAATGGAGAACCGGACGCACGGCAATTTTCGGTGAATTTATTGGACACCGGAGCAACGTATCAAGGACCTTTAACTATTGGATATAAAAACCAAACCAAACCAAACCTGGCTGAACCAAAACAACATATTGGGTCGGGTCGGGTCGGATCCGAGCCAAACCCGACCCGGACCCGAAATCCAATTGGAAACCCTAACTTGCCGGATTTACTGTAGCCCTATTTAATCCCCGCCTCGACATCCGTGCCCAGCCCCTCTGTCCCTCATCTCCGCCGCACCCAGCTACCTCGCCCCTGACCCGTCGAACTCCGACCGCCACCGGCACCCTCATCTCCGCCAGGCCGCCCGTCGAACTACTCGACAGAACCCAACCACCCTCAACCCGTTGATCCGCCCCGATCGACGCCGCCGTTCCTCCCCCGAACTCCTCCACCTCGCTGCTGCCGCCAGGCCGCCGCACGACCCCTGCCCGTCGATCCCCCGAACCCTGCACCCTGCTCCTCCCCGTCCGGCTGACCGACCAGCCGACTTCGACCCAGAGTTCCCTCTCCGGTCCCGTCGGTGCAGCCCCTACTCCGGCTGTGCACAGCGTCCCCCGTCCGGCGGCGCTGACCCCGACTCCACCGCTTCGCCGGCGCAGCAGTGCCCTAGCACGGACGCGTCCGTTCTCGAACACGAACAGCACATCGGACACGGACGCAGGACACGAAGGAGACTCTCGGACACGTGAATCTCAGCATTCACGGGCCCTGTTCAGGTATCGTTTTCTCTCAAACCGTAGCTTCGTTTTAATTTCTGTCAGTTGCTATGCGTAGACTGTATACCCCTCTCGGTGCCCGTGCAACTCGCTCGGTGCAGCGCATCCTGTAGTGATCGTACACCGCGATCCAAAACAGGAAAAAACAACGCCCTATTTCACCTCGGAACTGAGTCCGCCCCGCCAATCGGGACGACTTGGTCGCACGCGGTCTTTACCAAACTGTGCGCGACATTGATACGGTCGTGTGGGTTTTCGCAGAAGTCGATTCGGAGGTGCGTGCACCCCGGAATCAATGCGTATCCGCCGACGACACCCCGTATCCGTTGATCCTGAAACACGCTGTAACTTCGTGTATACACGTCGGATCGAGACGAAACTTGCGCCATCGGATCCGTAGTAATACGCTGGTCCTGTGAGCCAAGTTTGGTTCGATTCTGAGGACATTGACAAAATCGCGTATCGTGGGCCCCACCGGCTCCACTTGACGGGTGATTTTGTGACCGGCTCATCGGAATCCAATTCTGGAAGTTCCGTTGGGTTCGTATCATCGTTCCTGACTTGTAGACACTGAGTTTGCGGAATTTGGAGACCCTTGACCCTGACGCACTTTTCGGTGCAAAGTGGGCCCACATATGGAACCCGCTTTGGCCCAAAAATGACCTTTTTGCCCCTGTGTCCAAATTGGACGTAAGGACAGGCATTTCCAGCTATTTGACATCTTCTGAGACTGTTGGTGATATTTATTACAGCTTTTGGAGTAGTTCCCACCGGATCCACGGATACCAGGACAGTTGTTGATATTCGGACATCAGGCAAGTGTACCTTGCCAAACTCTGCAGTTTAGTTATCTATTTTCCTTGTTTTATATATATTGCTGTGCATGCTCAACCTAGGACCGTGTGACGTACTTAGCGTCCGATTATCAGTCGGGTGCCGACACTGTACGCAGTGTTGGGTACGGTCATCTAGAGATGGACATCCGTGACACTTTATATTCTCGTACTTGTCTTATCAAGTACCATATGACCCAGGACACTTGACACTATTCATGAGACAGGATTTTCCCGAGATATTCGTGGTGATTCTGTATAGGATACAGGACATGGACATTATATTATTAGATACTTATGACTGGTTGCATTTAGCTATGATCGCGCTTGACATGGGCATGAGACGTTGTGGTCATGATTTGCGTGGTTACATTGGGTGGGGAGAGACACACAGGCTACAGGCTGTATTTATGTATATCTTCTATTATTGAGAGGTCGTAGACTCTCGTAGCAGAGTCTGACCCACTACCGGTTATTACCGCTACCGGCTCCCCGACACAGAGCTTGTAGTGGCTCAGCCTGAGACTAGTGATGCTCTCACTTGCATTTACACTTAGATGGTTACATATTTACCCCATTGCTCATTTAGTTATTTATTTGCTGCACTGCTTATCTGTATTTATTGGCATGAGCTTTCTTGTACCTTGCTATGTCCCCTGAGGACCTGGATCCGGATTTTTGTCCCCAGATTTTGCAGACGTGGTTTATCCCGAGATCTACGGGACTGGAGCAGGAGCTGATCCAGGAGTTGTACCACCATCCGAGGACGAGGTCTTAGCTGAAGACTTCTCTTGAGCATCCTTGTTTATGCTCAGCTTTTATTATTTATTTCAGTCTTTTATATTCTGTCAGATGAACCATTGTACTAGATATTTATCGGGTTTTTTCCCCGAAGTACTTTGTGAGACTTGCTGATGATTTACATTCTTTATTTATTCTGTGGATCATATTTTATATCTTGTGTGGATGAGATTAGTTGTGCCATGATTGTCGTAGACTTGTTTTACAGCTTAAGTATGCCCTGATGGATCCATTATATTGAGTTGGTCCATCGGTGCGTACTGCTGGCCGTTGCCACGCGTCTGGTCCCACGGTATTTTGGGACTGGGGCGTGACATGGTTTTTGTGGTGGCCCATGCAGGTCTACGACAAATAGTTCGGTTTCAACTTAGGGACCGGACCAGCCTGCCCTAAGGACAGTATAAACTATAGGATCTCATCCATCATTTAACCAGTTGTTGAACTCTATATCGACCTCGAATTTTGTTACTTGAACTGCATCCTGTATTGATTCCTCTGAGCGTTCTCATAGTTTATCTTTTGATTGCAGAGCAATGGATTCCGGGAACAGAGATGATATCCCTTTGGAGACACCACACGACGCTGTGGTTACTTATGGAGACGAAGTGACACCAGGGGATGGTGGACAAGCATCGCAGAGTGATCAAACCGGGCAGCCTAATCCAAGGTTCCGGAGAGATGATATTCCACCACCACCTCAGTTCACTCCCCAGATGCCAGTATTCCCGTCAGGACAAGCCATGGACGGACAGCAAATGTTCCAGATGATGTATGCTATGATGCAAGCACAGCAGCAAGTTCAGCAAGAGGCTCATCGGCAGGAGGCCGAGTATCTGAGGACCAGCCTGGTATCCGCAATGGAGCAGGCAAATCCGGCAGCGAGGAGAACATCGACGGGATCTATCACCGATTTCCGTCATCTCAAGCCTCGCACGTTTTTCGGTAAAGAAGGGCCAACGGAAGTTCATGAGTGGCTCACCAACATTCAGCATCAGTTGGAAGCCGCTGAACTTCCAAGAGAGAAGTGGATGACTGCAGTCAGAATGCAGTTGACTGATAATGCGCATCACTGGTGGTTAGCAGAAGAAAGGAGGCTTGGACAGGACCGAGTCACATGGGAAGAGTTCTCCAGACTCTTCCAAGAGATGTACATTCCAGCCATTGCACGGTCAGAGCTCAGAGACAGGTTCAACCGCCTTATCCAAGGCAGCATGTCAGTAGAGGAATACAATGCGGAATTTATTCGCCTGAGCCGCTTTGCCCCAACACTGATTTCAACGGAGGAAGAAAAAGCAGAGAAGTTCTTTGACGGCTTGAAGTTCGAACTTCAGAAAGTGATTGGAACGGTAGCACCTACCTCTTATACCGATGTCCTTGCAGCAGCCCGACGCTTGGAGCGCGTCACCAGGAGGGAATCTAATTTGAAGAGGCCTATCACATCAGCACCATCCAGGCCAGCACAGGGGGATTCAGCAAAGCGAGCCCAAAGGGGTATGCCAGATAGAGCAGCACAGAGAGACAGACCCCTTCCTACTTGTCACCACTGCGGCAAGGTAGGACACATTGAGAAGGAATGCAGGTGTAAGTTGGGACTGTGTTTGAGCTGCGGATCCAACCAGCACTTTTCCAGGGACTGTACTGAGCGCCGGGACGGAGCACCAAGACTAGCATTACCTGCACCACGACCAGCTTATCCAGCAGCAGGAGGCCAGCAGACAGGAGTTGGTGGGGTCAGACCACCAGCCCCAGGAGGGAATCAGCAGAGACCACCACTGGCACCACAGGCAGCCTTATTTCAGCAGGCTCAGCAGCAGCAGAGAGGTCCAGCTCAGGGACGGGCACTGGCATTCCCACTAGCTGTTGAGGAGGAGGCTACAGCAGGCGAAGTCATCGCAGGTACTATTTTAGTAGCTTTATTACCTGCTGTAGTTTTATTTGATTCTGGAGCATCGCATTCATTTATAGCAGCTAGCTTTGTAGCCACCCATAGAGTAGCTACCGCACCCCTCCCGAAGATGAAGAGGATTCTTACGGGAGGTGGTATTATTCCGGTTAGTGACGTCTGTAGATCATGTTCTGTAGTCGTATGTGGCCGAGAAATGCGAGCGCAGTTTCTGATATTTTCTATGCCGGATTATGATGTCGTACTTGGTATGGACTGGTTAAGACAGTACCATGCGACTCTTGATTGCCGACTTGGGCGGGTTATATTTAGACCGCCAGGACATCCAGAATTTGAGTTTCTTCGAGGAGCAGTAGAGCAAGGAGTTCAGCCTACTCTTAGGGTACTATCTGTAGAAGAGGAGACAGGTTACCCAAGAGTCATATCAGAATTTGTGGATGTATTTCCTGATGATCTTCCAGGTTTACCGCCTGATCGGGAAATAGAATTCACAATAGACTTAACTCCAGGAGCAGAGCCAATCACTTCATCGGTTTATCGGCTAGCACCTAAGGAGTTAGTGGAGTTGAAGGAACAGGTAGATGATCTGTTGGAGAAGGGTTTCATTCGCCCCAGTGTTTCACCTTGGGGAGCACCCATCTTATTTGTGCCGAAGAAGGATGGAACAGTACGGTTGTGCATTGATTACAGGGCACTGAATGCCGTGACCATCAAGAACAGGTATCCCTTACCACGCATTGATGATCTATTCGATCAATTGAGTGGTGCAAGGGTATTCTCGAAGATTGACCTTAGATCCGGCTATCATCAGATCAAGGTGAGGAAGGAAGACATCCCGAAGACAGCTTTCAGGACGAAGTATGGGCATTATGAGTTCCTGGTGATGCCGTTTGGTTTAACCAATGCGCCAGCAGTGTTTATGAGTTTGATGAACAGAGTCTTTCATCAATTCTTGGATAAATTCGTAGTGGTATTCATTGATGACATTCTCATATATTCCAAGAGCCCTGAAGAGCACGAGGAGCATCTCAGAATCGTGTTAGAGACCTTGAGGCAAGAGAAGTTATATGCCAAACTCAGTAAGTGTGAGTTCTGTATGGACAAAGTGCCTTTCTTGGGACACATCATATCAGGAGAAGGACTTTCAGTGGATCCAGAGAAAGTTGCGGCGATAGAGACTTGGCCTACACCTACATCAGTAGCAGAGGTGAGAAGTTTTCTCGGACTTGCGGGATATTACCGAAGGTTCGTAGAAAATTTCTCGAGGATTGCAGAACCAATGACGAAGCTAACACGAAAGGATCAGGAGTTTATATGGACAGAAGACTGCCAGAAGGCTTTTGAAGAACTGAAGAGAAGATTAATAACAGCACCTGTCTTGACTCTTCCTTCAGGGTCAGGAGGTTTTGTTGTTTACAGTGATGCATCCGGCAGTGGACTAGGATGTGTTTTGATGCAACATGGCAAAGTCATTGCTTATGCGTCGAGACAGTTGAAGGACCACGAGAAGAACTACCCCACGCATGATCTGGAGCTAGCAGCAGTGATATTTGCATTGAAGATATGGAGGCACTACCTTTATGGAGAGAGGGTAGAAATCTTTACTGACCACAAGAGCCTGAAGTATGTGTATACTCAGAAGGAGCTTAACATGAGACAGAGACGTTGGCTGGAACTGATGGTAGATTTTGATATCGATCTGCAGTATCATCCGGGAAAGGCGAATGTTGTTGCAGATGCACTCAGCAGGAAGCCTACGGCTTATTTCTTGACAATGCAGCCCGAGTTATTGAAGGACTTACAGGAGCTACAGATAGAGGTTATCGTACCGGGACAGAATGGCTTGATGGCTAACCTTGAGATTCAGTCATCACTCGTGGAGAAGATTAAAGAAGCATTGCCCACCGATGCTAGATTCCGAAGACTCAAAGAAAGGACAGAAGCAGGTATTCAGACAGGACTTCGCATTCACGAAGACGGGACATTGAGATTTGGAAACCGCTTGTATGTTCCAAATGGAGAATTGAGACAAGAGTTAATGACTGAAGCGCATAGCTCTATGTACTCTGTTCACCCAGGAGGAACTAAGATGTACAGAGACTTGAGACAGTATTACTGGTGGCATGGAATGAAGAGAGAGATCGCCAGATTTGTGGCCAAATGTTTAGTATGTCAACAAGTAAAGGCCGAGCATCAGAGGACTGCAGGTATGTTACAACCGCTCCCGATACCGGAATGGAAGTGGGAGCATATCACGATGGACTTTGTCACAGGATTTCCGAAGAGCCCCAGCGGAAGAGACGCAGTATGGGTGATCGTGGATCGACTCACTAAATCGGCACACTTCTTGCCATTTAGAGTTGGACAGTCCACAGAGGTACTAGCTGACATGTATATGCGACAAATCGTCAAATTACATGGAGTACCTGTTAGTATTGTATCGGATCGAGATTCGAGATTTACATCTCATTTCTGGAGAAGCATGCAAGAGAGTCTGGGCACCAGACTCAAGTTCAGCACGACGTACCACCCGCAGACAGATGGACAATCGGAGCGCACTATTCAGATCTTAGAGGACATGTTGAGATCATGTATGCTAGATTTCGGAGGATCTTGGGAAGATCATTTGCACTTAGTAGAGTTCTCCTACAATAACAGTTATCAGGCCAGCATCCAGATGGCGCCATTTGAAGCTTTATACGGAAGGAAGTGCAGATCACCTGTGTGTTGGAGTGACGTTGGTGAACGTCAAATACTGGGTCCAGAATTGGTCACCCAGACAGTGGAGAAGGTGAAGCAGATACAGAATCATCTACGAGCAGCTCAGGACAGACAGAAGCATTGGACAGATACACACAGACGTCCCCTAGAGTTCAAGGAAGGAGATCACGTGTTCTTGAGGATTTCGCCCACTCGTGGTACTATCAGATTCGGGAGCAGAGGCAAGCTGAGCCCAAGGTATATTGGGCCATTTGACATTCTAGAGCGCGTTGGTGAGGTGGCTTATCGGCTTGCATTACCTCCATCCTTAGAGGGAGTGCATGACGTATTCCACGTCTCACAGTTGCGAAGATACGTGACCGACCCAAGTCACGTAGTCGATCATTCAGAGATCGCAGTAGGCCCGAGTTTGAGATATGAGGAACAACCAGTTGGCATCCTCGACGTCAGTGAGAAGACACTACGGGGACAGACGATCAGACTGGTTCGTGTAGCATGGAAACATCATTCACCAGGCGAATCGACTTGGGAACGGGAAGATAGTATGCGTCAGCGATACCCCCACTTGTTCGAGAAGGCAGTTGTAAACTAGGCCACCTTGTATTTCCATAACTCTTTCTTTAGTAGCTTATTCTTGATTGCGAGGACGCAATCCTTTTAAGGAGAGAAGATTGTAAACACCCTAAATTTCAGAAATAAGATTTATAAAATTTTCCCTATTTTTGGTATTTTTCTGGAATTTATCACTGAGGTTTGTGGGTTGAATAATTTTAAGTGTGGCTTAATGGAGTCAAAATATTCTGGAAGTAAAAAATTTATTTTGTATAATGGAGAACCGGACGCACGGCAATTTTCGGTGAATTTATTGGACACCGGAGCAACGTATCGAGGACCTTTAACTATTGGATATAAAAACCAAACCAAACCAAACCTGGCTGAACCAAAACAACATATTGGGTCGGGTCGGGTCGGATCCGAGCCAAACCCGACCCGGACCCGAAATCCAATTGGAAACCCTAACTTGCCGGATTTACTGTAGCCCTATTTAATCCCCGCCTCGACATCCGTGCCCAGCCCCTCTGTCCCTCATCTCCGCCGCACCCAGCTACCTCGCCCCTGACCCGTCGAACTCCGACCGCCACCGGCACCCTCATCTCCGCCAGGCCGCCCGTCGAACTACTCGACAGAACCCAACCACCCTCAACCCGTTGATCCGCCCCGATCGACGCCGCCGTTCCTCCCCCGAACTCCTCCACCTCGCTGCTGCCGCCAGGCCGCCGCACGACCCCTGCCCGTCGATCCCCCGAACCCTGCACCCTGCTCCTCCCCGTCCGGCTGACCGACCAGCCGACTTCAACCCAGAGTTCCCTCTCCGGTCCCGTCGGTGCAGCCCCTACTCCGGCTGTGCACAGCGTCCCCCGTCCGGCGGCGCTGACCCCGACTCCACCGCTTCGCCGGCGCAGCAGTGCCCTAGCACGGATGCGTCCGTTCTCGAACACGAACAGCACATCGGACACGGACGCAGGACACGAAGGAGACTCTCGGACACGTGAATCTCAGCATTCACGGGCCCTGTTCAGGTATCGTTTTCTCTCAAACCGTAGCTTCGTTTTAATTTCTGTCAGTTGCTATGCGTAGACTGTATACCCCTCTCGGTGCCCGTGCAACTCGCTCGGTGTAGCGCATCCTGTAGTGATCGTACACCGCGATCCAAAACAGGAAAAAACAACGCCCTGTTTTACCTCGGAACTGAGTCCGCCCCGCCAATCGGGACGACTTGGTCGCACGCGGTCTTTACCAAACTGTGCGCGACATTGATACGGTCGTGTGGGTTTTCGCAGAAGTCGATTCGGAGGTGCGTGCACCCCGGAATCAATGCGTATCCGCCGACGACACCCCGTATCCGTTGATCCTGAAACACGCTGTAACTTCGTGTATACACGTCGGATCGAGACGAAACTTGTGCCATCGGATCCGTAGTAATACGCTGGTCCTGTGAGCCAAGTTTGGTTCGATTCTGAGGACATTGACAAAATCGCGTATCGTGGGCCCCACCGGCTCCACTTGACGGGTGATTTTGTGACCGGCTCATCGGAATCCAATTCTGGAAGTTCCGTTGGGTTCGTATCATCGTTCCTGACTTGTAGACACTGAGTTTGCGGAATTTGGAGACCCTTGACCCTGACGCGCTTTTCGGTGCAAAGTGGGCCCACATATGGAACCCGCTTTGGCCCAAAAATGACCTTTTTGCCCCTGTGTCCAAATTGGACGTAAGGACAGGCATTTCCAGCTATTTGACATCTTCTGAGACTGTTGGTGATATTTATTACAGCTTTTGGAGTAGTTCCCACCGGATCCACGGATACCAGGACAGTTGTTGATATTCGGACATCAGGCAAGTGTACCTTGCCAAACTCTGCAGTTTAGTTATCTATTTTCCTTGTTTTATATATATTGCTGTGCATGCTCAACCTAGGACCGTGTGACGTACTTAGCGTCCGATTATCAGTCGGGTGCCGACACTGTACGCAGTGTTGGGTACGGTCATCTAGAGATGGACATCCGTGACACTTTATATTCTCGTACTTGTCTTATCAAGTACCATATGACCCAGGACACTTGACACTATTCATGAGACAGGATTTTCCCGAGATATTCGTGGTGATTCTGTATAGGATACAGGACATGGACATTATATTATTAGATACTTATGACTGGTTGCATTTAGCTATGATCGCGCTTGACATGGGCATGAGACGTTGTGGTCATGATTTGCGTGGTTACATTGGGTGGGGAGAGACACACAGGCTACAGGCTGTATTTATGTATATCTTCTATTATTGAGAGGTCGTAGACTCTCGTAGCAGAGTCTGACCCACTACCGGTTATTACCGCTACCGGCTCCCCGACACAGAGCTTGTAGTGGCTCAGCCTGAGACTAGTGATGCTCTCACTTGCATTTACACTTAGATGGTTACATATTTACCCCATTGCTCATTTAGTTATTTATTTGCTGCACTGCTTATCTGTATTTATTGGCATGAGCTTTCTTGTACCTTGCTATGTCCCCTGAGGACCTGGATCCGAATTTTTGTCCCCAGATTTTGCAGACGTGGTTTATCCCGAGATCTACGGGACTGGAGCAGGAGCTGATCCAGGAGTTGTACCACCATCCGAGGACGAGGTCTTAGCTGAAGACTTCTCTTGAGCATCCTTGTTTATGCTCAGCTTTTATTATTTATTTCAGTCTTTTATATTCTGTCAGATGAACCATTGTACTAGATATTTATCGGGTTTTTTCCCCGAAGTACTTTGTGAGACTTGCTGATGATTTACATTCTTTATTTATTCTGTGGATCATATTTTATATCTTGTGTGGATGAGATTAGTTGTGCCATGATTGTCGTAGACTTGTTTTACAGCTTAAGTATGCCCTGATGGATCCATTATATTGAGTTGGTCCATCGGTGCGTACTGCTGGCCGTTGCCACGCGTCTGGTCCCACGGTATTTTGGGACTGGGGCGTGACACACGACCCACCAATCTTCAGCCATCCCCGGAGCACCTCCTCATCTCATTATCAACCTCACCACCATCAACATACACCTACATCACCATTATCATCATCCTCCCATTATCATCACCATCTCATCCTCGACAACATCGTCATCACCCTCGTCGTCCTCGTTGTCATCATCCTAGTCATCATCATCATCGTCCCAGTCGTCATCATCACCTCCATAGTCATTGTCGTTATCAACGTCATCACCATCGCCATCGTCACCGACATCGTCTTCATCCCCATCATCATGATCATCAATATTATCATCATCCCCATCCATGTAATCCTCATCATCTTATTGTCGTAATCATCATCATTAGCATCATCGCCATCACCATCTTCGTCATCTGTAATCATCGTCATCCATATCGTTGCCATCACCATCATCATAACCCTCGTCATCGTCGTCATCATAAACCCGTCACCCTTCTCAGACAACCGTAGCAGACACCCCGATTCCCGTACCTATGCATGTTGACCCCGAGGACCATTGGATCGTTCTGCGCGACTTCTGGAGCAGATTATTGGTGTTACTCAGCCCTCTTGCCAGGCAAGTATACGTTGCCTTTTTGTACTGTTTAAATTCTGTATTATTAGCTGCATGTTTATTATCTTTAACTGTGCGCGTCCGAGAGAGACTCGGGTGCAGTCAACGGAGGCATTGACGTTAGGACTTGTGTCTGATCTAGTGTCTAGTAGACCCACCTAAAGTCGTAGAGTTATTGGTATGACTCCCCAGGCCTTGACACATTACTTACACGTATTGTGAGTCTCATGTAGGGCACAGACTTGCGTATGCAGTTGGCCACCTGTACGTGTAGGTCGTACGACGGTTAGGGTATAACTGCTAATAGTGTTGCATGTTAGAGATTTAGCAGTTATTAGTAGTCGGAGCATGGACTATTGTAGTACGAAGGTCCAATCCTTGTCCTTGTTTGGTTGTGAGGTTGGACTACCGTTCTAACGATAGCCTATGAGCCAGAGTTACAACACCGATACTTGTACTCTGTCTCGTTGTAGTAGCTACTGCGTGTTGTGGATGCAACATGCATAGATCATTGGGCGGGGAAGACAATTAGTAGGCGTATGGGACAGACATTTGGTTGCCGTAGTTTTAGAGTAAACTGCGGGGCCGTGAGCCTCAGTGTTACCCGGTTATGGGATCAGTGTTACCCGGTTATGGGCCAGTGTTACCCGGTTATGGGAACAGTGTTGCCCGGTTATGGGAGTATATGCTTGTCGATACATCCAGCAGAGGTTACTAGCTGCGCGCTATCATGATCGGTGATGTAGTCAGCATATACATCTGGCATCCAGTTCACAGCTAATGCCAGACACTTAACCTCTGGCTTGACGCTATGCTTTACACCTTTCACCTACCCATACATACCAAGGTTGTCTTCAAAGTGCATTTCACTTAGCTGGTTAGGACGCCCTTGAGTTTTCACAGATTTACTTATGGCATTCTTTTATGTATCTTGTTATGTCCCTCTGAGGACCTGGCCCTTTTCAGGTGTATTGTTCATGAGTATTCGTAAGAGCGCAGATCCGGACTTGCTACGTATATTGCGATGAGGACTTCTCTTCGAGCTCGTGATTAGTAGTTGATATTCTTATATTGTATTTATCTTGTCTATTCTATATTCTAGTGCGGTAGTGGATTTATTTCCATCCGACTACCATCATTAGATACTTTACATTGAGATCTAGTTAAAGGTATTGGTTATTCATTTATATATGATTTCAGCGGATGAGATTTAGTTATGCCCTGTGACATATATGTTTCCCACTAGTGATTTGTTATTCATATTACAGCGTACGTGTGATATGGGTTCCATATATTGGAGTGCCATATTCATACGGCTGGCATGCTTATGTATCCTGGTCCTACGTATTTTGGGACTGGAACGTGACAACTTATTTCTCTGCTTGGTAACTCTTCGGTCAAATCTCCGAAGGACCGTATGGTAGGTAAGTCTATTGTACCTTGGATTATTGATACAGGCGGTTCGAATCATGTTACTGGGAATTTAAATTTATTGTCGAGAGTGACAAAAATAAAGGAATGTCCGGTTGGGCTCCCAGATGGATGGATTGCGGTTGCCTCGTGCTTCGGACGTGTTTCTCTTGTATCGGGTGTTGTTCTCACGAATTTTCTTTTCGTATCTCAATTACATTCAAATTTAATTTATGTGGTCTATCTTATTAATGATACAAATTGTGTTGTACAATTCACTAAAAATTATACGTGATAAAGGACCCCAGTTTGAGGACCCTGATTGGCGTCGGTGAACGGCGGGACGGACTCTACTACTTTCGTATTATACCAAAAATTCAGGCCTTGGCAGTGACTGGATCGACTTCTCTGGACATTTGGCATTAGTGACTTGGACATCCTTCTGATAAATTAGTAAAGTCTCTTCCTATTGTTAGTAGCTCTAGTAGTTCGGTGAATAAGGCATGTGAAGTTTGCCATCAAGCAAAGCAAATATGAGATATTTTTTCTGTCAGTGACTCTCGGGCTGTTATAATTTTTGATTTGATATATTATGATATTTGGGGGCCGTATCCTACGCATTCTTCGTATGGGGCTCGATATTTTTTGACGATTGTGAATGATTTTTCTCGTGCTATTTGGGTATTTTTGTTGATTGATAAGATTGAAGTATAAAAGATGTTCTCATCATTTTTTTCTATGATTGAGCGGCAATTTAATTCCAAAGTTTGAATTATGCGAAGTGATAATGGTACTGAGTTTAATTGCCTGCGTGATGACTTTGCACATAATGATATTTTATTTCAGACATCGTGTTGGTATACCTCAACAGAATGGGAGGGTGGAATAAAAATATAGACATATTTTGAATATGGCACGTGCTTTACGTTTTCAGGAAAATTTGCCAAATTTTTTTGGGAGAATGTATTTAGGCGGTCGGTTATTTGATCAATCGAACCCCTTCAAGTCTTCTTGGTTTTAAAACCCCTTATGAAATTTTATTTGGTGCTTCTCCTTCTTATGATGAATTATGTATTTTTGGTTGTCTATGTTTTGCCCACAACCAAAAAGCTAAAATGGACAAATTTGCCAGTCGTAGTCGAAAGTGTATTTTTGTGGAATATTCCCATGGCAAAAAGGGTTGGAAATTGTATAATCTTATTACTGGTGATTTTTTCTCTCGAGATGTTAAATTTTATGAGACTGAGTTTTCTTATTCTGTTGAGGATGATCGTGGTGGTACAGCTTCACCTGAGCTTACGTCTCATGTCGTGGGTGATGATGATTTGGGTTTTGATCATGTGATCGACAGTACTACGTGGTATGATTTATCTCATACGGATGGGACGATCGTATCCCCAGATGGGAACGACGTGGTGGGGGCGACTGATGGTGAGGGTGGCGCGGTTGAGGCCGCTGTGGAGGATAAGCCGGTGGAGGATGAGGTGACGGTGGAGGCGCCAGATGGTAAGGGTGTACTGGGGCATGGAATGCATGCCAAAATTTTGTCCATGAAGCTCCACGATTTTGTTACAAATACAATACGAAAGTTGTATCACATTCCTTCCTCCCAATGTTCTACCACGTCCAATCACTCCTCAGATACTCCTTATCCTATAGCAAATTTTTTTAATTGTAATTTCTTTTGGACACAAAAATTTTATTGCAGTTGTAACTGCAGGTACAGAACCGACCTCCTTTAAAGGGACAGTTAAAGATACATAGTCGCGTGAAGCTATACAGAAGAAGATACGGGCTTTGGAGGATAATGATACCTGGACAATGGAGATATTTTTGGCTGAAAAACTTGCTCTGGGGAGCCGGTGGGTGTATAAGATAAAGTATAATTCTGATGGGAGTGTTGAGCGGCTTAAAGCCCGTTTAGTGGTTTTTGGCAATCATCAGGTTGAAGGGATTGATTACACTGATACTTTTTCTCCGGTTGCAAAATTTGTTATTGTTCGTGCTTTTTTAGCTGTAGCTGCAGCAAGAAATTGGGAACTACATCAGATGGATGCTCATAATGCTTTCATGCATGGAGATCTTACCGAAGAAGTGTATATGAAACTACTACCTGGTTTCCGAACCACACAACCTGATCAGGTATGTTGGCTTCAAAAATCTCTTTATGGGCTTAAACATGCGCCTCGTTGTTGCTTTGTGAAGTTGGCATCTTCTTTGCAGGAGTACGGATTTTGCCAATCATACTCTGACTACTCATTTTTTACTCTTCATAAGGGTGATGTTCAGATGAATGTTCATGTGTATGTCGACGATTTGATTCCCTCTGGCAATAATTTTGCTGTTATTACTGGCTTTAATAATTATTTGCGTACATGCTTTCATCTAAAGGACCTTGGGGTGTTGAAGTTTATTATTGGAGTTGAGGTAGCTCGAAGTGAGGAGAAATTTTTTTTGTGCCAACGGAAATATACACTTGACATTATCTTTGAGACATGGTTGTTGGGGGTAAAATCCGCAAGATTTTTCATGGAACAATATCGTCAACTGGCACTCTACAAGTCCACTGTTGTCGGATGGGGAAGCATATCGGCGACTCCTGGGACGGCTGATCTATCTTTCGTTTACTCGGTTGAATTTGACTTACGCTGTTCACATCTTGTCGCAGTTTATGCATGAGCCTCCGGCGTGATCATTGAGATGCGGCTTTGAGGGTTGTTAGATATCTGAAGGGTTGTCCTGGTCAAGGCATTCTCCTTCGCTCTGACTGCGATTTGCGGCTCCGGGGTGGTGTGATTCTGATTGGGCGAGTTGTCCCATCACGAGACGCTATTTGTCTGGTTGGTTGGTTTTTTTGGTGATTCGCATATCTCTTGGAAGATGAAGAAACAGATGATGGTATCCCGCTCTTTGGCTGAAGCAGAATACCGTGCGATAGTGGCGGTCACGTGTGAGCTTAAGTGGCTCAAAGGGTTACTTGGCAGCTTGGGGGTGCAACATTCGTGTGCTATGGATTTGTTTTGTGATAGCCAATCTGCTTTACATCTTGCGCAGAATCCAGTTTTTCATGAGCACACAAAACACATTGAGGTGGATTGTCACTTTTTGAGGGATGTTGTTCTTGATGGAGTTATTCGCACATCTCATGTGCCGACGGATGGCAATTGGCGAATGTTTTCACCAAAGCTTTGGGCAAACGACAATTTGAGTTTCTTTTGCGCAAGTTGAACATTTGTAACTTGCATGCTCCAACTTAAGGGAGGGTATTGGAATTAAATTGTATGATTAAATTGTATATATGGTGATTGGCTCGTGTGGCTTAGGCCCTAGTTGATATGTGGATGTATATATATGTAATATCATGATGAATGAAAGACCTAGATTATTTTCTCCTACTACTTATTCACTTGTGTTTTCTTTTTTTGATATGTCGATTTCACCGGATTAGGAACTAAGTTTCTAAGGGAGGATTCGAACTGTACATATTTCCAAGGAAGCCCTCCAACGTAACCAAGAAGCCACGACCCCATGGACTTTAGGTTAGGTTGTCGATGTTCAAAAACTTACTGTACGAATTGTGGACTAATACCTTCTTTGCGAAGAAGGATATGATCTCTAGCCTTCAGTGAATATTAAAATAAATGGATGAACCTTGCTTGCAATATTAAGATTGTTCGACACCAGAATCCTCGTAAGAACATCGTATTCTTTGACAGCGAATCTAGAAAATTAATGCACCAGAATCCTCAGGAATTTCCCCATATTTGAAAAGTTGGAGAATTAATATTGTTAACGTAGAAAGAGACCTGTGGCCGGTTGGGGTTTCTATATATGCACTGGTAAGAACTCTCTTATAAATTCTGCAGCAATGTATGTACGTAGTGATATATATAGTACTCCCCCAACAGCTTAGAAATGTTTGGTTTCGCTGCTTCTTTCATATTCTTCCTCTTCTTCTTCTTCAAAGTTCATCAAATACCTACCCAAGCTATAGCCATTAACAACACCGCCGCCGCCCCCGTTCCTTGCATCACCGAGGACTGCCGCGGCCTCATCCGCGTCCTCTGCGACGGCACCATCGAGCGCTCCCCCGACCCGGACTCCCACACTCCCATCCTCCAAGACGACACAGTTGAATGGAAAGAATTGCAGTTCGACCCCGCGCACGGCCTCAAGCTCCGCCTCTACAAGCCCGTCAAGGCCGACACCTCCTCCTCATCCTCCAAGCTCCCCATCGTAGTCTACCTCCACGGCGGCGGCTTCTGCTTCGCGCACTGCTACTGGACCCCGCAGCACAACTGCGGCGTGCGGATGGCGTCGCAGCTCGGGGCGGTGGTCGTCTCTCCCGACTACCGACTCGCCCCCGAGAACCGCCTCCCCGCCGCACTCGACGACGCCCTCTCGTTCCTCCGTTGGCTCCGCACGGAAGCTGCCAATGACAACTGGATAGCCGACGTAGCAGACTTCGGTAACGTTATCATCCTTGGCGACTCGTCGGGTGGGACCATAGCGCACCACCTCGCGCTCAACTTCGGCTCGGCCGAAGGCCGAGCCGAGCTGGACCCCGTCAGGATCAGGAAGTTCGTTCTTTTGGGACCATTTTTTGGAGGTGTCAAGTACACGAAATCGGAGGAGGATTGTCCGAAGGACGCATTCCTGAACCTGGAGCTGTGCGACCAGTTCTGGCGACTGTCTCTGCCGATCGGTGCTGACAGAGACCATCCGTTCTCGAACCCGTTCGGACCGAACAGCGGGAGCCTGGGCCCGGTCGAGTTCGAGCCGACGCTGGTGGCGGTCGGCGGTCGGGACTTGTTGAGGGATCGAGAGGTGGGGTACGCCGAGAAGCTGAAGGGGATGGGGAAGCCGGTGCAGTTGGTCGAGTATGAAGGGGAGGAGCATGGCTTCTTTACCGATAGGCCGGAGTCCGAAGCGGCCAGTGAGTTCATGGCGGAGCTTAAGAAGTTCATTGGTCAAGGTTGATTGATGACAATTGCTGACAGTTTGGTATGCGTAGTGTCGGTATTGTGGAGGGGCCAAATCGTTTGAAATTCGTCTGGTTATGACAATTTCCACCTCTCTCTCTCTCCCCTCGAGTCTTTTTTTTTTACATATTATTTTTTCTAAGAAGCAAGTCTACAGTGCAAGCTACATACTGACACATATCAGTGAAATATTATGATTTTTTTTATTTTTTATTTTTTTACTTTCGGTGCTTCTAGTGAGTGCTTTTATTTCCAACAAGATTATATTGTTCCTTTTATACTTTTATTAATTTGTTTCTTTGGAGATTCAAATTAAAAACTGATAACATTTTTATAGCTAAATTTTTTGTTTTTAATGATATATTTAATATTTTTGTTATTTGTTAGACGCAGGATAAAGTGCAAAAAAAAATTTCTTTAGATTTACATTTTTGGATTTATAGTTCCTTGGTTTTAAAAAAAATCTGTTTTTTTATTTTTGCTCGGTTTACATCCATTTTGAATTCGGCCGTTAATTTAGACTTGAAATGACTAATCTACCTCTTCCTAATCATAATCATAACCCTCCTAATTAATCCAAACCCCTCCTCCTTCCCTCCCCACCCGAGCCCTCACCACCCTCTCTGCCCCCTCCTCCCTGCCGGCGAGCTCCCCCTCCTCCTCCTCCTTCTCCTTCCCCCTCACCCCCTCCAGCCCTCAACACCCCCCCCCCCTCCTCCTCCTCCTTCTCCTCCAGCCCTCACCCCCTCCTCCTTCTCCTTCTCCTTCCCCTTCCTCCTCCGTGCCACCCCCGAGCTCCCCCTCTCCTCCCCCCGCATCCTCCCGCGCCACTCCGCCCTTCCCCGCGCACCCCGTCGTCGTTGTTGTTGCTGTTGTATCCTGCCGCTGTTGCTGATGCGCCGCCGCCGAAGCAGGAGGGGGGTGTCGGAGAGAGATGAGGGGGAGAGGGTTGTGGGAGGAGGAGGCCGGCGACGCGGGAAGTGTCACGCCCCGGTCCCGCAGGGCCGTTCGTATTCGCTTTGGTCCCTACGGAACCGACCGTCCTCGCACGGGCGTGATGCCGTGCAAGCCTAAGATGCGCTTGCACAAGGCCAAAGCTTTGAACAAGGGCAAGTAAGCTATTAAATACTGAAGTAGCGGCACACATATATTGCAGAAAAGTAAAGAACACAATGGCACATGAAACAAGCTCTTTTATTGATATTCAGAAGTGTTACAAGCGGCGCATGTCCGAGATTACAAATCGCTCAAGCACTCTTTCTCACGATTACAATGACACCGTTTCATACATTATGTCCCTCTATACAAAAGCAGCTCAATCTCGATACGGCTCAAGGCATCGACTCCAGATTTCCGGTTCCTTGGGATGAGGCACGGCTATCGCTTCCCGAACGAACGAGCACCTGAGAACAAGCAAACTGTTGGTGGGTCAGCACTTTATGCAAGTACTGGTGAGATAAAACAACTGAACAGAAGCTACACCCCTTGAGACCCACACTAAGTAGACTTGTGGCAAAACATTGCATTTCTAGTGGTCTTGCTAGTTTTACCTAAGTTCGATTCATGCAGTTCTAGCAGAGTCATATTACATCTTTTTGAAACATAACTTTGAAATAGTTTTGCATACTCGATACTCAAGCATCCAAGCAACGCCCCAATCTCCCGCAAGCTCAATTGTCCCCGCTGAACGTGAATCACCACGTTGCAGCTCTCCCGCAGGACAATCGTTCTCATCGGGACGTGCGCAACATGCATTGTGTATCATAATCTAACTCTTTTGGGGCAAAGCTTATTTAGCAGATTGAGCATATCGAATTGAGGCAAACATATCAAGTGGACTGTCATATCTTCAAGCATTTAAGGCAACATATCTATATACATGAAGTACTAACAGAAACTCAATGGTGCAGACTAAATGAATAAGCAGGCTTATGTATAAACTCATATTTCTTACCCACGGTCGAGCGGTTATCCCTGCAGCAGACACACAAGTTAGCAATAATTTGCATAACATAAAGTATACAGTTCTCTAGTTTCCTGTTCGTCCCTGCATCAAACAGTTAGGTATGCAAGAAGGCTAGCCTAGCATGCGCCCTAACTACATGATGGTCCCCTCCACGGGATTAGCAGTTGGGACGTACAAGCCCATCATACTAATAGACGAGTCGCGGCTACCCTCCCGTAAGTAAGGTGTGTTAAGCCTCAGGGTATCTAGATCTCTCCTAGGCCGAACGATCCCCAGTGCCCCAGGGACCGCCCGAGAGATAACCTTGTGCACAAGTTGTCCTGACCAATGCATAAATGCAAGCTCCTATCAATGCAAGATATGCACATAAACCAGAACAAGCAAGCAAACACATCTATCAAGTCCAGATAGCCAAAGCTCACTCTCAATACACTTTGCCTAATAGTCATACCCTCCCGTAAGTAAGGTGTGTTAAGCCTCAGGGTGGACTATTAGTCTAGATTCACAAGCTCACACCATTCACCAAGTTCCATCTTATGACAAGCAATCAATGAAGCATGTTCAAGCAAAGCTAACTCATTAAACAAGTAACAAGCAAGAACAGTTCTTATAACTCTAGCATGCAAATTCTATCTCTTGTGGACAAGCATTTAAGTATTCCAGTCTAGCATACGACATCAAGAATAAGTGCAAGCAATCCTTTTAACTCTTGTTATTAGCAGGCAAGGTTCTATCTCATTTCAGACAAGCATTCTAGTTCTCTTATTAGGCAAGCAAGCAGATTCGTTTTAATGACAAGCTATGTGAGTTCTCTTATTAGCATACCGAGTCGATTCTATCATTCTTCTTATGAAACAATCTTATTAAGCAACAAGCATTCAAAAACTCAGATTTATTATTAAGGCATGCGAGAATCAGAGAATGCAGTTCTGCCCACTCACCTTGATTAATCGGTCGGAAACTCTCCGAGAAGACTTCCGTTCGAGCAAGCAAGGCGATCTCACTTGTACATAGTGCCTACGCGGAGCGGGGCACTACAGGAAGGAGGGGGGAGAAGGAGGAGGGGAGGAGGAGAAGAAGGGGGGATAGAGGGGGGAGGGGAAATGTTAGTTTAGGGTTTTCAATTTTTTTCTTTTTAACGTTAAATTCTAACGTTTAGTTGACGGGAGGGGACGTTTTGATCAAAAAATTTATTACGGGAGAGCACTTGCCGTGGAATGGTTGGAAGCCAAAGTCTGAATGATCTGTTGCAGGGCATCTACCTGCTTCTGTTGGACTGAGAATCGGGTCTCTGGATTGCTTTCGAACTTGGCTTGGCGAGCATCATCTCTTTGTTATTGCGATTCTAACATTTGCATCACCCGCTCTAGCGGGTCGACTTGAGATATGCCACGCTGGCTCTGAGAGCTTCCCGAAGTGCCCGAACTACTTTCTTGGCCTTGCATTTTGTTCGGTGCTTGCGCTGCAGATTCCGCTGGTGTCATTCCTTCAAAAGAAGGTAAATTACATTAGAATCATAATGTATTATGGACTTATTGCATGAACGTATCTCATTTTGGCCTAGCGAGTTCAAGAGTTCGTACAGGAATTTGATCGTTAAAGGAACTTTTCTAGTGCGAGAGTCTAAGGAACTTGAATCTGTGCTCTGATACCATTATGTCACGACCCGATTCCTTGGAATCATTGAGGCGTCCCCCGAATCGTGACCGCCGTGCGGGCCTGGGGTTGCGCCCGCACAAGGCTTTAATGATTTGCATAGCAAGCACATATTCAGAGTACGCAGATAAATTGAAACACAGATTTGAAACATAGAAAAGTTCTCTTTATTGATAATGAACATCTATTACAAACTCCTGAACGAGTCAGCTAATATGTCGTACGAACTTACAAAAGTGTTGACTCAAAATGAGATAGCAGTCCTGTACATTACATCCCTTTATAAACTTCAAAATGATAAAGACCTCCGGGCTGGAGGACGGCTTTGCCACGGAGCTGCATTGTGTATGGAAAGTTGCAAGCTCCTTCTCTTCAAGTACTTCAAAATGCGGCGCGATCAGGATGCGCCTACAGCTGGACTGGATTCGGGAAGACGACTTCGGCTCCTCGCTCGGTTCGCCTTAGTGCGAAGAACCTGTTTCAACGAGGGTCAGCATGTCGAAACATACTGGTGAAGGCGAGCTAACCGAACTATACCAATCAACACATTGTTTTAATGAAGCATGCATGTTTTTGTGGGTTTCTTTCTTGCCTTAGTTCATTTACAAGCAACAGTATATGTGTGTGATACTGAAATGAACTTGCCACCGTTAGGTGGATTTTACCTGTCCGTCTGAATTACCTGTACAATACTTACCATGCCTTCCCTGCCACGAAGACACAAGTTAGTTTGCAACAGGTTTAAATATACACGTTGAGATCACTGGCTAGGATGCCATAATGGACGAGTTATAGTCGTTGAACGAGGATGGGGTACAACGAAGCACGTGAGGTGCTACACGTCATCCCGTTCGCACGTGAGACTATCGTGAAGTTCCGCCCAGACCGGATCGGTGCCAGTGCCCCAGCGACCGTCCGCAGGAACCCGTTACCTTGTGCACAAGTTGTTCGTGATCAATCGTTCATGATACGTTAACGTTGATGCCGTTGAGACAATGTGAACATGAGACAAGCAACATTACATGATTCGTTTTGCATAGTCATCCTGACAGTTTATCTCATAACAAGTGTATTCCATACTTAGCACAATTTATGGAAGAAGATGCATTCTAAATAAACTTGAAGCATGTATAGAACATTTCCAAATGAACAAGCAAGCAGTTCAGTATCCGTTCATGAAGTTATTAATAAGCATAATGAACCAAGTCTATTCTCTTTTTATCTTGGTATATTTTAGTTATTACTTGGTATCGTTTGATCGGGGCAACAAAGAATGCAAGATTTAGGGTGTGAAGCTTGGAAGCAGGGCTAGCTAATCGGGTTGGTAGTCACTCACTTAGATTATTGGAAGGGAGAAGGAAAGAGGCACTTCACAACTCCGCTCGCAAGCCGCCTACTGCTCGTTCACCTGCATTACGAACAGCTCGATCAATACCTCTTTCACTTTTCCAATCTCGGAATTAAAGTGCAGTTCAATGAACGAAAACAATGAAAACCATCAAAATCGTTCAAGGAAAACAAGCAAATCCCAAAACCAACTCAAAGCACGAAAGCAACAAGCGACATCGAAAACCGAGGCAATAAAAGATAGCAGCGGAGAGGTCCCTCCTGACTCTGCCGCTAAGTCGATCCCGGGGGCATGGTCCACTGAATATGGGAATCGATTCCGAAGAAACAAATCCATAACGATGACGAGTTCTTAATTCAATCTATCCCGATCGAACGATACCGTCTTGTGTTTCTTAGCCGCGCTTCCCGCACCGGGGGAACGGGGCGCTACATTGACAAATCCGTGTCAGATGGTGAGTCGACTAACTCCAACGAGTCAGTCTAGATTTCAGTAAGATGTAAGAAAAAAATTATGAATATTCAACGATCAAATTTTGGTTCATATTCATGTCAAATCTGGATATGCAACACAAAATATCTAACATATCATCATGCTTGTCTTTCACATAGAAGAGATGCGTGCAGTATGTATTCTTCCATAGAAAAGGCAAGCCACAACGGAACATTGAATTTCTTGGGATATTTTAATATTTTCCAAATCCATCCCATTCAAAATAAAATAAAGAACTTTCAAATCCATTGAAGAGATGCAGTATGTATTCCGATGAACTTAATTGTCAAAGGATCCACTTTAAAATCCCAAAAAGATTTTAAAATCCTCATTGAAGGTGCAATGTTCCCATCTACCACTGAAAAGATTGAAGAAAAATTCCAGAGACATGCTTATAGAAAAATCTTTTTTTTAAATATAGATATATGGATGTGATATTGGTGTCTTATTATCAGGGCCGCCCCTCGGTAAGCCGAAGTCGGACAAGCAATCCAATTTGGGTAACCTCCAGACACGTAAGTACCCACCTGTCTTCTTTAGAGTATGTTTTTGATATGGACATGCACATTAGTTGTTAAAAACATTAGATATAGCCCATATTTTTATTGAAACTTGGATGTAGACATATGATTTTGATGTTAGGTAAGTAATACATTCTTCTTCTTTAGGGTTTCATATTTCACACCTTACTTTCTTTAGTGCAAATTGTGTACAGTGTACTTGAACATTCTAGTTTATTCAATAGGTTGAAAACTAATCCCACCCAAAGTACAAAATAAATCATCTGGGGACAAGAATAGCTATATCAGACTCAATGTCTCTTCGTACAATCTATCTACTAGTGGCAATGTAATGCTCCAGTCCCAAAATACGTAGGACTAGGAATACGTACATGCCAGCTACGCATTCGATCAGACTCTGATCCGACTCGAATATGTATAAGTTGTATAATAAGCGTAACTATCTAAGAAATACTGATAATATCTATGTCACAATCCATAAAAGAACAAAATATCAGGAATGAACTGCATGTGCTAAAGTCGGTCGCCCAGTAACACATAAGCTCGAATAGATTCGAGAGAAAAATATGAGTCTATAAAAACTAGGCTACAACAACAGTAAATCACCAATATAAATAAATGAATAGCATAACTCTGGTAGAAATAATATAAGTACCTGGTACCAATGCCCACATAACAAAGCAACATACATTAGCAACTCCAGGCAGGCTCCATAACGAATCTATGCTGCAAAACTGATAAGGGACCAGGTCCTCAGAGGGACGTAACAAGGTATAAGAAACAGCATGCAAAAGTAAACAGTAAAATAATAAGCAATGTGCTCAAGGGTATCTATCATAACCAGCTAAGTGAATGCAAGTGAGAACGTACTAGTCCGCTAAACCACCGGGTTTCATACATATACTAGGGTACTAGTGATATAGTAGTAATAGTAGTAGGTACGTACAAGCCCCGTCAAGGTACCTGTAGTACTATAATATTAGTAGAGTTTTGGTAGCCCAGCGGTATGGTAAGTTCTCCCCAACCCCATGTATTTCACGCCTCATGTCACGAAACGCAAGACAATCTCTATCTATCAAATCAAGGCGTAAATAATAGCACTAGTACAAGTCTCCAGCCTTGTCCAAAAACAGAAGCCGGGATCCTTGAATATCTCAAGAGTGGCTCATGTGCATGAAAGTCGAGTATGGTGTCCTAGGGTAAATCATGCAAGAGTAGCACGAGTAGATAAGCGCTGACAATGCAACTAACGATATCTGAACTCCACGTACGAAAGTCGGCACCCGAATATAATCCGAAAGTTAAGTATCGTGGCGGTCCTAGGTCATAAAAATTACAATCAATAAAAAAAACAACAAAATATAACATAACTAGAGCACAATCTACTGTGAACAAGGCAAGGTACACTTGTCTGAATTCTGGATATAGCAAGGTCCAAGTAGCGAGCACAATGCGTCGATTGCTCCCAAAAAGGTAGAATCAACAAAAATGTCTCTGGATGCTACAACAAACATCACCAACGTTTCCAAAATATAAGAAATAGCTAGAATTAATTACCCATAAGTCCAATTTGGACACATGGACGAAAACGGCAGTTTTGGGTCAGAGCGTTGTCCATTTGTGGCCCTCTTTGCACCGTAAAATATGCCAGAGATAAAGTTTTCCAAATTTAATAAACTTAGTGTCCACAAGTCCATATCGATGGCATGAACTCAACGGAGTATCCAAAATTGGATTTTGGTGAGCCGGTCACGAAATCACCCGTCAAATGGAACTGTGGGGCCTGCGAAACGGTATTTCGTCAACGTTCTCAGAATTGAACCAAACTTGGGTCACAGTACCAGCGTAACGCTGCAAATCCGATGGTGCAAGTTTCGGTGCAAAACGATAAGCACACACGAAGTTATGATAATGTGTCGAAATAGGCCGATACAATATTTTTTGACGGATACACATTGATCCCGACGTGCACACACGTCTAAATCAAGTTTCGCGAAAGTCCATACGTCCGCGTTTATGTTACGCACCATTCGGTATAATTCGTACGCGACGACGTGGCCTTATTTAGTGGAACTCATCCCATATTAGAAAAATCTAAATTTAGAAAATATTATCTTTTTCCAGGTTTTTGGAACAAAGGTTTAGTCAATAAAATCTATGAATTACTCTCAACTATTAATACAAGCATGAATGTGGTTATACCTGCTGTGAGTTGGAGAAAACGGTTCCTGAAACGGAGTTACGACGAGGGGGAAACAAATTCGCGAAGTTGGCACCACGAAACAGTAAGAATAATTTTAGTTTAAACGCAAATCTTGGAGGCCTGTTTTGATCTATAAATCAATTGAATTAACGGTTGAAAATAGAGATGGGTGAAGATTATACCGAGATTGCGTTGGAGGTTTTTGTAATGACCCGCTCTGCATCGATGCGAATAGCCGATCCAAACGACACAAGTGTGATGACTCGACCCGCTTTGCTCAGCGAGAAGACTTGCTTGAGGCAAAGAAATTTTAGACTTGGCCCTTTAGGAGTTCGGACTTAGACTTTCAGAGGCTCCCTCGGAGTATCGTTCGACCGAGGCGAATCATCGCTAAGGTAAGAGGCTACGATAAACTTGTCTTTGCTTAGCCAGCACACTTAAAATACGGTTGATATATGCTAGTCGCTAGAAGAATCACCCCTTGCATGCTAATAAAGAATTCAACACATCTAGCTAAGGAAATAATCCTACCTGATGTATCTTTGTATAGAACATGGATGTAGATCGGTTGAACGGAATGGTAGGTTCGCTTTACAGTTCTTATAATTTTATCTCGTAATCATGCTTTTGTTCCTTATATGTTCTTGAAGTACATTGCTCCATAAGTCATGAAATATTCATCACATAGATACGATCTTAGTGCAGAAGCACAACATAGATTTTGGTTAACTTACCTGTGGTAGAAGACTATCAAAATAGTCGTTCCAAGCCAAACAATAGAAACATGGAAGTCTTCGAAACCGTTGGGTCGCCAAGGCAACTCCCAAAAATGGGAACTGCAATAAGTAATAAGACGGCAAGGTAAACAATGCATGGAACGGAACATAACAGATCTTGAGATCTCTGAACGGGTAAAACGTATAAACAATTTGTCAAGTAGCTATGTTCATTCAAGGTCTTAAGGTGTTGCACACAATAAAAGCTTAGTGTTGATCTTCAATGGTCATGGACAACCTGTGCACATTCTTCAGGTTTCTGCGGACGGTACGCTGGTCGCACCGGGGCCGATCCGAACCGGCTCGCTACCTGCGTTGCATTCCATTCCCGTGCCGAGACTATACCTTATCCATGGCGGCTCGTCAGGTCATAAGACCAAGTTTGTCTTTAGTAGATTGCATACGTGGCGGCAACCCGCGTATGGGCTCGTTAGGATCTTGTGACAAGTAACAGATGTAAAGTAACCTGAAGTTTGAAACACATTTGAGTAGTCTGAGTAAAACATGTCTATACAAGTATAGCATGCCAGTATAAAATGAGTATATGACATCTGAGTAATCTGCACAACCTGAGTCACAAACTGATAAGAGTATTGTAACATGTGTATATCGTGCACTTGATTTAGAAGCATGCTCGTAGCATACATGTGTTTGTTATGCGATCTTAGAATTTCTATATATATCCATATTCGTGCTGGGTTTAATTTAGTTTTATACTTGGGCAGGGAAGGACAAATGGTAAGTTGGTAAGTATCGTTGTATTTCTTGTATATCGTACGGCGCACTGCCATAAGAGATAGGCTTTGTATCGTATGCATAAAATTGATCCTAAGAAAAGAATAGAAAGATAACTTAATAGTTGGGGCACGGAACTAATATTAACGTGTTGGATTTGTCGAGCGGGCGAGAAGCTTCCCCACCAGTGCATTCATGTACTGATAACCCACCAGATTGCTTGCAGGGTGCGGGAGAACCTCGTTCGGTGCGGATGCCACCTTCGTGCGCGCTAAGGCGTGGAGTTCGCTCTGGAGCCTTTGGAGCGTTGCGTCCGGAACTGAAGCACATATACATGACATAATGTTGGAATATCGCCTATGTATCATCCCAAGTTGTAAGCCGTTTGGCACGTCTTTATTCTTAGAAAGAGAGAGCTTAACGACTTGTAATCTTGGCCCAGCGCCGCTTGTAACCTTATTCAATATCAATAAAGAGTTGTTTGTATTCATACTTGTGTTTATTCTATGTTTCTGCGATATCGACTTGGTGAACTAGTTATCAACGGCCGTTTCAGTATTTGTCTTGCACGAGCGCAACTCCAGGCTCGCACGGCATCACATCCCGATGGAAACGATCGTCCCGCGGGAGCACTGGTGAGGTGATTCGCGCCTAGTGGGGACGGCAGATTCCAGCAGGAGATCAGGACGTGACATATTGGTATCAGAGCATGACTTTACGTCCTTTAACTTCTTACCGATTCTCTCAGTTTCGAAAGCTCGTTCGTGGGTTATGTTACAGACGCTCTCTCTCCAAGTTCCAACGGGATATTCCATACAATGAGTCTAAATATTTTCGAAAGGTGCATGTGAATGATATGATCGTTTGATCGAGATTTTGATGCGAAGGCCTTTGTGCCAACCTGTGTCAGACCTTGTGGGAATAGACTTATGTTAGAATCTGCAAGTTTTTATAAATCCAAAATATCTATACGAGAACACCAAGCAGATTAGTGTACGAGGCAGAATATCATCCAGACAGTTGCCTATGCACACAGCCTTTTGGCTAAGTTGTGTTTAGTATCGTGCGCCAAGACCCTTGATGCTAGCGAGTTGCAATACGAGATTTGGGTATCGTTCGAATAAGAATAAAGTTGGGCTTAGAAGGATATCGATAGAAATGTGATCGGACTATCGCTCTAAAGAGAATCTTATAGAGTCGTGCCCGGGTTTCGACGTATAGTTCAGACGGTTGTTCGTATCAATAAGTTACGAATCGAAACATAGTTTGTATGGAGGGCTATCAATAGAGGTGCATAGGAGGCTAAGATCGTTAAGGCAGCAAATAGGGTTCGTGTTGGAGTTCTAAGGAACGAATTGGATATATGAGTAAATAACGCAAATGCGATTAAGGAGTTAATAAGATGACTCAATTTTTGAGTGGTGTATACGATAGTCCCAGGTTCGAATATGCGAATTGAGAATAGAAATAAGCTATAAAGATTCATAGATATAGCTCAAATCCTGAGTGGTGTATCGATTGAATTAGAAATGTTTGAACGAATCATGGGTTTCAGAGTATTAAACGGGTCTAGCAGCAACAGCGTAATTGTGCGAAGCCTTAGTATAAATAATGCCCAGCAAGTAAACGAATTCGTAGGAATCATGAATGATTTGATTCGAACAAGTTATAATGAGTTGAGCATGGGATAAGGCTTACATCAAATATAAACAAAGAGTACATGGAATTGATATTACGGTCGAGAAAACTTAGTGGATCGTACGAGCGATTTTAAATTTAATCAAACGGATTAAAACTTGAGTTGAGATAGAATAATCGAGGATGCGATCGGAGTTAGTACTATTAAAAATAATGGCGCGAATGAATGATAACGCGCGTGAAAATTTTGAATTTGAGTAGGATATCTCTCGATAGAGTTCGGTCTAAGTATGAATGCTACGGTTTTAAATTTTAGGAGACTTTATATCATATCAATGGTTGTAAGATAGCATCGATTGATACAAGTTGGAAAATTTTGGTTCAATGATTAAGGTAGGCGATAACGAGTTTGATCTTGACTTGGACGAACGATCTTGAGTCGAGTTCAATAGAGAACACTCGACATCAGACCCAGACGAGATCGATTATTTCGCGGGAGCGTTGGCGTAGTAATTTCACGTCCGGTGGGGATGATCAAACTCGCAGTGACATGTTTGAAAATTTTCCAAACGAACACGATGAATGGAACGTATCGAAAGTGAATAGACTTGGGTTTGAGATTTGAAACTTAGTTATTTGAGGAATGCTAGAAGTAGACTATGGATTTATCAAAACAAAAACGTTGAAGTTGGATAATTTTGCTAGACGAATTATAATCACGACATGAACGGATATGACTTGATGGATAAGTATATATAACTTTGATGGAGCAAAGTGAAATGATAAGGTGTCTCGATCAATTTGGTGATAACCATATTGTTCAACGTTCTTGCCTTGTGCGAGTGTAACTCTATGCTCGTACATGCGTCATGCCCGGATTAGAAAAGTTATCCCGCGGGAGCGTAGGCGTGGTGATCTCACGTCAAACGAGGATGATTGAACTTGCGGGAGACCGAAGCGTGATAATTAAAGGATCGTCTTGACTTGTAGTTCGACATGATAAGACGGAGTTTAGGATACAAATGAATCTAAGTATTTTTGAGGAGGAGTTAGTCTAGAACTTGCAGTAAGATATGATGGATGGTTTCATGAATGGATACGTAGATCGTGTTGGACGACTTAGAGTTTATGATATACATCGATGGTCTAGAATGGGATCGTGATTTGGTAGTCCAGGCTTAGAAAAGAATGGATAGGTGGATTCTATCAACCGTAATGGAGGTGATAGACGATGCAAATCGATGGGTTAGACATGCGACGTGGATATATCGTGGATTTGATTGAACCAACGTGTCTTAGGAACGGTTTTGCCAAACAAACATGGATATTGTACAAATAAACGTGTTGATGTGGATAGAATAATTTGTGCTCGATGTTTAGAAATCTGAGTGAAATGAACTTGGGTAAAATACCCCATACAAAAGAACAATGGTTTGACCTTAGGAAATTGGGGCAAGTTTCGTGTAACGAATTTGCTCGATAAGAATAGTGAACTTGAAATGCACCTATGACCTTGTGAGCTGACCTTGCGAATAGGCAGACGACCTTATGCCTTGAGTTAAACTAGAGTAACTGACTTCAGAGTATCATTCAGGAAAATATTAGAACTGGGGCAACGAGACTTAGAGTTAGGACTTAGAACTGGAAATGTATGCTAGCGACGTTGGCGTTAAAACAAACGCAATAGAATATAGGACTTGAGTGATAATTGATTTGGTTGAATAAGTTATGCGACGGTGAGGAATAAGACGGTCTTAGAGAATTGTCGGACGAAACTCTTAGGATTGGAATTGGTGATTTTTGAGATAAGTTGGCATAACAAGTCAGATCGTTATTTGGAAGAGGTGCGTTACTAGTAATGCAATACTTGAGTTTGGGTGGGATTGGAGTAACTGATAACTAAAACGAATCTTAATTCTGTTATTCGAGTAGCGTATCGATCGGCGATTCAAGATTTTTTTACGAGTAGTTTGTCCGACTTAGTTGTCACTAAGCTTGGTTGAAATACACATATTTGGGGGATGCCTTGAATATGGGTACGATCCAGACTTAGCGATATGCATAACTCGAATGCAGCTGCAAATAAAAATATTCGGATCCGCATGGATGAGTATAACAACTGAAGTAAGATTGCCTCAACCCAAGATCACCATTGTGATGGATTATAATATGCTTCGCATTAAGCGATATATGTTCCGTGCTAAGTCGTCGTACAGACTGAGTCAGAAGTTGGATTGAATGATAGAGTCATTCAATGAGACAAACCCGCACGCACGTAACACAGAATGAGAAGTGAGTAGGAAATTATGTTCGAACGGATCTAATGATACAGATTGATATGCTTGAGTTAGATTCCATAGTGTACGATAGAACGATTTGCGCTCAGGAAGTCTCGAGGACGAGACTTGTTTTGAGTGGTGTATAATGTAACGACATGCTCCGCATCGATGCGGATAGCCGATTCAAACAGCACAAGTGCGATGACCCGACCCGCTTTGCTCAGCGAGAAGACTTGCTTGAGACAAAGGAATTTCAGACAGACCTTCAGGAGTTCGGACTTAGACTTTCAGAGGCTCCCTCGGAGTATCGCTCAACCGAGGTGAATCATCGCTAAGGTAGGTAGCTACGATGAACTTGTCTTTGCTTAGCCAGCACACTTAAAATACGGTTGATATATGCTAGTCGCTAGAAGAATCACCCCTTGCATGCTAATAAAGAATTCAATGCATCTAGCAAAGGGAATTATCCCACCTGATGTATCTTTGTATAGAACTTGGATGTAGATCGGTTGAACGGAATGGTAGGTTCGTTTTACAGTTCTTATAATTTCAGCTCGTAATCATGCTTTTGTTCCTTATATGTTCTTGAAGTACATTGCTCCATAAGTCTTGAAATGTTCATCACATAGATACGATCTTGGTACAGAAGTACAACATAGATTCGGGTTAACTTATTTGTGGCAAAAGACTATCAAAATAGTCATTCCAAGCCAAATAATAGAAACATGGAAGTCTTCGGAACCGTTGGGTCGCCAAGGCAACTCCCAAAAATGGGAAGTGCAATAAGTAGTAAGACGGCAGCGTAAACAATGCATGGAATGGAACACAACAGATCTTGAGATCTCTGAACGAGTCAAACGTATAAACACTGTGTCAAGTAGCTATGTTCATTCAAGGTTTTAAGGTGTTGCATATAATAAAATCTTAGTGTTGATCGTCAATGGTCATGGACAACCTGTGCACAGGCTTCAGATTCCTGCGGACGGTACAGTGGTCGCACCGGGGCCGATCCGGACCGGTCAGGAACATTTCTGATAGTCGTTGCTTCCGACGGGAAGGCGTGTAACGAGGATCGCTACCTGCGTTATATTCCATTCCCGTGCCGAGACTATACCTTGTCCATGGAGGATCTGTAAACCCCCTCACCCAAAATAGGTATTTTGTGTATATTTTATATTATTATATTTATTATAGATTATTTTAAATATTGAATTTCTTTAGAGTATTCTCTTAGTTAATTAGAAAATAATTTTTTTTTGATATATTTACTTATATAAATATTTATTTAGAATTATTTTTAGGCTATTTTAGATTTTTGGAGATTTTTCTAGAATTGTTAGGTAATTAAAACATAGGGAACGTAAATTTCTAGGACTTCTATGATTTACTATACGATCATACTTGCATGTTGTTCTTACCAAATATTTATTTTAGTTTAAATATTTAATTATATTTTTCTGTAATTTATTTAGAATTTTAAGAATTTTATTAGATTTTTAAAATTATTTAGGATTTATTTGGATATATATAGTCTTAATATTAGATAGATGTTAATTTAGTGTTAATAGATATTAATAAGATTTTATAAATTATGTGTATTATCTTTAATTATATTTAAGATTATAAATTATTGAGATAAATTTAAACTCTATTTTAAATTAATTCAAATCCTGAACCTACTAGGAAAGCAACTTCATGCATATCCTATCCTTATTTAAATTCATCATAATCCTATCCAAATTAACCAATCCTACTCGTATTTAATTAAGTTGTGTCCACCATTATAAATACCTCATCCTTCATATTTTTTCCCCCAAATTCCCCTCTTTTTCGTCCAAAAATAGTCAAAATTCGTCATAAATTCAGCCTCATTTTCTACTAGTTATAACGAATTAAAAAGACGATATCTCCTAGCTCCGGACTCCAAACGCGTTCCAGTTTTTTTGGTTAGAACTATATCAAGGTTAGTTTTCTGATTATATAATTTATTTTAATAATTTATAAACCTAATTTTCCAGAAAATTCTAAAAGTGCCAGCTGTCCGAAATCATACCCGTTTTAGTATTTTCGAGATTTCGGGAGATCCCGAACTCGGAATTATGAACCGTTTAAAGTTTTGGAAATCTGGCATGATAAAATTTCATTAAATTATTTTTATAGAATTTAATATGTAAATTTAATCTACTGTAAAATTCGTACAACATAGACGTAAGTAGAAAACCACCAAAAATTGTCATTTGTGCGCCCTAGTGGACATAACTCTTTACCGACTTGTAATTTTATAAAACCGTCGATTCCGGTGTTCATGTATCACTAAAATCTATATAATTCTACACACAAATCAAGGATTTAAGTCGATTGACTTTTTGGTCAACGGATTGCCTCGATTTACGTATCATGGATCACAAATACGTAAAGTTGACTTTCGTTGGACCAAAATTAGGGTTTAACAAATCAGATTATAATAAGATTAAAATAATATTTTAGGTTATTTTATTTAGAATTAAAATAGATTAAATAGAGGAACCTATTTATCCACTTTTGTAACCTAACTTGTTTAATTTATGTGACGGGTAGATTGGACGACGCCTTGAGTTGGGACTTCATTCTTTTTCAGATCAGGCAAGATACCTTGCCAAATTGCTTACAGTATTTTGCATGCTTAGTATATTTCTGTATACTTATTGCATTTCTGTTTATTTATTGCATGTGTAGTTCCTTTCAGTCATTACTATATATTAGACATGTTGACACACTTGACACTTAGTATCATGAGAGGACAATCATTAGGCATATGGGCTTTTAACCACTCTGGTAAACCGTAGTATATAGCTCGCACTATGGGCATGTGTCGCGTTGGTCGCTACCCCCGCGGTATGTCGATTTCTGGAGTCTCGCTGGTCGCTACCCCCGCGGTATTTCGATTTCTGATGTCCACTGACGTGTGTGTGAGTTGTGAGGTAGATCGAGTAGCCTACCCTTGTCCATACGTCGAAAAGTTGTCCTCATTTGCATTCATATAGATTATCTTGTACAGCGTACTTATTTATTTTCAAATAATATGCATGTTTACTGTATTCAAATTGGCTTATTGTTATGTATCTTGTTACGTCCCTCTGAGGACCTGGTCCCCTTCCAGGTGTATCTGTTCTTGAGTATTTGCAGGAGCATAGATTTGGATGGTTATATATGTTTCGTGAATGTCTTCTCTTCGAGCCCGTGGTCGTTAGCTGGTATTCTTATATTGTGTTTTTTTATGTTGTACCTTTACCTTCGAGTTGGTAGTGGATTTGTTTCCATCCAACTATCATCCTTAGATACTTATATTAAGATCTAGTTTCATAGACACTGGTTATTTATTTATATTTGATTTTCGTGGATGAGATTTAGATTGTACCATGTGACTTGTGATATATTTTATACCACTTGTGGATTTGATATTCATATTACAGTGTACGTATGGGTTATGTTTTCCATATATTGGAGTTGCCATATCCATGCGGCTGGCATGCTTATATTTCCTAGTCCTATGTACTTTGGGACTGGGGCATGACAGGATCGACAGGTCATAAGACCATGTTTGTCTTTAGTAGATTGCATACGTGGCGGCAACCTGCGTATGGGCTCGTTAGGATCTTGTGACAAGTAACAGATGTAAAGTAACCTGAAGTTTGAAACACATTTGAGTAGTCTGAGTAAAACATGTCTATACAAGTATAGCATGCCAGTGTAAAATAAGTATAAGACATCTGAGTAATCTGCACAACCTGAGTCACAAACTGATAAGAGTATTGTAACATGTGTATATCGTGCACTTGATTTAAAAACACGCTCGTAGCATACATGTGTTCGTTATGCGATCTTAGGATTTCTATATATATCCATATTCGTGCTGGGTTTAATTTGGTTTTATACTTGGGCAGGGAAGGACAAATGGTAAGTTGGTAAGTATCGTCGTATTTCTTGTATATCGCACTGTTCACTACCATACGAGATAGGCTTTATATCGTATGCATGAAATTGATCCTAAGGCAAGAATAGAAAGATAACTTAATAGTTGGTGCACAGAACTAATATTAACGTGTTGAATTTGTCGAGCGGGCGAGAAGCTTTCCCACCAGTGCATTCATATACTGATAACCCACCAGATTGCTTGCAGGGTACGGGAGAACCTCGTTCGGTGCGGATGCCACCTTCGTGCGCACTAAGGCATGGAGTTCGCTCTGGAGCCTTGGAGCGCTGCGTCCGAAACTGAAGCACATATACAGGACATAATATTGGAACAACGCCTATTTATCATCCTAAGTTATAAGTCGTTTAGCACGTCTTTATTCTTATAGAGAGAGAGAGAGAGAGCTTGAGCGACTTATAATTTTGGCCTAGCGCCGCTTGTAACCTTATTCAATATCAATAAAGAGCTGTTTGTATTCATACTTGTGTTTATTCTATATTTTTGCCATATTGACTTGGTGAACTAGTTATCAACGGCCGTTTCAGTATTTGCCTTGCGCAGACGCAACTCCAAGCTCGCACGGCATCACGTCCCGATGGAAATGATCGTCCCACGGGAGCGCTGGCACAGTGATTCGCGCCTAGCGGGGACGGCAGATTCCAGCGGAAGATCGGGGCATGACAGTTTTGGATCGTCAATCCAATGGTTGGATTGCTCAAAAACTACGTGTAAAGTTGCTGCAATGAACACGAAATTCTGACTTCATGATCATGCGTGTCACAACGGGATCGACTACCAAACACAGAAATCGTCCGCGGTGGGCGTCGTGGAGGACGACAGTGCTTCAGGGGCTCGTGCGGGGACACAAGGGTCGACGTTGCTACTCTTCCACGGCATCGACGCGGCACTGGGATTGTCGCTGCTACTATCGATGCTTTCGTTCTTGGACGAGCTTAAGCGCGCGGGTGGTAACCACGTGTGTCATGTCCCGATCTTCTGCAGAAATTGGCCATCCCCGCTAGACGTGAATCACCACGCCAGCGCTCCAGCAGGATGATCGTTTCCATCGGGACGCGATGCCGCGCGAGCCTGGAGTTGCGCCCGCGCGAGACAAATACCAAAACGGCCGTTGATAACTAGTTCGCAGAGTCGTCATAGCGAAAACATAGAATAAACACATGTATTGAATCCAAATCAAGCTCTTTATTGATATGAAGTATAGATTACAAGCGGCGCTAGGCCGAGATTATAAGTCGCTCGTGCTCTCTCTTTCTATATATATAATGAATATGCCCTTAGGCTTAGAATTGATTCAAACGATCTGGATGATGATGTTCCCATATATTATGTCTCATATATGTGAGCTCCAGGTCCGCGCGCCACGCTCCAAGATGCCAAGTGCGGTCCGGTACCTCATTGCGTTAAGCGATCTCCGAATCCATACGAGTTTCCCCTACACCCTATATGCAATCTTGTTAGGTATCGGTACATTTAATGCACTGGTAGGGAGGCCTCTCGCCCATGCCACAAAATAAGCACGATCATTAGTTATGTGTACTGACTAATTTTATTGTCTTTCTAGTCTTTTGCCTTAGGATCAGTTACATGGCAATATAATGAAAGTAATATCCGTGTCTGCTCAAGAGTGTCATAATAATGAACAACTGAGTTCGTCTTACCATTTCTTACCATTCGGCCTTCCCTATCATATGCAGCAATATAAATAATGATCTACTGAATAAAAAAGAACATCTATGAAATCCAAGTGTTATGTTTGTGTCTCTGTCTCATACCCATTATGTCACGACCCAATTCCGTAGAATCAAATGAGGCGTCCCCCAAATCGTGACCGCCGTGCGGACCTGGAGTTGCGCCCGCACAAGGCTTTAATGATTTGCATAGCAAGCACATATTCAGAGTACGCAGATAAATTGAAACACAGATTTGAAACATAGAAAAGTTCTCTTTATTGATAATGAACATCTATTACAAACTCCTGAACGAGTCAGCTAATATGCCGAACGGCTTACAAAAGGGTTGACTCAAAATGAGATAGCAGTCATGTACATTACATCCTTTTATAAACTCAAAACGATAAAGACCTCCAGGCTGGAGGACGGCTTTGCCACGGAGCTGCATTTGTGTATGAAGAGTTGCAGCTTCGGACTTCAAAAGGCTTCAGGGGCACAGTGAAGATGCGCCAACAGCTGGACTGGATCGGGTAGACGACTTCGGCTCCTCGCTCGGTTCGCCTTGGTGCGGAGAACCTGTTTCAACGAGGGTCAGCATATCGAAACATGCTGGTGAAGACGAGCTAGCCGAACTATACCAATCAACACGTTGTTTAGTGAAGCATGCATATTTTTTTGTGGGTTTCTATTTTGCCTTAGTACATTTACAAGTAAGCAGCATATAGAATTTACTGAAATGAATGTGCCACCGTTAGGTGGATTTTACCTGCCCGTCTGAATTACCTGCACAATACTTACCATGCCTTCCCTGCCACGAAGACACAAGTTAGTATGCAACAGGTTTAAATATACACGATGATCACTGGCATGGTTGCCATAATGGACGTAGCCGGGGACAAGGATAGCATGCTACGAGAGAACACGATTGCGCTGCAAGCTATCCGGTCCCGAATACGAAGACTACACATGAGTTCCGCCCGGATCGGATCGGTGCTAGTGCCCCAGCGACCGTCCGCAGAACCAATACCTTGTGCACAAGTTGTCCATGATCGAACACGATGAACAAGTTAACAGTCATACATTTGAGGCAACACGAGTGCAAGAACACGAGTACACGACAAGCAGTATTGCATGATTTATTTTGCATAGCCTCCCTGAACAATTATGCATATACAAGATGTGTTCTATACTTAGCACGTTTTATAGAACATTTGCACGAACAAGCATACGATAAGGCAACAGTTCACAGGTTTGATTGACAAGCATAATAACCAAGTCTATTGTCTTTTATCTTGGTTTCTTTTATTATTATTTGGTATCGTTTGATCGGGGCAAAGGAGTGAAACTTGGAAGCAGGGCTAGCTAATCGGGTTGGTAGCCACTCACTTAGATTTTGGAAAGAAGAAGGAAAGAGACGCTTCACGACTCCGCTCGCAAGCCGCCTACTGCTCGTTCACCTGCACACGAACAGCTCGATTAATACTTCTTCCTCTCTTTCCAATCTCGAAATAGAAGTGCAGTTCAATGAACGAAAACAATGAAAACTATCAAAACCGTTCAAGGAAAATAAGCAAATCCCAAAACCAACTCAAAGCACGAAAGCAACAAGCGACATCGAAAACCGAGGCAATAAAAGATAGCAACGGAGAGGTCCCTCCTGACTCTGCCGCTAAGCCGATCCTTGGGGCGCAGTCCACTGAATATGGGAATCGATTCCGAAGAAACAAATCCATAACGAGGACGAGTTCTTAATTCAATCTATCCCGATCGAACGATACCGTTTGTGTTTCTTAGCCGCGCTCTCCGCACCGGGAGAACGGGGCGATACACATTATACTCAAACTATGTTTGTTATCGTGCATCCATTCTAAATATGCAAAATATCGTACAAATGTACTACTTTACGTTACTCCTCTTTTCAATGCGGATAGCCACTATGTAAGCATGGCTTATCTATATGAAGGTCACTGGCTCTGATAGCCATATTGGACATGATCTGCGATAGAACGACTGTCTTCCCAGTTCGATTGCTAGCGTTGCTTGGCCTTCCGAACCATCTGACGAGTCGGCGACCATCGAGGTCAGTAGCAAGTCTTGCTGGATGTCTCATTCTCGCCTACTAGTCATCAGCTTGCATATTACCAGGACTACACTGGCACTGTCCTTCCGGGCCGACATGTCATGCCCCAGTCCCAAAATACTGAGGGACTAGCCACGTGGCAATGGCCAGCAGCACACACCAATGGGCAAACCCAATTTAATGGATCCATCGGGGTGTACTTAAGCTGTAAAACAATAGTAAGGGTCTAATATACTAATCTCATCCACAGAAATGAATACATCAATATTAAATATAAATCAACATCAAGTCTCAATAAAATATACCTCGGGGAACAACCCGATGATAAGTTTGATACAATAGTTCATTAAACAAGAAATAAAAGAGTCTAATAACAGCAAAGACTGAGTGTAGAATAAGTAGGTACTCAGGAGAAATCCTCAGCGATCACCTCGTCCTCGGGTTCTGGTACTGCTCCAATGCCTGCTCCTGTTCCGTACACCTCGGGATAGATCTCTTCTGCTAAACCTGGGGACATAATCCGGATCTAGGTCCTCAGGGGACATAGTAAGGTACAGGAATAACTCAAGCCAAATAAATGCATTGCAATAATAAATGAATCAATAGGGTAAACTAAGTAACCAGCTAAGTGATATGCAAGTTGAGAGCATCACTAGAACTCAGGCTGAGACCACTACAAGCTATGTGTCGGGGAGCCGGTAGCAGTGATATCATGTAGGAGCCTAGCTCGGCGAGGCTACGGCACCGTAATAATATAATCAACCTGTAGCATATGTTTCTCTCTCCACCCAATGTAATCACACGTCTCATGTCCACGACGTCTCATGTCCATGTCACGCAAGATCATATCTAATGCAGCAAGTCATAATGATAGCTAAGCACATGCAATATCTATATCACGAATCATGTAACCTATACAGAATCACCATGAATATCTCAGGAAAATTATGTCTCATGAATAGTGTCAGGTGTCCTGTAGTATGACGTACTTGATAATGCATGCACGAAGATATATAGGGTTTCGATATTCATCTCTAGGTGACGTTACACAACTCCGCGTACGGTGTTGACACCCGAATATTATTCGGACGTTAAGTAATGTCACACGGTCCTAGTTTGAACAGATATATCATATAATAAATCAAAGGAATGTTATGTAACAAGAACTACAAGATTGGCAAGGTACACTTATCTGGGATTTGATTACCAACTGATGCTCTGGTATCAGCGGGATCTGCAGGTACTCCTTCGGCTGCTGAAATAAACGTTACCATCAGGTTCAGAAGATATTAAATAGCTAGAATTGCCTGTCCAATTTGGACACACGGGCAAAAGTGGCAGTTTCTGGTCAAACGGGGTCCACATGTGGCCCACTTCGCACCGAAAAATGTGCCAGAGACAATATTCTCCAAATTCATCAAACTTAGTGTCCACAAGTCCAGAACGACGATACGAACCCAACGGAATGTCCAGAACTAGATTTTGATGAGCCGATCACAAAATCGCCTGTCAAGTGGAGCCGTGGGGCCCACGATACGGGATTTTGTCAACGTTCTCAGAATCGAGCCAAACTTGGGTCACAGGACCAGTGTATTGCTACGAGTCCAATGGCACAAGTTTTGTTTCGAAACGACGAGCACACACGAAGTTACAACGAATTTCAGAACATGGCCGATACGGGGTATTGTCGACGGATACGCGTTGATTCCGGTGTGCACGCACATCCAAATCAACTTTTGCAAAATCTCACATATCCATATTGACGGCGCGCACCTTTAGGTGTAGTTCGCATATGACCAGGTCACCTCGTTTAGCGGGGCGCACCCAGTTCTGGAAAAATTAGGGTATTTAAATACCAAGTTTTTGGTCTTTTTTACCCTCAAAAATATTATAAACTACAGCTCAATAAATTAAACTAAAAATAGAATTAAAAACTTGGTCATATGGTCTAAATAATTGTTCAAGCCAATTTTGAAAACATTTAACAGGTTGGTCGCAAAACGGTCGCGAACTGGGGAGTTCGAGACATTTTCTGAATTTTCAAAAAGGGAATTTATTTTCCTGATTTTGCGTCGCGGTTTGATACCGACACAGGACGCGATACCCCGAACGAATTGCATGGGGTTCGAGAGGGTCACGCAAGGTACGCGTACGATTCGACAGAACGAAAAATGAGGCGACGAGGAGAGAGAAATACTCACCGGAACGATGGCTCGATAACAACTGAAATTCGCATACGCGGGGAGCCAAGACGTTGCTCGGCCGGCGGGGCTTGCTGGAGGCGACGGCTTGGTCGGCCTGCGGCAGCGAGGGCACGGCAGAGGGGATCTCGGTCGGCCAGATCTCTGGGCGTCGGATGTGGGTTCGTCGGGGTGCGGTGATGGCTGTGGGTGGTTGGTGATGGTGGCTCAGTGGCGGTGGGGGATTTAAGTAGGCCGGGGAGATGGGCCGTCGGCTGTTGCGGGGAGGTGTGCGGGCGGGGAGGCGGAGCGTCCGCGGAGGCATTGGGGAAGTCGAACCGAGGGGTCGCCGACGGGTCACGACGGTCGGAGTCGCGGGTCGGGGCGGTTGGGATTCAAAACTGTGCAGAGGGATTGGGTTCGGGTTTCGGGTTGGGTTCGGGTATGGGTCCGACCTGACACGCTAAGGTTGATTTAGGGGTTCGGTTTAATTTAGGGTTTAAACCAGTTCAGGGTTGAACCGGTTGGTTCAGTCTGGTTTAATTTGGGTTTAATTAAAAACATTATTTTTAGGTCTTTAAAAATAGTTCTGGGTCCAATAAATTCCAGAAAAATTACCCTATGTCTAATATTTTATTTTACACCCAAAAATATTATTTTCATAATATTTTAATATTTAATAAAAATATTTAATACCAGAAAATATTGATTTTAATTAGATAGAAAATTCAGAAAAATTCTGAAAATTCATTTTTAAATTCCTGAAAATCTGGGGGTTTACAATCTACCCCCTTAAGAGGATTGCATCCTCGCAATAAATAAAAAACCGGTCAGAAGAGATAACACGGTCGTAAGAATTGTTCGAAGCATGACACAATCAAAGAATCATGACCAAAGATAAATCGAAGGACGAGAGTTAAGCAAAACACATAGGGAATGAATAAAATATTTTCCTAAATAATAAAATTTAGGTAATTCAAGAGTGAAGGAAATCTGGTTAGAGCAAAGAAACTACACCTTAGAAAAACTAGGTTATCATTTATTAACAAGTTCAAAATACTAGGTTTAAGGCTAAGGTCATGAACTAACAAGCACGTGCTAAAGCAATGCTAGGAATAGATAGCTATGAATAACTTAAAACTTACGTGCATTTGCTACTCCACGAGTCTGCGCGTCCTCTATGGTCATCTCAAAAGCTTGTCCGCGTCTTTGTAGTAGATTCCTCTGCTGCTGCTGGGACTCCTGGAAGAGTACTGCCTGGGGTGCCAAGGGTGGCCTCGGATGATATCCTCCTGGTGCTGGTAGAGCTCGTTGGTTTACCATTGGTGCTCTTTCTCGACGCTCAGGACATTCCCTCACTAAATGCTGACTGGATCCGCAAGCTAAATGTAATCTCATTTTGCGTCTGCACTCGTTCTCAGTATGGCCTCGCTTGCCACAATATTGACAGATAGGCAGTGCCTGCGGAGATGCTCCGGGTGGCTGGTGCATGTAAGGTCTCTTTACAGCTTCTTCCTGTGGTGCTCTGGCTGGTGCCGATGTGGAAGGCCACTTCAGGCTGGTCTCTCTCCTGGTGATGCACTCCATACGTCGGGCAGCAGCAAGGACGTCCGAGTAAGAAGTAGGTGCAACGGATCCGATCAGTCTCTGTAGCTCAAATTTTAGTCCATCGAAGAACTTCTCAGCCTTCTCTTCTTCTGTCGGGATTAGGGTTGGGGCGAAGCGACTCAGACGAATGAACTCCTCATTGTATTCTTCCACTGTTATATTGTCTTGAGTGAGACGATTGAACTTGTCCCGAAGTTCTGATCGAGCAATAGCTGGAATGTATATTTCCTGAAAGAGTCTGGAGAACTCTTCCCAAGTGACTCAGTCTGGTCTGAGCCGTGTCTCCTCAGATAGCCACCAGTGATGTGCATTATCCGTCAACTGCATCCGGACGACAGTCATCCAAAGTTTCTTTGGAAGCTCAGCTTCTTCTAATTGATGTTGAGTGTTTGTGAGCCACTCATAAAATTCAGTGGGCTCCTCCTTGCCTGAAAAGGTGCGGGGCTTCAGCTGGTGAAAATCGGTGATAGAGCCCGTCGTTGGCCGTCGTGCTGGTAGATTTGCCTGCTCCAGTGCGATCACTATACTGTTTCACAGAGCCTCTTGTTGAATCTGTTGTTGAGCTTGCATCATTGCGTAGATCATTTGAAATATCTGTTGTCTGTCCATAGCCTGCCCTTGTGGGAATACGGGCATTGGTGGAGAAAACTGCGGCGGAGGTGGGATGTCACCATGCCGGAACCTTGAGGTCTTCTGATTGGCTTGACGGTTTTGGTGAGTGGAGGGATCTCCACTTAATGGCGTTACTCTATCTCCTTCATAGGTGGCTACAGCACATTGCGGTGGTCCTGCAGGAGTCTCGTCTCTTGCTGGTGGATCCATTACTCTGCATCCAAAATAACCTATAAGAGGCGCACAGAGGAATCAAGGCAGGATGCAAGTCAAGAAATTCAAATCCGATTTAGAGATCAAGAACGATTAAATCAAGTGGATGAGATCCTATAACTTATCCTATCTTTGTCGCAGGCTTGCTCAATTCCTAAGTTAAAACCGAACAATTTAGTCGTTGACCTACATGGGCCACCATAAAAACTATGTCATGCCCCAGTCCCAAAATACTGAGGGACTAGCCACGTGGCAATGGCCAGCAGCACACACCAATGGGCAAACCCAAATTAATGGACCCATCGGGGTGTACTTAAGCTGTAAAATAACAGTAAGGGTCTAATATACTAATCTCACCCACAGAAATGAATACATCAATATTAAATATAAATCAACATCAAGTCTCAATAAAATATACCTCAGGGAACAACCCGATGATAAGTTTGATACAATAGTTCATTAAACAAGAAATAAAAGAGTCTAATAACAGCAAAGACTGAGTGTAGAATAAGCAGGTACTCAGGAGAAATCCTCAGCGATCACCTCGTCCTCAGGTTCTGGTACTGCTTCAATGCCTGCTCCTGTTCCGTACACCTCGGGATAGATCTCTTCTGCTAAACCTGGGGACATAATCCGGATCCAGGTCCTCAGGGGACATAGCAAGGTACAAGAATAACTCAAGCCAAATAAATACAGTGCAATAATAAATAAATCAATAGGGTAAACTAAGTAACCAGCTAAGTGATATGCAAGTTGAGAGCATCACTAGAACTCAGGCTGAGACCACTACAAGCTCTGTGTTGGGGAGCCGGTAGCAGTGATATCATGTAGGAGCCTAGCTCGACGAGGCTACGGCACCGTAATAATATAATCAACCTGTAGCATGTGTATTTCTCCAAATTCGTCAAACTTAGTGTCCACAAGTCCAGAACGATGATACGAATCCAACTGAATGTCCAGAACTTGATTTCGATGAGCCGATCACAAAATCGTCCGTCAAGTAGAGCCGTAGGGCCCACGATACGGGATTTTGTCAACATTCTCAGAATTGAACCAAACTTGGGTCACAGGACCAGCGTATTGCTACGAGTCCGATGGCGTAAATTTCTTTTCGAAACGACGAGCGGACACGAAGTTACAACGAGTTTCAGAATAGGGCCGATACGGGGTGTTGTCGACGGATACGCGTTGATTCCGGTGTGCACGCACATCCAAATCAAATTTCGCAAAATTTCACACGTCCGTATTGACGGTGCGCACCTTTCAGTGTAGTTCACACATGACCAAGTCGCCTTGTTTAGCGGGGCACACCCAGTTCCAGGAAAATCAGGGTATTTAAATACCAAGTTTTTGGTCATTTTTACCCTCGAAAATATTACAAACTATATCTCAATAAATTAAACTAAAAACAGGATTAAAAACTTGGTCACATGGTCTAAATAATTTTTTAAGCCAATTTTGAAAATATTTAATAGGTTGGTCGCAAAACAGTCGCGAACTGGAGAGTTTGAGATATTTTATGAATTTTCAGAAAAGAGAATTTATTTTTCTGATTTTGCGTCGCAATTTGCGACCGACACAGGACGTGATACCCCGAACGAATTACACGGGGTTCGAGAGGGTCACGCAGGGTATGCGCACGATTTGACAGAACGAAAAATGAGACGGCAAGGAGAGAGAAATACTCACCGGAACGATGGCTCGATAACGACTGATATTCGTATACGCGGGGAGCCGTGACGTTGCTCGACGGCTTGGTCGGCCTGCGGCGGCGAGGGCACGGCGGAGGGGAGCTCGGTCGGCCTGAGCTCTGGGCGTCGACTGTGGGTTCGTTGAGGTGCGATGATGGATGTGGGTGGTTGGTGATGGTGGCTTAGTGGCGGTGGGGGATTTAAATAGGCCGGGGAGGAGGTGGGTCGTCGGCCGTTGCGGGGAGGCGTGCGGGCGGGGAGGTGGAGCGTCCGCGGAGGCGTTGGGGAAGTCGAACCGAGGGGTCGCCGGTGGGTCGCAGCGGTCAGAGTCGCCGGTCGGGGCGGTTGGGATTCGAAACTGTGCAGAGGGATTGGGTTCAGGTTTCGGGTAGGGTTCGGGTATGGGTCCAAACCGACCCGCTAAGGTTGGTTTAGGGGTTCGGTTTAATTTAGGGTTTAAACCGGTTCAAGGTTGAACCGGTTGGTTCAGTCTGGTTTAATTTGGGTTTAATTAAAAATATTGTTTTTATGTCTTTAAAAATAGTTCTGGGGTCCAATAAATTCCAAAAAATGACCCTATGTCTAATATTTTATTTTACACCCAAAAATATTATTTTCATAATATTTTAATATTTAATAAAAACATTTAAAATTATTTAATACCAAAAAATATTGATTTTAATTAGTTAGAAAATTCAGAAAAAAATCTGAAAATTCATTTTTAAATTCCTGAAAATCAGGAGCTTTACACGACACGATTCTGATGCCTCAGCAATCGTGTCGAGGAGTTTCTCTACCTGGTGCGCAACTAGTTGTCTGTGACCATGCAACTACATCCCCATTTCCAATCCTAGCCGAGAAATAACTCGGTTCAATCTTGCCGAGGACTACACTCAGATCTTTCTTTTTTACGCAGCTCCCTTATTAGAGACTGCCTCGGTGATCTAGATATCCCGAGTACTTTATTTTCTTTCCTTCTCCTGACTTGGAACGACTACTTGATAGTCTTTCTCGTCTATGTATGCAACATGATTTTGCTCTATCCCGTGTCAAGTTCCGTGTGGTGCAACGCCTCAGTATGAACTCAAACTAATTTTGTGGCACATATATAAAAGAAGCTACTATATTTCAACTCAATAGCCCGATTATGCAAATAACAAGTAAGATCTCCATGTTCTATGCAATGATAAGGCGGGGTTATCCCCTTAGGTATGTGCGTTCGTCTCTTTTTATTAGCATGCAAAGGTTATCGCTTGAAAACTAGCATGTATCATTCATTTTCTTAGTGTGCAGCTAAGTAGGGACAGGTTCACCGGGGCCACCCACCTTAGCGATGAATCGCATCGGTCGAGCGAGACTCCGAGCGCGCCTCTGAAAGTCTAAGTCTGAACTTAATTTGAAGATCCAAGTTTGAATGCCTTTGCATCAAACGATTCTTCTCGATGAGCAAAATGGGTCAGTTCGCTACACTTGTGCCATTTGAATCGGCCCTCCGGGTTGAGCAGAGCGGGTCGTTACAGCCCCGACGGCGGCCAGCGCTCGCGGTGGCACAAGGGATTAGAGGTGATGGTGGCGGTGGCATATGCTAGGGCGGCACCGCTAGGTCAGTATGGTTGCTAGAGGGTGGTACCCGCGCACGGCTTGTCTATGGTCGTGACCGGGAATAGGAGCACGTTCGGTAGCGGCGGTGTGACCAAGGGTTGTTGCTCAAAGGGAGAACGACGCAGATGTGCCTCTATGCCCGGGGTTGATGGACTTGTCACGCCCCAGTCCAAAAATACGAAGGACTAGGAATACGTAAGCATGACAGCCGTATGTATATGGCAACTCCAATATATGGATACCATAATACATACGTATGCTGTAATATGAATATTAACTCATATGTGGTATATCAAATATCACAGGTCACAGAAAATACTAATCTCATCCACACAACAAGTCATAGAAAAGAAATAACTAAACTAGAATAATGAGTCTAAATAATCCAATAATAGTCGGGTGAAGACAAATCCACTACTAATGACTATATCAATACTAAAATGAGAGAGGAGTATAAAATCTCCAATATAAAATAAGATGATGATATAAAAGTATCAGCTAAGAGGATCCATCGGTAGGTAATTAATGATGCTTAGAAGGTAAAACCTCCTCGAAAAAGATAAGTAGTAAGTCTTGATCCGTGCTCCTGCGAATAGTCAAGATCGTCTACACCTGGAAAGGGACCAGGTCCTCAGAGGGACATAACAAGATACATAGAAGCATGCCAATTTGAATACAGTAAACATGCATAATAGGTAGAAAATATGTAAGTACGATGTACAAGATAATCTATATGAATGCATAATGAGGACAACTTTTTGACGTATGGGCATGGATAGGCTACTCGATCTAAATCTCACAACTCACACACATGGCAGGGACATCAGAAATCGACATACCTCGGGGGTAGCGACCAGCACGACACCAAAAATCAACATACCTCGGGGGTAGCGACCAGCGCAACATACTACCGTAGTGCGTGCTAGATACAACAGCTTACCACAGTGGTTATAGCCCATACGCCTACTGATTGTCCTCCCCTCCCATAATACTAAGTGTCAAGTGTATGTCAACATATATATAATATATAATTATGACTGAAAAAAAATACATATGCAATGAATATATAAAAATATAATAAGCATGCAAAGTATTGTAAGCAATTTGGCAAGGTATCTTGCCTGACAAGAGAGCTACAAAGTGTAACGTCCAGGAGTCATGCACACATGATCAGAAACTACGATCTCAGAATGAACATTTTTGGATGCTGAAATAAATATCATCAACGTTCCCAGAATAACCGAGATAGCTAGAAAATACTACCCTTTCGTCCAATTTGGACACAGGGGCAAAACGGTAATTTTGGGTCAAAGCGGGGTCCACATGTGGCCCACTTTGTACTAAAAAGTGTGACAGGGGTAAAGGTCTCTAAAAGGGATAAATTATAGGTCAAACCAATTCTAAACATCAATAAGAACTCAACGGTACGTCCAATTTTGGATTTCGGTGAGTCTAACACAAATTCGTCCAAAAAGTCAACCATAGGGCCCGCAAATAGGCGACTTGGTCAACTATCTCAGAATCGTATAAAACTTGGGTCATAGGACCAGCATGATACCACGAACCCAATGACACAAGTTTTATCGCATTCTGACGAGCGTACACTAAATGGTGCAGTATTTTACAAAAATTACGATACATGGCCTTTTTACGGATACGGGGTGATTCTGACGCGCACACGTCCAAATCAGTTTTCGCGAAAGCCGACACGTCTGGACATACCATACGCGCCTTTCTGTGCAACTGGTATACGACGAGGCGGTCCCGTTTGGCGGAGAACGCTCCGTATCACAAATTTTTGTGTTTCAAAAACAAGTTTTTATGAGTTTTCAACCTAATTTAATTCTGTATATAATACCAAATAAAATGATATAATTGATAAAAAATAAGCTCGGTTATATGGTCTTCACATAGCAAGAAGAAAATCTAAGTTTGGATCTCTATGGTGGGAGATACGAGTCCTTGAACATGGGTCATCGCAACAGATTATAGTAGTTTAAAAACGTAGTTTTTCCTAAAGTTGGCGTCGATTTTCACCTAGGCTTACGCGCTGATCGGAGGAAACTAATACACAGAGTTGGAAGAGGGATGGGTCGTGAACATACCGGTGAAGAAGGGGTCGAATTTGGTCGAGCAATGGAGCAAAAATTAAAACTAATACACAGAGTTGGAAGAGGGATGGGTCATGAACATACCGGTGAAGACGGGGTCGAATTTGGTCAAGCGATGGAGCGGAAATCTACGCTGAACAGGGGTTCGCTGCTGTAGTTTTTCTGTGCGGCGCGCGCGGGATCTCGTGCGGCGAGCGGCGGGCGGGCTCAGGCGGCAGCGGCGGTGAACTCCGGTGGTCGGCGGCGCTGGGAAGTAGGCGACGGTTTGGGAAGGTGGAGATTTAGAGTTAGGGTTTTGGGTTTAAAAGAGTGATATATAAATAGGTAGCGGGGGAACATGGGGGGTTATACTCGCGCGAGGGGGGCGTAGCTGCTGCTGGTGCTGCGGGTAGGCTTAGGAAATGGGTTAGGATTAGTTAAGGGCTTTTGGGTTTAGGAAATGGCTTTAGGCAGTTAAGGTACTGTGGGCTTAGTGTTAGGTTTTGATTTTTTTTTCTTTCTTCTTTCTTTCTTTTTTTATTCTTTTCTTTTCTTTTATTCTTTTCCTTATCAATTTTATTATTACTATTAATAATAATATTATTATTATTATAACTATTACTTAATGCTTATTATTATTATTATTATTATGCTATTTATTTATTTGCATACATATTTAAGGTATAAAAAATCCAGAAAATATTGTACCCAAAATAAATTCTAAAATATCTATTACTCTTCCACAAAGATTCCAAAAAATCAAAATAATAGTTTTGTACAATAATTCTAAATGATTAATTTATCTAAATAATTAAATTAATAATATATATTATCTAAGTAACTACGGAATAATATAAATAAATTCCATGATTAATTAATTAAATATAATATCTAAAAAAATATGGGGTTTTACATTCTACCCAACTTACAAAAAATTTGTCCTCGAAATTAACACTAACCCATATTCATAATAAATTACTATAACTATTACACTTTATTGCTATCTAACAGTGCTTCCTAAAAAGTCATAGTCAGCCATTCTAACACTTTCTTATTTATTGTCCATACTCTATTCTATTATCCTCTAACTCATCTATGCTACCCAACTTATAAGAATTCTACTAGTAGTCAAAGTCTCTTAAGGCTATTGTCTAGGTTGTAAGACGAATTTATTTATTGGGTCGAGAATCTTGGGATACCTATCTGGAATCTCATAACCATAATTTTTTTTTGTAACCCTCAAGTATCGTAGTCTAATACTGTCATGCCACATGACCAGTATATCTGCAAATACTTTGACTACTCTACTATAACGGTCTAGCTGCAGCTGTCGCTACTTCGCCAGCGATTTGTCATAGTTGTCAGTTCGTAACAAGTTCCTTCAACTCTTTCTTAAGCTTAGTCTAAGTTTTTGGGCAACAGTTAAGGTCTTGACTAACTTTATAAATCTATGAGGAGTATGAATTATTTCAATAATCCAACTAATTCCTATTAGACTAAGGGATGTTATACATGGTTTTTAAAATAAAAAGAGGATACAAATATTGCTATAGTGTATATATGTAAGGGTTATCATTATGTACTTATTTTTAGTTATTAATCATTTACTAACCATTTATGTTTTTAACTAACAAAATAAGGGTGAGGTTGGAGTAATTCAAACAATTCATAATGGCACGAAAGGATACGACTAGGATAGGAAGAGTGAAGCACGAGATACAGAATGGATAGAGAAGAGAAGAAGAGCCATCCTAAGGGGCGAGATGGTGATAGGAAGAGAGAAGAGAATACTACTACTGCTACTCGCGTCATCCATTAGCATCGCATGTATGTCATCTGGGTAGAATATCAATATATCCTTATAATTGTTAAACCACCATATATATAATTCTACGTCTACCATGCACCTAAGATCTCGTGTCACAATGGGGTCATGAGTATGCAATGACAAATATAACAAAAAGGTCGTACCTGTATCTATGGCTTCCTGTTCCTGTGCTCCTATATTTGTCATTATGAGTGCTTGGCCTATGGGGTATATCTAGTACTATATGTGTATCAAACTTATACTAAGCACGAATGTTCGTCTTTCCGAAATAGGAAAAGACAAAAAATAACAATAAAGAATTCAAGGAGGAGGTGATAGAATACAAGTACGGGATTCAAGGGATTAGAGAATTTGAATGGGAGTTGCCAAGGCAGTCGTGGATTGAAATCTTATTTTGGTAAATTCCTATTCACATATTCACATCAGGACAGTTATGTACCTGACATGATATGCTCTGACCAGTCTAGAGGGCAAGTATATTCGTCTAACAAGTTGAGTCAACTATATCTCAATCCATATAAAGTAGTGATATGAAGAGCGAACCAAGCGCACTAAGGTTGATCAGACCATAATGCACTGATTCTGATTTAGACAATGCATTAGTGTGGGCCCCCAATAATACATATGTCACGAACAAGCTCAATAAAAGAATAAGCTTGCAAAACTAGGCTATAATAGCAGCATAAGTCGAGGTAGTACAAAAAAATTATAAGTACGCTTGATTATGATGGAGGAAGGTACAGAATAATTTAAGTTCACCAAGAAGATCGGTGTTGTGCCTCTACAGTTGCCATACTAATTTCTTATCTAAGTCTAAAGTCAACCAAATGGGTGTATGGGCCTCTAAGTTCTACAGTCTGGATAAACACTATCTTTTTATGCAAGTCTATAGTTGGTGTCATTCATTTATACTTCATTAATTGGTCAGAAGGACTATGTGATACTAGGTTATGAGGCATACTACCAAACTTACAAATATTTAACTAATAGTGGTATTGAATACTAGAGTGTATATACCTGGTACAAGGCACCTTCCTAACCCCTATCAAGCACGAAAGAAAAGAGAAGATTGACGTTGAGAAGGGATCAAGCAAGATGCAATGCAACCAATCAAATAAGAATGCGGAACAAAATCAAGGGAGGTAATAATTAAGTGGATGAGATCCTATATTCTAATCCTATGCGCAGGCTTGCTCGGTACAGTAACGTAACCGAGACAATATGCTCTCGACCTGCATGGGCCACCCCAAAAATATGTCACGCCCTAGTCCCAAAATACGTAGGACTAGGAATACGTAAGCATGCCAGCCGTATGTATATGGCAACTCCAATATATGGATACTATAATACACATGTATGCTGTAATATGAATATTAACTCACATGTGGTATATCAAATGTCACAGGTCACAGAAAATACTAATCTCATCCACACAATAAGCTATAGAAAAGAAATAACTAAACTAGAATAATGAGTCTGAATAATCCAATAATAGTCAGGTGGAGACAAATCCACTACCAATGACTATATCAATACTAAAATGAGAGAGGAGTATAAAATCTCTAATATAAAATAAGATGATGATATAAAAGTATCAGCTAAGAGGATCCATTGCTAGGTAATCAATGATGCTCAGAAGGTAAGACTTCCTCGGAAGAGACAAGTAGTAAGTCCTGATCCGTGCTCCTGCGAATAGTCAAGATCGTCTACACCTGGAAAGGGATCAGGTCCTCAGAGGGACGTAACAAGATACATAGAAGCATGCCAATTTGAATACAGTAAACATGCATAATAGGTAGAAAATATGTAAGTACGCTGTACAAGATAATATATATGAATGCATAATAAGGACAACTTTTCGACGTATGGGCATGGGTAGGCTACTCGATCTAAATCTTATAACTCACACACACGGCAGGGACATCAAAAATTGACATACCTCGGGGGTAGCGACCAGCGCGACACCAGAAATTGACATACCTCGGGGGTAGCGACCAGTGCGATACTATCGTAGTGCGTGCTAGATACTACAGTTTACCATAGTGGTTATAGCCCATACGCCTACTGATTGTCCTCCTCTCCCATAATAGTATGTGTCAAGTGTGTGTCAACATATATATAGTATATAATTATGACTGAAAGAAAAATACACATGCAATGAACATATAAAAATATAATAAGCATGCAAAGTACTTTAAGCAATTTGACAAGTTATCTTGCCTGGCAAGAGAGCTGCAAAGTGTAACGTCCAAGAGTCAAGCACACAGGATCAGAAACTACGGCCTCAGAATGAACGTCTCCGGATGCTAAAATAAATATCACCAACATTCCCAGAATAAGTGAGATAGCTAGAAAACACTACCCTTTCGTCCAATTTGGACACAGGGGCAAAACGGTAATTTTGGATCAAAACGGGATCCACATGTGGCCCATTTTGCACCGAAAAGTGTGTCAGGGATAAAGATCTCTAAAAGGGACAAATTATAGGTCAAACCAATTCTAAACGTCAATACGAACTCAACGGTACGTCCAATTTTAGATTCCGGTGAGACGAACACAAATTTACCCAAAAAGTCAACCGTAGGGCCCGCAAATAGGCAGCTTGGTCAACTGTCTCAAAATTGCGTGAAACTTGGGTCACAGGACCAGCGTGATACCACGAACCCAATGACACAAGTTTTGTCGCATTCTGATAAGCGTACACTAAATGGTGCAATATTTTGCAAAAGTCGCGATACGGGGCATTTTTATGGATACGGGGTAATTCTGACGCGCGCACACGTCCAAATCAGTTTTTGCGAATGTCCACATGTCTGGACATACCATACGTGCCTTTCGGTGCAACTAGTATGCGACGAAGTGGTCCCGTTTGGCGGGGCGCACTCCGTATCACAAATTTTTGCGTTTCGAAAACAAGTTTTTATGAGTTTTCAACCTAATTTAATTCTGTATATAACACCAAATAAAATAATATAATTGACAAAAAATAATCTCGGTTATATGGTCTTCACATAGCAAGAAGAAAATCTAAGTTTGGATCTCTGTGGTGGGAGTTACGAGTTCTTGAACATGGGTTATCGCAACAGATTATAGTAGTTTAAAAACATGGTTTTTCCTAAAGTTAGCGTCGATTTTCACCTAGGGTTACGCGCTGATCGGAGGAAACTAATACACAGAGTTGGAAGAGGGATAGGTCGTGAACATACCGGTGAAGATGGGGTCGAATTTCGTCGAGCGATGGAGCGGGAATCTACTCGTGAACAGGGGTTCGCTGCTTTAGTTTTTCTGCGCAGCGAGCACGGGATCGCGCGGCGAGCGGCGGGCGGGCTAAGGCGGCGGCGGCGGTGAACTCCGGTGGTCGGTGATGCTGGGAAGTCGGCGGCGGTCTGGGAAGGTGGAGATTTAGGGTTATGGTTTTGGGTTTAAAAGAGTGATATATAAATAGGTAGCGGGGGAACATGGGGGGTTATACTTGCGCCGGGGGGGGCGTAGCTGCTGCTGCTGCTGTGGGTAGGCTTAGGAAATGGGTTAGGGTTAGTTAAGGGCTTTTGGGTTTAGGAAATTGCTTTAGGCAGTTAAGGTACTGTGGGCTTAGTATTAGGTTTTGAATTTTTTTTTCTTTCTTCTTTCTTTCTTTCTTTATTCTTTTCTTTTCTTTTATTCTTTTCCATATCAATTTTATTATTATTACTATTATTACTATTATTATTATTATTATTATTATAAAAATTACTTAATGCTTATTATTATTATTATTACGCTATTTATTTATTTGCATACATATTTAAGGTATAGAAAATCCAGAAAATATTGTACCCAAAATAAATTCTAAAAAAATATTACTCTTCCACAACGATTCAAAAAAATCAAAATAATAGTTTTGTACAATAATTCTAAATGATTAATTTATCTAGGTAATTAAATCAATAATATATATTATCTAAGTAACTACGGAATAATATAAATAAATTCCATGATTAATTAATTAAATATAATATCTAAAATAATATGGGGTTTTACAGGACTACTGTTCCATTTGAGAAAATATGAATAGGTAGGAATAAAGAAGAAACAAATAGTAATAATATGGTGGATGAGTGGGAATGGCTTTTAAATTAAAAGAAGGGGGTTACAATTATGAACTGAGGGCAGGGGAAGGGGTAGCGGGTTTGGGTTTAGGTTTGGGTTTGTTTTATTATCTTATCTTTTCTTCTCTTATATATATATATATATATATATATATATATATATATATATATATCCGTCTATATGCTTATGTCCCTTTACTATTCTGAGCTTTTACTTCATTCATGATAGATGAGAGATCCCTACTGTGTGTGATCGACAGCCCAAGGGTGGTGCAATGGTGGTTCCAAATCTCCCAAAGGTAGTCGCACCAGAAGAAGAGATGATCCATTGACTCATACATAAGGTCACACAGGTAACATTTTTAATCTGTGCATTAATTATCCCAAATCTATTCAGATCTGGGTCTGATTTGATTTAGAGCCGTCCGGAAGTAGAATGAGCATTTTTCCATGCCCTCCCAAACCCAGTAATCCTCCTTGCCCAACCTATCAATGTCAACAGGTTGAATATCCTCCGCATGAGCTGCCTCAGTTAGACAATCCTGAAAATTTTAGTCTCCCTCCTGGATAAGGCAGCTAACCAACTCATTGGATCCCCTTAGCTCGTAGCTATGACAGCCTTCCCTCTCAATCAAGCTTCTGTGGTTGAACTAGGGGCCATGCCATATGCTGGTTTGGTTCCCCGATCAAATAACCCTTGTTAGCCTAGATTTCGTCATGCCTCTCAGCCATATGAGCAATTTGACCATCACCGAGGCCCCGGCCGACCAGAAGTCACCCTAGGGTAATACCTTCATCTAATACAGTTCGTCCATAAGGAATTTTTAGAGATGAATTTCTAAAATAATTTGTATAAAGTCGTGTCTCTAAGAAGAGTAAGTGGTCTCAATCCGACATCTCCCTCTCTCTTGGGACGACACAACTCTTCTCCGATGATCGCATGCGTCATTCCTTTCCATAAAAAGTCTACACACGTTCGTTCAATCTTTCTAATAGTACCCTTCGGGATCATAATAGCCTGGAATTAGTACATTGCAGTAGCGAAATGACAGATCATATTAGTTCGATACGTCCCTCAAAAGACATGGTGAGAGCCTGCTAACCCTCCAGCATGGCTTGGGTGTAGGTGAGTATGCCTTCACAATCCGCGTACGTGACATAGTTTATAGATAGAGGGAGGCCTAAGTATTTGACCGGAAGCGTTCCCTCAGGAATATCCATCTTCCGTTACCATGTCTATGCCCACAGGTCCGATTCACACACACACACACACACACACACACACACACACACAGATATATATATATATATATATATATATATATATATATATATATATATATATATATATATATATATATATATATATATATATATATATGCCCACAGGTCCGATTCAGAAACACACACACATAAGGAGACATGGTAACGGAATATATATATATATATATATATATATATATATATATATATATATATATATATATATATATATATATATAGTTCCGCTCTAATATATAAGCTTACAAGTCTACTATATTGTACACTAAAGTTTGATTTAACACGAAAGTATTCCATAGGTTTATTTAGTCCTACGTAGGAGAGAAATAAATCTTTTCAATAAATGCTAAATGCCTATGTATGATTCAAATGTTATAATTAAAATCCATTCGAATATTTTTATTTCATTCTGTCATTTGAATTAAATTAAATTACCTTCTTAAGATATAATTAAATCTATCTGCTATTTTTATTATATCATTTGAATGTGACGTAATTAAATGGAAAATTACTTTCTTAAGATATAACCAAATCTATTTGCTATTTTTATTTAATTCATGATTCAAATGATATAATTAAATCCATCGGAATATTTTTAATTTAATTGTATCATTTGAATTAAATGCTAAATTACTTTCTTAAGATATAACTAAATATATCTGCTATTTTTTATTTAATTCTATCATTTGAATCCTACGTAATTAAATGCTAAATTACTTTCTTAAGGTATAATCAAATATATCTACTATTTTTTATTTAATTCTATTATTTGAAACCTACGCAGGAGTAAATATACATATGACATTCTAAAGATAGAATTAAATCTATCATTTAGCATTTGTTGAAAAGATTTATTTCTCTCCTACGTAGGAGAAAATAAACCTACATAATACTTTCGTTAAATCAAACGTTAGTGTATCATATGGTCGGCTCTCTCTTTTTGGTGTCCTTTCTCCAAGCCGCAAAATTGAATCTAGAGTTCCCTTCGGACAATGAATCCAGATTTCCCTTCAGACCATATTTCGATCCGTATATATTTGCTAACTCGATGAAGCATACTAGTAACAATCAAACCGACACATTCTCCCAACATGTTAAATCCGAGGGTCTCGCCATCATCCATAACACTTAGCCTACTTGCTACCTCGTACATCATTACATCTCTGTAGTCGCAAGTCTCATTCCTTCAATCCAACTCGATATTCCAACATCCCAAACTAATTCCAACCAACCGAATAATTTTTTAATCCGTCATTTTATCGAAGGCAGCCAAAATATGTTTTCCAAACTTGCTATTTCCAACTTATCCATCAATCAAGTTACCCATTTCAACACAATTTAACTCTTTGACAGCACACATTTCTGATATCTCAACCAACGATCAATTACCGGCCTGACTCCCAACACATACTAACCCAAATCTCAACCGACACTATATAACTCAGACAATATCAATAGAGTCATCATATGGGTCTCCAACAGTCAACTTATAATTATCGGTCAAGTCTCCATGGTTAGCTATACAGGCAGCTAAACCTATGCATTTGGGTATTTTACCTAACACAGATGGTTGCTAGGGCATTACCTATCTCTTATCTTAGGGACAATCAAATTCCACTAACCCAAGGGACTTTACCCCAATCTCTGAACAAAATCTCCTTTTGAACAGCGATGCACTACTGCCGATAAATTTTGACAATAGCTACATATCCGATGCTCTAGGGTTAAGTCTCCATACTGATAAGCACTATTCCAGGGACAACATCCAACTAACATATTCTAGACTCACCCTAGAATTAATGAAGTTAATCCATTAACTTCAATACCCAATTCTCGCGTCCATCTTGTAAACTTTCGATAATTTATATAGAAAATTTCTAGTTTGACCTTCTCGTAATCCATAGTTATTTGCTCACTCCAAATTGCATTCTCCTGTCGAACTCAAGTTTCTACTAATTGATCTGGTTCACTTAACTTGCTCTAGCTCGTTAATTCAACCATCTATCATTTAAAATATTTGCTCTCAATCATTTTTCGACATATTCGTCATTTCTATGCATCCTTTTTCGACATCGTCCGGGACAACTTATTCACATTAACCATCAATTTTATTTCACACCACCTTATCAAGTTTTCGTAGAGAATGCTATTATCGCTAACCCACATTCCTATTAGAACAAAACTGTGGGTATATATATATATCTATATCTATATATATATATATATATATATATATATATATATATATATATATATATATATATATATACTAGAAAAGGGGGATTTTGAGTCCCTTAAAAAACTGTCGTAAATGTGTTTTTGCACGTGCCTAAAAAAATAAACATGAATTTATTAAAAAAATATTATTCCTAGGAACTGAGCAATCAATAAAAATACCTCATACCTTAACCACTTGATATATATATATATATATATATATATATATATATATATATATATATATATATATATATATATATATATATATATATATATATGTCATTGGTTCATGGGTAAACGGAATATAAGTCATTGGTTCATATTCCTACATGAGCCATATACATGTGGACCAATATACATGTCATGTGCACTACTACACTTAATTCATATATATATATATATATATATATATGGTAAACGAAATATGAGCCATAGTGCTCATATTCATAGATGAGGCATGCACATGTGGACCAATAGGAATAGACTCATACATTCCATTTTCATCCTTGTGCACTACCCCCCCAACCTACACTACCCCCGGGACCGCCCTCCGGCCAACCCCCCCGGTGTAATACCTCGTTCCCGCTATTCGGGGAGCGCGACTAAGAAATACTTGATATCGTTCGATCGGGACAGATTGAATCAAGATATTTTTCTTGTTATGGATTAGTTTCTTCGGAATCAGGTCCCACATTCAACGGATCATGCCTCAAGGAAGTACTCTACGGCAGAGTCGATAGGGGACTTTCCGTTGTGCTGGTTTCTTTGCTCATTTTTTATGCCGCTTGGTTGCTTTCTCGTTGGTTTTGTGACTTGCGTTTTCTTGAACAGTTTCGATAGATTTTATTATCTTCGTTCTTTGGATTTCGTATTTTGTATCGAACCCTTGGAGCCGAAGCAGGAGATATTGATCATCTGTTAGTGCATGCAGGTAATCGTGTAGGCGACGAGCAAGCGGAGTCTTGAAGATCTTCTCTCTCTCTCTCTCCTGATTCACCAACTTGTGAGGGACTGTATTTTTGATTAACGCCCTTCTTCCAAGTCTTCATCCTTTGTAGTCTGACTCGTTTATGCGTTCCGATCGACGATACTATAAGAATAAAATTGAGTCAAGATAAAAGAAGAAATAGACTTGAAACAGTTAATGATGGTCACCTAAAGTCACTATACGATAACTTTGTTGTGAGCTTGTCTGCTATGCATATGCTAAATCTTGTTTCAGTTATAGCTAGAACTTATTTATCTATAACTGTTCAATGGGTAGTGTAAATTTAAAATTTGATCATTGAGCAAGGTACCCTATACTATGGAATGTGCATGAAGTACATTTACTTATATTGCTTTGAATTGCTTCATTTGATAACTTAGTTTGTAGATTAGGCATGGTCAAGGACAACTTGTGCACAAGAGATGTTGTTCTACGAACGGTCGCCGGGGCACTGGGACCGCTTCGACCCGGGTAGAACATTTGCTAGTGTAGTCCTAGCATTGGATAGGTCCGTGCGTCCGCCAAGGGCTAGCTACCCGAAGTGGAATGGCAGCCGACACATCTCTCGTCCGACCAAGTGATGCACTATGTATACTTAAACTATGCAAACTAACTATGTCTTCGTGGCAGGGAAGGCCATGGTAAGTTGTGTACAGGTGGTTCCAACGGTGCAGGTAAAAGTCACCAAACGGTGGCACATTTTGTTATGTCCTTTCATTCTATCGCATATATATAAAAGATTGAACTAAGACAAGATAGAAAGATCACATAATAATAATGTTGCATGTTCACATGAATACAATGTTGATTTGGTATGTTGGGTTAGCTCGTCCTCACCGGTACTTTTTGAAGTACTGACCGTCGTTGCAGCAGGTTCCCAGAGCCACGACGACGCGGCGAGGAGCTAAAGCTTCCCCCAAAATATATATATATATATATATATATATATATATATATATATATATATATATATATATATATATATATATATATATATATATATATATAATGAGAAATTTTAAAATTTGTTGGCAATGCATTAATGTTGTTGCTAAATGTAGCATATAACAACGACAATTATGCGTTGCAAAAGGTGTCTACTTTTAGCAACATCATCTTCATACGCGAAACTAGCAACAATAAAGTAGTCATGTTGCTAAAAAGTAATGACTTAGCTACGACTTTAGAATTGTGTTGTTGATGCTTTAGGTCATGCACTTAAAACAACAGGTCTAATAATGATTTTTTTTTATTGCTAAAATTTTTGGCAACAATTTTGGTACTTAGCATTAAAAAATTTAGTTGCTAAAAACCCAAATTTTTATAATGTTACGTCCAAAAACTTCCGTCGCAGGTAGCCAAAAGCTAAAACTCAGGACCGACATTGATATACTTATACACTACTGCATACTTGCAGCTTTTCTGACAATTCGATAAACAGATTATCATTACAACATTGGCAAAGCAACCATTGCATGCATGTAGTTCAAGCAAACTGTCAGCAATTGTTATTCAACCACACACACACATGTCGAAATAGTACATGAAGAATATAATATTTTTTATTTTGGTAAACGATTTTTTTTTGTCGAAATGGTGCAAGAGCTTTATATTTTTGCTCAATTAGTGCCTGAAGTAAATCTCGTTAGTATTTTTGGATGAAAATCGATAAAAATGGATATGTAATGGTCACATGTCCTATTTTTAATTGTTGTTTTGTCAAATTTTTGGTTTTGTACTATCATTTTTAGAAGAATATTAGTGTTCGAAGAAAATTGTTTCGATGAAAATAGTTAAAAATAGTAGTCCAAAACAAAAAAATTGACAAAATAACTATTAAAAATAGGACACGTGACCAGTACATATCCATTTTTATAGATTTTAACCAAAAATACCAACGAAATTTACTTTAGGCACTAATTGAGCCAAAATGAAAAGCGCATGCACTATTTCGATCGACAAAAAAGTTCGATCACCAAAATGACAAACACTACATTTCTCATTTACCATTTCGGCAATTAACTCTCTATGTATATATCGATCGGAAAAAAAGTTCGATCACAAAAATGGCAAACACTACATTCCTCATTTACCATTTCGGCAATTAACTCTCTATGTATATATATATATATCGATCGAAAAAAAGTTCGATCACCAAAATGACAAACATTACATTCCTCATTTACCATTAACTCTCTCTCTCTCTCTCTATATATATACTAGTATATATGCACGTGCTTTGCACGTATATTGGAGTGAATGATGTTGATGAGTTAGTTTATTTCTACTGCTTTTAATTATATAGGTTAATGGTTCAACCCTTCGAATTCTTTGGTAACAATTTAAAAGACTTAGCAAGTAGCATGAACCCTTTGATTTCCGTAAATGGTTGTCATTATTGCATCTCTTAAATGGTTGTCAGTGGAATTTATTGTAGGTATTCTTTTTAATTACTAAATATGTTGAAGGGTATTTTTGGAACAAATTTTTTTCACGGTGAAGCCTAGTTTTGGCATTATATAGTAGAATAGATTTACTTTAGGCACTAATTGAGCCAAAATGAAAAGCGCATGCACTATTTCGATCGACAAAAAAGTTCGATCACCAAAATGACAAACACTACATTCCTCATTTACCATTTCGGCAATTAACTCTCTATGTATATATCGATCGGAAAAAAAGTTCGATCACAAAAATGGCAAACACTACATTCCTCATTTACCATTTCGGCAATTAACTCTCTATGTATATATATATATATATCGATCGAAAAAAAAGTTCGATCACCAAAATGACAAACATTACATTCCTCATTTACCATTAACTCTCTCTCTCTCTCTCTCTCTATATATACTAGTATATATGCACGTGCTTTGCACGTATATTGGAGTGAATGATGTTGATGAGTTAGTTTATTTCTACTGCTTTTAATTATATAGGTTAATGGTTCAACCCTTCGAATTCTTTGGTAACAATTTAAAAGACTTAGCAAGTAGCATGAACCCTTTGATTTCCGTAAATGGTTGTCATTATTGCATCTCTTAAATGGTTGTCAGTGGAATTTATTGTAGGTATTCTTTTTAATTACTAAATATGTTGAAGGGTATTTTTGGAACAAATTTTTTTCACGGTGAAGTCTAGTTTTGGCATTATATAGTAGAATAGATATGAACAAAAAAAATACAGAAATATGGAAACCTATAATTAACCCTTCAGGCTGCTGCATTCGCACCCAGCAATAAACTTCTTGAGCACCCGCATGAACTCGCCGGCCGCTTCGGATTCCGGCTTGTCGGTAAAGAAGCCATGCTCCTCCCCTTCGTACTCGATCAACTGAACCGGCTTCCCAAATTCCATCAGCCTCTCGGCATACTCCACCTCTCGCCCCCTCAACAAGTCCCGACCGCTGACCGCGACCAGCATCGGCTCGAACTCGACCGGCTCCAGGCTACCGCTATCCGGTCCGAACGGGTTCGAGAACGGATGGTCCCGGTCAGCACCGGCAGGTAGTGACAGCCGCCAGAACTGGTCACACAGCTCCAAGTTTAGGAACGCGTCCTTGGGGCAATCCTCCTCTGATTTTGTGTACTCGACACCTCCGAAGAACGGTCCCAAAAGAACGTACTTCCTGATCCTGACCGGGTGCAGCTCGCTGCGGCCGAAGGCTGCAAAGCGGAGCGCGAGGTGGTGCACGATCGTCCCACCGGAGGAGTCTCCGAGGATGATAACATTGCCGAAGTCTTCCACGTCAGCTATCCACGGGTCACTGGTGGCATCCGTGCGGAGCCAATGGAGGGACAGCAAGCCGTCTTCGATGGCGCCGGGGAGGCGGTTCTTGGGGGCTAGTCGGTAGTTGGAAGAGACGACCACCGCATTGAGCTGCGACGCCATCCTTACGCAGCAGTTGTGCTGCGGGGTCCAGTAGCAGTGCTCGAAGCAGAAGCCGCCGTTATGGAGGTAGAATACGATAGGGAGCTTATAGGAGGTTTGGTCGAAGTCGACACCGACATCGACGAGGGGTTTGTAGAGGCGGAGCTTGAGGTTATGCTCGGGGTTGAACTGCACTTCTCTCCATTCGACAGTGTCGTCGCAGAGGACGGGAATGTGGAAGTCGGGGTCGGGGGACCGCTCGATGGTGCCGTTGCAGAGGATCACGATGAGGCCACGGCAGTCCTCGGCAATGCAGAGAGGATCGGCGGGAGGAGACATGATGGTGGTGGTGTTAATTTGATCGGAAATGCTAAAGTGATCGTTGTTTGGCCCGCAACCGACGTGTCACCTCCCATTCGCCACCCAACTCCTCCTGCACGTATAGAGATCCCACCACGCTGAAAATCCGGATCCCCCTCCAGTGGAAGTCCGACACATGCCGTGCGGGCCAATCCGTGGGCAGCCCGCGGTCCAACCAACAACACGCTAATTTGATGGTTATTGATGGAGGTGGTGTGCCAATGGATATAGGTGGTGGTAATTGTAGGGGAGTTCCTACCAGTGGATGGAACCACAACCATAGGAGTTGTGCAGCTTGTGCTTGCAGTAACAAACGAAACTAAACTTTTTAGCCTTTTTTTTTCATGCAAAGATTCGACTATGTCTCATATTTTAATAACAGTATCCAACATTCCAAATTTGGAAAGGTCTGGTTCACGGAAATCTGGCTCGTTAATTTTTCTGGAATATGATATTTTCGTGAAGATTCTTGTGTGGTGTCAAGCAGCGTTGATATTCTTAGGAATTTAAGATTCCTAATTAAAAAAAAAAAATTTCATAAACGACCTGTGGTGCCTAAGAACGTCCGTGAGTAGAATGTTATTTTCTATTTTTATCTGACTTTTATGCAAAATGAATGTGGTTCTTAATTGAACATGTGACAAGCATCCGCTCCCACCGGTAAATTGTTTGTGTATAAAATATAAATTCTGAAGTATATTATTCACCCTTTTAATAAGTATATTCAAAAAGTACAATAATACTAAGTTTACTACAAAATGCTTACAACTTTCTTACAATCATTTGTCCACCCGCTATGTGGACCACATCCAGTTCCACCTCTCCCTCCAATGAATGTCTGTCACGTAATGTTCCTGCCACGTGACGGCCACCTGAACAGTCACCGGGTTCCACCTCTCCCTCCGTCTTCAATGGACGACCGCCACGTGACGTTTATAAGAGGGTTGTAAGCATTTTGTTGTAGTCATAGCATATCCAAAAAAGTAAGGAAAAATAAATCTAACTAATATCTAAACTATATGATATTATATAAGTACATGCACATATATTTATAATAAATTTTAATTAAAATATACATAATCATGCACAATAAGGCATATCAACTGTGAATTTTTTATGTGAAGCATATTTTCTCAACTCAGTGGAGTTAGTACAATAGATGATTAAATAGAATAAAATATGGACGATTTATTGGTTGTACGGTCTCGAAGCTAGGATTCCGTTTTCGTAATCAACATAATTTTTTTGTACTATTCTGATTTTAGATATATACGTATAATTTTTTATTTTTTTTTACACGGAACGGGAGGACCGTGGCTCAAACTGTTGGCCCCGTGTCGTTTCTTATTGGTCGGATCTTGGACGCTGACATCAACAGGGGAGGGTCTGGCGTGTGATTTTGGACCCGACCGGAGAGGGAGAACTTGGCCAGCTGTTTGAGCCGGCGGTCTTCTCCTCGGTTCAACAATACTTTCTTTTACAAAATTTTTGGCCATCTGTGTAGTAGTTCTTAGATGATGTAACCCTGAAATATATATATATATATATATATATATATATATATATATATATATATATATATATATATATATATATATATGAATTTTACTGAACCATTCGGATGATTTCATATTATGGAACTATCATATGTTACATGAGTTGGATTAATATTTTTTAGTTAAGATTAAAAGGTGGTAGGGCCTACACCTTTTTATCTTAACCACCAAATACAAATTCAACCCATGCAACATAGAGTGATTTCATAATATATATATATATATATATATATATATATATATATATATATATATATATATATATATATATATATATGAGGTTTAGAAACGGTTCAAAATTGAACCGTTTAAGTCGAATGTAAATACTTTACTATTTTTTTTAAAAAATAACTAATTATTTAACTACCTAATATTATTTGTTTACAACTAAAAAATTTCTAAAAGTACACAATATTATTTATTTACAATTAAACAAATATAACACAAGTGATTAAGGTGTGAGATATTTTTCTTGATTGCTTGAGTTCGATTTATAGGAACAGCAGTACTTATAATAATTTCATATTTAATTTGTGTTTAACAATTTTTTTACACACGGACAATGCACGTACACATTACTAGTATATATAATGCGACTTAGAAACAGTTACAAAATGAGCCGTCTAAGTCGTATGTATATCATCAATCATTTATTGATATATAAAAATTTTAAATCTTTTTTAACTACCGCAAATATTTTTTTCTCACGTAGTTGAGGACCTGAGATAAAAATAAAAAATCATCTGAACATATAACAAATCATAAAATATATTTAAAATATAAATTATATTTAAACTAACTACTTTTTTGTTTTTTCGCTAAGAACTAACTACATTTATTATCTAACTAGACACATATCCAAAACTCAAAATAAAAAATACATAATTAAAATATATTCAAATCATATTAAAAATATACTAATATAAATTAATTTTTTATTTAATTTTTAAAAATATTAAATTATTTTTGTTCGTCCAACGCACGTGAGATGACTTATATATATATAAATAATTTTAAAAAGTCTAAGTGGGTCCTGTTCGGGTCGGTTCCATCGAACGCGGGTATGGGTCGTATGGCCCGTTCCACCCTTTACTACACCTCTTCAAGATTAGAGGAGAGAGAGAGAATTAGAAAATTCTTGACAAAACCCTAGAATTTCTCCCTCGTTCTTTGTGAGATTTTACTGTTGAAGACCCCAAAAATTGCTGCTTTTCCTCCCAAATTGTCCGATCGAAGATGTCTACACTCGAAATAGAAGCTCGGGAGTAAGTCCATCACCTCTCCTCGAAACCCTAGTTTGAAAGTTCTTAAGTTTTTCACCTCTCATCGAAACCCTAATTTGGCATTTCTTGTATTTTGAGACATTTGTATCGTTAGGGGTTGGTTATATTTTGAATCTTGCAAATAAAACGGCATGATAAACTGATTTTTCTAACTGAAACCCTAATTTGGGATTTCTTCCGTTAGTGGGAATTCTGTGGTTTTGAGCTCCAATAAATTGGAAAATTGGTGTGAATTAATGTCTTAAGACTTAGGGACTCGGTCTGGTTATGGGAGAATGGATAGTAGAATTGATTAAAATTTGAATATTGCAAAAGAACAATCTCAGTGGTTAGTCTTCTTAGATGCATTGGTTGGAGGATTTTACTTGGAGTTGAAAAGATGACATTGAAAGAAATGTTACACGTGTGCAATCATCAGTAACCTTATGTTTCATGGTTGCGGATATGCCACGACATGAAACAAATATGGTGACATGGCCATGCCACTATTTTTGGCGCGTCCTAGTGTATCTTGGAGTGTCTGGGTCGTTGCCAATACACGTTTGACATGAACAAGGCCACCATTTTGGCAGTGTCCGTGATTCCTAGGTCGCTAGTCATTGTATTGCCCTCATCATGATTAGATATCCTTGGCTTACTTTCTTATGCATCGTTTTTTTTTTTCTATTTCTGCCTGAAGTTTCTAACATTCTTGAATAGTTGAGGAAAAAGCTTAGTAAATTTTGTCGAATGAGGAAAGGATGCGATATAATATGAATGATTTTGTTTCTTATAGATATTGCATGTATTGTGCCTTTTTTGTTGTTGTTTCAAACATAAAATGATTAGCTTTTGTAAACGATATTCCTTTTGACAATTTTCATTGTAGTTAGGAACTTATGCCTTATCTATGTTGTCTGCAGCGTTATAAAGATAGTCCTACAATTCTGCAAAGAAAATTCGTTACACCAAACCTTCCAGACGTTGCAGAGTGAATGTCAAGTGTCGCTTAATACTGTGGACAGCCTTGAGACGTTTGTTTCAGACATCAACAGTGGAAGATGGGATGCAATCCTGCCTCAAGTGGCACAGCTTAAACTTCCTAGAAAGAAACTAGAGGATCTTTATGAGCAGGTACATGTATTAACTTCCTTGCTTCATTTTTTTTGTCATTCTGTGTTAGATGTGTTGAACCGTGAAATAGATAGTCCTTTGATCCTTTATGTTATATTCAAATTTTTTTTTAACCGGTAACCACATGATATTATACTTATTGAATCTACTAAGGTACGAAGTTTCCTTTTCTGGGTTCGTAGCTTTATTGGTTGGGTGATCTTATGACTTACATAATTTCTCATATGACATATACAGAATCTCAGTTCTAGGATGCTAATATTTTCTTTTATTTATCATCGTAATTATATTATATTAGTCTAGGCAATTATCTTTCAGCGGATTTCTACATCTAAATCAAGTCTTTTTAGATTGTTCTAGAAATGATTGAGCTCCGTGAGCTGGACACTGCACGTGCTATTTTAAGACAAACTCAGGCCATGGGCGTAATGAAGCAAGAGCAACCTGAGAGATACTTGCGACTGGAGCATCTTTTGGTTAGGACATACTTCGATCCCCTTGAGGTTGGTATTTATTTTACCAAACACAAACTATTCATGGGCTGCTTTCTTTTATATTTTTTGGACTTATATTCATAGTATGGCATTGGAGTTTGAGACTATTATCACCCCTGTATGCTTGGTTGTCAGGTCTTGACTGCCTTTGTGTATAGATTGTTTCCCTGTATGCTTGATTGGTTCCCTTGTAATGGTTGTCAGGTCTTGACTTCCTTCTGTTACCAAAATGGTGTTATCTATGGAGCATGATTTTAATTGAGATTATTAACAGAATATGACCAAATATATCCAGTTACGAACAGACTGTTAATTTGTTGAGGTTTGTAGATATTTTAGGAATTTTATGACGGAAATGTATCTTTTGGAAGAAGTGTAGAATTCCGTTTCAGAAAGGAAGACAGTTTTCCAGGCCAATATTTTGTTAATAACAAGTCATTTTTTTCTGAATCTCTATTAAGCTCCTATTTTGAATGTTGATTTTTCTCGTATCTCCTTACTATGATTAATTGTATGCTGTTGTTAATTTTTGGTAACATAATTCAATACCCTGTCAGCGGAGATCTTAAGTGGATGTCCAACAAGTCACCAACAAATCAAAGTTAGTTTCTTTTACGAATTTTCTCTCTTCAATCTTAGGATTTTTTGCAAACATTAATTCATGTAAGCTTCATGTAAAGGATCTTTAATACAAAAAATTGAAATATTAAGATAAAATCCATAATATAAACATACATTGATTTTCTATATCTTAACAAGTTATATAATTTAAGAATATAATTAAATCTAATTTAAATTATGATTAACATCCATAATATAACCATACATTGATCTTCTATATCTTAACAAGTTATATAATTTAAGATATAATTAAATCTAATTTAAATTATGATGTTATCTAATATAATTCATAATTTTAAGACTCATTTGGTATTATCTACCATGTTCCATAAGAAATTAGATTATATTTTAAATTGTAGATTTTAATTTCTAACATAGATTCAATTAGATTACTTTTATATGTAGATAGATTTGATGATTATATTTTAAATAAAAATAATAAATCTATTTAAATGCATTTAAATAAATCCATCATTTGGAAAATAAGAAATAGATCTAGTTAGATGAACTTAATTTTAATTTTAATATAATCAACTAATATCCATATATTTAGAAATCATATTTTAAACTACTTTTCAGATATTATTTTTAAAACTAATTTAATCTTCTCAAATAATATCCATAAATTTAGAAATTAGATTACATTTAAGCTATTTTAAGTTATTAGATTTTAAATTTTAATTCGATTAAATTAGACTACAGGTTATATTATATCATAGGTATACTAATAATTAGTTTTTAAATTATTCTCACTATACCTATCCAATCTAACCTGTAATAAAGAAATTAAAAATAATTAAAACTGATATTTTAAAACTTAAATCTATTTGTGTTGAATATTTGAATAATATCAAGCTAATCTAACCAAATACTATCCATAACTTTTGACACTATGTTTTCTTTCTATACATAATTTAAAAATATTTTACATTAAATTTGTATTAGATTCAGTTTTATATCATTATATTTATATATGAGAATTAGATTCATTTTTTGGCATAAAGATCCTTTAGTGATATGATACTTATATATATATCCTAGCCAACAAACTAGTCATATCGTTTTGCTAAATGTCCTTGCTAGGAGGAAAGAAACTAAGGAATTTAAATTAATTCCATTATTTTTGCAAAAAGGTCCTTCCACAAAGAAAAGGAAATGACGTAATTTAAATTAACCCCGATTGGTTAATAGGAGCCCACTTCAGATGTCTCCCCAGATTTCTAGGGTGACCACACACACTCTTTTTCCCATATATATATATATATATATATATATATATATATATATATTCCAATTTTACAACTTGATACTCTATACTTTCATATTATACCAGTAAATACCCTAAACTATTGAGGAGTTACAAGTTGCTACCCTCCATTAGTTAGCCGTTAACGTTTCCGTCCCAACAAAGAACAGTGACTTTTTTGGGACCAAATTGTCCCATATAACGAAGGGACCAACCGACAATATAATGTGGGAACAAAAAAGTGACAACCGTGTATACTGGAATTAAAATGGATTTCAGCAGTATTCTGTCAGTATACTTGCACTATACTGCCGGTATACCGCCAATATCCTTTGGGTATTAATTTGCATAACTTATGACAGTTGAGGGTTTTAAATTGCATAATTTAAAATAGTTGAGGGTATATTTATGCATTACTTATGATAGTTGAGGGTATTAACTTGCATAATGTCTCTTGAAAATTTCACACATTTTTTTGGAGATTTCAACTATTTCAACACAAGTAAGCAACATTCAACAAATCAACAACTTTTTACCATCAAACATTCAATAGTTTCATATGGCCAAAATATACCCAGAATGCACAAAATTGACATACCAAATTCAATTGTATCATATGAAGCCAAAATATAGGCAAATTCATTCAGTATAGCCATTACATACTAATGTTCTACATAATATAGCATCCATATTTTCATGCAAAATCCCCTCTAGTGGAACTGCCACATTATCCAAAAACAACTTCAACTTAACAAGTCATGACATCTATATGATTTTCCTGAAAAAAACAAGTTATGCCAGTAGAATCCAAGTAAACATCTAGAGATTTAACTATATGATGTAGCAACCATATAGCCAGTCTGGAACTGACAAGAAGATGATAAATTAGGTAAAAGGGAAACAAAGTAATGGTATAGACTAAATAAAACTACTCTTCATAATCACTAAGAGATCCTTTAAATAGAAAACACCCAACCACATTCCTCCGAACTGTGTTAACGTGAAAATGAATCCTGTATAGATGAATTAACCAAATAGTTTCCTTCTATAATGGAAGATAGAAAAGACTTACCAATTTCATAGAATATGTCATTCACATTTATTGATGTATTGCACAAATTTTCATGAAGAAAGGCCATTCTCATGAGCATAAGTTTGGGCCAGTTGTTTGTATCATTTTCACATGCTACTAGTCTACCACGCAATATAATGTTTGCCACCTGCAAGAAACAAATTAAAACAAATATCCCTTTATTGTTGAGTGCATTTTTGTTTATTGTTCAGTGAGTTCAAAAGGATATAGAGAACTTCCAATAACAAATGACAATAATATTAACACACCTTTTCAGTGAGTTCGACGCATTAAAACAAACACATTGCGTACTTCAAGAAATTAAGCCCTCAATTTTTCTCCTACCCAATCTTTTAAACAAACGGATTCTGTCACCGAGACATTAAAGCAAACACATAACACACATCAACAAAAATAAGAACCGCAATAAACTAACTAATCAAAATTGGAGAGCAAGCTACAAATGAAGAGAGACCGAATTGTCTAGAAAATCAATTATCAAACATAAAGCTGCTGATCTTGTTTGCATATTAATAGATAAATCAATTCATTACTTCAAATGTCTCAAGTCCCTCGACTAGAAAACAAGAGTCGGAAGAATAAAAGAAAACAAAAATCTATTAAAAATTCCCAATAGATTCCTGTTCACAAGGAATTAAATATCATCCAATTCTCCAAAATAAGTTTAAAAAATAAAATAAAATGAAAGATATGTCTAATTGAAATTCTAAAATTCCACGTTCTATAATATTAAATTCAAAAATCCTAATTTGCATCATAGAATTCTATAGAAAACCCACATTTCCAAAGAATCATTAAATCCATCTCACTGTATTAAGCACTTATTCCTAAATTTTCCAGATTCTTGGTTCCATTTTCTCTGCACATATCACAATTTAAAATTCAAAGAACCATTCAAATTCCTAAGTTAGTGAACCCCAAAGAGAGTAAACCCCAAGTCATAAAATCCATAACTAAATCCTTAAATCAAAACCCATACGTCAAAATTTAAAAGAGAGAAAACCTAAACAAAACAAAAAAAATCAAGCCAACAAAACCCTAAGTTAATATGAAAATGTATAAATTTTAACAATAAACATGCAAAAAATCATAGAAAACTAAATAAATTTCAAAAATTACCTTTAAATCGTCCTCGATCTGGTAATGGAAAATAATGGATGAAGGAAAAGATCGAAAGAAAGGAATAGAGAGTGATTAATTGTGGAAGGAATGATTAATTGTGGATGAAATTTGAATTTAAGGTTCTCCCGCTGAGGATTTGAGATTAGGACTTTGGTTTCGATTTTTTCTTCTTCTAATGAATGGGAACGGGGCATCCAAATTAGGGTTCAGTGTTATTTTCATTATTTCATATTTTCCGTCAACTCCGTTAGGGTATCAAGTTACCTAATTATAGTTGAGGTACAGTTGAGGTATTTACTTGTATAATATGAAAGTATAGGGTATCAAGTTTTGCTAGGGTATTTAGTTGCAATTAAGCCATATATATATATATATATATATATATATATATATATATATATATATACACACGCACACACGAGGCATTTTATGTAGGTAATTTCCAGTATAGATTTCATGGTAGAGCATTATATATTGAACTTATCAAGTTAGAACTGGCCCTCTAATGGCAGTAACTTCTAATTCTAGCAAGCTTTCCCTTTTATTAACGTTTAATATGTCACCTATCAGGCATATCAAGAAGCAACTAAGGAGAAGCGTCGTGCACAAATTGCTCAAGGTTCATTTTCAAAACTCGTAATTAGAACGTTATGTACTGTTCTTCCATTGCATCTGTTCATTATGCATTTAGTAACTTTCAATTTTTTAATGTTGCTGCCTCATATTATTTGTTGACCTTATATGCTGCATTTGAGTACATGTATTCGTTGACTAATTTTTATATATATTAAAATAATGGAAAGTAAGATTATTTATCTAAGTTCTGGTTTGGCAGTTCAAGTTAAAATCATATTTTGCATTATCGGCTGATATCGATCCGATACAGCGGATACCGATACGGTTTGGCATGTCCCAATCCGAAATCGACCGATACCGACATTGAGGGTTTCTTTCCCACTCAATTCGGCAAAAGATAATTGAACGAAAAGACTAATCGACAAGGATGTAAAAGTATAGTAATGTTGTAAAAGTATGTAAAGGAAGAAAACTTATTTATTGTAGGTAAACCAATCAATAGAGGTGACTATTATTTAATTCAATTTCAAAACTACTATGAAACAACGCAAAAAAACTTAAAATGATGTCTAAATGTCTAAAAAATTCCTAATTTTTTTAAAAAATTATTAAAAATTATTTGCTTTTCGATACCGAAAAATCTGATACTTCGATCTGAAATCGCCGATATCGTAGATCCGGATACTCATAGGAATACCGAGATTGCGAACCTTGGTTAAATTACTGTTGTTGGTTCTTTTATATCTGAGTGTTCTTATTGGTTTATCAGTTGCTTTAAATTAACGGTTAGGATTAGAATCAGGATAATAAAGATAAAAATGAAAGAACAATAACAAATAAGTTGTATGATTAGGGATTTACCTCATCTACAATTCTTATGATAGCAACATGAGACATTTACCCCTCTGGCCCTCTATACTATAATTTAACATTCCCTCAAGCCAGAGCGTATATATTTTATTACCCAATCTTTTCAGGTGATGAAATATGTTTTTATCGTTTATGTTCCAGCTCTTGCCGCAGAAGTCAATGTTGTACCACCATCTCGGCTAATGGCTTTAATTGGTCAGGCTCTCAAATGGCAACAACACCAAGGTTAACGGAAAAGATACTCATCTTTACCATTATAATAGTGTTATTGCTGTAAGTGACATAATTTCTTGTTGTTTGTCTTTTACCTCCCAGGATTGCTGCCTCCCGGAACACAGTTCGACTTATTTCGTGGAACAGCTGCAATGAAGCAAGATGAAGATGATGTGTACCCGACAACTCTAGGACATCAAATCAAGGTTGATATATTGCTGAAACTTTCTTAATTTTCTTGTGTCTTGGAACTGATGTAGCATCATGGTCCATTCTGCAGATTATGAGAACATTGTTTCTACTTCACTGCAGGTAACTTGCATAAGAAGTTCTCCTCTGCACTAAAGGAGCAGTGAGCGATCAATTTAACTAAACAGTGCTAACCAAGAGGAAAACACTGCTAAGATACATACATGCATGTTGACTTTGCTCAAAACTAAAGTAATAGGATATAATTAATTATCCAAGGTAGATTAGTTAGTAATGCAGCTTGTAGTAAATTTCGCTTTTCAGTTTGAAAACGAATTCACTTGTGGATTAGAAGGTTAAAAAATTGAATGGCCAGTTGGCACTCGTATTTGAAAATTGTTTCTACTTAAACCGACGACGCCAGGGCTCGAACCCCGCACGCCTCGGTTATATCCCGTGACCATACCACTTGGCCACACCCTAGGGGACGGCACTTGTATTTATTCATTACTAAAGTACTAGTTATAAGAACCATACTTCTCTACTTGTTTGGATAACTTATCTGATTTTCAGACATGCATTTTATGTTATCTTCGCTATTTCTTTTATATCCATCTCTAGAGTTCCTTTAATGAGAGAGTTGTTAATTTTTGAGGTCTATATCTGTCTCTTGTAGTTTGGGAAGAAAAGTCACCCAGAATGTGCTCGCTTCTCGCCAGATGGTCAGTACCTAGTTTCATGCTCAGTCGATGGGTTCATTGAGGTAGGTGTTTTTCTGCATTAGAATTTCTCACAACTTTGTATTATAGGACTATTTAACTTACAAATTCTTGAACTGTTTACAGGTTTGGGATTACATAAGCGGGAAGATTAAGAAGGACCTTCAGTATCAAGCTGATGTGAGTTTCTTAAGCTTATAGTCTGTACCGTAAACATGTCAAATTCTTTTGGGCTAATTAGAGTTAGACCCTAGATTTTATACCAGCTTAGAGTTTCTTAAGCTTATTTGTTCAATTAGAAAGTTCAGATCCTGAATTTTTATTATTTGTTTGATTTTTTTTATTATACCCTCCCTCCCATGCTTGACATTGAAACATTTCATTATAGGCTAGGGAGGATATAATGGAAAAATTGAAACAAATAATAAAAATCCAGGGTCTAAACTTTCCAATTGGACATGTCAGGACTTAAACTCTAAAGTGGTATAAAATCCAGGGTCTAAACTCTAATTAGCCCAATTCTTTTTGATGGTTACGTGCTTGCTGGGTTGGGAGGATCAGTAGCTAGATAGTCAGCTCCTGTAAGAACAGGGCCGGATCTGCCTATGGCTGACGGTGGGCACCGCTCCCTGAGTTTTAGGTTCTCTATAGTGTTTATCCATCTCGTCATTTCCCTTTTTATGAATTCAACCACGCTAGGGTGGTTTAAATGGTAAAGCGGTGAGGTTATAAGCTACAGATCTTGACACCCCCATCCCCCCAACACACACACACACATATTGTGGAGAGAAATCTCTCTCTAATTAATCATCTTTCTCTATTTACCTTTAGTATGATATTGGAGTCTTCCCAACTAATTTGGAACCCGCTCCTAATCAATTATCATTTACAAGCTTAACAACTGACATACTGGATGATTTATAACCGTATATTTTAATTTCTTTTATAAATTCTATATTACGCTCCTAGTTTATCATTTTAATTTACAGAAAATTAGCTCAAACGAAATTATTTTTAATAAAATTAGATAAAATGAAAGATTTTTTGAGAAATTAGTTTGAATCGTTCCGCCATAGGCTCTGGCTATGGCAAAAATTCACCAAGCTAGCCGGGGTGGTTGTGGTGTTGATTTTTTAGTTGGTTTAAACCTATTGCTCAGCCCCCGTTAGCACCGAGCCCCACCCCCGATTTTTTTTTGCTGAAATTCAACTATTGCATATGGCAGAAATTTGACATGTTCCAATTTTCCAATTTTCCGCCATTGCCTCTGATGGAATTTCAACGATTTTTTTTGTGGGTGGGTGAATTTTTGCCGTAGGCTATGGCGGAATTTGTGCAATGCCAAAATTCTGCCACATCCTATGGCGGAACGTTTCATTCAAACTAATTTCCCAACTATGCTTTCGTTTTATCTAATTTTATTAAAAAAAATTCGTTGGAGCAAATTTTCTGTTTAATTTATCTAAATAATCATCTTTCTTTGTTTAGATTAGAGCCTCTCCCAACTAATAGAACTGCTCCTAGTTAGTTATCATTTACAAATTAAAAAACTGACATAGAAACCTTGGTCAGTTACCGTATGGGAAAGACATACATTCAGAACAGTTAAAGTATCAAATTTCTGAAAATACCGAAACTGATCAATTCAGAACAATCAAAGCCCCTTGAAACTGATACCTACAGGAAAGGTCTGAAACCGATGAAGAAACTAGGTTTTTGAACTTTGGTAATGTAAGTCATTTTAATGTAGTTTTGGATATTGACATACTTTTTGAGATTTGTCCTTCTTTTTCATATAGAAATTAAGTTGATGTATTACAAAAAATTGTGTCTGCCAGTGTAAAGTGGCCTTTGAAACAGCAAATAAAGTATAAATATTGACTATTCATTAAAGAATTTGGACATGAAAACTTAATTGATAGTCAAGTAAATGAATACGAATAGAAGCATTAGAATGATATTAGATATGTCAAGTTAAAACAAAGGGTAGCCGTCATTCAATCCCTACTATTATTTTAGTTGGAGTGTCTTTGCCTCACTTGCCTTATTCCATAATTTTATAATGTTAAACCCTGTTAAAGTTCCTGTCACTACAAGATAACTCTAGAGTTGGAATATGGGTGGAGGATTCCTTTGGTTATATTATTCCAACATGCCCTTGCAGGTCAACTGGCCCTTTGTCAGTCGAGATCCCGATTGTGCATAGTGGCATTCTTAATCCCCACTTAAAATGGTGTTAGACTCACGACTTGAACCTGGGTTACTTGATTTCCTTTGACTATACCAAAACCCCCGAGTTGTGGTGAAGGATGAGGGTTGGTTGTACAATCAAAGAAACCCATTTTCATCTAGCATACTGCGTATTAGAATCGTCATAATAACTAGGGCTAAATATTTTTTTTCTCACATTATTATAGGTGAGCATTATCTTTGCAAGCTACTCTTTAACTTGTAATAACTAATACCCCAAGTATGTAACATGTTCACAGTCTCTTTCAGCATTGACTGCTCTATGTTACCCTTTTTTTTTTGGTACGGTTAGTATGTAGGAAGGTTCCTGCTTTATGTTCACATGTTTAAGCTTGTAATTGGGAGCAAGAATGTTGGAAGAGTGCTTTTTTTTAGTAAATGGATGAATTTTTTTTTTATAGTTCTTCATTTGGAAGACATAAACAGAAGTACAGCCTATGTTTATGTTTGTGTGTGAGATTTTCATGTGCATGTGTGGTAGGTGCACTGTAGTCAAAGGCGCGCCTGAGGCGCGCCTAAGGCGCGCCTTGCTCCTAGGCGCAGGGACAGCGCCTCAGGGCACTCCAGGCGAGGCGCAATTCTTAAGGCGCACCTAAGGCGCGCCTAGGTGCGCCTTTTTCAAGCGCCTTGGAATAGCTAAGGCGCGCCTTGAAAATCTTGTGAAAACATAACATGTTTAGACTATTTTTTTAACTGTTGTACTGTTTTTAGACTATTTTTTGAACTAATGTACTTTTTTTATTATTGTTTTCTCTCTCACTCACTCAATTCAAAGTGATTGCAACCTAGACATGGGAGAATTTGAAGCACACATGTTTATCAATGTAGAAATCCGATGTGAATATATATATATATATATATATATATATATATATATATATATATATATATATATATAATTTTTGCGCCTCGTGTCGCTTGGGCGTGCGCCTTAAGTGCGCCTTGCGCCTCGGGCGATTTGGACCCTTTGCGCCTTGAGTGCGCCTTGCGCCTTTGACTACCTTGGGTAGGTGTACACATGTTTGTCCACATGCATGGCTGACTGTCCATCTTACAATTATGTCTATATCAAATGTTTGGTTTCTAGGAATATATATTGTATTATAGAACTATAGAAGTATGCAACCCTTGATGAATTTGGCATGCGACATTGTAGAAGCATAAAAATGTGCTTCCTGAATATGGCGCAGTTTCCTACAAATAAACTTAGTAGGGGAAGAATGACGAACTTTCTCTCTGTTTCAAAGGATGACTCACTTTCAAGCTGTTTTTGTCAAAAAAAAACAGGTGCACAAATCGCATGTCTGAGTTCTCCCCAAACATTAAATGCAACGAATATGATAGACCAATATTCGAGGAGTCAAAAGTCATTATTACAGCTGAGCCGCGGCACGCAGACCCAGGGTCAGAAGTCATTATTACAGCTGAGCTGCGGTACGCAGACCCAGGTTGTCGTTTAGCGACCAATACAAACCAATCTCTTCAAAGTGCACTCGTATAGCCAATCTTTCCAAAAGTGCGCCATCACGGCCAATTTTTTCAAAAGTGCGCCATTATGACTACTTCCTCAAAAGTGTGTCATTACGACTACTTCCTCAAAAGTTTGCCATCATGACGACTTCTTCAAAGTGCGCTCGTCTAGCCAATCTTTCCAAAAGTGCGCCTTCACGGCCAATTTTCTCAAAAGTGCTCCATTACGGCTACTTCCTCAAAAGTGTGCCATCATGGCTACTTTCTCAAAAGTGCGCCATCATGGCTACTTCTTCAAAGTGAGCTCGTATAGCCAATCTTTCCAAAAGTGCGCCATCACGGCCAATTTTCTCAAAAGTGCGCCATCATGGCTACTTCTTCAAAAGTGCGCTATCATGGCTACTTCCTTAAAAGTGCGCCATCATGGCTATTTTTTCAAAGTGCTCTCGTATAGTTCATTTTTCCAAAGTGCGCTACCACGGCCAATTTCCTCAAAAGTGCGCCATTACGGCTACTTCAAAAGTACGCCATCATGGCTACTTTCTCAAAAGTGCGTCATCACGACTACTTGAAAAGTGCGTCCATATTAACAATTTTATCAAAAGTACGACAGTCTCAAGACCACTTCTAAAGTGCGCCTACGATTCTAACTAACAAAGAGAAGTTACGATTACGTGTCCTACATGCCATGTTTCTCGTGAAACGTGCACAAATAACTGTCCAATGACCTACACTTTCCTCGTATAGGAAGCCACGTGTCAAGCAGGCAACAAATTGTGCACCCACTTACTAGATCGTGGGATATCATCCCATCAAAAGTGCGTGCACAGTGCATACTGTCTAAAGTGCGCGCAAATTGTGATAACTGCTCTGAAATCCTATAAATATATGATCATTGTGTACGTTGGAAAATTTCAAGTCTTTGAAGTTCAAGAACAGAAGAAGAGAAATAGAAGCTTGCCGTGTCGTTGTTGCCAAAGCTCTCTCATTGTCCAACTTTTCAAGTTGTTCACATCATCCTTGCATTTCTTCATCGTCGTGTGGTTCAAGGAGTAAAGTGATCGTCCGCAGATCAGATCTCTATAGCTATACTTCTCCAGAATCAATTGTACTTAAAACTCTTGTCTATGATATTTTGTACTCTTTTTTCTTTTAATAGTTTGTAATACAAAGTTCGTACAACTTTTGTTTATCGCAAACTCGCGCAATATCAAGCAAAGGGTGATCCACACCCAAGCTTCTGAGCCCACACATAATCGTTGTAATGTGCGGGGCAAAGTCATGGACACCGCTGTCCAAGCCAATCTCTCTACATGCGCGCTCTTCAAAGAGACAAGTTTCTCCAGAATCCACGCCAGCAGAAGAAAAACTATAGGCGCACTAATGAAGTGTAAGGGAAAATCATTCTCCGAACATCATGTTCACGCGTACATTGGAGGAGAAGTTGTGCACCACTCGTCAGAAGCCTACTATTAGTGTGCCACACCAAGACCTTCGTGCAAAATTAAATGCACGTAGGCAAACTGCGTCAACTCTGTCTGTGCCACAGAAAGTGCGCCAAGCAGGGTCAACATCTTCACAACATGCTGTTTGTGCGCGTGTACATAAGAAGACTACTAGGTACAACTTCCTCTCATCCCTGAAGGACAAAAGCTTGAGAGGTGACGATTCATTCGCCAATCAAGCCAGCACCTCACTCTACACACAGGGGACAAAAAATGTGCATAAAAGATTTAATGTATCTCATGTAAAGAGGCAAAGGCTGCCCTCTCCCTCCTCTTCTCTTCCCTTTTCTGATTTACGTGAGCTTATTGTACAAAAGCCTAAGGAGAAAGATCCTTCTGAGTTTGCAACGGTGTTTCCTAATAAATATCGTTGCAATTGTTATAAAGTTATAATCAATTGTTGCTGTGCCTCAGCAAAACGGTCTGTGTTTGGCTGATTGACTTATACTATGTCTTCTAAACCTCAACATGCAAAGCAAGCTGACAACCAGGAGTATGATGATGACGAATCGTTCTTTGCTCTAGCATACATGGCTTCGCATCTTTTCCGTGGCGGGAGAATCAAGACGAAGTTCTTCAAGACGCTTCTCCATCAAGAAACACCGAACAACGCCTCAACTCATTAGAGGCCGCTCTCAGGGACATGCACACCATGATGTAAAATATGCATCAAATGATGACAATTCAACATTCTGCTACAGTACATGTCCAAGTGGCTCCGTTCATACCTACACAGCCTACTCCTGGAACAATACCTCTGCATGATAACACAAATCCAGAAGCAGTTCCAAACCAAGAGTCAGCATCGCCAACTCTTAATCCTCCCAATATCGGAAGTTGACCTCCGCCGGTGGTAATACATGTTCTACCAGGATCTTACCAGTCACCTGCATCACTCCAACCAGAAGATCCTCTCGAAGCTATCCGGGAGTTGCGTGCACATGTCGATGTTTTAAAGAACAAAGACCAACTCCGCAAGCTGGGGATGAAACCACCTTATCCTCCTCAATGGGATAATGTTCCGTTTCCTCCTAAATACAAACCCCAATCAATAGTCTTGTTTGAAGGCAAGATATCGCCGAGCCGATATATTTACTACTTCAATATGATGACGGCTCACTTGCAGAAAGAGGATGCTCTACTCACCAGATTGTTCGTGGGATGCTTGGCCGACATAGCCTACGATTGGTATCGCAGTTTACCTGATAACTGCATATCCTCGTTTGATGACTTGAAGTTTCTTTTCCTCTCACGATTCTACGAGAGGCATGGATATGACAATGTCTTCGCTCATCGATATCAAACAGAAGGAGAAGGAATCCGCTCGCGAATTCGTAGAGCGTTTCAGGCAAGCAATTCTGAAGTTGTCCCCCGGTATTCCAGATTCTGCATTTATTGCTACTTGCTAAAAGAATCTACTGCCTATAGTAGGGCTATGGATGGGTCTAACTCAATTTCAAGACTGACGACGTTTATCATTGGGGCTGAAGCAGCTGAAGGTAATACGAATGTGGCACATAACTTGGGGTTACAAATGACCAATGCGGAAGGGAAGCGCTCCTCCAACAACAACAACAATGCGAATAATCGCAACAACAAAGAAAATGAGGCCTTAGCAATAAATTTGGCAAAGCAACTCACCTCTCCTCCAGCACAAAAGCCTCCTGAATCTTCCAGACCTAAGGAGGAATATTCCTTTGATGAGAGCGATATCCACAATATTTTTGACTATCCGATGAAGAACGACAAATTGTAGTTCCCCGATATCAAACGACAGGAGGAAGCCGGTAAAACAGATGACCCGAAGTACTGCTTATACCATCGGTTTGTACATCATCCTACCAAGGCTTATTATGTCTTGAAAATAAAAATACAACAGTTGATAGATGCTAAAGCTATCACCCTTCACAATTAGGAGAAGACGGTCACCGCCAATATGATGTCTCTTCAATTTGGTGATTTTTCAGCACAAGAAGTCTCTAACGACGTAATTCCAATACCTCGAGCTACAATGGAAGTGGTAAATCTTCCGCCTCGAAGTCAAACAGGGGGGTTGGTGCCTCTTACCACATATCATTGCGAGATTATGTGGATTCATCCCGACCTACTACCAGATTGGTACCAGAAAGCAGCATCTTCCAATTCAAAATCCAAGAAGGACGAAGTATAAACCATGCAATATGATTTCTTCGGATCATCACTCAGACAGAGATCAAGATCAACCTTAAGAAGACATACCTCTCGAGATCAAATTTCAAAATCTGAACATTGTCCCACCAACCTCTACTCGCAAGCTTCGCTTGACACACCGACAATGGTTCATGATTCGCAGTGTTCTGCTGTATACGGCACAACAAATCTTCATTGCTTATTAAGGTGTTTCTACACAAATTTCTCCTCCTACAACAATTAGAGCATCGACCTCAACTAGTGTGATTGAGGAGGAGCGTCCCCAATTTCATCAATACATCCAACAATCTGTACGCTTGATGCAAAACATGGGGTATGATTTCCAGAAAGTTGAAGGTTTGAACTTTGGCAAGGGACAACGTATTCCTCTACAACTCCAAGGGCAGTAACAAATCCCGTAGCGGATTGGATTACGATCAAATTAGCCCACAGACTCATTCCAAAAAGAGGCATGCCAAAAAGAAACTCAAGTCTTGTAACATGGTGCTTCTTTCTTCGATGCTCGAAGAAGTCATGACTTGTACCATGTCCGGAAAATATTATCATAAAACTTATGAGTCTGTCCTGAAAAATGCTCCCGATGCTCCTTTTACTTCAACTCCGGTTGCTCCAGTCACAGCCGAACCTGGTCCTTCGAAGCCTGTTGCAGCAGAGAAAGGGAAGCAAAATGAAGTATGCTTCGACAAATCCCTGAAGAAGAATGTACCTCAAGGACTTGAAAAGCCCTACAATTTTGACATATTAGCACAACTGGTCAATACCCCAGCCCGACTTTTCATATTTGAGTTACTTCGTTTGTCGAAGGAGACATGAAGTTTTGAGCGAAGCCCTGATACATGCAGACTCATGCTTAGCTCAACTCAAGACTCATGATAAGAGCCACTAGCGTGCCATCAATGCCACAACGTGATCGAGAAGATTCCTAACATCACCTTCACGCAAGATGACATGCTACTCAAGGATAACCGACATGACATGCCTCTGTATTATACCGGTTACATCTGATCTATTAAGGTGAACCGGATTCACATCGACCCTGCTTCTTCACTCAACATCATTCCTAAAGGCCTACTGAAAGGATTGAAGATACCAATGTACAATGTGTCTGGCACTAACACTACCATTCTAGGCATCAATGCTGGAAGAAGTAAACCGTTGGGAAAGATACGTCTAAAAATTTAGATAGGCGATCTACGTACTGAAGTCACATGCTATGTGATCGACTCTGACGTATCCTACAACGTTTTGCTGGGACGACCATGGATACACGAGCATAAAATTGTACCCTTCACCCTGCACCAATGCTTCAAATATGTGGATAGTCGGGGAGAAGTCAAAATAGAGGTAGCTGACCTCAACCTATTCAAAGGTGTCGGAGCGTATTTCTCTGACTCTGTACTCTATACACCGGAGTACATGAAAGAAGAGGCTGATCAAGCTGTAGATGAAGCCGAAAACACCTCGAAAGAAGAAGCTAATCGAGCTGGTGATGAAGCTGAGAACACCACAAAGGAAGAGCCTTTGATGATCCGAGTCAAAGGACGTACTACTCGTCCGACTCCTTTAAAGTCTCTCGTCATCAACCTGCACAAGTCACTTCCATTGGTCATCAACCTTTGACACAATGAACAGCCGATGCCGGAGAATGAGCAACTTGTTATCGACTTTCGTCGTAACAAGCAACCAACATCAGCAAATAAACTCCTAGTCATCAATCTTGCCAAGTCTCCTGTCAAGGCTGAAGTTTTTGTTGACTATGTGGAAGAAGAGATCTTGTATTTCATGAATAAAGAAGACACTACTTCGCACTACATTGTTGTTGAACCCTTTGCTAAAAAATTCTTAGAGGCTCTTCATCTTCACGAACCTTTATCCATACCCGTGGCATCTCCATTTCAATATAGTTCATTATATGAACCATATGAGGATGCATACTTCATAGTCCCTTCAAGACAGGACAAGCAACGTCAGATAATTTTTGGCAAAGCTAGAAACAAAAGTCACGCAAACTAATGATTTTGACAAAGATATTGGGAAGATACATCCGTATCGTTACATCCAACCAGCCAGGAACATTATGCAAGGGATGAGCTACAACTTAAAGTCTGGTTTGGGACTGAATTATGGAAAATGCAGACGGATTCCTCACTTCTCTCCAAAAGGTAATCCGGAAACATACTACCAGCGGACTGGTCATGGTTTGGGACATGTTACACCACCAACAACTCCTGAAAGTTCAGAACCGAAAGAAGTAACGCATTCTCATTCCGTTGACTCATTATTGTCTGCTTTCTGCGAAAGCATGAGTGACGTATTCAAACATGTTTTCTTTGTAAATATGGTGTCAACTGGCCCAGATGATAATGACGTTGAACCATTGGAACCATTCAAGAATGATCTCGAATGGATACTCAAGGAGAGCTTCGGTTTGAGCAATGTGAACCACCTACAGAGGATGAAGTAGTCCAAATTGATATAGGAGAAGAATCTTTCCCAAGACCAATCTTTATTAGCAAGAGTATTCCTGAAGAAGATAAACAAGCTTTAGTCCAGCTAATAAATGAGTATATTGATATCTTCGCCTGGAGTTACGAGGATATGCCTGGCCTTGATCCTCAAATAGCCACACACAAGCTCAATATTCTTTCGAATGCTAAGCCGGTGAAACAACAGCAACGACGATTCCGTCCGAATTTGATGGATGCAATTGAAGCAGAAGTCAAGAAACTCATAGCATGTGGCTTCGTTCGAGAAGAGCAGCATCCCGACTGGGTAGCCAATGTCGTCCCAGTTATGAAGAAGAATGCGAAGGTCCGAGTCTGCAAAGATTATCGAGATCTAAACTCTGTCTGTCCAAAAGACGAGTTTTCTCTCCCCATCACAGATGTCATGATCGACAATATATATGGCTTTGAACTTATGTCCTTCATGGATGGATTCTCGGGATATAATCAAATTAAGATGTCGTCTGATGATGAAAAATACCTTTTTTCGTACACCACTGGGAGTATATTGCTATACAGTCATGTCCTTCGGCTTGAAGAATGCGGGAGCAACGTATCAACGAGCCATGGGTATAATTTTTCAGAAGCATTTACGGAAGACAGTAGAATGCTACGTGGATGATATTGCTATCAAGAATCGTCTTAAAGATGATCACCTTCAAGATTTGAAGATTGTGTTTGAATTGATGCGCCACCACCAATTGAAGATGAATCCAACTAAATCTTTTCTTGGAGTCTCCAGTGGCAAGTTCCTCGGATTTGTTATAACTTCTAAGGGTATTCATGTTGACTCCGATAAAATCAAATATATCCTCGAAATGCGGCCTCCACGTAATCTTAAAGAACTTCGTGGTCCGCAATGCTGTCTGGCATACATTAGGAGGTTCATCTCCAATCTCTCGGTACGATGTCGACCCTTCACTCAGTTAATGAAGAAAGGCGTATCCGTTGTCTGGAACGAAGGATGTCAACAAGCATTCGACGACATTAAACGATATCTCACAAATCCGTCAGTTCTGGTGTCTCCGATCGTAGGGAAGCTCTTTTTGCTGTATGTTCGAGCAATTGATCACTCCCTAGGACCTCTTCTTGCACAGAAGAGTAACGAAGGCCATGCACATGCAATCTATTATCTTAGTCGTATGATGGTTGGTGCTGAACATCGATACAATCCTGTGAAAAAGAATGCCTCGCCTTGATGTTTGTTATTCAAAAGACGCGACACTGTGTCGGGTCAAACCATTCGTGTCATATCCATAGTGAATCCTCTCCGGGTATTGATGACCAAGCCGAGCACACTCAATTCTCGGTTAGCTACATGGGCAATGCTGCTATCGCCTTATGACATGGTGTATGTCCTGCAAAAAACAGTGAATAGTCAAGCGCTAGCTGATTTTCTAACAGCTCATCCTGTACTGAAAACTTTCAAACTGTACGACGACATCCCAGATGAAGTCTTCGAGTCTAATATGGCAATGAGAGATGATACATGGCAACTATTCTTTGATGACGCATCAAGAATAGGACCCAAAGACGACGCAGTAGATGGAGTGGGCATAGTCCTAGTATCTCCTGACAAACTACTCATTCATCAAGCATATTCTCTCAGTGAACCATGTTCCAATAATGTGACAGAATACAATGCTCTACTCATTGGTATCCAATTAGCCAAAGAATTGGACATAGAATATCTTGAAGCCTACAGAGATTCCAAGCTGATACTCAATCAGATCAGGGGAGCGTATGAGGTTCGGCATGAATACCTCATCCCTTATCATCAAGCGGCAATCGAACATGCTTTTACTTTCAAAGGATTTTTCATCGAGTATGTGTCTCGGTTACATAATATGAAAGTAAATGCTTTGGCCGGCCGAGTAGCATCATTGGCCGTTCTCCTAAAGAGACGACATTCAATTATGCTAACAGGTCGAGAGTTGTTCTGTACAAAAAATTACTTGCACATTGAACAAAGTTATGTCATAAATTCAACTTCCATGGATAAAGATTTGAGAGACCCATTTTATAGACTACGCTGCTTATATGATTCTTCCAGAAGATCAGAAAGATGTCACTTCTATTAAAAGACGTTCACTCCGATTCTACTATGACGTCTCATCCAAAATATTATATCGTCGTTCTTATGAGCGATTGCTGCTACGTTGTCTTTCCAAAGTACATCAGTCTTCAGACCACTTCTAAAGTGCGCCTACGATCCTAACTGACAAAGAGAAGTTACGATTACATGTCCTACATGTTATGTTCCTCGTGAAACGTGCACAAATAACTGTCCCATGACCTACGCTTCCCTTGTATAGGAAGCCACTCGTATAGGAAGCCACGTGTCAAGCAGACAACAAGTTGTGCACCCACTCACTAGATCGTGGGATGTCATCCTATCAAAAGTGTGCGCACACTGTCATAACTGCTTTGAAATCCTATAAATATAGGATCATTGTGTACGTTACATGGGAGAAAATTTTAAGTCTTTGAAGTTCAAGAACAGAATGAAAGAAATAGAAGCTTGCCGTGCCGTTGTTGCCAAAGCTCTCTCATTACCCAACTCTTCAAGTTGTTCACATCATTCTTGCGTTTCTTCATCGTCGTGTGGTCCTAGGAGTAAAGTGACCGTCCGCAGATCAGACCTCTACATCTATACTTCCCCAGAATCAATTGTACTTAGACTCTTGTGTAGGTTCTTTTGTACTCTTCTTTCTTTTAATAGTTTGTAATACAAAGTTCGTACAACTTTTGTTCATCGCAAACGGATGTCTTTAAATCATAATTACTTTTCATAATCTTATGATTTTGGATAAGTATTTTACTATCTGGGTTGTACAAGGTCTTGTCGATCCGAATGTACTTGTTGGGGACAAGGTGGGGCGTGGGGAGGGGTCAGGATCTGGAAGGATTTGCAATCCATATTTGGATTTTAAGATTTAAATATCGGATATTGACTTGCATGGTTGGCTGTTGATGTGCAGAACAATGTGAAAAAGCCACATGCCTAATCAATAATACTACTGTCTAATTTTAATGTGCTACAGACGTTGCCGCCGCCGCCACCACTTGTATTAGTAGTAACAGACCATCAATCATTTATGTGATAGTGTTCCGTTGCTCAGCTAATCCGTACAGATCACTTGTAGTTATTAGATTGCCTGTTCTATCAAGTTGTAGTTGCAGGAACTGCTGGCTATAGCAGCATGCAGTGTTATTTACACTAAAGAACATTTCAAACATGCATTGTACTATATATAGTCTTATGCTGCAAACATGCATTCCCTGCTTCAATACAAGGCATCAGCATATTGGGGGGGGGGGGGGGGGGGGTCAAGCAGTAAAAAAAAAAATTTAAATTTTTTTCAAATCAGTGGAGACTCATTATAAGGTTAGAAAAAGGGTGGTGGTGGTGGTGGCTTAAACACTAATAAAAATGAGATTTTTTTATCAAGTACCTAAAACGTTGGAAGGCCTGAGTTTGAACCTAAGACCAGCTAGGTATAATCTAACTACTTGATCAATTGGACCAATATTTGATAATGACTTGAATAGTGGTTTCCCAACTTTATTTGAATGTTTTGGTAAAATGATATAAAAACTGCCTTCCACATGAGTCCGCCCCCAATCGGAAGCCTCCTTAAGAGTATATCTCTAGGTGATGTGGTATTTTTTTTTCCTTCTCATTTTCCCTTGAAGACAAAGGTACCAACTGGATACTGAAATTAGGACTAGGAATTGAGAAATTATGGTTCAATTCTTGTTAATCACTATCTTGGAAACCTAGAAATTGTACTTCCTCGCTTCTGGTTAAACCTCTCTAATTCTGTCTTTTCTGATTCTGGTTAATTCCTGGCCTCACTGGGAAAATAGATTCATGAAGGACATTGGGCTAGACTTATAATCCTGGTTGTCATTACCATTTGGTTGAGGAATTCATGAATTAGGCTTAATTCTTTCTTCCATCAATTAACTAATACATCTACTATCCAATTCTACATCAAAGCGATGCACTACTGGAGACGTTCTTCAATTAGATAGTATTTCTAGAAACCTTTTTCAAGGTGGAGTTCCAGTTGTAGCAGTAAATGACACACATTAACGTCCTACTTATCTTCACTTAATTGTGGCAAAATATCTTTTCTTGAGAGCACCTTGAACAACAAAGTGTGTCATTCTTGAAGAGCTTTACTTGCTTCATTACCTTGTAATATGATTGTATGCTCTTGTTTCCCCTTATGTCATGGTGCCCATTAATGTTCTTTGAAACAATATAGTTAATGTTTGATCCATGATGCAATAGAAGTTATGGTGATGTATTTTACTAGCAATGAATAGAAGTTCACTCTGAATAATATCGACGAGTAATGCATATTCGTCTGAAAACTTTCGAGTGCTATGAGATTGTGAGATCTCAACCCTCGTCTTTTGTGCAGGATGCTTTTATGATGCATGAGGATGCTGTTCTTTGCATTGACTTCAGTAGAGATTCAGAAATGCTAGCCTCTGGGTCACAAGATGGAAAGATTAAGGTGCAATTTTTTCTTTTTCTTTTTCTTTTTCTTTATATATATATATATATATATATATATATATATATATATATATATATATATATATATTGATGCTCAGTTGACTGACTGCAGTTTTCTTTAGCATTGACGACCTTCAGTATATGGAGTTTACCTGGAAATCTGTCTTAAATTTTTTGATAGTTGTTAACATAATCTTTATCACTCAAGCAAAAGCATGGATGTAATAGGTATACCTGTTCAAAGGGTGTCGCAAAAATTGATTCTATGAGCATCATCACAAATATGTTTAAGATGAACACATTGGGTATTTCTAGTCAAAGATACATTTGTATTCATATAACACACACACACACTAGTAGATTTTAGAGCATGATACCATCATTCTGTCGAGATATCTGATTATGATTGTTACTATGGATGAAGTCCCCTGAGAACCAATAGCCAAGGACTGTCTCATATTATTAAACCCTCCTTCCTGTTCTTCTCTTTCCTTTCTCGTCCATTTCCCTCTCATCTCTTCACATTTGAGTGCTGGACATGTTGGTAGGGCTGGCTAGGGTTTGGATAATGGAGCTGTACAAATTAAAAAGTGCGTCCCAGTGGTGAGGTATGCAAGGCTGGGGAGGGTCCACGGGGAGGGTCAAGATGTACGCAGCTTTACCACTATATATATGGAAAGTTTGTTTCTACGACAAGAACCTACATCTTGAAGGATGCAACCAACAAATGTTTTACACTAGGTGACACCCTCTTAGTCCTTGTTGGATTAATGTTAGAAGTTGGGGTGTGTAACTAATGACACTAGATCTTATTATGTCCGATTTTGAGTACTAAACCTCATGCAAATTGATTTGAGAACTCACAATTTCGTAGAACTCACAATTTCGTATTGCCACACACACTCTAAGATTAACTTTGTGTATCCTATGTCTAGCCTTCTGAATGCACATACAAGTAGTTGTATGTATCCATACTAAATAACCCTATTATGAATAAAATATTAAATACACATGTTGAGATCCTTAAATCCCAGTCAATCACAAGCCGGATAATGTCCAGCTAAGCTTGTGCGTCAGCAGCATATGGTAGCTTGTTTTGATCCTATTTAAATCTGAAAACTAGCCAATCTACTGGTTATTATATTACTGAGTCTTGACCATCAAGTGTGTACAAACCAAGTACCAGAGTGTGTGCCAAACAATGTGTATTAACAATTTAAGCTGATATAAACTGCTCAATCATGTTTGTATTATCTAAAAATAGAAGGAAAAAAAAATCATGCTACTCCACAAATTTACTTTATCAGTCTTTTTTTTCCTTTTTTTTTTCTTTCCATCAATTTCAGCTTGATTTCTGCTGATAACAACTGAAGCGACCCAAACTGACTGGGATTCCGAATGTTAATAATTTATGAATTTTGTGGTGGATTCCACAAGAGGAAATCTAACAACACAACAGATTATAACATGTAACCTCCCATCCATGTGTGTTCCAGATTTCGAACGGTACCAGTTAAACATTGATCATCATGTACAAGTCCCCTTTATATAAGGGATCATTCTATCCCTTTGAATCATCCCTTTCTCCCATCACTGACTTCTTCTTTTGCCTGAATTTTGGAGGGCTCTCGAGTGAGAGAGAAGCTGTCATCACCCAAAACAATACCTAGGGACAGGTTAGGTCGGACTCATACATGCCCGCTTATAGGTCCGTTTCTTTTCTTGTGGCCCAAGCCTATCCCATTTTTAGGTTTAGCTAAGTAAAGGATTGAAACAAAGTTCTATGGTTGGTATCATGGATTCGAACAAAGCTTCACAATATCGGTATCATAATTGGTTTCAAACTTTTCTTATGAGTGTCACTATCAGTGGTTTCAACAGTCTCGGATGTTTTAGATCAGAGTATCAGATTTTATTTGTTTACTTAGTCAAAATGAATAATAGTTATTATTAAAAAACTAAAAAGATTTTTGTATATTAGGCGTAACTATATGTATTACTTGTTATTTCTTGTTGGCTTTGAATGTATAAATATTAAGATTGATGGATGTTGTGAATCTATAAAATGCAAGTTCGAAAAATGTAATGGTTACATTTGTTGCATGCGGATCTTCAACATGCCCAATCATTATGACGAGACCATCTGTCACACCCGATTCCAAATTTGGTATTTCTTGTATTTCTAGAATTTAATTTTTTCTGATAATGTATTTTTGTTGTATTTCTAAGTGTTGGTTCATGTCATTTTATTTATTGTTATTTTCTTGTTGTTGAGAGAGACTACCCGAGACCAGTAGAATATCCATTGGCATTGCCATAGATCCGGTTTAGGATCTGCATATAGAATGGACACCTGGTTCGGTTCATTTGATTGAACCCATTTTTCTCTCTTATTAGTATATATATATATATATATGAGTATTTTCTCTCTCCTTACTCATTTTTCTTATTTCACTCATTCCTCCTCTTCCCCTTCCCCTAGGCCGAACCCTAACCCTAGAAGACTCGGGAGCAGTTAAGGTGATCACTTGAACCGTGAGAGGAGAGGCTAGGAGCCACTCGAGGCAAGTACATCTTGCTCAATGGTGAAGCCATGATTTTTGGATTTCTGCTTATTTGTGTTAATTAAAAATGTGTTTGATTGAAAATGTTCTCCTTGATGTTCTCATGTACTTTAGTTCTTGGAGTTTTGGATTTTGATGTATAGATTTGTGTAGATCTGAGTTTCAACTTAGGATTTTATATGGGTTCCATGAGTTTTTTCTTGGTTTGATCTATTAAAATTTGTTGTTTTCTAAAACTAGTTCTATTTGACAAGAGCTTTCCATTTCGAGAATTTTGGCTTTTGAATCGTTTAATTTGGAGTTAAATTGAAGTTTTTATGGCCAAAGCAAGTTCTGGACTCCTGTTCTTGGACCTGTCTGGCAGGGACGATGAACAGTTGCCGCGCGGAGTGCGCCGCGCATGAAATTCTTGTCGCGCAGCAGTGTGTCGTGCATGAATTTTCTTGTCGCAGGAATGCGTCGCGCATCACTTTCTTGCCGCCAGCAGTGCGCTGCGCATGGAATTTTTGCCGCACGTAGTGCGCCGCGCATGAAGTTTCTGCCGCAGCAGTGCGTCGCATGCATCACACCCTCGCCGCATGCGCGCATAAATCCTTGCCGCGTAGTGCGCCGCGCATGGAATTTTGGCCGTGCAGCAGTGAGCCGTGCACAGAATTTGTGTCGCGCGCAGTGCGTTGCGCGCATGATGACCCAAATGCCTGTTTTTGCCTATTTAAGCTGTTTTCTAGCTAGAATCTTGGAAAACTCAAAACATGAAAGTTGTAGATCTCTGTCTTACCTTTCAAAATCTTTTTGAATCACCTCATTTGGAGTTCACATGTGAGAGTTATCCTCAATTTACTATAATGTATCATTTTTCTAAATGCATAAATTGTTTTAGCCCAATTGAGTATTGGAGCATAGTTGGATGTTGTGCTTCCCTATATTAACACGTGATTTTTGATCCTCATGACACCGTGGAAATGTTTGTGTATGATAATTCATTGCATTTTGGCATCGGGCAATCGAGTGAGTATTGTCCCATGTATCGCGTGCCACAGATACGATAACTTGTAAAAAGCTCGTACTCATAACTCGTCATTCTAGGAAGTTCTCAAGTGTCCACGACTCGAGAACTTGAAATAATTTAGAAATGATTAAACAAGATAAGATTCACCTAGATCATTGGGAGGGAAGAATATTGCGCTACCGGCTACCCCGATCTCCAAGGGCCCCACCCTGCTAGGCAAGGGCTACATGACTGACCAAGTTTACGCGTGCTGCGACACATTACAAGATAAGTTTATGTTTATAAGACGAGTTTATGATTCACAAGTTTAAGTTCATGTTCACAAGTCTTAGTTTATGCTTACAAGCTCGAATTTTCGTTAATGACTAGTTATGTTGTAATGTTGTTGAATGTGCATTTAAGTTTATTCAACAAGCGTACCCTTGGCCATCTGGATTGACTGCAGTGTCGGTGGTAGCAATATTATTAAAACATGCATTTAGTAATTAATGTCTGTGACAACCCTAGCTAGTTAATCGTAGCAAGCCGTAGAGCTGTTTGGCCGTGCAATGAATGATGTTACTTTCATTATAGCTCGCTCTTCTAGTTTTTTTTTCTTTCTACGCGTGGTTAGAGTGCTAAGTTCTGTTCGGGTGAAGGTCTGCAACTCCGGTCCTTATTTGGTTTAAGGGTTGCGGTCCTGATCCAGAGTAGTTTCTACGTCCTCTTGCCGCTCGTCGCCTTACTTTCATCTTAGCACTTGTTATCAGTTCTATCATTATATTTTGAGACAAGTACATTGGTACCGTACAAGTCTAGACCTTCATTTATTCTTCTCTCTTTTCTGCTAATGTTGTGATATGTTTGGTCTATCACCTTGAGCTCCTTTGTGGTATTTGTTGCTTGGGGTTCTGACCTCACTGGTTTTGTATGGCCAGATTATCCCGAGGAGAATCAGGATCCACCGCACTTCCAGCAAGATGGCTCGCACTCGTAGGACTGCGGTCGAAGTTTGCGAGTGAGTTTCCTTTCTCCACCCCTCGTAGTGATATCTCATCTTGTGGTATTTTAGCAAGAGGCAGTGTTAGCCCCTTATTTTGAGATCACTTCAATGACTTCTGTCAACATGATGTATATATTAGACCATGTCTGATATATTTGATCATGTATAATTATACTCTGCTAGTGCAACATTTTGTATTCACTAGCTTCATGATCATATGTGGTATGTAATTTGGGACGCCTTTTTACTTTTATATTATACTCTTATACTCGTGTTGATGGATTGAGATATTAGGATTTGTCGGCCTTATGACTGACATCATAACATGCTAGAGTTTACCCATATGCCTTCTAGACAACCTTAACACATTGCGGCTTACTTCGGTATTCTGCAAGGTACGGTTTGCCATGTCAGTTTTTGTATTTACCCAGTATTTTGGGAGCGGGACGTGACACCATCTTTCCCATGTTCCTCTCTTTTCTTTCTTCTTCATTTGTTGACCGAAAAAAAATGTCAACGATGGTATCTGCTAGTATCGGTAGTATTCCTAGCGGTCAGTATCGGATTGGGACATGCCAAGAATGATATTATACGGCCGATTTGTATCAGTATCGGTTTATACTGCGAACCTTTAGTCAAACGCTTATTTATACAATAAACTGTTATTTCATATGCTACCTTCGGAAACTTGTAAGTTCTGAAGATTGTAAAATAAAACTTGTATTTGCCAAAACTCGATATTACAGTCCAAAATGGCTAAAAATATTAACCCCGATACTCTTAGTAAGTCCAACACCAATGTTATACCAAAATTTTGAACATTAATTCAAGCCACAACAGTTTATGTTATGAGTGGTTGGTCATGGACATAAATACAGTGTTATGTTTCTTGTTGTAAGTGGTATGGCAAACCAGTGTTTGGTTAATTGCAAGGAATGTTGCCGTATTTACAAAACAGAAGTGGTGTTTGGATACTTGTAACTGGATGCTTCGTGCAAATTTCTTTGTTGTACCTTGTAAGTAGATAGTTTGTTTGCTTCAGACTTTTATATCATATGGTCTCCATTTTTGGGTTATTGATGTGGCAACTGCATTCACTCCTCTGTCAACAGATGTTTTTCAATTGTGTTCTAGTCATTTTGGCCACAGCAAGACTTTCAGTATTCAGAAGAAATCTTGCTTGCATCATTGTTCTGGTGATTGGATTTATGAATATCCAAGGCCAAGCACAAAAGTACCTCCACTATTGTAATAATTGTTGCAGCAGTGCTACTTTACAAGCAACCAAACACTCCCTTAATATTCTATCAACAAGTAAAGTGACTGAAAAATATAGGGTTGTCATTTGAACTAGGACCTGGAAGTGACCGGAATGATATACGAACTGTAACTAGTCCCAGGTTTTGATTGGTGGTGTCCAGTCGTTATAGTTGAGTTGGAAGTCAAAACTGGTAGGATTCAAGTCAGCATAAATGCCAGCCTACCTGAAAACTAATCCGTACTTCTGTGGAGCTAAGCTAGTTATTATGGTGGATGTCTAGTGTATGGTCTCTAGTAAAGGATAGCTCTTATAGGGGTAGGATTCAGCTCCAAAACCTAGACGTGGGAGAATTCTTGGTCTTGGTATGGGTTTGTGATCATGGCAGGCATGTACCTCCCATTATTTTGCAGTAACTTCTCATGAGAGTGCATGTGCCTCCCCGTGCATTGCTAGAATTTTATACTACCATCATCCTAGGAAGCATGGATACTCCAAAAATTGGTGGTGGCCGTGTATGACATGTATCCGATACAACATGGACATTGCAAAATACACAAGGATATGCCAAAATCAATGCCGTGTCAGTGATGCCATGTCCTTGTGTATTTTGCAATGTCCATGTTGTATCGGATACATGTCATACTAATCATGCCGTGTCCTATACCTGTATGTGCAACCTAGGGCATCATCTCATGGACCTATAGATTCTTAGGCGGGTTGGAAAAAAGTTCCACTTGTCTTATATCCTTGTCACTATTCTATTGTGTTTGTGCTGACTGCTGACGGTTGAGCTCATCCTCCTCATTAGACTAAAGGATCTGTGTAGTCAACATGGGGGAGGAAGATGAATTAGAGAGAGATGAAGGGGAGGAGGGAGGCAAAGAGTGGAGAGAAGGAATGTTGGAATTTTCCAACTTCAAAATTAATCTGGTTGAGCCTTTCCACCCTGAAGTTCTGGCCAAGTTTGCAAGTTTCCAACCACCAATGCAACATATTCATGGGGATAGCTGGGCCAGGTTTTGAGTTCAACCAACCCAAATTGCACCCTAATCTTTTATCGGGCTTATAAGTTAAAACCTGTTTGTATTTAACAAAGACATCTCAAGATAAAGGGAAAAGAAACAAAAAGAAAGAAAAAAGAGAGCAAGAGAACCATCATTATATACCACTCTAAAGTCTAAACCCAGTTGGTGTTTACAATGTTCATCCTCACAATGTGACTTCTTGGCACGTTACCATGGCAGCTGATATTTAAAGCATGATTGTTGACCTGGCAGCTACACAGCAGTTGTCAGGATGGTACGGCAGACACTTCAAGACCAATAACCATTGAAGGCCTCATGGTTGTATCATAGAAAGTGGAGAATGCAAAGAATTGTGGCCATAGAGTACCACTATTTCCCATAGTGCATTAATTATTAAGAAATCTACCTGTTGCCCTAGTAGGCATAACCTCATTGTAGATTATAGTATTATACTCGTCTTCGTTCATGATAATCTTGCTACTGCATTTGCTTTGTATCTTTTTCTAATTTTCATTTAGAAGCATGTGCTTAACTTATTGTTTGCTTCCCAGGTTTGGCGTATAAGAACAGGACAATGCTTGCGCCGCCTTGAGCGTGCACACTCACAAGGAGTCACCAGCCTAGTGTTCTCTCGTGATGGAAGCCAACTACTAAGTACTTCCTTTGACAGTACTGCAAGGTTTTCCTACTATCCTGGGAACTTAATTAGTGGATTATATCTTGTGGAACAATTTCATAAGTGAAATGAACTACTAATGAATATTACACCACTTAATGATCCGAATGCTAGAAATTTATGAATGATGAAGAATATAGCAATTGAGAATCAATTTGCCAATGAATTTGTTATACCATGAGCAAGGGCCAAGTCAGAAAATTTCTTTTGGAGGGATAGGCGGACCTATTGCTAGCTATTAGAAAATTGTCATGCTACTATATATCGTTTAATTAACCCATCCATTTTGAACCATCTGAAAAAAATTCATTGCAGAATCCATGGCCTAAAATCAGGAAAGATGCTCAAAGAATTTCGTGGTCATACCTCATATCTGAATGGTGCAATCTTCACAAATGATGGTAGTCGCATAATTACTGCTTCCTGTGACTGCACTATTAAAGTATATACCTTGTTTCTCTTAGCTACCTTTACATATCTATCCTTGTTTCATGCTGTATGATTTTCCATAACTGTATTTATACTCCTTAAATTTCTGGACCACTGCAGGTATGGGATACAAAAACTACAGATTGTTTGCAGACTTTCAAGCCACCACCTCCTTTAAGGGTAATATTTTTTGAATCCTATATAGGCAACTTATTGTTATGTGCTTTCTATATCAGTATGGATCATCTTATTCTAAGCTGCGACATGTTATATATGTTATTTTGTTTTATCAGGGAGGAGATGCTTCTGTGAACTCTGTTCATTTGTCTCCCAAAAATACTGATCATATAATTGTGTGCAACAAAACATCATCAATATACGTCATGACTCTTCAGGGGCAGGTTACTTCTCTTCTTAGCAACCATTCACACTAAAGCTTGAACTATATCCTCTTTTTTCATGAACTATATTTCTTCAATTTTAGAACATTTGTTGATACATATCCCCCTCGTCCATATTATTGTGTGTTTAAGATATAGTTATATTTTGTACTAGTGGAGAAACTTGCTGGTACAGCTGAAATTTGGTGCTTTGGCAGTATGGTGACCTGATTAATCATTTACCCTAACTGGCATTATAGAAACTTAGTTACTTCATCTCTTTGTACCTTAACTTTATGGAGATAATAGTGAACACTGGCAATATTTCTTGCCCTAATAATTTGGGTATGAAGTTCCATGTTGTGCTTGAATTCCTCCAGACAACGTCCATATTACCTTTTTTTGACACAAACCACCATTATTACCTTACATCACTTGATTAGTATATGCCATAGAATCTTGTACGAGCCTTCTTTGATCTTATCAACTCACATTTCTTTTGGTGTAGTCCCACAATTATCAGTTGATTCTAGTGATGTGCCCTTGTGATTGATAATCCTTTTGTGGGATATCTTGACCTCTACTTGTGCTCCACAGCTAAGTAAAACCCTAACGAATTGGAGTTTGACTTGGTATCATGACCCAGCTACAGAAATACAGAATCCCACATTAGACTTGCTGCTCATATGGTTGGTGCAAGTACTATGGGCAATTGTGAGACCCCACTGAGACCAAGCTGAGTAAGTAAAACCCTTACCAATTGGAGTTTGACTTGGTATCATGACCCAGCTACAGCAAGTCAGGAACACAGAATCCCACATGAGAGTTGCTGCTCCCATAGTTGGTGCAAGTACTATGAGCAATTGTGAGACCCCTTGCTCTTCACATAATCTTCAGGTAAAATTAGAATATTGTGACATGGAAAACAATAATGTGAAAACCCCGAGATTTTGTCCCTCATTGGATATGGAATGAAAGTTTCATACGTTTACACTTGGGTGTTTGGGTCTCAAGTGTAAATTTGGCTTTTTCTTTTTGGCATGTGGGCCAAGTGATGATGCACATAAGGCCTATGCATGGGTCATGTCCTAGCAGACCGATGAGCCGGGACGTGACAAATAATAATCAATCAGGAAAAGGGAAAATGAGTACCTGGAGATATATGGTGGTGTCACGAATAATTTTTCTACAAGGACCAGGTATGTTGGATGAAGGTGGAGCTATGAAGGCTGGAATAGAAAAATGGTTGAATGTCTTTTTATTATAAATCCATACTTCCAACATTCAAGTGCTAGAAAAATTAACATTTAATTCATAAATCTGACCAATAAGTTGCAGTTGACTTGAACATATTTTGAAGTAGGGCTGACCTCCTTCGTCCTTTCTCTCCTCTTTTCTTCCTTCCCATTTAACAATGGGTCGCCATGGCCGACTATCTCCGCCTTTGCTCTCTTCTCCCCTTCCCTCATTTTTCTGAACCCCCTTTGGCATGAGGAAGGTGGGGTGGAAGAGAGAGAGAGAGAGAGAGGGAGAGAGAGAGATGGCCCACAACCACAAGGCAACCGCCACTTGCAGGTGAGGTTTTAATTCTAGGAATATTTACTAAGATTTATTTCTAGAGCATTTTTTTTATAAAACTGGGTAATATGGAGTAATTTGTTCATTTGATGACCTAAACTAAAAGATTTGTTTTCTAAAGAAAACAGACAGCATGGGGAAGTCAATGGAAAAATAATGGTAGGGAGGTGATCTAAAAAGCTGGAACCATATGGGGTTTACTGTAATTTACCCATTGTTTTATCCCATACTAATGATTGTGTTTGTATCTGACATCCATTTCAGTTGCGACACAATATGTAACAGACAAATAAGAAACAGTAGCATGTTAGATATAAGAGATCGATCTACTACACTAGCATGCGTACACTTTCGAAATTTATTTAATAAAGAATGGAGTTTTGCACCTTGATACAACTTATTGAAGTTCATTTGTTGCAGGTTGTAAAGAGTTTCTCCTCTGGTAAACGAGAAGGTGGAGATTTTGTTGCAGCATGTGTTTCACCTAAAGGAGAATGGATTTACTGTGTTGGTGAAGACATGTAGGACTCTTGACTCTTTTTTTTCCCTTGGATTATTCGTACATTCTCCGTATCTCTTCAAAATAGAACTGTTTCTACTTTCTCGTATCGAACTTAGCATTGATGTCGATGTCTAGATTATGTCCTTGCCATTCATAAACCTTCGGTTTTAGTGACAGGCTATCGTCCATTATAAGTTCTCTCTATGAAACCTTAATTTTGTTTGCCGTCTCTCAATGATAGCATATTTGATTCATTACTGGTTATATAATCTTCTATTATTAATACCTGAAATAATACGGACTTAATTTCTAACTATAAATAGTAAGTATAGACGAGAGCCTTACCCTCTTTCCTAGTTTGTCTTATTTGTTACTAGTTTTGAGTCCCACATTGGGGAGCCACTTAAGTGGTGCTATCCTCTTTTGTATAATATTCCCGAATTTTCTCTAAGGAAGTCAAACCATTTGGTTGAGACACAATATTACATGGTATCAGAGCAACCTGGGTTCAATCCCTTGGATGTGCATTTTAAGTGCATTTGATAAAAAAATTATGCACCTTCGTCCATCCAATTCTTTGCCCAAAATGGGCCTTTGACCTGCAATGGCATGTTAGAATAAATATATAATCCTCAAAATCAAAAGAATACAACAATTCTAATGCCCCACTTGAAACTAGCTAACCTGTGAGCTCTCTGGTGAGTGCACGGCCACTAGATTACTCCGGCGATAATTAACTGCATTTCAGGTTTTCTTCCTTCCAAGTCCTCTTTGGCGAACTCTCTCTTCCTCTCTGGCCAGCCCTTCCTCTTCAGCGACACATCTCTAGCCATCCTTCCTCGTCATTGAATCCTCTGCTCTGGCCATCCGTCCTCATTGTACTCTCCTCCGGCCATGCCACCTTTTGTTGTCAGGTCCTCCACAACCCACAACACTTCCTCTTCCTCTGGCTACTTGGAGGAGTAGCAATGAAGAAGCGAAGCTTCTCTCTGTGCTGCCTTTTAAGTTATTTTTTGGTTCACAATATTAGTTCTGTTTTAAGTTACGTTTTAAGCTCCTCTCTCCTCTGCTCCTTTTAAAGTCGTTCTCTCTCCTCTCACCTTGTCCATATGCCAGTTCCTCCACTCCCTTGTCCCAGTCCACCTGTTACTTTTCATGCCCTGACAATATTAGTTCAGTTTACGTGAACCTTCTTGTCATCCTCTTTCTCACTCTGCTCTCATCCCTCCTTTGTCCAGCTGACAGCATTACTAAGTCCTAATGCCTGGCCCCTATTATAAACTGCTATGGCCTGGGCCCACTCAATTCTTGGTAGTATCTTTCTTTGGATCAGGATAAGCCCATTTTGCATCTACTCTCTCACGGTGATATCTTACTCATTTCCTCTACTTTTGCTCTGTTTATGATTATTCATTATTTTGCTCCTTGTGGCTTCGGGTAATCTTCGATTCGATTGTAGTCTCTTAGACCTGTGGTGGTTTTTCCTACTTCATTATTTGTGCCTCCTTCACTGTCCTCACTTGATCAGCTACTATGGCAAATACTGTTCACTCACTTGGCCTGCTTATCTGCTATGCATTTATTTACCACCTCATGGATTGCTTTTTTCTATTAGTCTATTCCTTGTTGTCTATTCCTTGTTGTCGACTCGAGTTTCCAGGTAGTGATTGATTCCTTGAACCCTAGTCTTCACAATGTTTATTTCAGTAGCAAATAGAGACACTGCTCCTGTTCTTGGCTTAGACACCATCCAGTTAACTCCCAACTTCAATCTCCGGTCAGTTTTAGTGGTGTCGTCTCTCTTCGCTGATCTTTAGTCGGTCGTCTCACGAAAATCTCAACTGCTTCAGTACCTCCTCCTTTTTCTGTGGTGCTCCATGATGTAGAGACAGACGATGTGATTGGTTGGGGCCATGAAGTGAATGGAATGTGCCACTTATATATCCCTCTCTGTATTCACAACCATATCCACATTAGATTGGCAACGGCGACTTAGTCATCCACTTCAACTCATCAGAACTATGTGGCAAGTCCTTTCCTTCTCAGAGTTTAAATGTGAGTCATGTATCCTGGGAAAACATCATATTTCTCCCAAAGCCCAAGAAATGATTCTCCTTTCACACTGGTCTATTCAAAGATCTGGAACCATGCAAGCTAAGAGTCTCCTTAACTTCCGCTACTTTGTTGCCTTTATTGATGACCATTTCCTGATGACCCGACTCTTCTTACTTCGTGATCTCTCTGAAATTCACTCTCTCTTCAAGACATTTCACAATGAGGCCCATAATCAGTCAATGCTCGGCTAGGAGAAATTGCACAATGCTCGGCTAGGACATCCAGGAATTCAGTTTGGACCACGACTTTCTCCACCAAACTTCTTTGCTCATATTTGTATACTATTGTATGATGATGTACACTGCTATTCTTGCTTTGATAAGCGACCCTCATATTGAATTTGTATTTCGCAGCCACCTTTGATCTGTTTACTTGTTTTCTATCGATTTCTGTTTGTTGTTTTACATGAATTATTTGCATACAGGTATTTGAGCATATGGTGTCATTTGATTCTAACTTTATTCCAATTATGGCATATGCAGGAATTTGTATTGTTTTAGTTACCAATCTGGTAAGCTTGAACATCTAATGAAGGTCAGTATTCTCATCTGATATATTGATCTTTGTGGGCAAGTGTACTGTATTTATGCATGCGTTTATTTTGTTTTAATATCTATGTATGCTCGAAATTTTCTGAGTAGATAATTATTAAGTGATTATTCCCTGAACAGCCTTTTCATTATCTAGGATATATTGTTAGGCTGGGACATAATTAGGTAAGAAATAGAAACTCATTATAGATGGATGCCATGTAAATAATGCCGTTATTTTATCCACTATATCTCTACTAATATAAGGTGGCTTGGAAATGGCTCAAATTGAGCCGTCTAAGCTGTTTCTAAATCTTTCATTAATTATTTAAAAAACTAACTAATTGTTTAACTACCTAATATGATCTAATCATAAGTTCATAACTAAACACCTCAAACTCAAGTGGTTAGGGTGGGAGACATTCTTCTTGATTGTATGAGTTCAATTCCATGGAACAACGGTATCTATAAAAAAATCATCTTAAAAAAAAATTTAAACAAGTTTTTTTACGCACGTGCACATTACTAGTCATGTTTATTGTCTACCTGCATGTTTGTGATATTCAGGGCCGGTCCTGAGCTCACAGGGGTCCGGGACGAACTTTCAAAATGAGGCCCCCCAAACATAATGTAAAAAAAATAAAACAAAAGTAAAATAAAAAATATGCCTCCACCAAGATTTGAACTAGGAACCTCTTGTGTGCAAGTCTAATGTAATAACCACTACACAACAATTGCTTTGTGATAAGAATGATCAATGGTAAATACTAGTTCTATATTCGGTACAAAAATATTTATATATTTAAACAAATTTTTTTTTTTGGGCCCTTCTGGCCCATGGGGCCCTGGGCGGTCGCCCTGCCCGCCCTGGGCCAGGGCCGGCCCTGGTGATATTTAAGTATTAGAAGTTAGAACTGCCAGCATTTTACAGTTCTATCAATAGTAGCGGAGAATGTCATGTTGTGCCTGCTTTAAAATATGAACTAGTTACAGTAGGGTAACACTAGTAAGGGAGGTAAGTGTGGGCATGGATTCGAAACCAGCCCATGCAATAATTAAAAGGGAGGGGGGTCTTGGTGCTAGTAACCCAAGACAGGACGGTCATTAATGACTGGCGTTATCTAAAAAACATTCTGCTAGAATTCTAATAGAGATCACATTTAATGCTGGAAATTATTGGCATAGCTAATAAAAGATTTACTGGCATGGCCACGTGTGTTTATGATGATATTTCTTGCTTGGATTCCTTAATCAGCCAACCAATTATCTTTCAACAGGTTCATGATAAAGAAGTGATTGGTGTTGCTCATCATCCTCATAGGAACTTGGTTGCCACATACGGAGAAGACTGCACCTTGAGACTATGGAAACCTTGAATAATTTTGCTCATTTTCTGAAGGCCGTGCATTCTTCTCTCAGCTCATAATTAAAGTTGTAACGTATTGCTAGCTAGCAGATGTGAATGATACATCTCAGTCCTCAAAGTTCTTCTGGTAGTTGGAATGAAAGTATGTAGCCTTTTGGTGCAAAGAATGGGTACCATATTAAACCTTGAAATATGTAATTGTATTGACCTCATGATTCTAGTGGAAATGCAATATTATTGACTTCATTGTCTTACATATTTACTTTGCATTTTTTTAGTATTCTTCCATATTGTGCATCTCTGCCACTTTTTCCACTTGGAATTAGCGAGTAGAAACTAATGTCTTTTGGAGCAAACTCCCATTGGAGATTTTGATGGTCTACCACTCCTTTGGAACTAATGCCCATTTGTTCTCACGTAAAACTATTTTGGTGCTGATGTTGAAGCTGTTAATTGCCTGTAAGCTTTCAAAAATGTAATAAGAATAAAGGTTTGTGGAGTTACCGTGGGATTTAATTCTGATGGTTGAGAATTCATTGAGATTCCGTTGGTTCATTTGAAAGTTTTCCTAGGTACAGTACATGTAGCCTTTCAAACAGGCATTTTCTGCCTTTTACTGGGACAATTTTGCTGGATGGTTGAACTTCCTTTTGTAATTTCTTTTAAGATTATATGGTACAGTTTTTTTTAATCTTCTACTGGCCAATATATTGCTTTTCTTTCAATGGAATTTGGTTGGGATCTCCTTGATTCCATTCTTTTTAATCTTCTAATAGCCAATATGTTGCTTTTTCTTTTAACGGAATTTGGTTGGGATCTCCTTGAACTTTTTAATATACTCACTACTTTGCTGCTCATAGGCTGTCGGAATCTCTTGGTGATCGTATGACTTGATGGGGACTTGTTCTCCTCAGCCGTAGCGATCCTCGGTGACAGCTGCAGGAATATCCTAATCCTAATTGCAGTAAGGGGGCTTTGGAAGATATGGAAGAATCAGAATTGTAGTCATTCGTAAAGTTGGGAATCGTAGTAGTCGTTGGTAAAGTTCGGTATTCAGTACATCTTTGTTTCACACAAGCCGTCGGAAGACCTCCCCTTTTAAGATGGTTTAGCTTTTGGGCTTTTAAATTTTCAACATCGAAATTTTACTAAATTTCAAGAAAAGCATCGAAGTTTTGAAATTTACGAAGAAAGCATTAGAACGTCTATCCAAAGGACGTTTTATATTAAAAAAAATTTAAAACGTCCTTCGGATCGACGTTTTTAAATTTTACATTTAACTCCGTTACCCTCTCTCATTCTCCGTCAATTTTTTATATTTTAATATTTTTTTTACTCTCCTCTCTCACTTCTCTCTCTCTCTCTCTCTCTCTCTCTCTCTCTTCACTCTCTTTTCTATATTTTAATATATATTTTATTATAAAAAAAATAGAATGAGAGACCAGAGAGAGAGAGAGAGAGAGAGAGAGAGGGGTGGGGGGAATAGAGGAGAGGAGAGGAGAGGAGAGAGTGACAGAGAGAGAGGGAGGAGAGTGAGAGGAGGGTGAGAGAGAGAGAGAGAGAGAGAGAGAGAGGGGAAAGAGAGTGAAGTGGGAGAGAGAAAGTAAATTTTTTTTTTTAATATAGAAAACGTCCATTGGAAGGACGTTTTCTTCATAAAAAAATGTCATTCCAATGGACGTTTTCTATATTTTGATTTATTTTTTACTCTCTCTCTCACTTCACTCTCTTTCCTCTCTCTCTCTCACCATCCTCTCCCCCTCTCTCTCACTCGCCCTGTCACTCTCTCCTCTCCTCTCCTCTCCTCTACCCTCTCTTCTCACCCCCCCTCTCTCTCTCTCTCTCTCTCATTCTATTTTTTTTTTTAAACTAATCCTTATTTAAAAAGAACTAGCCCTTTAAAGTTTGGCAAAATTAACTAAACTAAACGAAACCAAACCAAACCAAACCAAACCAAACCAAACTATTAGTTTATTTTTTTATTTTACTTTTACTCGTTAACATGGAAATACCGAATTTTTTTTCAAAAATAAATAAAATTAATTAAAGTCAGATTCGGAGGTCAAAACATCATTTTTTTACCATTCTGAAATTTTGAGACGTCCGTTAAACGGTGAAACGTTTATCCATAAATCCATTTAGTTTTATTTTGGTTTAATTCTTTTTACAAAAATTTGTTGTAGTAATAAATTAGAAAAAAAAATAAAATTTAACATCCAAAAATTTAAACAATAGGTAAAAAAATTCGTAAGAAAATTAGAAAAAATATAATTCTTTATCGTAAAAAAATGTCGTCTGCCGTCTAGCATCGAAACGAGATACAGTAAAACTAAAAGTATTATGGATAAATGGTTTCACCGTTTAACGTACGTCATAAAATTTCAGAATGGTAAAAAAATAATGTTTTGACCTCCGAATTTGACTTTAATTAATTTTATTTATTTTCAAATTTTTTTTCGGTATTTCCATGTAAAAGAGTAAAATAAAATAAAATAATAGATTGGTTTGTTTTAGTTAATTTTGCCAAACTTTAAAGAGCTAGTTCTTTTTAAATAAGGATTAGTTTAAAAAATAATAATAAATAGAATGAGAGACCAGGGAGAGAGAGGGAGGGGGGGGGGGGGGGAGGGTAGAGGAGAGGCAACTTCGTCGTTGAAATCTGTTTAATCTGTTTAATTAGTTTAATTTATTCTCTTTCGGTATTTCCATCATAACCAAGATTTAATCTCTTTAATTAGTTTAATTTTTTCTGTTTTATACTGCTGATTATTCAGCGTTGAAATCTGTCAGAAACTTGTTTTCATAAACCCGAAATTTTCTCGATACGAGGTGCGTCCCGCCAAACGAGGCAACTTCGTCGTGTGTGAATTGCACCGAAAGGCGCGTATCGTCAACACAAACGTGTAAAATTTCGCGAAACTTGATTTGGATGTATGTGCACACCGGAATTAACGCGTATCCGTCAAAAAATATCGTATCGGTATGTTTTGATACTCGTCATAACTTCGTGTGTGCTTGTCGTTTTGCAACGAAACTTGTACCATCGAATTTATAGCATTACGTTGGTCCTGTGACCCGAGTTTGGTTTGATTCTAAGAACGTTAACGAAATACCGTTTCCAAATTGGACTCCTAGAGACTAAGTTTGACGAATTTGGAAAACTTTATCTTTGGCACATTTTTGGTGCGAAGTGGGCCACATGTGGACCATACTTTGACCCAAAATTGTCAATTCTGTCCCTGTGTCCAAATTGGACTTGTGGGTAGTCAATCCTAGCTATTTCAAGTATTCTGAGAGCAATAGTAATGTTTGTTTCAGCATCCGAAGGTGTACTTGGAGATCCTATTTTTATAGAAGGAATTGACGGAGTTCAGAACCCAGACAAGTGTACCTTGCCAACTTGCAGTAGATCCTGTGATATTAATTGCTTGTGTTCTTTCTTTATATATACTTATGTGATGTACCTATCAACCTAGGACCGTAATACGTTGCTTAGCGTCCGAACAAGATTCGAGTGTCGACGCCATACGCAGAGTCGTTTAACGTCATTTAGAGATTTGATTTCACGATCCTATATTTTTACGTGCTTGCTTTACCAAGTATGTCATACCATAGGACACTTGACACTATTTCATGTAACAAAATCTTTCTTGAGTTGTTCTTGGTGATTTTGTATAGGCTTACATGATTCGTGATATGAGACTTGCATATATAGAAATATCATTATGACTCGTTGTACTAGCTAGAGGTCATGATCTTGCGTTTTATGGACATGACACATTGTGGACATGAGACATGAGATTACATTGGGTAGGGAGAGACACACAAGCTACAAGCTGATTATATATATACTATAATACTGGAATGAATACATGATATTACTTGCTGCTATGGTCTCCCCGACACAGAGCCTGTAGTGGTCTCAGCCTGAGTACTAGTGATGCTCTCATTTGTATTTCACATAGCTACTTACATAGCTTATCCTGAGGATCTATTTTTATTTACTGTATTTCATTTGGCTTGAGTGTTTATTATACCTTGTTATGTCCCCTGAGGACCTGGATCCGGATTATGTCCCCAGGTACAACAGAGGAAGATTACCCCGAGGTTTACGGGTCAGGAGCTGACGCTGGAGCAGTATTGACACCAGAGGACGAGGTTGTGTCAGAGGATTTCTTCTGAGTATTCAGTTACTTACTCAGTTATCTATGCTTATTGTTATTTCATATATGGACATATGTATTGGTGATATTCTCTTTCTTTTATTTTGTCGGGTTGTTCCCCGAGACACTACTGATTTGGACTTGTTGATGGACTATTTTATTTATCTATTATCTTGATTGGTCTATGATATTGAATTATTTTTACTTTCTGTGGATAAGATTAGAATTATACTATGATAAATGGTGTAGACTTGTATTTATATTTGTTACAGCTTAAGTGCACTCTAACGGGTCCATTAAATTAGGTTTGTCCATTGGAGTTGTGCTGCTGGCCAATGCCACATGGCTAGTCCCTCAGTATTTTGGGACTGGGGCGTGACGGGGAGGGAGGGGACGGGTGAATGGAAAAAAGGGAGGAGGAGGGTGGCCGCACGGGGAGGAGGGGGGTTGCCACCACCGCGGCGGGTGGGTGGGGGGGGGGGTGAGGGAGGGGAGAGGGGTGAATGGGGAAGAAGGGAAGGATATTTTGGGTATTTTTTATTTTTAAAACAGTCACTAACGGTCAAATCTGATGGTTTGTAAACTGTAGGAGACATTTTGATCGAGTGATATATTGTGGGAGGGTTTAATTTCTATATTTGTCTATCGAGTCTTATTTTGCTAACGAGGCAAATTAAAGAAGAAATTTTTTGCACTTTACCCTCCAACATAATAACAATATAGAAGAACTAACCAAAACAGAATAAATAATGAGTAGTAAGTACTAAATATGAAATGTCCAGCAAGAAATATAACAAGTCATGGTGGAGACAAATCCGCTACTATGATACTAAAAATTTAAAAGATAAAATAAGTCCATGCTCATAGAAAATCTTGTGATCGTTCTCTAAATCCTCCTTTGAAACTGCTCTGGCATCTAGTCTGATCCGTAGATCTTCGGATAACTCTGATCCTCTAAATCTGGAACGACTCCAACTCTTCAGTTGGACGAAACAAGATATATGATATATGAGCATAAGCTAATAGTATATAACATGGAGAGAAAGAAGCATGATATAAGGTATACTACTACTAACCCGTCTATGTGAATATACAATCGAGGACAACGTTCAACACTTGGGTTGACCGACTCAGGATACAAGAGTAGCGCTCAATCTGAGTCGTTAGCAATAAATTATCAGGTAGTGCTCATCTCGAAACAGTAGAAAATACTCATCGGGTAGTGCTCGTCACGAGACACTAGCAAAACAGACACGTACCAAAATAGCCCAAGCGCCTAGTGATTGTCCCCCCACCCCCACCACACACACACACACAATAAAACTATAAAAATCAATCCTACTAGTCAAATCAGAAATTCAGTAACAATAACGGAATTACCATTCATCCATGAGTCAAATACTATATAAAAGTATATTTTGTCCTTGTCTATTTTTAAAAGGACTAGATTACCCTCAAGCTTATATGAGCATCAATAGTAGATGAAGCTCAAGAATGTATCTTGAGGTCCAAATTTATAATAAAAAAATAAATATAGAATGAGTTGGATTTATATGAGAATAGTAAAAATAAATTCTTCTTTTTAAATAAAATAAAATAAAATAAAATAAAATATATAATCTAGAAATCGGGACTCCAAATTGAACCTTAATATTTTACAAAATGAGCTCAAACATTTTGAATGTAGAAATTCTAAGGCCCAAGCTAGGATGAGATCATCATGGAGCTCCAATTGAGCTACGAGCTCCAACATTCTAAATCTAGAATCTAGAAATTCGATGAACCTTACTATTAATGCCCTAAGAAGAAAATAAAAATTAATGAGTACTAGATGAAATATTTTTAAATTGATGTGTTATCAATGTTTCAAACTTAACTTATGTGTTTAAAACTCTTAAAAAAATTTGTGTATGTTTAACAATTTAAATTTAAATATTATCTTGGTATCAATAATTCATGTAAATAAATTTGATGGTATCATGTGCACATACAAATACCTTTCTTTTATTTAGAAAATGAACTATAATAATTATATAAATATTCTATAAAAAAAAGGTATAATAATAATTTTTTAAATTATATCAAATATCTGAATCACACATATAAATGACATAAAAATTAAACAATATTTGAATTACTTAGAAGTGGTATAAATGATTAAAAAAAACACCCCTAATGTTCATCTTTACTTCGAAAGTCATAGGGGTGGATGTGTTTTCTCCATCACTGCCATCAGTCTTGGCACAATTAATCTCTTACCATGATATGTACTTGCCATGATATGACCTATCAACAGATCGCAAACTTTGTTTAAGTTTGTTTGTTTACCACCTAAGCATTGGCATATATTGTTGCACAAGCATCATCTCATCTTAATTTGACCCCTATGGCTGGAGATAAAGGAGTCAATTAAGTATGATAGGCATGCAAGAAACTTCTAAAGAAGAAAAAGCACAAATATATTATTAGGATTCCACCATCCTAGAAGCACTTTTCACAACTACCTTTTGCCTTTGTAAGATTAAGGCATCATCTAAGGATCTACCCATAGCTTGGTTGTTATTGAATGAGTTGAAATTACTCTATAGGTGAATATAGAAGTAGGTGAGTTGCATTTAAACTACATTAAAATGTAGCATTTTAGTCTTTAGGGGTGCTCCTCTAAGCTTTTGGTTCTTGTTATATATATATATATATATATATATATATATACACACAAAAATATGATAAAACATTGATTTTTTAACGACGTTGTCATAAAACGTCGCTAATGTTAAATATTTTAGCGACTTCAAAAATAAACATCGCTGTTGGCGACGCATAGCGACTGTCATTGAATTTTTTTAAAGAATAGTCGCTATACGCTTCTTTAACGCCGTTAAACGTCACTGATTTTTTTGATTTAGCAACATTTTTACCGATATTATTTATTTTTTAATTAACGATATTTTTAGCGACGACTTTAACTTCGCAAATTTGTCTAATTAGCGACGTTTAACGATGTTCAGTTTAGACGTTGCTAAAATGTTAATATAAGATTTTAAGTTTTTTATTTTCCTCCATTCTCTCGATCTCCGCCTCTCCCTCCTGCACCCCTCGCCCACCCGCCCTGGCGACCTTGACCCCTTGCGACACCGGCGATCCCCCTCGGCCCCCTGCCCCGGCGACCCCGACCCCTCTCGACTCCGACAACCCCAACGGCCCTCGGCCCCGACGACCCCCCTCCGCCCCGACCACCCCTATCTCCCCCCTCGATCCCGACGACCCCCTCATCAATCAGAGGGTCAGGTAACCCTAACCCTAACCCTATCTCCCTCTTGCTGACACAACATAGAAATACTGACACGATACATATACATACACACACGCACACACACACACCGACACGACACGAACTCACAAACAAAGACACGACATGGACATACAAACATTGACACAAAATTAGGGTTAGGGCTTGTATGAAGGCGACACAAACACGGACATGACACAGACACATATACTGACACGACACGGGATATGACACATACCCTAACCCTAAACCTAATCCTATCTCTCTTCTAGTTAGCTGTCTGAGTTAATTAGACGCAGTCTTGGGTATCGGCATCGTGTACAATACGATGCAGATCTTGACTCAAGGAGAGTCGTATACACGGACACGGGAATGACTCTTCAAAACTGAGACATGATACAGTATTGGCTTCTTCTTGAACTCGTATCCAACTTGGGTTAGAGCAGTGTCAAACCTATCATTGACACATGAGTTCGTATTCGGGTGGTTGTGGTACGACATTGGTATATATATCGGGTAACCAAGGACACATCGTCCCCCTCGGCCCCGATAACCCCCCTCGGCTCCCCTCAATCCTGACGACCCCCTCCTCGGTCAGAGGGTCAGGTAACCTATATCTGGAGTGAGTGTCATGAGTGGAGTATGTATCTAGGGTGTACTAGTGATGTATGTATGTGTGTGTGCGTGCGTGTGTGTGTGTGTGTGTGTAATAGTAGCAGCAAGCAATAGCAATTGTAGCAGCAGCAACTTGCACCATGTGCAAGTGAGTGCACATTGTATACATGTGTGTATTTGAGTGCGTTTAGTGAGTGAGTGTTAGTTAGTATATGTTAAGTGTTGAGTGAGGGTATGTATATTAGGATTGAGTATCTAAGGATATTTGAGTTTTGGTTTAGTATCCCAAGATAATTGAGTAGGTATCAATATACCAAGATACATAGATACGTTATTGAGTATGGGGTATTGAGTTAATTATGAATATCTGAAGTACCTGGGTTACTTAATGTCAAGTGATACCGAGATACCAAGTACATATATAGCTACATGTATATGATTAGCTATATAAGTTAAGTGGTAAATAGTTTCACATAGATAATACTCATTATAAAAGTAGAATAACTAGGTTTATATTACAAGCTAGATAAATATAAGTTAAGTGGTAAATAGTTTCACATAGATAATGCTTATTATAAAAGTAGAATAACTAGGAACACTTGTTGTCACCTCCGAAGTCAAGTATCTATGTGAGCCATTCTCTGATTTTTTTTTACTTCTGTAAGCCTTTTGAGGCTATTAGAGTTCTACCAGAAATTTAGTAGACTTTTGGAAATCTAGTCTAACTCTAATAGCCTCAAAAATCTTACAATTTTTTTTTCCAGAGAATGGCACACATTGAATATGTGACATCACACATATCCTTTATTAGTGTTCACATGTGTATCCATCTTTGCATCCATTTGGATAATATACTTGAACGATGTCTATTCATCTTTGTAGAAGTATTTAAAAATAGATCTGAATTACTACCTGCATCATCGTTCATGGATATACAACTGATATCCTGATGACATGTGTGATGTGTGGGATGAATTCATATATGGGGTGGAACAGTTTCTGCAGTTCGCCAAGGCGTTCCTTCAGTACATGAACGATACCAAAATTAAGTATCCGTGTGTGAGATATCGTAACTTAAAATATTACTCAAAAGTGGATGTGACATATCATTTATACTCGAGGGATTTTACGCCGAATTACTATAAGTGGACCTCACACGGAGAACTTGTGTCTTTAGTATCGGAGCCAGAGCCTTATGTGGAGTCGTATATGGATATCTACGACCACGCTGATTACGATGACGGGTGCGTGAACATGGTTTTTGACGCTGCCAGACCTAGTTTCAATATGGATAATCATGATGCAGCTGAGGAGGCACCAAATGTTGATGTTGCAAAGTTTATGGAGTTACTGGAGAATGCAAGAACTCCATTATATTCTGGTTGTGAGGATCATTCACCGTTGGAGGTGGTTACAAGATTATTGAGCATCAAGTCCGATTTTAACATATCACAAGAATGCTACAACCCACTGATAGAATTAATTATAGAGATCTTACCGGAGGGTTCTAAGTTTCCTAAAGGCTTCTACCGATCTAAGAGGATGGTGAGATCGCTCTGGATGGGATACGAGAAAATTGATGCATGTCACAGCGGGTTCATGTTGTACTACAAAAACGACAAGGATGAAGACGCATGCAGATTCTGTGTTGCTGATCGCTACAAGGCCACTGGTAGAGGAAGGTCTGTCGGTGCAAGAAACCCTACCGATTTGATGCACTACTTGCCTTTGACATCGCGGTTGTAGAGGATATTTATGGAGAAGGAGACTGCATAAAATATGAGTTGGCTGCCTTCGCCGCCAAGCTGATCTGTGATGCTATGAATGACCAGAAGGCTCATAATCGAGAAGGAAAACCGATCCAAGGTTGGATCATGCCTGAGCAGTGGACTACGATAAGGGCTAGATTCGATGATCCAAGCTATACGGAAAGGTCTAAGAAGACCAAGACGACTAGGAAGAAGGCAACAAAGTGGTATGGTGGCTCGATTCCGATGATAAAATATTTTCGTTGTTTGATATATTTTTTATTTCAGATATATTATTTTAATGCAAGTACGATAAAATGGTAGTAGAATAAAATATTTAATTTTAGTACTAAATAATATATTTTTAACATGTACAGAGGGTTGAGGATGCCAACATGGTGACCGTCTTCCTGGCCACCCATCGGAAGGGCAAAATCCTCATAGATGAGAGGGACTCGCAGACCTCTGTAAGTATTACTTTACTTTGTGTTAATTTTAATATAACTTAGGAAATATGCAAATAAATATCCATGTAGTTAGTAATAAGTATCTTAGACATTAGCAATTATCGAGTATCCATACTTTTCTAGGCCGAGTATCTTAGGCTCCGTGAGCGGACGACTGCTACGTGCACCTACATCCGGAGAGGTTGGTACTTTCTCGCAGTCCTCTCCAGCTCCGTTGGTGGATGAGCTGTGGGTGACCGTCGCTGGTGGTTTCCAGAGGGGTGCGTACTACGGTACATGATCCTATGACGCCCTTGTTGTGATACAGTCCTCTAGGGCCTCCTCTGTAAGTGCGTATTCCCCATAGACCTCGCAGGCGTCTGCCTGAGTCCAAGAGACCATTGACCATTAGATTGCGTCTCTTCGTGATGAGTTGCTACAAAGGATGGAGGAACAGCCACTGTCTCAGCCGTAGACGGACGATGTGACGCTCATCGCACGATTTGATGTGCTCGAACGCAACATCATGGAGTTTTCGCCATTAAATAAGTTTTTTTGTAAACTTTGTATTTAAAGAATGAAACAGAGTACAAAGAATCCTAAACAAAATTGTCTAAGTACAATATTTTTGATATAGGTGTGACGATGGACAAAGAGCGCATGGCGGCTCCTTTACTCCGTTGACGATCCAACGTAGGATGAAGAAGCTTATGTTCTTTTTTTGCTTGGCTCCGTATGCTCTCTGTCCGTCCTCTCTCCTCTCTGTGTCCATCTCTGGTTTTTTTTCTTCCTCTTGTGTGTCTATTCGGGCATGCCACCCGGGTATATATATAGTCATCATTGGGCGCATATATGTTGAGCCGTATGGATGCTAGAGGGTGCCATATGTGTCTCCTTAATAAGGTGCAACTGTAACCGTGAGTGGGCCAGGCTGTCACGTGGGCGCTTGTTGGGATCTTCTGTTACTGAATATCTTGGTAGTTCTCATCCTTTGTGGGCGTGACTGGGTCAGCTTGACACATAGTCCACACTTTGTTTGAGAGAATCACTCTTAACGTAACAACAAGATTTGGTCTTTATGGAGTCTGAAACACATGTGGCCAGAGATGCATGGGATGCATGGAGTCTGGGATGCCTGGGGCTAGAGACGCACAGAAAGCATGGAGCCTGGGACGTATAGGATGCATGGAGTCTGGGACGCATGAGGCCAGAGCCGCATAGAGCCACATGGAGTCTGGGATGTATGGAGCCAGAGACGCATGGGACCAACATAGTTTGGGACACATGGGGCCAGAGACGCATGGAACCTAGGACACATGGGACCAGTTGTGTTGTACATGTGGTGCCGCACATCTATTGAGAGTGAAGTTCTGTGCTGATATGAGACTTTTGTCGTTTAGTGTGTTCACATCTTTTGAGGCATTCAGAAAATTATTTTTGTCAGAATTCTGTATCAGAGACAATCTTGTTGCTAGAATGACGTGTCAGGTCCATCTGCGGCCAAAGCTGCTTCGGCTATTTGGGATGCATGGATGTCACCTTAATGGGCCGCAGGGTAACTCTGCGGCCTGATCTCTTCTGCGCTTTACTTTGGGGCACATAGTTTGTTGGTCTCATGGATGCATATTTTTCATGCTTCTACAAGACCCCCTTCAAAGTTTTTAAACTGTCAAGTTTAAAATACTTTAAATAAGAAGCATGGAGAAAAATCACTTTGGTCGCATTGACGTTGGGCCGCATGGGTGAGTGCTTCCAGGCTGTCACTTCTGTATTTAACTGACAGATTTGTTTTAATTTTGGAGCGAATATCTTGGGATTTATACTAGAGATAATGTGGATGTAGTACAATACTGTAGCCTTTTAAGGATATTACAATAGGGATCTTTGGTGGACTTATTACTTCTTAGTGCAAGTAATAAGTTCGAGACGAAACCCTGCCAGAGTTTAGTACGGGTGATAAGTTTAGATGACGACTGATGATAATCGTAGAGAGAGATTTTCTCAGAGGTAATATGGACATGGAAAACTCTCGGGGAGAGGATGTGAGGATGATATCCCAGAGGTGACATAAACGTGAGCTAATCGATAGTCATACCAAGAGGTTAGGCATGATCCCTGTATTTTTGGGTAGAAGGAAAAGAAAATGATCCAGAGGTAATATGGACGTGGCTATTTTCTTTGGATGAGGAACATGGGTAGCTCATAATTCAGACATAATATGGACGTGAACTGTTTGCTTCCATCGAGAATATCCTACTGGGGGATCTTTGGAGGACTTATTACTTCTTGTGCATAAGAGTGCAAGTAATAAGTTCGAGACGAAACCCTATCAGAGGTGATATGGACGTGATAGATTTTGTGGACCCATTACTTCTTGCGCACATGAGTGCAAATAATAGGTTTGAGATAAGCCCTGTCAGAGGTGATATAGATGTTGCTGGTTTTGTGGACTTAACACCGCTATTATACCTTGGTAAGTACGGGTGATAAGTGGAGATGACAACCCATATCAGAGGTAATATGGACGTGATGATCGATAGCCAAGACCCGGAATGTTTGCTCAGAGGTAATATGGACATGGCAAACTCAACCGGGGAGAAATATTAGAAAAGTAGTTCAGAGATAATATGGACGTGAACCAATATCCGAGAAACTCATTGAGGAGTGATTTGGTGGGTGTGGTCTATCCGAGAATGACGATAGACCTGAAAATTGCTCCGTTGGGGAGACCAGAGTGTAATGAGACTGGTTTTTGGGTGGTCCACGTGGGAGTGTGCCGGTGGACCTGAAGACTGCTCTACTGGGAAGACTTTGAGGATCCATTATTTTTTACGTATACAGGACTCCTGGATACAGATAATGACTTTTACAAGAATTTATAAAGAAGGGGACATGTTGTACATAGACCCTTGCTGGGGATGAAGAACCAAGAGTGTAAGGACTGTACATCTTGATTGTCCGGCTGGGGATAAGGAGAGTACAAGTCTAGCTTAGACATAATACTTTTTTAGGAACTTGCCGTTGATAGGCATCATGATCAAGTCGTCGTTGGGTTTTGGATCCGGTCGACACCATTGAAGAATAGCGATTCTACGACAAACATGCCTTCCCATTTGGGTTAGAATTTGTCGGCCGTCTTGTGGGTCATAACCATCGCCTCCATACGGTTAGGCGAGATCACCCATTTGGTAGGTCTTCTTCTTCACCCGTTTGTTGAAGGCTCCCGAGAGACGCGTTTGGTATAGCTCAGTGCGTTGTTGAGCTAAGAGACATTTCTCGTCGAGAGCTTCTAACTCTTGTAGCCGTCGGCAGAGATTGTCGTCGACGGTTAATTTGTTGGAGAGGGCTACTCGGAGTGAAGGAATTTGGATCTTGAGCGGGAGGACCGCTTCGCTTTCGTATACCAGAGAGAAAGGTGTATTGCCTGTATCTGTCCGAACTATTGTACCGTAGGCCTAAAGACATTCACCCAGCTTCTCATTCTAGTCGTATTTGTTGAAGGACACAATTTTTTTGAGTAGTTTTATGATGGTCTTCTTGAAGGCTTCTGCCAGACCATTTGTTGTCGGGTTATAGGCAGTTGACGCTACATTTTGAATCTAATTTTTGTCGCAAAGCTGGTAGAACGTGTGAGTTATGAACTGTGGACCATTTTCATGAATGATCCTTTGTGGCAAACTGAAGCGATATATGACGTGATGCTTGACGAAGTTGATCACGTTGGACGTCTTGACTTCAGCGAGTGCTGCTGCTTTCTCCTACTTAGAGAAATAGTCGGTGATGGCAAGGATGAACCGATGCCCCTTGGATGAAGTTGGACTAATCGGTCCAATGATGTCCATACCCCAGGCTTCGAACGTAACAGTCGGGTGTAGGAACTCCGAGGGTTGGTGGATGAATTCTATATAGATTTGGCACTCTTGAAACTTTCTTGCGTAGTCGACGGCATCCGCTACCATTGTTGGCCAATAGTAACCCATTCTACGGAGGCGGTCCTGTAGCTTGGGCCCTGGCTGATGGACACCACAAACCCCATCGTGAGTCTCGGAGAAAGCCTACTTCGCTTCTGCGTTCGATAGGCATCGCAGCAGAAGGCCATCATAGGAGCGACGATATAATATTTTTGTAGCCGTATCGTAATAGAACCGGAGGGAACGTCTTCTGATGGAAGTGGCTTCCTTTGGTTTCTCTTAGAGAATTCCATAGACTGCATAGTCGATAAATGGAAGTCTCCAGTCATGTAAGTCAGAGCTCATCTCTGCTGAGTATCTCAAGCACTGATAGAGATTTTTCTTGGGGCAGACCAACTCTTGACCGATCACGGTGATCAGTTCATGGGTATTGACTGGAAAATTGAGAGAGGCTGCGAATCCGACTAGGGCGTCCACCTCGATATTTTGCAGCCGAGGGACGTCTTTATGATGATCCCCTCGAAGGTCGAGATGATGCCAAGCGCAGCTTGGTGGTAAGGAATCATGTCTTCGTGTCGAGCTTCGTATTTGCCTTGGACCTGATTGACTATCAACTTGAAATTGTTGTAGGCTTCCAGGTGGTCAACTTCCACTTGTTTAGCGAGTTGAAGTCCAATGATGAGAGCGTTGTACTCTATCACATTGTTGGAGTATATCTCATTGAGGGAGTAGGCGCGGTTGATAACCAGATCATATGGAGAGATCAACATTATCCCTACTCCAGCGACGATATTGCCTTTAGGCCCTGTCCTCGAAGCACCGCCGAAGAACATTCGCCAAACGGATTCTGCATTTGCTACGGTGTTGGAGTCTGCGACTTCGTCGGGGATCTTCTCATAGAGTTTTGAAGTTTCTGGCAACAGATGGGCTGCCAGAAAGTCGACCAGTGCTTGACCCTTGACAACTTTCTGTGGAACAAATACCATGTCGCATGGAGACAGTAATATTGCCCAGTTAGGCAAGCGGGAAATGAGTGCCCCTGGTTTGGTCATGAAGACTCTGAGAGAATTGACTCACGAGATTACATGAATGGTTTGTCCAGTCACATAATGCCGCGTCTTCTGGATAGCGAATACAAGAGCAAGGCATTCATTCTCAACGGGGGTGTACCTATGCTCCGTGCCAACCATCATCCTGCTAAGATAATAGAAGGCCTACTCGTGGCCTGTATCACTATTCTGGGCTAATAGAGCATCGAGGGAGTGGTCCATTGCACGCACATAGAGCAGGAAATGCTTTACCATGACTGGGGCTACCAGCACTAGAGGGTTTGATAGGTATTCCTTGATGTCGTCGAAGGCGCGATGGCTTTCTTCGTTCCAAACAAAGTAGACACCTTTCTTCATGAGCTGGATAAATGATCGACAATGCCTTTAGAGGTTTGATATGAACCTCCTGATGTATGCAAGTCTTCTTTGAAAGTTACAAAGTTCCTGGAGGTTCTTTGGCGGATTCATCTCAAGGATTGCTTTAGTTTTGTCGGGGTCTATGTGAATACCCCAGGAAGTGATGATAAAGCCCAGGAATTTGCCTCTAGAGATCCCCATGAAGGATTTGGTGGGATTTATCTTGAGCTGGTGCGTACGCATGAGGTCGAACACAGTCTTCAAGTCCCTGAGGTGATCATCTTTGGAGCGGCTCTTGACGGCGATGTCATCAACGTAACATTCGACCGTCTTGCGTAGATGCTCACAGAAGATGGTGCTCATAGCTCGCTGGTATATAGCACCTGCGTTTTTTAGTCCGAAGGGCATGACTGTATAGTAGTATACTTCTATCGGCGTTCGAAATGACGTATGCTTCTGATCGTCAGGAGACATCTTGATTTGATTATAGACTGAGAATCCATCCATGAAGGATATATGCTCGAAGCCACAGGTGTTGCCGATCATTATATTTGTGATCGAAAGGGGAAATTCGGCTTTAGGGCAGGCCGCATTTAGATTACGAAAGTCAATGCAGATCCGGATCTTCCCATTTTTTTTATGACGGGCACGATGTTGGCTACCCAATCTGGATGTTGTTCTTCGCGGACAAAGCCACTAGCTATTTGTTTGTCGACTTCAGCTTTGATGGCATTCATAATGTCCGGCTGGAACCACCGTTGCTACTGCTTGACAGGTTTAGCATTCAACCAGATGTTGAGCTTGTGGACAGCGATTTGGGGGTCCAGCCCCGACATGTCTTCGTAGCTCCAGGAAAAGATATCAATGTATTCCCTGGCGAGCTGTAGCAGGGATTTTCGTTCCTCATCAGTCAGACTCTGGCTGTTGGATATAGGTTTGGGGGATAATTCGTCGCCTAGATTGACCTGTACGACTTCGTCCTTTATAGGAGGTTCTCGTTTTCTCCCCATATGGTAGCTTCCGATGAAGATCGAGCCAAAAAATTTGAGCAAGGGTTACATCTAGAGCTTCAGCAATTTACGGTGGATCATAATTATACCACCTACGATGTAGTACTCAGGGCAGCTAGGTCCCAAGAACTTGTCGGCCAGAGATTAGTAACTAGGACCGGAGCCCAAAAGAGGTCCCACTCATCCCTGAGAAGTACCAGTATTCAGTCATCACTTCCAGCACCATCAGTCAGAACTCCTCGTCCGCTAGCACCTCTAACCTCCAAAGTAACCTCAGTATAATCTACCAGGCAGTCTGTATCAGCAGGATACAACCACTGTGGTAAGCCAGGGAACACTAAAGAACTGTGTAGGAGGGCCAATGACCATTGTCTCAGATGTGGGACATCCGAACACATGATTGGTTCATTTCCAATCCTGTATCTAGAGATTTCTTCAGCCCAACAGTTACCAGCTTTGCCTCAGGCCGCGATTGAAGGCCTGCGAGGACCAGCGTTAGTAGTTTGACCCCTAGCCCAGCGTCCTCTTACGATTTAGACTCAGCAGTTCTAGCAGCAATTTTCGGCGCAGTATGCGCAAGTCTAGTAAGCCCAACCAACAACATAACCAGCAGCAAGTCAGAGCCATAGCCCCTGGACGATGGCCTGACGATAATTTGACAACCTAGAGCAGTTATTAGCCAAAGGCGCTACAATTGTGGGTAAGATTTCCGAGCTTTCTTTAGCTTGTCTCATTCTTGGGTTCTTGTCGAACGATCTCATGTTCTGACGCATTCGAGATACGATGGTTGTTTCGATCCTTTCGTTAAAAAAAATGCGAGTTTGTCGTCCCCGCTCTTCTGCCTTCATGACTCGTGGTACGGGGTGTCTATAATGTGTCCCGACTATGAAGGTATATCCTGGAATAAAGTCATGTCCTCGATATAGTCGTTGGTACCGACTTACCTTCAGGCTTGGCTCTTGTCTATTTATGTGAGTTAGCATAGGCAAGCGAGAATGAGTTCCTATTCGACTGACTCAGGAGTACATGTATCCATATGATTCTAATTTTCTGTGTGTTACTTTTGTGCATTTATTTATTAGTTACTTATGCAACTATCTTTTCTATTTTAGTTATTTTCTTAGTATAATCATTGAATTATGATTTGATTTCTTGAGCTTTCTCGTCTGTTCCAGCTCGACAAGTCTTAATGAAATTTTGAGGACGAAATTTTTCTAAGGAGGGTAGAGATGTCACACCCGATTCCAGATTTAGTATTTCTTGAATTTAATTTTTTTGATAATATATTCTTGCTGTATTTCTTATCTTGGTTCCTGTCATTTTATTATTGTTTTATTATTCCTGTTGTTGAGAGAGACTATCCGAGACTAGTTGAATACCCATTGGCATTTCCATAGACACGGTTTAGGACCCGCATGTAGAATGAACACTTGGTTCAGTTTATTTTGGGTGAACCCATGACTAAACCCTCTTTTCTTCTCTCTTACTTTATATATGGCTTTTCTCTCTCCTATATTTCTTCTTCTTCTTCTTCTTCTTCTTTATTTTATTTCCCTCCTTCCTCCTCTCCTTCAAGCTCCCTCTAATCCTAACACTAGGGAAAGTTGTTGCGATTAGGACCGTGAGAGGTAGGGACTAGGAGCCACCCAAGGCAAGTACATCTTGCTCAATGATGAAATTATGGATTTTTTGATTTTTATATATGTTGTTGTTTTAAAAATGTATTTGATGGAACATGTTCTCCTTTAGTTGTTGATCATGTTTAGTTATTGGAATTTTGGATTTTGATGTATAGACTTTTGTATATCTGAGTTTCAAGTTTAGGATTTTTATGTGTTCCATAAGTTTTTCTTGGTTTTGATTTATTAAAACTTGGTATTTTCGAAAACTAGTGGTTCCTTATGTAAGAGCATTTCATTTTGTGCAATTTGGCTTTTTCTTCACTTGATTTGGAGTAAAAATAAAATTTTTATGAAAAAAATAAAATTTTATTTTTTGGAGTTTCAGCCATGGCTGAACTTGTTGTTGGAGAAGAAGAAGTCTTCATGCGGCCAGCGAGCCATGCGGCCGAGAGTGCCATGCGGCCCGAGAGGGTTATGCGGCCTGAACTCTTGCCGCATGCTAACATCATACGTCCACCTTGTTGGACGCATGACTGCCTATTAGTCCATACTCGTTGAACGAATAAAAGATTCGCTAAGTCCAAAAGTAAATCCATGCGGACAGAGAGATGCAGGAATTCTTGTGTGCATTTTGTGTTCCCTATTGCTTTGTTCTCTTTTAGTAATACATTTTTGTGATCATTGTCGTATGCTTTCTTATGTCGATACACGTTTATGATACCAGACAAGTTTTGCATGTGAGTTCACAATACCAGTTTATGTTCAAGTTTACCATCCTCACGACACCGTGAAAATATTTGTGTATGAAAATTCATTGCATTTCGTACCGGACAATCAAGTATGAGTATTATCTGATGTATCGCGTGTCGTGAATGCGATAAATCATAAAAATATCGTACTCGCGATTCGTCATTTTAGGGAGTTCTCAAGTGTCTACTACTCGAGAGCTTGAAATAATTTAGTAATGATTAAAAAAGATAATATTTACCTAGAATATTGGGAAGAAAGAATATTGCGCTACCGGCTACCCCGATCCCCAAGGGCCCCATGCGACATGGACAACCCTGCTAGGCAAGGGCTCCATGACTGACCAAGTTTACGCGTGCTGTGGCACTTAAAAGACAAGTTTATATACAAGTTTATGTTTTAAAAGCAAGTTTATGATTACAAGTTCAAGTTTATCCTTTTGAGTTCTAATTCTGTTTGTAACAAGTAACAACTTATGTTGTTGTATGGTTGAATGTACATTTATTTTACTAGACAAGTGTACCTTTGGCCATCCGGGTTGACTGCAGTGCCGGTGGTAGTAATATTCTTAGTAATTAGGACTTGTGATAACCCTAGTTAGTTAATTATAGAAAGCCATTGGCATGTTTGGCCATGAATTTGATCTTTGTTTATTCGTATAGCTTGCTCTTCAAGTTTTATTTTCTTCCGGCGCGTGGTTAGGGTGCTAAGTTCTGCTCGGGTGAAGGTCTGCAATTCCGGTCCTTGTTTGGTTTAAGGGTTGTGGTCCCGATTCAGAGTAGTTCCTATGCTCTATTGCCGCTCGTCGCCTTACTTTTATTTTTGCACTTATTATCAGTTCTTCCTTTATTATTCTTGAGACAAGTATGTTGGTACCGTACAAGTCTTGATATGCATTTATTTCTTATATGTGTCTTTTGCTTATGTTGTGACGTGTTTGGTCTATCACCTCAGACTCCTTTGTGGTACTTGTTGCTTGGGGTTCTGACCCCACTGGCTTTGCATGGCCAGGTTATCCCGAAGAGAATCAGGATCCACCGCGCCTCCAGCAAGATGGCTCGCACTCGTAGGACTGCGGCCGAAGCTCGCGAGTGGGTTTCCTTCTTTCACCCGGCAGAGTTAGCTCCTTATATTTTTGAGACTGTGGTCAACATGATGTATATATTAGACCATGGCTGGTATATTTTGATCATGTATTATTAAACTCTGCTAGTGCAGTATTTTGTATTCTCTAGCTTCATGATCATATGTGACATATAATTTGGGATGGCTCTTTACTTTCATGTATGATATACTCTTGTACTTGTGTTGTTGGATTGAGATAATAGAATTTTTGGCCTTTGGACTGACGTTATAGCATGCTAGAGTTCATCCATTTATCTTTTAGACAACCTTAACACATTACGGCTTACTTCGGTATTCTGCAAGGTACAGTTGGCCATGTCAGTCCCTATATTTATCTAGTATTCTAGGAGCGGGATATGACAACCACTGAATCGGTAGAGTTATATTTTGCTGGTATCGGGTTCTGGCCCTTATTCCTCTGGGATGAAGGAGCGGGGGCATTCAACCCTGCCGAAGATGATGGGTTTGTCTCCTCTCCTCTTTGCTGGAACCGTGAAGTAGGAACCTTGTCTGGGGATTGGTTTACAACATCGGTGGTAGTCACATGCGTCTGTAGGCGCAGGCCTAGACCGTGCTCCATGGAGTACAGTGTGTTTATATGTGCAACCTCTGAGTAGTTCAAAGATAGCCCTTTATTAATGAAATGAGGTATCTCGTCATCCAAAATTATATTTTTGAGAGAAGAAACGTTAGCATGAGAAGCTACGTACTCCTCCATCTCGTCTTTCCCGAGATCTACCCCTAGTGCAAGAGACGACTTTGTAGGTTTTCTGTGTAGCTTTACTACCAGAGGTTCTGACATGGTAGAAGGCAGTGGAGCATCCTTCGGAGGTTGACTCGGCCTGTGAAGGCGAACGACCAAAGTTTTGGACGTGGTAGATGGTATCGGATCTCCCTTCGGTGGTCGATCCATCCTACGAAGGCGGACGACAAGAGGTTCGGGTGCCTTCCTGCATAGTTTTACGACGAGAGGAGAGCTTGTGTCAGGAGCGCACTCCTTTAGACGGACTCTTAAGGGCTCTTCTGGTATTATCCCAACCTCTACCTCATCATCGGCGTTATTGCTACCTTCATCTTTGTAGACCTGTTTGTAAAGGATCGAGTCAGAGTAATATACTTTGATTCCTTTGAACAGATCGACATCAACAAACTCTATTTTGACTGTGTCATGTTCGTCGAGGTACTTCAGGCACTGGTGTAGGGTCAACGTCACAATCATATGTTCTTGTATCCATGGACGTTCGAGCAAGACATTGTAGGATACATTTACGTCAATGACGTAGCAGGTGACCTGTGTTTTCAAGTCGTCGATCTAGATTTTTAGGTAAATCTTGCCCAGAGGGTAGCTTCTTCCTGTGTTGAAGCTAGTAATGGAAGTATTGGTAGATACCAGGTGATGCATCAGAATGCCCAGGGTCTGAAGCAGACTTCGCAGGAAAAAGCTGATTGATGAACCAGGGTCGATGTGCATCCGGTCCATCTTAATGGCACCAATGTACCCTGTGTAATATAAGGGACGATCATACCGATTATTCTTCAACAATATGTCCTGTTATGAGAACGCGATGTTGGGTATCGCCTCCATGATATTATTGTAGTGGGGGCAAGCAGTAGGATCTTCAACTGGCGGCTTGACCTACGCCAAGTAAGTGTCTGCATTTTGTAATGCCTCACTAAGTACCCGAGTGTCTTTAGAGAGTCGGAGAAGCTCGAATAGAGACAACTTCGATGGAGTGTTAGCGAGCTGGACCAAGATGTCGAAGTTGTAGGGCTTTTTCAGCCTGTGAGCTAAATCTTTGTGCAGCGGCTTGTCAAAGCGAGTGTCTTTCCGCTTAGACTTGTCCGTTGCTGGAGGCTGGGATGGACCCGGATCTGATGTTACTGGTGTAACTGTTGTAAGTGCACCATCATCAGGGATATCATACTCTCGTTGGTACGCTAGGCCTGACCTTGTTGTTCTTGCTATAGCTTCCTCAGATGGGAGAAAAATCGTGTAGCAGGGTTTGGATTTCTTGCCCTTAGTCTTGATGGTAGACGGTGTTGTCTGCTGCATCAATTCTGGAGCATGTTTGGGGTGAACCCACATGACCTTTCCCCGTGGCATGGTGAGAGGTATCATCATGGCCGTTTGGTCATGAGCTAGCGAAAGATTGACGACCTCCATCGTTTCCCTGGGAATTGGGATTACGCCGTCTTAGGCTTATGTAGCCGGGAAGTTGTCGAACTGGAGCGATACCATGTTAGTGTCATCCGTCTTGTCATTGATGTCAAAGGTGAGGGCCTTGGTGTCGAGCAGACGCTGGATGTACCATTTCAATGTGTAGCAGTCCCGCGTTGAATGATGGACTCAACAAGGCGCTTGACGTCGGGAGAAAAAAGCTTACCACCTGTAGAAGCATGAAAATACGCTGGGGAATTATACGCGTAAAAACCCCCAACATGCATGAAACTCGTGTAAAACAGAGCTTCAGCGCTATGTGGCATAAAAATATGACTTCAGAGCTATACGCGTAAAACAGAGTTTCAGCGCTGTGTGGCGTAAAATATGGCTTCAGAACAACCCTCGAAAACCAGCACTCAAAGGCTGTATTGGCGTAGAAGGTTGTTACACTTCCCTCCGGCGTAAAATACATTTGCTTTTAATGCAGCGTAAAGTTGTACGAGGAACTCTTCGTATTCCTCGAATGAACCTGTCAGACAAAATAGTGAACCTGACTCCTGACAAAGAGTACTTCACGACGATCGAGAGGACGGCTGTAATAATAATTTTGCACAGAGGCCCAGGCTGTCGTTTAGTGACATATCCTTGATGCAAGTCATTTTTACGCATTCAAGGAATACGCTTCCTATTCTACACAGGCAGAGATGAGTTTTTACGCTCAAGATGAGACGAAATCAGACGCCATGTCAAAGGCTATTCTTCGTACAGAACTCGAGGCACATCTCTGCAGTTAATGCGTGAGATGGGGAAAGATCTCTGCATTTAATGTACGAGATTTGGTTCTATTTTTAATAATCGAGAGAGCTAAAACTAGGGCTAATATGCTCACGTCACCATCCTGGCATTTTACGCCAACCGGGCTATTTTCAACTATAGGAGTACGCCGTATGCTATCTCCTCGAAATACGCCAACCTGGCTATTTTCAACTATAGGAGTACGCCGTATGCTATCTCCTCGAAATACGCCAACTCAGGCTATATCTGCAAAGGCACGTGATAAGGCTATTTGGCCCAGAATATGCTCAAGACCTCAGTCAAGGAAGGATAATTGGCTATCTTTACGCTGGTTACCTATTAAGCAGCTACTTGGCTTTTACGCCAACAAGACAGCTACTTGACTTTTACGCCAACAAGAAAGCTATTTGGCTTTTACGCCAACAAGACAGCTACTTGGCTTTTACGCCAACAAGACAGCTACTTGGCTTTTACGCCAACATGATAGCTATTTGGCTTTTACGCCAACAAGATAACTATTTGGCTTTTACGTCAACGAGACAGTTATTTGACTTTTATGCCAACCATCTCTACGCGAGGGGCAGTTACCTACGTGGCTTGCATGCCGTGATCTTCGATGAGCGATTATATGATTTACCTCATAAAGGGACACACATCACACGCGAATTCAGGAGATCATTCAGACGTGGGTAGCAGTTATTGTAACCGCCGCGTAAATGGTGCAACTCTCTCCACAGTTTGGCTTCTACACCGACTGGACAGTTACTGAGCTCTATAAATAGAGACTTCCGGTCACAGGAAAAAGGGATCAGGAGAGGAGAGAGAGAGTACATACAGAGAGTGTTGGTTGACAACTTTGGCAACGAGAGTTCAACCCCTCCTACAATCTTTTGAAGATTCTTCTTCTTCTACAGCACTTCTTCGTCATCGTGTGGTCCTAGGGACAAAGTGATCGACCGCAGATCAGACTCCTATAGCAATATTTCTCCAAAATTATTTTTATTGTACTTAACATCCTCGTATAGGATTAATTGTACTTTTTTTTTCTTGTTTGTAAGCAAAGAAAGGGTTTCGTATAAACCTACTTTCAATTTCTTTTGTTTATCATCAAACATAAGATGGCGACTCTGCTGGGGACTACTTTCTCATCTGACGAGAAAGCCATTGCTCAATACGATACTGTATCCGTCGGATCAACGAAGAAGACTTTTGTCGTCCAATTCGACCAATCTGCTTATGAAGACATGCTTCGCGCATGGGGTAACTCTCATTCCCTCTCTGTCCAGGATAATAGGAAGCTGCGTAAAGTATGGATGCCCCGGACATCCTCTACCCTTCCTGCAGGCTCTCTTTCTCCGATCAACAAGGTTGTGAAAACATAGCCTACGCGCTCTGCGCGTAAAAATCCGTCTCCCGTCTGTGACGTGGTAGACAAAGCTTCTGGTAATGCCTCAGTGCCAATCCAGAAGTCAAGAATGTGCCTTGCGCGTAAAACTTTGTCTCTCATCTGTGACATGGCAGACAAAATTTCTGACAAGGCCTCAGCGCCAATTCAAAAATTTCAAACGCGCCATGCGCGTAAAAATGTATCTCCCATCTATAAGGAGGCAGATGGACCCTGGGATCACATCAGGGGATAACGAGTGGCAGACCTCCCAACCTCTAGGGTTTTACATCCACTAGAGAAGAAAGTTCCCACTCTTCAGATTACGAGGACTTTCCCTGCTTTACGCGAACCTAGGCAGAAATCCAAATTATGTCAGGATAGGTCTGTTCGCGTAAGGAAGACTCGTTTCACGGGAAGATGCACTCCTCAAACAGATGATGGATCGTATGCTACTCACATGGCTGAACTGCTCTACTCATATGATATAGAAAGGGTTCTGATTCCTAATCTCCACAGGCCTACTGATGTAAAAAGGCAGAATAAGCCTTCTTCTTCTTCTTCTTCTGTTAATCTTCCTGATTTGCGTAATTTTTTGATCCAAAAACGCAAAGACAGGGGTCAAAACCAGGATTCAGTTCCCTTAACTATCAAGCGTGGGAAGATCATGTGGGAAATAACATCAATACCTAACGTCGTCATGACATATGGGCCACATGAAGAATCTGTCTTTATTGTTCCACTGACTCGCAACGATCAGCATCAAATAACCTTCGGTCGAATGCAGAATAGACCGATGTTACAAGAAGAATCTCGCGAGTCTGATGTTGGAAAAATGCAAATCCACAGATATAGCCCATAAGCTTTAAGGATTATATAAAACATGGGTTTGTTTGTGGTATTAAACGAAAGAATGGAAAATGTATTCAGGATGGGGTTTATACGAGACCCGCCTTCTTTGGTTTACAAATAAACTTGTACAGTTTAATCCTATACGAGAATATGAGAGTACAATTTATTTAATCTGGGTAAATATTGCTATAGGTATCTGATCTGCAGTCGATCACTTTAGCCCTTGGACCACACGATGTTGAAGAAGTGCCGTAGAAGACAGGAAGCAGCTTCGAAGGTTGCAAAAAAGGGTGGATGCATGATGCCAAAGTCGTCGATCCCTACTCTCTGCCTGAGCTCCGGGTTCTCTCTCTCTCCCTCTCTCTCGACCGTTGGATCTGGTACTGGATCTCTTGATCAATTTTTAGACCTAACTTCTTTGACCCTCCAATTTGTCGACCTTGTTCCTCATTGATAGAGGTCTCTATTTATAGAGTTTTAGTGACAGTGACCACTCCGTCGGTGTAGAAACCGAGGAGTGGAAAGTACAGCACCCTTTTACACAACGGTTATAGTAACCAATGCCTGTGTATAGATGATCCTTTGAATGAGCGTGTGACGCGGGTCCAACTGAGGGACAAAATGCGTATAATCGCTACGAAGATCACGGCGTAGAAGCCACGTAGGTAGGTATCCATTGTGTAGAAGAGGTTGGCATAAAAGCCAAATGTCTGTCACCATGGCATAGAAGCCAAATGGTTATCAAACCGGCATAGAAGCCGAATAGGCGTAGAAGTCAAACAGGCATAGAAGTCGAGTGGTCATAGAGGCCGAGCAGGCGTGGAAAGCCGAATGGGCGTTGAAGCCGAGCAGGCGTAGAAGCCGAGTGGTCATAGAGGCCGAGCAGGCGTGGAAGCCGAATGGGCGTTGAAGCCGAGCAGGCGTAGAAGCCGAGTGGTCATAGAGACCGAGTAGGCGTAGAAGCCGAGTGGTCACAGAGGCCGAGCAGGCGTAGAAGCTAAATGGGCGTTGGAGCCGGATGGGCGTAGAAGCCGAGCAGGCGTAGAAGCCGAGTAGGCGTAGAGGCCGAGCAGGCGTAGGAGCTGGATAGACGTAGAAGCCGCTGCGTACCGTGCCAGAGTGCTGATTGGGACGTCTTAGCCGGAATTATGACTTTTGAAGATATAATCAAATCTCTTGCATTAAATGTCGAGATTTGCCACCATCCTGTGCATTAAATATGGAGGCGTATCTTTGAAGGTCTGTAACCCCTTCTGCGCATCAGTCGCAGAGACGTGCCTTGAGAAACTGTTACCGCTCTGTGTATTAGACGTAGAGACGTGCCTCGACCCCGTACGGAGTGCAGCTTTTGATGTGGCAGGCGGTTTATCTACTGCAGAACGTAAACAGCTCGTGTCTGCCTGTGTAAAACAAGGCAGCATATCCCTTCGTGCTTGTAAAAGCAGTTTACGCAAAGGGGATGGCGGTATTTGACAGCCTGGGTCGCAGTGCTGTGCCATCATTATAGCCGTCGTTTGGGTAGTCGAGCCGTATCCCTTTGTCAGAAGTCCAGACGTCAGGTTCATTGCAGGATCTTCATTGTAGGGTCTGAAAGGTTCACTTCGGAGAATACGAAGCGTCTCTTGTACACCTCAATGCTGCGTCTGAAAGAGGATGAGTTTTACGCCCTGTAGGCGATGGAGCACCCTGTTTACGCTGAAGCGGCTTGGACGTACTTTCTTACGCGGATGGTCCTTTGATCTTTCGTATTTTATGCTATTTTTTAGCGAAAAGAGCTCTGTTGCACGCTTGATGGCTCTGAAGGCTTCTGCTTACCCTGCTCTGCACCAATATATCGCGTATAGTCATCCGGCGTATTTTTCATGCTTCTACAAGACCCCCTTCAAAGCTTTCAAATTCCTTAGAATTTGGAACGCTTTGAATGAAGCATGAACCGCTCCTCGTGACTCGAAATGTTTCTAAATGGAGCGTTGAAACGGTCGATGCTGACTTTATGGAGGATTTATTGGGGACCGGCGTGACCTCTTTCGCCTATAAAAAGGTTGGGGGAGTTAACCCATTCTTTCCACATTCCCATCACCACGTAGAGATGATCGCCCGAGTTCGTCGGGTCGATCTGAGGAAGAAGGAGATCATGTTCTTCCAGCGTGTAAGGAGCCAAAAAAGACGGCATCTTCGAGCAAGTGTCCACTGCAACGATGGATCATAGAAGGATATCTTAGCCTTCCTTGCTCGGGATAATCAGCAAGTTTGTATGGTGGTTCTTCGGGAGAGACAAAGAATCGTATTTCACCACGCTGCTTGCAAGTGGCGCCTTCTCCAGTTACCTCTGGTGACGAGAGGCAAATAGACCGGCTAGAGTGGCGGTGGTCTGTAGGAAAGCAGAATTACCCTGCTTTCCTTCTGTTGGAGGATGGATCATATGCCCAGTTTTGTATCCTCCTGCCACTGATCATCTTCTTGGAAGAAGAGGAAGATTATCACCCACGCGAGCCCGTCAAAACAGCTCCTCGGTGCGGTCTTCAGACGACGAGGGGGATCTCCTCTTATAGACGGAGTTTTCCTCAGTTGTAATCATGAAAATGAAGAAAAACCCTTGTAGATTGGATTTTTCTCACATGTAATCATGATTTTAATCTTTAATAAAAATCGTCTTTCTTCTTCATATGATCATTTTTGCCATATGTTGCTGTAAAGTCTGAATATGTGTAGCTTTGACACGTCTGATTCTTTACGCCGACTCTGTTAAAAGAGTGCTAGGTCCTGTCCTTTTGCGCATAGTGAATAGTCCATAGAACGCTGTTGAGCATTTTGAACATTTTAGAACTGTCCTGTTGCTAGGACTGAGGAACCGCGTAGAGCTTTTGTTCAGACTTCGTCTTCAAGAATGACTTCTCGAAAAATCCCTTAGAACATGGTCGAGAAATGGCTGTCAAACTGAGTTGCCATCTTGATAGATAAGATATTCAGACTGGAGTCTGGATGAACCTCTAATTGACCCAAGAAGAGTTATTTCTCAATGCTTAAACTCTGTATGCTTCGGGTACTTGGGGATATCTTGGGGTCAAGAACGAGTATCTTCTGTGTGAACTCTTTGCAATTGATCGCTTTGGGGACCGTTCAGATGTACGCATAATCTGGCCGGCGTATCTTTCAGATGTGCGGGAAGTCGTGGAGCACGAAATCATTAGTCTGTAGCTTCTGAGCATAAACTAAACACCATCGAGCGTGAAATCATAGACTTGTGGTTCCTGAGCGTGAAGTCGTAGGTCTGTCGCCTCTCGAGCATAAAAGCTACCGAGCACAAAGGCATCCGGGCGTAAAACCATAGACTTATAGCTGTCGAACGTAAAGCCGTAGATTCGTAGCTGTCGAGCGTAGAAAGCTCCTTTAGCATAGAACTGTAGATCTGTTGCTTCTGAAAAGAAAATTTCTCCGAGCGTGAAGTTTGCAGATATGTTACTTCTGAGCGTAAACTGAGCGCCATCGAGCGTGAGATCATCGATTTGGTATCTGTTGAGCGTAAAGTTGTAGGTTTGTAGCCTCTCGAGCATAAAAGCTACCGAGCACAAAGGCATCCGGGCATAAAACCATAGACTTGTAACTTGCGAGCATAAAACCGTAGATCTGTTGCTGTCGGGCGTAGAAATCTCCTTTAGCGTAGGAACCGCTGAACTGCTTTGCACGAAAAAACTTTTCGAATTCGCTGACCGTCCGCCTTCTCTGAATAATAAGCTGACGTAGGACCCAATCATAACCAAATATTAGGAGATTCAGTTCGGGTTTCGAGGAGTTCATCCGAGGATTCGAGGAGTCGACCCGAGCTCTATATATATCCCAAGCTTTTGAGAGAAAAACTTTTTATCTGTCTTCTGCGAAAGAGAGCCTCGATTGTTTGAGTTTTTCCCCTCGTTCTTTCTTCGAGCACTCCGAGTTTTCAGAAATGGCGCCGAAACAAACCCCCTCCACCAAGGGAAAAAGCATAGGCTCTTCTTCTCGTTCTTCTGCCCCAACGAGAGAGTCTTCGGTCGGGCAAGGTGAACTTCCTTCTGAGCGAAGGCTCCTGCCGACGAGTAGCGCACCCGGCCTTAGAGGTATAGCCATTGGGGATGACAAAGAATGACGAAAAATCCTTCGCACACGTTGAACGTGACCGTGCTAGGTCTCTTCTGTGCTGATAGTCTCTTTGAGGAAGATGACGCACGGAGACGTTTTCATTTTTTATGCCCATATTTCTAATGTGCCAGCGTAAAAACTCCATGTTTTTTGCAGTTATGAACGTAAAAGCTCTGACTGCCGAAAACTTAGTGTATACTATAAAATTTTAGTTCTACGCTTTGGATGGGACCTCCGGCGTAATAACTAGAATTTTGGCAGTCTGGCGTAAAGCACGGACAGTATACCGCCAATTATGCTTCAGGATGTGACTTCCGGCATAAAATGACCAAATTTTGTACAGTCTTGGCGTAAAGCACAGACTGTCATTTTTTGGTCTTTGCGTTTGCAAGATTTGTAATGACGTATTTTTCTTGCACTTTCGCAGTTAACTTGCGTGAGTCTCCACTGGCTGAGGTGATGGGTTCTACTGCCGGGATGCTGTATTTGAACTACCTGGAGGATCTGTCGCACGTGACATTTCCTATCTCCGGACCCCAGTATCCTGAAGGAAGGGGGATCTTGATATCGGCTCAGGGCGAGCGAATGCTGCTGAGCATGATCAACGGGGAGCCCCTAACGTACGTAGACGGGGAGCAGTACATCAAGCCGGCCTTTCTCTTTGGGGATATGATAGACAAACAGTCCCAGACGAAGCCCAAGAGAGAACCCTGGGTTTTTCCCGCCGAGAGCGTGGTCTTGTATCTGCCCATGATGCCGAGAGATTATCCCATCTCGGCTTTCTTCCATGCCACACATTCCAGGAGGATGTCGTGGACGCTGACTCCCGATCTTCACGGCAAGCCGAGAAAGATCTTTCACCTGAAAGGAGCTGACCAGGGGTCGTTTGTCAGCCGCCCTTATGGCGTCGTGACGTTGTTCAGGGGACTGTGCCCGGGCAGTGTCCCGAGTGAAGATAGTTCAGTGATCCAGTGGTCCAATTGCCGACTTTCTGTAACGACTTCATGGTGCGAAGGGGAGTATACCCCAAGGAGAATCCTCGGTGCAATGGGTGGATCACCCCAGCAAACCTCCGATGGACTTGCCTAGTTGACTGGGCTCTGAAGCATTTTCGAAGAGAGCTGGAGGTTATAGGATTGTATGCTGCCGTGAACGCGACGAGTGTTGGGTTGCCTCCCAATCCTAACCTGTTTCTGGCACTGATAGAGCGATATATTTCGCTCACCGGGACCTTTGCCACTCCACTGGGGGAGTTGGGGTTGGCCCTCCACGAAATGGCAGCAATCTCGAGACTGCCGATGGGGGATACCCCTTATGAAGAGTATGTTCCAACCAACCGGGAGTTGGAGGACTCGGACCCTCGGGTTGTAGAGGTGTATCAGGAGCTGATGTGCCACTATTTCGCGTGCACTCTTTTTATAATGAGCCTTCTGATTTGGCTCACACCACTAAGTGGATGTCCTACCTCTTCTTCCATCGGGCCAGGGTCGTCAAGTCGAAGAAAGTTTCGGGGGGCAAGAATGAACCCATGAACTGTTTGGGCGTGCTCAGTGCCCAGGTCGTCGAGGATCTTATGGAGGAGGCTAAAGCTCCAGATCAGTTTCTCAATGACAGGGTAGGAAAGTACCCTGAAGGCACCAAGGCCTATAGTTACTTGAGGCACTGCCGCAGGCCTTTGTCTGAGGAAGCCAAGCTGGCCAGCTTTCTCTTCTTATGGCTACGTCGAGTAGTGGTGCCCGGCATCGCGTCCGCGGACCGCATTCACCGGAATATCCTGTGGCCCGCCGTCCGTCTGGTGTTCGGGACAAGACTGGGCTTGCTCCCTGCCATGGTGTGCCGTATACAGGCTGGCCTGAGAGCCATGACTGACGGACTGCTCGTCGATGAAGCTCGATGAGATAGCTTGCCTCGGGTAGAGTTACCATACCTGTACTTGATGGGATGGTTAATCCTCCACAACCCCAGGGTGATGTCTCCCGGCCCTGGTAGTAGCTCGGGGGGTAGTTTCTTGCTGAACTACAAGGACTCCCTCTGGAATGTGAACACAGTCTTAGACTGTCGGCTGGCGCTGAGCCTCGGTCACTGCTGGAAGCTCCTCTGCACTGTCCCCTCTGTACATCACAATCAGTCGGGGATTAGGCTTGAGGATTTAGGTGGAGAAAAGACCAATCTTTCTCCGAAAGCTTTTAATTGGTTGGTCTGCATCGGACCCTCCCATCTGCTATACAGGAGCGAAGATCATTGCTTCTTCGAGCCTTACTTGCCCAGTCGGTTCGCCAAGCAGTTTGGGTACGATCAGTTGCACGTGGGCAACGCCATCACCAGCTTCAGGTCCAGGGGCGGACTCATTGATGGAGCCAGAGGATGGCGGTATTTCATCATGGACTGCACGGGAGCGATCTTTATCGTGCCGGTCGCCACCCTCTCCACGGAGCTGCGCATCCTCCATTTGTACGCTCAGTTCTACGTGGCGATCAACACCTTCCATCGTGATTTTGATATTCGTGGAAGCTTTAGGGTGCCTTCTCCCAAGCCTGGGGGAAGAATTAAAGTCCCCTCGGTTTCATCTGACGAGGGCGAGGAGTCCGTTACTCCGGATGAGCCTCTGGTGTCGGTGCCGAGGTGTGAAGTGCCTCCGCCTGTGGGGGCTTTGGCGATATCTGAGAAGCGAAGGGCTCCTGCTTCGAAGCAGACTTCCCCTCGCAAGAGGAAGAAGAAGACGGTTGATCGCCCTCTCCGGATTCCTGGCAGTGAGGCTCCTAGAGAGGGACCTGCTGTCTCTCCTGTTGGGGATGTCTCTTTGGCTGGAGGTTCCCCGCCTCTCGGAGAGGGACCCTCAGTTTCGACTGGCGGCACCGAAGAACTCCTGCTTGAGGCTGCCGTTGTTGCCACTGCCTCCGGTAGTGGAATGAACTCGCCTGCGTGGCTGAAGCAAATGGGAGAATCTTTCCCTAGACCGGCAACGGATGAAACTTCTACCGTGTCCGTGAGCATGACCAGCGAGGTTCCAGCTGACGAACCCCGATCGCGTCTTGGTGAAGGCTTGATAGAGCTCCTGGCGATGTCGGTTGGCCCACCTCCTTCTCCAGGTATGACAGTTCGTATTGCGTCATTAAGGCGTGATATAGCTACATCGGCTGCAGACGCGGCATATATACCGTTGGCTACGGGTAAAGGTCATCTTTATGTCTCCTCTTAGAAAGATTACTATCATATTGATATCAACTTTCTTGTCCTCTTCTCAGGGGATGGCGTCCACGGGAATTATGGCGCTGAAGCGTCTTCTGGCTCTGCTTGGGCTCCTGACGATGATACGGAGGCGTTCGACTTCGAGGAGGAAATACCTTCGGGGGCCAGCTCGCCTGGAGTAGTTTCGTTACCTCAAGAGGAGGACAAACCCGTCATCGTCACCTCGCCTCTAGCGAGTATGCCGATGACTTCGACCGTCGTTATCGCACCTTCTTCGGTCGTACCACCTGTCGAGGCGGCGGCTGTGGCCACCTCGTCTGCAATCATTCCTGGAGGGGAACTCGCCAATATCGCGGCCACTCCTGGCGTCCAACCAGATCTGGTTGCGCTGACCGAGCTGTATATCAGCCTCTTTTACACCAGTTTGAACACGCTGATATCCATGGTGTTGGCGAAGAACCTGGATTTTGATCGTCTGAAGAAGGCTTCCCAGTTTTCGATTGGGGCGGTCAGGGGGTTTGGCGATTCTGGGGTAGCTGACGCCCTGGAAGCGATGGTTAATGGGTTGGAGCAACCTATTAACGAATACTTGCGGCTGACTCGGGGCAGTTTCGAAGCTGAGGTCCAGGCCAGATATGACTTCATGATTGCGTGGCTTACCAAACAGCTGGAGAGCCTAGATAACTCCATCAAAGCACATAAGCTGGAGATGGATAAAAGAAAAGCTGTCGTGGAGGAGGCTCTTGCTCTTCAGACGAAGTGCCAATCCGAGCATGAAGGGAATGCAGCGAGGGCTCGCAAGTTGAAGGAGAAACTCGCTCAGACAGAGGAGTGGGCTTCTCAGTCGTTGGCAGGTCTAGACGTAGCGACTAGTCGACTGAGCACAGCACGACGGGACCTGGAGCGTGCAGAAGCTTCCCGAGCTGGCTCTCTTCGGGCAAGGGCCAAATTGTCCTTTACGAACAATCCCGAGGCACGGCTGGAACAGGCCCGCGCTGATGCCTTGGTTTCCAGGGACGAGAGGGTGGCTGCACTGGCGAAGCTGATTCGCGATCTGACCGCTCTCCCACAATGATGTGCCCTTCCTTCTTTTTGCTTCTCCAATGTAATTCTGCTCTTTTCGGGAATAAATAAAGCGAATCTTTTCTGACTTTGTGGACCCATCATTTCGGAATATAAATGACAGGTTTGGGCGAGAGTGATATCAGAGGTAGTATGAACATAATAGACTCTCAATAAACTTTTAGCAGGATATACCTATTCAGAGGTCATACGGACATGATAGAATATGACCTAACTAGTTTAGTTTTGGAGGTAGTTTGGTCAGACTTTGAGATTCTCGCTATGTTCCACCTGAGCAGAGGAGGTTAAGCATAGTACCTCTTCAGGAATTTACCGTTGATAGGAGCCATTAACAGGTCTCCATTAGGCTGGGCTAACCTGTAAGCGCCGTTCGAGAATGTTGTCTCGATCACATAAGGGCCTTCCCACTTGGGCTGGAATTTGCCTTTACTCCTGTGAGTAAGAATCATCGGCCTTCTTACGGCTAAGACTAGCTCGCCGACTTTGAACACTCTTTCCTTTACTTTGTGATTGAAAGCTCTGGAAATGCGTGCTTGGTAGAACGCGATTCACTGTTGAGCTTGGAGGCGTTTCTCGTCTAATCCTTCTAGCTCTTGAAGCCTTAACATGTCATTATTTTCTTGGGTCAGCTCATTAGTCACGGCTATCCTGAGCGACGGGATCTGGATTTCAATGGAAAGAACTCTCTCGCTCCCGTAGACCAGTAAAAATGGGGTACAACCTGTCGGTGTTCGTACCGTTGTGCGGTATGCCCAGAGACATTCGCCCAGCTTCTCATTCCAGTCTCTTTTGTTTGAAGAGAGGAACTTCTTCAAGAGCTTGATAATGGTTTTGTTGAAAGCTTTCGCCAAACCATTAGCAGCTGGATAATATGCCGTAGAGGCAATATTATGTATCCGATTTTTATCGCAAAATCGATGAAATGCTTGGCTGATGAACTGAGGCCCATCGTCATGGATTATCCTTCGGGGAATCCCAAAGCGATAAATGACGTGATGCTTGATGAAGCTGATTACGTCAGACGCTTTTACCTCAGCAAGAGGGATCGCCTCTGCCCATTTGGAGAAGTAATCTGTGATGGCCAGTATGAACCGGTGGCCTCTGAAAGAAGACGGGTGAATAGGACCAATGATATCCATACCCCATGCTTCGAAAGGCCAGGATACAACCGTAGGATGTAGATATTCAGACGGTTGATGTATGAAGTCTGCATGAACCTGACAGGCTCTGTATTGTCTTGCATAGTTGATCGCGTCTGTGATCATAGTGGGCCAGTAATAGCCCATTCTCCTGATACGATCATGTAGCTTAGGACCAGGCTGATGCGCTCCGCATACGCCGTCGTGGGCTTCCCGGATAATCTGCTATGCTTCGTCGTCAGAGAGACATCTTAGTAGCAGTCCGTCGTAGGTCCGGCGATATAGGCATTGCGAAGATGCATCGAAGTAGAAGCATAATGATCGTCTTTTGACGGATGCTGCTTCTTTGGGGTCCTCCGACAAGATTCCATATGCGACAAAATCTATGAAGAGACTCCTCCAGTCTCTTCTAGGGGGATCCGTGTTCACAGCGTAGCTGCGTTCTATGTGAAAGTTGTTCTTCACGCAGAATAAATCTCTGTTAAGAAGGATTACCGAATCCTGCCTTCTTATAGGAGTGGCTAAATCCGCAGCTAGACTGGCTAGGGCATCAGCTTCCAGATTCTGAGATCGAGGTACATGCTCTAGGAAGAACCCTTTGAATGTCATGGCTATCTCGACCGTTGCTTGGTGATAGGGGATGAGGTCTGGATTCCGGACTTCATATATTTCCCTGACTTGATTGACGATAAGCAGAGAATCACCGAAAGCTTCCAGGGACTTGACCCCCAGCTCTTTAGCGACTTGGAGCCCGATTAACAGAGCATTGTATTCTACCACATTATTGGAACATGGTTCGTTAAGAGAATATGCTCGGTAGATGACGAGTTTATCAGGAGTGACCAGGACGATTCCTACCCCTGAAACCACGTTTCCCTGGGGACCAGTCCCGGAGGTGCCGTCGAAGAACAGTTGCCATACGTCACTTTCCATTGCGGAATTGCATTCTGCAACTTCGTCGGGAATGTCTTCGTATAATTTAGAGGCCTCCGGGAGCGGATGAGCGGCTAGAAAATTGGCCAGTGCTTGGCCTTTGATGGACTTCTGTAGGACGTATACCATATCATATGGTGTTAACAGCATCGCCCAAGTTGCGAGCCGGGAATTAAGAACACTTGGCTTGCTCATCATTACTCGAAGATGGTTGATCCTGGAGATGATATGGATAGTCTGGCCGGTGACATAGTGCCGCGTCTTCTGGATAGCGAACATCAGAGCCAAGCATTCCTTTTCTACTGGGTTGTACCGGTGTTCGGCTCCAACCATCATCCTGCTGAGGTAGTAGATAGCCTGTTCATGCCCCACATCGTTCTTCTGCGCGAGAAGAGCCCCTAGCGAATGATCCATTGCTCGAACATATAGCAAGAATGGTCTTCCCATGATGGGAGGCACCAGAACCGGCAGACTGGTGAGGTAGCGTTTGATATCCCCGAATGCTTGCTGACAGGTTTCGTCCTATACGAAGGATACTCCTTTCTTCATGAGATGTGAAAAGGGCTGACATCTTCCCGAGAGGTTGGATATGAACCTCCGGATATAAGCCAGACGGCCTTGAAATCCCGGGAGTTCCCTCTGATTGCGGGGCGGTCACATTTCTACGATGGCCTGGACTTTGTCAGGGTCCACTTGGATGCCTTTGGTGGTAATGACATATCCCAGGAATTTGCCACTAGATACACCCAGAAAGGACTTCGTAGGGTTCATCTTGAGTTGATGTTGGCGCATTAACTCGAATACCGTCTTCAAGTCTTGAATGTGATCATTTTTGAGGCAGCTCTTGACGGCTATGTCGTCCACGTAACATTCTATTATTTTGGGTAAATATTCATGGAATATGCTACTCATAACCCGTTGGTATGTAGCTCAGGCGTTCTTCAATCCGAAGGGCATGACCGTATAGCAATATACTCCCAACGGGGTCTGGAAGGCAGTGTGCTTCTCGTCTTGAGGATGCATCTTAACCTGATTGTATCTTGAGAATCCGTCCATGAAAGACATGCATTCAAAATCGCAGGTGTTGTCGATCATGATATCCGTGATGGGAAGAGGGAATTCATCCTTGGGGCAAGCTGCATTCAGATCTCGGTAATCGATGCAGATACGTATTTTCCTATTTTTCTTTATGACTGGGACAACGTTGGTGACCCAGTCGGGATGTTGTTCTTTTCGGATGAAACCGCAGGCTATCAACTTCTTGACTTCAGCTTCGATGGCGTCCATCATGTCCGGGCGGAACCGGCGTTGGTGCTGCTTCATAGGCTTCGAGTCGGTCAATATATTGATCTTATGAGTAGCCACCTTCGGGTCAAGGCTCGACATGTCCTCATAATTTTACGCAAAGACGTCGATATATTCTTTTATCAGCTGGATAACTTCTTCCCGTTCAGCTGGGGAAAGATTGTTACTGATGAATATCGATTTTGACAAAAGTTCACCCCCAACATCAACCTGGATAACTTCGTCTTTGGTGGGAGGTTCCCTCTGATCGAAGCAGAATTCCCACTGCGTATCCATTTGTTGAGTCCAAGAGTCATTCTCAAACGGCTCAGAATCCTGTTCGTCTGCTTCAAAGGGATCTGCCACTACCATATTCACTGATAGTGTTTGTTCGAGAGCATCAGGTGAGTCAGAGGGCGACGAGTTTGAGATGTCAACCGATGTGATAATCGATAGTCGAAACCAAGAAGGTTTGTTCAGAGGTAATATGAACATGACAAACTTCTGGGATGCAATTCTATCGGGGATAGAAGTGCATATCTGCTCAGAGGTAATGCGGACATGGCAGTCTTTGTGGACCTAACACCACTGGCGTACTTAGAGTTAAGTACGGACACTAAGTTGAGATGACAACCGATGTGATAATCGATAGTCGAAACCAAGAAGGTTCGTTCAGAGGTAATATGAACATGACAAACTTCTGGGATGCAATTCTATCGGGGATAGAAGTGCATATCTGCTCAGAGGTAATATGGACATGGCAGTCTTTGTGGACCTAACACCACTAGTGTACTTAGAGTTAAGTACGGTTTGTTCCTTCTGTTCCCATCAGTGGGCTTGCGGAGATTGGGCACCATGGTTCTCCCTACGCCGCCTGTGTACAACAGGTTGGCCATCTGGGTGGCGGATAATCCCCGTAGATGGTGCCTTCCCACAACCTGAGCTTGCTTTACGTCGTGGGACTCCGCCTGGCGTAATTTGGAGATTTGCTCAGACTGGCGTAAAGCTGAAGAGCTCCTCAGTCAGCCGTCGGCTTCCCGCGTAATCCGGAGGGTAGGCAGATTGCTTCTTCGCTGGCGTAACGGCCGAGAAGTTGAGTATTCTGCCGCTTGCTTCCCCTTGCGGAAATCACAGCGCTCATCTGGTTCCCCGTAGAGGTCAGATATTGTCTTGCGCATGGAGAGTGATTTGTACTTCCGATTTGGTGCTGAGGCATCATCAGAAGTTTGGTCTGTACCGCGCGTAGCAGGAGACTGGTTTCTACGCGTATAGCGCAGTGGATACTTCTGGGTTAGTGCTGAGGCTTTGCCCGAAGTTTCGTCTGTACCGCGCGTAGCGGGAGACTGGTTCCTACGCGTAGAGCACAGTGGATACTTCTGGGTCACTGCTGAGGCTTTGCCCAAAGTTTCGTCTGTACCGCGCGTAGCGGGAGACTGAATTTTACGTGCAGGGTACGGAGGAAGCAATGCTACCACCTCATTGGTCGGAGAGGTCGGAGAGATCGGAGAGTCCACATGAATGGTAGAGGATGTCTTGGGCATCCAGACCTTGCGCATCTTCCTGTTGTCTTGGACAGAGAGAGGGTGAGAGCTACCCCCGGTTCGAAGCATGTCTTCGTAGGCAGACTGGTCAAATTGGACGACCAGTATCTTCTTCACGGTTCCTATAGATACCGCATCGTGTTGAGCAATTGCTTCCTCATCAGAAGAGAAAGATGTCCCTACCAGAGTCGCCATCTTGTTTGTGGTATTAAACGAAAGAATGGAAAATATATTCAGGATAGGGTTTATACGAAACCCGCCTTCTTTGGTTTACAAACAAACTTGTACAATTTGATCCTATACGAGGATATGGGAGTACAATTTATTTAATCTGGGTAAATATTGCTATAGGTGTCTGATCTGCAGTCGATCACTTTAGCCCTTGGACCACACGATATTGAAGAAGTGCCGTAGAAGACAGGAAGCAGCTTCGAAGGTTGCAAAAGAGGGTGGATGCACGATGCCAAAGTCGTCGATCCCTACTCTCTGCCTGAGCTCCGGGTTCTCTCTCTCTCCCTCTCTCTCGACCGTTGGATCTGGTACTGGATCTCTTGATCAGTTTTCAGACCTAACTTCTTTGACCCTCCAATTTATCGACCTTGTTCCTCATTGATAGAGGTCTCTATTTATAGAGTTTTAGTGACAGTGACCACTCCGTCGGTGTAGAAACCGAGGAGTGGAAAGTACAACACCCTTTTACACAATGGTTAAAGTAACCAATGCCTGCATATAGATGATCCTTTAAATGAGCGTGTGACGCGGGTCCAACTAAGGGACAAAACGCGTATAATCGCTACGAAGATCACGGCATAGAAGCCACGTAGGTAGGTATTCATTGTGTAGAAGAGGTTGGCATAGAAGCCAAATATCTGTCACCATGGCATAGAAGCCAAATGGTTATCAAACCGGCATAGAAGCCGAACAGGCGTAGAAGCCGATTGGTCATAGAGGCCGAGCAGGCATGGAAAGCCGAATGGACGTTGAAGCCGAGCAAGCGTAGAAGCCGAGTGGTCATAGAGGCCGAGCAGGCGTGGAAGCCGAATGGGCATGGAAGCCGAGCAGACGTAGAAGACGAGTGGTCATAGAGACCGAGTAGGCGTAGAAGCCGAGTGGTCACAGAGGCCGAGCAAGCATAGAAGCCAAATGGGCATTGTAGCCAGATGGGCGTAGAAGCCGAGCAGGCGTAGAAGCCGAGTAGGCGTAGAGGCCTAGCAGGCGTAGGAGCTGGATGGGCGTAGAAGCCGCTGTGTACCGTGCCAGAGTGCTGATGGGAACGTCTTAGCCGGAATTACGGCTTTTGAAGATATAATCAAATCTCTTGCATTAAATGCCGAGATTTGCCACCATCCTGTGCATTAAATGTGGAGGCGTATCTTTGAAGGTCTGCAACCCCTTCTGCGCATCAGTCGCAGAGACGTGCCTTGAGAAACTGTCACCGTTCTGTGTATTAGACGTAGAGACGTGCCTCGACCCCGTACAGAGTGCAGCTTTTAATGTGGCAGGCGGTTTATCTACTGAAGAACGTAAATAGCTCGTGTCTGCCTGTGTAAAACAAGGTAGCGTATCCCTTCGTGCTTGTAAAAGCAGTTTACGCAAAGGGGATGGCGGTATTTGACAGCCTGGGTCACAGTGCTGTGCCATCATTATAGCCGTCGTTTGGGTAGTCGAGCCATATCCCTTTGTCAGAAGTCCAGACGTCAGGTTCATTGCAGGATCTTCATTGCAGGGTCTGACAGGTTCACTTCGGAGAATACGAAGCGTCTCTTGTACACCTCAATGCTGCGTCTGAAAGAGGATGAGTTTTACGTCCTGGAGGCGATGGAGCACCCTGTTTACGCTGAAGCGGCTTGGACGTACTGCCTTACGCGGATGGTCCTTTGAGCTTTCATATTTTATGCTGTGTTTTAGCGGAAAGAGCTCTGTTGCACGCTTGATGGCTCTGAAGGCTTCTGCTTACGCTGCTCTGCACCAATATGCCGCGTATAGTCATCCGGCGTATTTTTCATGCTTCTACAGGGTTATGATCTGAAGTTGAAGCAAGGCCTCAATTATGGAAAAGACAGACGAATACCGTTGCATGGTGATTCTTACTGTCAACGAACTCATTTTGAGTTAGGGTGTACCGTATCTCTTGAAAACTCCAAACCTCTAGAGTCTGATCCTGTAATGCCAGAGGCATGTCCTTCTAAATCAACTTCCGTGGACAAGGGCAAACAAAAAGAAGAAGAAAAAATAGATAACGATATGTCTGGGGCTAGTCTCCCTTGACTAAACAGAGCAGCATCCAAAATAGGGGGTATTATTCCCTTTGAGTCTGAAGATGATACAATTATGACCATCTTCCCTGAGGACCCTACGACTCAGGTATCAAAAGCCCTGAAGCCAAAGGAGAATTTATCCTTCAATGATGATGACATCATTGAAATCTTCAATATATTAATGAATAAAAACAAGCTTCGGCTACCCAACATCAGATACCCTGAAAGGACTGGCAAGGTCAATAATCCAGAATATTGTCTTTTTCATCGGTACATTCATTACCCCACGAAGGCATGCTATATACTGAAAAGGAGAATTCAGGAGTTGATTGAAGCCAAAGTCATCACTTTGCACGTATAAACGAGAAGACGGCCACTGCAAATTAATTTCACTCTAACGTGATAATTTGCTCCCTCAAGAAGTACCGAATGATGAGTCCCTAAAGTCTCCCCAGCGGAACCTTCAGGTCTATCCCCACTCAGCAAAATCACTCCCTAGTGAATTTTTCGGACAATGGGTTTACATCCAAACTGTCTTTCCCCAGCTGAGTTTGTCATGTTCATATTACCTCTGAATAAACCTTCCTGGTCCGGCTATCGATTATCATGTCCATATTACCTCTGATATCGGTTGTCGTCTCAACTTAACACCCGTAATTAACTCTAAGTAGGCCAGTGGTGTTAGGCCCACAAAAACTGCCATGTCCATATTACCTCTGGCAGGGCTTGTCCTAAACTTATTACTTGCACTATCATGCACAAGAGTAATAGGTCTACAAAAAATTCTCCTGTGGAATGTCCGCAATGGAAACAAATTGTTCATGTTCATATTACCTCTGAACTATCCTTATTTTCTCCAGCGGAGAAAAAGTCAGTTCATGTTCATATTACCTCTGAACTATATCTCTCCCCTATCCCCACAGAGTCATATTTTGTCACGTCCATATTACCTCTGGCAGGACTTGTCTCAAACCTATTACTTGCACTAACGTGCGCAAAGAGTAATAGGTCCACAAATCATTCCCCCAGCGGGATGTCTTTACTACCCACAAAACCTATCACATCCATATTACCTCTGATAGGGCTTGTTTCGAACTTATTATTTGCACTCAACGTGCACAACAAATAATAAGTCCACCAAAAATCCCCCAGTGGGATGTCCTCAACAAACACAGTATTGTACTACGTCCATATTACCTCTGGTACGATATCCAAAGTTTGCACAAACAATCATAAAGAAATGGAGGGCCCTTATATGATTGCAAATGGCGCTTACAAATTAGCCAAACCTAATGGAAATTTGGTAATACCTCCTATCAATGGAAAATTCCTAAAGAAGTACTATACTTGATCTCTTTTGCCTAACGGAGTATGATGAAGATCTTATTCTGACGATACCATGCACAAAGGTTAGCTGGATCATATTCTATCAGATTCATATGACCTCTTAATGGATATGCTTGACTAATTTGTAAACCTATCATATTCATATTACATCTGATAGTGTTTGGTATACAAATTTAGTTGGATTATATTCTATCAGGTTCATATTACCTCTGAATAGATTTACATTCAGCAAAACCTTAACGAAAGTATGTCATGTTCATGATACCTCTGATATCACTTTCATCTTAGCCTATCACTTGTATTCTAAAGTGATGGGTCCACAAAGTCAGAAAATGTATCTTTATTATCTCTGATAAATTACAGGAGAAACAAAAAAGTACATCGTTGGGGAGTAGCAGTTAAATTCCTGATCTGTCGTGCCAAAGCAGCCATCCTCTCATTCCTGGAGTTTAAAATATTGTTGCGAGCCCGCTCCAGCCTTGCTTTGTCATTATTCAAGTGAGATAGTTTGGACAGAGAATCAACGAAACTTGCGTGGATGACACCCACATGTGTCAAGTTCTGTTTAGCTGTATCCACTTGGCCCTTCAGCACATTGCGGACTGCCGATGTCTTGAGAAGCCTCTCCTTTGCCTGAGCGAGTTCAGCTTCCAATTCTCAAACCCTCGCTTCATTTCCCTCATATTCGGCCTGGTACTGAGTTAGCTGAGGAATAACCTCCACCAAGGCAGCCTGCTCTCTATCCATCTCTTGCTGCTGTTCCTGGATGGATCTGTTTAAAGTTTCCATCCTTTGAGCAAGTTCAACAGTTAGGGAGTCATACTCAGTTTGAACTAGTTCATCGATGCTGCCTCGGGATAGTTACAAATATTCGTTAATAGGTTGTTCCAAACCATTAACTATTTGCTCTAGCGCATTAGCTCTGTCAGCGTCACTAAAATTTCTAATCTGCGCTATAGTGAGATTGGAGGACATCTTCAGAGCATCAAAGCCTAGGTTCTTCTCCAGCACCATCGATATCAATTCTTTCAAAGTAAGGTAGAATATGCTAGTGTATTTATCCACTAGCATAGCAAAGCTCGAATGGACGCTGGGAGTGGCCGTAATATCGGTGAACCTCCTTTTCGGAATAACTGTAGTGGATGTCACCACAGTCGTTGCCTCAACAGATGGCACGATAAAAGAAGAGACACCAACAACAGTTGAAGTTGCTGGCATGCTCGATGAAGGGGGCACAGTCGAGATAATGGGCTCATCCTCCTCTGATGTTATTTGAACTGCTAATGGCGGGATGACCTCCGAGAATGTTGCGGATGAAAGAGCAACAGTTTCAAAGTATGCTTCTTCAATGTTGTGCACCGCCGTTTCATTTGCTGGATCCGCAACAAAGTCAGAAGTTGTGTCAACTCCGCCCTCCCGAGAGATGTCCTCGCTTGAAAAGAAGATAAGAGAAAGTTAATATCAATTTGATGTTAATTTTCCTGAAAGAAGCGTAAAGACAATATTTACCCATGGCCGATGGTATGTATGTTGCGTCTGCAGCCTGTATAGCTAAATCATTTCTTAATGATGCTAAACAAGCTGTCATACTGGAGAAGAGGGTGCACCAACTGACGTTTGAGGATAGTCATCCCAGTCGTCACCCAGATCCACTCGAGGTTCATCGGGTGGAATCTCGCTGGAAATACTTACAGACGAAGGAGGGGTTATTCCCATTATTTTTCTGGATAAAGGTATATTGATTCTTAATATGCTCGGTCTCGAAGGCGATCTCGAAACACTACCAGTAGCGGTAGTAGCGGCAACGATCGCGAGCAAAGAATCTCCAGCACTGTCAGCCAGAATTGTGGAGGTTCCCTCTCTAAAAGGCGAAGGACCCATGATCAAAGAATCATCCCCAGCAGGGGAAACAACAGGCTCACTCCCAGAGGCCCCCTTGGTATAAGTCCTTTTAGGACCTCTGACCGTCTTTTTCTTGCGGGGGGAAGGCTCTTTCAGAGTGGAAGCCTTTCGCTTATTGGAGATAACGAGAGGCTCTGCTGGCGGAGCTATTACGCCTCTCGGTATTATCAACAAGAAATCATCTGCACCGGTAGTTTTATCACCTTCATTAGAGGAGACGGATGGTATCCCCTCTCTCCCAGTGGACTTATGGGAGGGCATCCTGAAACTTCCATACACATCAAAATCACGATGGAAGGTATTGGTGGACACATAAAACTGCGCGTATGAGTAAAGAATGCGTAGCTCCGTGGAGAGAGAAGTCGCGGGCACAGCAAAGGTTGCACCAGTACAACCCATGATAAAATATTGCCATCCTCTGGCTCCGTCGATAAGTCCACCTTTGGACTTGAAGCTGGTGATGGGATTCTCCACGTGCAACTGATCATACCCAAACTGCCTAGCGAAACGGCTAGGCAGGTAAGGTTCCAAGTAGCACTGGTTATCACTTCTGTACAGCAGGTGGGATGGTCTAATGCAGACCAACCAGTAAAAGGCTTTGGGGGAAAGAATAGTCTTCCCCTGATCCGCATCTTGAAGTTTGGTCCCCTGTTGATTGATATGTACAGGGGGGACGGTGCAAAAGAACTTCCAACCATGGGCATAATTTAGTGCTAGCCGACAATCTAGGACGCTAGTCACATCCCAAGAAGAATTCCTGTAATTCAACAGGAAGTTATTCCCCGAACCGCTGGCAGATCTGGGAGACATCACTTTGGTGTTGTGAAGGATTAACCATCCCATCAGATATAAGAACGGTAATTCCACTCTGTGAAATCCTTCACGCTGCGTAGTATCGGCCAGCAGCCCATCAGTAATGGCCTTCAAGCCAGCTTGTATTCTGCATACCATGGCAGGGAGCAGGCCTAATCTCGCTCCAAATACCAAACACACTGTGGGCCATATGGTGTTGCGATAAATGTGCTGCAGATGCGATGCCGGGAACCACCCATCTGCGTAGCCAGACAGAGAGAAAGCCAGCCAGTTGAGCTTCCCTTGACAGAGGCTTGCGACAATGCCTCATATAACTGAAGGCTTTAGTGCCTGCAGGATAACCCCCTATCTCCTTATCAAGAATATAATCTGAAGCCCCTGCTTCTTCAATGAGATCATCGACCGTGTCGGCACTAAGTATGCTCAGGAGGTTCAAAGGCTTATCTCGGCTATCTACAACCTTGTCCGGTTTAGCATTTCTGGCCTGATGGAAGAAGAGGTAGGATACCCATTTGTTGATATGGGCCAAATCAGAGGGCTCTTTGTAGAAGGTGGTGCAGGCAAGATAGTGACTCATCATCTTCTGGTACACTGCCACTACCCGAGGGTTTGTATCCCTCAGCTCCCTGTTTATGGGAACGTACTCTTCATAAGGAGTGTCTCCCATTGGCAGCTTTAAAATCTCTGTCATCTCATGAAGGGCTAGACCCAACTCACCCATTGGAGTGGTAAAAGTCCCAGTGAGCGAGTTATATCGCTCCATCAAGGCTAAAAACAAGTTGGGGTTGACAGGCAGCCCAACACTAGTGGCACTCATAGCCGCAAACAAACCAATACTCTCCAGCTCCATCTGGAAGTGCTTCAGGGCCGAGGCAGTTAAACTGGCCCATCGAAGGTTTTGGGGACTAAGCCACCCACTGATGCGAGGGTTCATCTTGGGGTATACCCCCCCTGTCCCATGAACTCATTGCAGAAGTTAGCCATTTGAAATAGCTGGATCAGGGAAGAGTCTTCACTCGGTACGCTGTCCGGTAGCAATCCTCTGAAAGGCATGACAGGGCCTGAAGGACTGCTCACGAAGGACCCTCGGTCCAATCCCTTCTTATAAAAGATCTTCCCTGGTCGCCCATGAAGATCGGGAGTCAGAGTCCACATCATCTTCCTGGGATGGGTGGCATGGAAGAAGGCCGAGATAGGGTAATCTCTGGGCATCCTTGGAAGATACATGACCGTGCCCTCAGCAGAAAACACCCAATTCTCCTTCTTGGGCTTAGTCTGGGATTGTTTGTCGATAACATCCCCGAATAAGAAACCTGGTTTCTTATATTCAGTCCCATCTATATATGTCAGGGGCTTCCCACTGATCATACTCAGCAGCATTCATTCTCCTTGGGACGAGATCAGAGTTCCCCTTTCTTGAGGATACTCGGTTCCAGAGATGGGAAATGTCACATGGGACAAGTCCTCCAGATAGTTTGAGTTCAGCATCCCAGTAGCAGAGCCCATCACTTCAGCCAAAGGAGGGATCTGCAAGTCCACTGCAAAATACAAGAAAACAAGTCAGTTTTATGCTAGACGCTACACTCTTGCAGTATACGCCAAAGATTAACAGTCTGAGCTTTTACGCCAGACTGCAAAAACTTGAGTTTTACGCTGGTGCGTAAAACTCAAGGTTGGCAGTATACGCCAAGATCTAACAGTCTGAACTTTTTACGCCAGACTGTCAAAATTTGAGTTTTTACGCTAGAATTTACATCCAGCGCGTAAAACTCAAAATTTGTAGTATACGCCAAACTTTGACAGTCTGATTTTTTACGCCAGACTGCAAAAATATGGAGTTTTTATGCTGACACATTAGAAATATGGATGTATTGTTTTGTATACACGTACAACGTGTGCGGAGGGTTCTCTGTTTCTTCTCGAAGTCTTTACCTGTGATACCTAGAGAGCAGCTCGACGGTGGAGTACTGCGTTCAGATCGGGGCTCGCTCAGCCTAATGAGGTCGCTCGTGCTTGAGCGGAGGAGCGAGATGAGGGAGCAGTTTTCTTTCCCTTAGCAGTGGAAGCCTGTTTCGGTGCCATGGCGAATCTGATTTCTCAGGAAAGAGACGAAGAAGAAGAGTTTTTGGAAAGCAAGGGTTTTGCGAAGACAGATGAATGGTTTCTCTCTCAAGACCTTGGGCTATTTATAGAGTTCGGATAACTCTTCGAATCTCTAACCAAATTCGATATTTAATAGACGGTTATGATTGGGGACCACGTCATCCTATCATTTTGAAAAGAGGAAGACGGACAGTCATGCCGCGTAACGGATCCAGATTTTATGCGCAGAGCTATAGATCTATGATTTTACGCTCAGAGGCTACAAATCTACGGTTTTACGCTCAGAAGCTATAGATCTATGATTTTATGCTCAGAAGCTTTTACGCTCAGAGGCTACAAATCTACGGTTTTACGCTCAGAGGCTACAAATCTACGGTTTTACGCTCAGAAGCTTTTACGCTCGGAGGCTATAAATTTACGGTTTTACGCACAGAAGCTACATATCTATGATTTTAGGTCAGAAGCTAACAGATGCTACGAATCTATGACTTTTTAAGAAGGCCAATTATAAGGGTTTATGCAAAAAATGCTTCTTTTTGGCTACAAAACATTCCAAATGCCTGAAACACACAATTGTCAGCATTGAAGATGACTCTTCTTCTTGGGCCATTGGAAGTTCATTCGAAGTCTAACCAGAATCCTTTACATCTAAGTTCAAGTATGGCCTGTTCGACAGACATTTCTTGCCCTATTTCAAGGAACTTTCGGGAAGCCATTCTTGAAGATGATGTTCTGAACAGAAATTCTTCGTATCAGAGAAGTGACAGTTCAGAATTCTATGCGACTCCTCGTCCAAAAACAACATGACAGTTGGATCTTTAAAATAACTTAATGCTAAAGAGCTTTTTACGCATCTTTCGTTACACGTAAAAGACGGGACGTGACAGAATAAACTTTTATTAGAGTCAGCGTAAAATTACTCAGACGTGTCGAAGCTGCACATTATCAGACTTCCTTACAGCAAATATGGCAAATCAGCAATGCGTAGAAGAAGGCAAGTTTATTAATCATGATTACATATGGTGGAAATCCAGTTTACGAAGGATTTTTTATTTTCATGATTACATATGATTGAAATCCTTTTTTTTACAAAGGATTTCTCATTAAAGATCACAATGGGAATCTGTTGCGCCAGGTTCTCATATTGGTGGAGATCTTTTTCTTCTTCTACGGCACTTCATCGGCTTCCGCGGCCGATGAACAAGAAAATAATTAATGGTGGGAGGATACAAAATTGGGCCTGTTTTATTCAAGCCCATCCCCCATATGCCATGGCAGATACGCCCTAGAATTGTGTTAGGGATTCAGACCCAACACAATACTGGAAGACAGGGCCAAACTGCCTACCTACGTCTAGCTTCATAATAGGAGAAAATACAACTAGCAAGTTGTGTGGTCCGATGAGACCCTTCCTCCGTCCTGGATGAATCGCCATATAAATTTGCTGATTATCCCGAGCAAAGAAAGATATGATATCCTTCCATGATCCATCGTTGCAGAGGACATTTGCTCGAAGATGCCTCCTTTTACGACTCCTTACATTCTGGAAGATCATAATCTTCTTCTTCCTCAGGTCAGCCCGATGAATCCCGACAACCATCTTTTTGGTGAAGGATGTGTGGAAAAACAGGTTCACTCGCTTGCCTTTATATAGGCAGAAGAGAACATACCAATTCCTAACAAATTCCTAAATTTTGCCTAAAAATCAGCCTCGCAGAACGAGTCAAATTTGACCGTTTCATGCTTCATTCAAAGTATTTCAAATTACGAGAAATTTGAAAACTTTGAAGGGGGTCTTGTAGAAGCATAAAAATACGCTAGAGAATTATACGCGTAAAATACCCTCAACATGCATGAAGCCCGCATAAAACAGAGCTTCAGCGCTATGTGGCATAAAAATATGACTTCAGAGCTATACGCGTAAAACAGAGCTTCAGCTTTGTGTGGCGTAAAATATGGCTTCAGAACAGCCCGCGTAAAGCAACACTCAAAGGCTGTATTGGCGTAGAAGGTTGCTACACTTCCCTCCGGCGTAAAATACGTTTGCTTTTAATGTAGCGTGAACTTGTACGAGAAACTCTTCGTATTCCTCGAATGAACCTGTCAGACAAAACAGTGAACCTGACTCATGACAAAGAGTACTGCACGGCGATCGAGAGGACGGCTGTAATTATGATTTTGCACAGAGGCCCAGACTGTCGTTTAGTGACATATCCTTGATGCAAGTCATTTTTACACATTCAAGGAATACGCTGCCTATTCTACACAGGCAGAGATGAGTTTTTACGCTCAAGATGAGACAAAATCAGACGCCACGTCAAAGCTGTTCTTCGTACAGAACTCGAGGCACATCTCTACAGTTAATGCGCGAGATGGGGACAGATCTCTGCATTTAATGCAAGAGATTTGGTTCTATTTTTAATGACCGAGAGAGCTAAAACTAGGGCTAATATGCTCACGTCACCATCCTAGCATTTTATGCCAACCAGGCTATTTTCAACTATAGGAGTACGCCGTATGCTATCTCCTCGAAATACGCCAACCTGGCTATTTTTAACTATAGGAGTACGCCGTATGCTATCTCCTCGAAATATGCCAACTCAGGCTATATCTGCAAAGGCACGTGATAAGGCTATTTCGCCCAGAATACGCTCAAGACCTCAGTCAAGGAAGGATAATTGGCTATCTTTATGCTGGTTACCTATTAAGCAGCTACTTGGCTTTTACGCCAACAAGACAGCTACTTGGCTTTTACGCCAACAAGACAGCTATTTGGCTTTTATGCCAACAAGACAGCTACTTGGCTTTTACGCCAATAAGACAGCTACTTGGCTTTTACGCCAATAGGACAGCTATTTGGCTTTTACGCCAACAAGATAACTATTTGGCTTTTACGCCAACGAGACAGTTATTTGGCTTTTATGCCAACCATCTCTACGCGAGAGGCAGTTACCTACGTGGCTTGCATGCCGTGATCTTCGATGAGCGATTATACGCGTTACCTCATAATGGGACACGCGTCACACGCGGATTCAGGAGATCATTCAGACGTGGGTACCAGTTATTGTAATCGCCGCGTAAAAGGTGTAACTCTCTCCACAGCTTGGCTTCTACACCGACTGGACAGTTACTGTGACTGAGCTCTATAAATAGAGACTTCCGATCACAGGAGAAAGGGACCAGGAGAGGCGAGAGAGAGAGGGAGAGAGAGTACATACAGAGAGTGTTGATTGACAACTTTGGCAACGAGAGTTCAACCCCTCATGTAATCTTTGAAGCTTCTTCTTCTTCTAAAGTACTTCTTCGTTATCGTGTGGTCCAAGGGACAAAGTGATCGACCGTAGATCAGACTCCTATAGCAATATTTTCCCAGAATTATTTTTATTGTACTTAACATCCTCGTATAAGATTAATTGTACTTTCTTTTTTTCTTGTTTGTAAGCAAAGAAAGGGTTTCGTATAAACCTACTTTTAATTTCTTTTGTTTATCATCAAACAAACCACCCTTCGTCAGTACGTCGAAGATGGGCATGACATCATCATCTTCGAAGAAGCAGGTCTCCTTGGGCTTTGGAACCTCAGCCAGCTTTTGCTCAGGCTTCTTGGTCAAGTTGCCCACCAAGGCCTACTTCCCTTTCCCCTCGTGTCCGCTGTTGTAGCTGTTGTTATTGTTGTTGGGATATTTTCCCCTATCATCAGCGACAGGGATCTGTATTCCCAAGGGCCAGATGTCTTTGACCTTCTTCTCAGCGCTGACAGCGATTATGATGAACGTCGTCTAGTCTTGGAACTGACCATCTTCCATCCAGAGGCTGTAAACCCCCTCACCAAAAATAAATATTTTGTGTGTATTTTATATTATTATATTTATTAAAGATATTAAATTTTTTTAGAGTATTCTCTTAGTTAATTAAAAAATAATTTTTTTGATATATTTACTTATATAAATATTTATTTAGAATTATTTTAGGTTATTTTAGATTTTTGGAGATTTTTTTAGAATTTTTGGTAATTAAAACTTTGGAAACATAAATTTTTAGGACTTCTATGATTTACTATACGACCATACTTGCATGTTGTTCCTACCAAATATTTATTTTAGTTTAAAATATTTAATTATATTTTTTTGTAATTTATTTAGAATTTTAAGAAATTTATTTAGATTTTTAAAATTATTTAGAATTTATTTGGATATATATAGTCTTAATATTAGATAGATGCTAATTTAGTGTTAATAGATATTAATTAGATTTTATAAATTATTTGTATTATCTTTAATTATATTTAAGATTATAAATTATTGAGATAAATTCAAACTCTATTTTAAATTAATTCAAATCCTGAACCTACTAGGAAAGCAACTTCATGCATATCCTATCCTTATTTAAATTCATCATAATCCTATCCAAATTAACCAATCCTAGTCGTATTTAATTAAGTAGTGTCCACCATTATAAATACCTTATCCTTCATATTTTTTTCCCCAAATTCCTCTATTTTTCTTCCAAAAATAGTCAAAATTCGTCATAAATTCAGACTCATTTTCTACTAGTTATGACGAATTAAAAAGACGATATCTCCTAGCTCCGGACTCCAAACGCGCTCCAGTTTTTTTGTTAGAACTATATCAAGGTTAGTTTTCTGATTATATAATTTATTTTAATAATTTATAAACCTATTTTTCCAAAAAATTCTAAAAGTGTCAGTTATCCGAAATCAAACGTATTTTGGTATTTTTGAGATTACGGGAGATCCCGAACTCGGAATTACGAGCCGTTTGAAGTTTCGAAAATATGACATGATAAAATTTCATAAAATTATTTTTACATAATTTAATATATAAATTTAATCTACTATAAAATTTGTGCAACGTAGACGTAAATAGGAAACCACTAAAAACAGTCATCTGTGCGCCCTTGTGGCCATAACTCTTTACCGACTTGTGATTTTATAAAATTGTTGATTCCAATTTTCATGTAGTATTGAAATATATAAGATTCCACATACAAATCCAGAATTTGAGTCGGTTGACTTTTTGGTCAAAGGATTGCCTCGATTTGCGTGCCACGGATCACAAATCTTTAAAGTTGACTTTCTTTGGACCAAAATTAGAGCTTAACAATAAAATCAGATTATAATAAAATTAAAATACTAATTTAGGTTATTTTATTCAGAATTAAAATAGATTAAAATGGAGGAACCTATTCACCCACTTTTGTAACCTAACTTGTTTAATTTATGTGACGGGTAGATCGGACGACGCCTTGAGTTGGGACTTCATTCTTTTTCAGACCAGGCAAGATACCTTGCCAAATTGCTTACAGTATTTTGCATGCTTATTATATTTCTGTATATTCATTGCATTTATGTATATTCATTGCATGTGTAGTTTCTTTCAGTCATTACTATATATTAGATATGTTGACACACACTTAACACTTAGTATCATAGAGGACAATCAGTAGACGTATGGGCTTTAACCACTCTGGTAAACCGTAGTAACTAGCACGCACTATGGTGGTCGTGTCCGATGGTCGCTACCCCCGAGGTATGTCGATTGATGGAGTCACGAGGGTCGCTACCCCCGAGGTATGTCGGCTGATGATGTTCTAGACGTGTGCGTGAGTTGTGAAGCTTAGATCGAGTACCCTACCCTTGCCCATATGTCAAAAACTTGTCCTCATTTGCATTCATAAAGATTGTCTTGTACAGCGTACTTATTTATTTTCAAACATTATGCATGTTTACTGTATTCAAATTGGCATGCTTCTATATATCTTGTTACGTCCCTCTGAGGACCTGGTCCCTTTCCAGGTGTAGATGTTCATGACTATTCGCAGGAGCACGGATCAGGACTTACCACTTATCTCTTCCGAGGAGGCCTTACCTTCTTTGCATCCTTGATTATCTCTAGCGATAGATCGCTTCGCTGATATACTTCTATCATCATCTTATTTATATTGGAGATTTACCCTTCTCCCTCATTTTAGTATTGATATAGTCTTTGGTAGTAGATTTGTCTCCACCCGACTATAGTTTTGGATTATTCAGACTCATTATTCTAGTTCAGTTATTTACTTTCTATGACTTATTTTGTGGATGAGATTAGTATACCTGTGACTTGTGATACTATATTTATACCACATGTGAGTTTATATCTATATTACATCGTACGTGTGTATTATGGTTTCCATATATTGGAGTTACCATATATATACGGCTGGCATGCTTACATGTTTCTAGTCCTACGTATTTTGGGACTGGGGCGTGATAGAGGCTGACTGCCAAAAGTAAGTTTCTGTGACACATATCCATCAGTATCGACTCAGGATTGCCTGGAGGCAACCTCGGTATGGTTTGTCGAAAATGCTCGATATAATTTTGGGCGAGTTTCCTTTTCCCTTGGGTAACATCCATTAGGGAGGACATCGTCATGTCACTTCCTCCGTCATATAATATTTTGAGGAAAAGGCTATTATAGTCATCAAACGACAAGATACAGTTATCTTGTAGGCTACAAAACCAGTCAAATGCTACCCCAGACATTGCCCCCACAAAGAGCTTGGTGAGGAGTGCGTCACTGCAAGGTAGGTTCCCTGTTGCGGTCTTGAAATAACTCATTTATTGACGGAGGGATGTCTTTCCGTCAAATAAATTCAAGTTAAAGGGCTTTTACTTGGAAGGGTATGTCACATCCCTCCACTCATGGGGGTATGATTATCATATCCCGAGCTCGTGTAGTGAGTCCCGGCTACCCTTGGAATCTAGGCGAGCCCGGAGTTCCCGGACTTCCCTTATTGCTTCTCTGGTGTCACGTCCCAGAACCAAAATACTGGAGAGCAGGACTGACAAGGCCAACTACGTATACTTAGAGCACTCCAGTACTCTGCATATACAGTAAAGCTGTAATATATGAGGGGTCACTACCACAAACCATCAGTTATGCCTACGTCCTACAAACCCTAGTGTCTCAATCACAAGAACAACAAAAATAATAAAAAGATGTAAAATTAACTAAAATATAATAGTAAAGCATCCTAAACTATAATATACAGATGATCATGATGCTACTAAATACAAAATGAATAAACCAGCCAGAATATGAGTCATACATGATCAACCCTAGGATATATCAATCATGCTAATGCCCGTAGGCTAACTGATTAAACCAAAACACGAGCTAAACACGTGCTCGAAGGCTAAACGCCCATAAAATATACATGTCACGCCCCAGTCCCAAAATATGTAGGGCTAGGAATACGTAACACGCCCAGCCGTATGTATACGAACTCTAATATATGGAAATCATATACACACGTATGCTGTATATGAATATGCAATCCATCAGTGGTAATATATACTGTCATAACAAGTCACACATAGAATCTATGTCTCATCCACAGCACAAATAATCAGTAGGAATAAAAGCTGAATAATAACTGGATATCCAAATAAGTATCAAGTCTGGTAGTCGGGTGAAAACAAATCTACTACAAAGAGACTATACTAAAGTAGCAAAATATCTAAACAGCATCAATAAATTACCGATACTCTGAGGGTAGGATTTCCTCAGTCAGGTACGTAGAGTCAGGTCCAGGTCCGTACTCCTATGGGTACTCCTGCTCGTCCATATCTGAAAAGGAATCAGGTCCTCAGAGGGACGTAACAAGATACATATAAACATGCTAATAAGTACTGAAATAAAAACATCCACTGGGTCGCCTAACCGTCTAAGTGTATGCAATTTGAGAACAACTTTCCAACACGTGGGCTATCTGGCCAAATAATGGGATTGGCATGATTCTCTCGAAGAATCAGGGCCTAAAATCATGCCGTCTTTTGAACGGCAGAGGCCGCCAGTAAATATATAGGGTCATCATCACCCGTTTCTCCGGTAGAGAATCCGGGCGTATAGGAGAAAAGTGCATAGGAGCCCAAACGCTTTACTTATTGTTCTCTCCACCCCATGCTCTAAGCATGCCATATCCATGAGACGATACAACCTCTAAATAACTGCCAGGTCTACTAGCATACAAAGTTTCTATCAGCAGTCATCCCTAACGCTCGGCTCTTATGTACAGGCGGCCAACCCAATACGTAGTCCAAGATCTATATGAGACTCACAACTCGTGTAAAAACTTGTGTCACGACCAATGAATCCAAATAATACTCCATAATACTGGGGTGGTCTCATAAACAAGGTCCAATGCAAATATATAAATAAAACAGAATCATGCATCATTTGGAATATAAATAATAGTACTGTGGCAAGGTATACTTGCCGAGCAAGGTTCCGTATAGTGTAAGCGTTCACAACAGTGTAAGTTGAAGAAGTGAGAGTTTATGGTTTTGGGGTGTATTGCATGGATATATATAGAGAATAAGAGGCGGTGGGAAAACTTAGTGTTTAAGAAAACTAAAATTACTGCCGCTACTGTTTTCTTTTTATTGGTTTTGATTTCGGCTGGGAGTGTTTAGTAATATTAGTGTTAAGGAGTGGTGGAATGAGGAGCTTACACGTGTGGGAAAGCAAAATAAAATTGGGTTTTGCTTCTGCTGCTGATATTTTCTTCTCCTATTGGGTTGTGGTTTGGGTTTTACGCGCGGTGAAAAGAAGAGTTTACGCGGGGGGAGGGGGGGTAAAATAAGTGGTGGTTTTGATACTGCTGATGCTGCGGTTTACGCACGGAGAAGTATACGCGGTGTGGTGAGCGGGTTGCTGTTGTCTGTTTACGCGGGGTGAGCTGCTATTTCCTTACTTTACGCGCGGGGTGTGTTTAACGGTTGCGGGTTTGGTCTGATAGGAAACATATACCTATTTATTTATAGAAAATCTGGATAGGGTATTGGTGTATACGGTTAAGGTAGCAACTGTCCAAAGGATCTTCTACATGGAATAAAATTTAGAAAATTTTTATAATGGCTCCATAAATCCTCTAAATGCTCAATACCTCAGAATAAAATCTATTTTTTCTATTTAGCTCATAATTACCATAAATAAATAAATAAATAATAAAATACGATTTTCAAAATTAGGGGTTTTACATTCTACCCAACTTATAAAAATTTTGTCCTCGAAATTAAAACTAACACGGTAGAAGTTAAGGATGGTATAGATATAAATTAACAAAGTTAAATTTATACCTTGGTCAATGAATAGGTTCGGAAAACGTTGGCACATGTCATCCTCGCGCTCCCAAGTAGATTCTCCTGGCGAATCATGCTTCCATGCTACGCGGACCAAGGGAATAGACTGATTTTTCAATACTTTCTCTCTATGATCAAGGATTTCCACGGATTGCTCTTGATATGATAAGCTCGGCCCAATGGTGATTTCTGAATGGTCGAGAATATGACTTCTGTCTGCTACATATCGCCTGAGCTGCGATACATGGAATACGTTATGTACTCCCTCAAGTGAAGGTGGTAGCGCAAGTCGATATGCTACTTCTCCTACTCTCTCTAGCACGTCAAATGGTCCAATATATCTTGGACTCAACTTGCCGCGCCCTCCGAATCGGATGGTGCCTCTGGTAGGTGATATCTTTAAGAAGACATGATCTCCCTCTTTAAACTTCAAGGGACGACGATGAAGGTCTGTCCATTATTTCTGCCTGTCTTGCGCTGCTCGCAAGTGTCCTTGTATCTTCTTAACTGTCTTAACGGTGTTGACCACTAACTCTGGTCCCAGGATCTGACGTTCTCCCACATCACTCCAACATACAGGAGACCTACACTTCCTTCCATATAATGCTTCAAACGGAGCCATCTGGATGCTCGCCTGATAACTATTATTGTAAAAAATTCCACAAGATGTAGGTGGTCCTCCCATGATCCTCCAAAGTCCAACATATAAGCCCTCAACATATTCTTTAATATCTGAATAGTACGTTCTGACTGCCCATCTGTTTGCGGGTGATAAGATGTACTGAATTTTAGACGAGTTCCAAGGATTTCTTGTATGCTTCTCCAAAAATGTGATATAAAGCGCGAATCTCTGTCTGACACAATGCTGACTGGTATGCCGTACAATCTTATGATCTGTCTCATATATAAGTCAGCCAAAGCTTCTGTAGATTGGCCAATTCTGAAAGGTAAGAAATGGGCTGACTTGGTGAGTCGGTCCACTATTACCCATACCGCATCTCTTCCACTGGGACTCCTGGAAAAACCCATGACGAAGTCCATAGTGATGTGTTCCTATTTTCACTCTGGAATCGGAAGTGGTTGCAATAACCCTGCTGTTCTCTGGTGCTCCGCCTTTACTTACTGACATATTAAATATTTAGCTACAAAGCAAGCTATCTCTCTTTTTATTCCATGCCACCAAAAGTGCTGTCGTAAATCACGATACATCTTGGTGCCCCCAGGATGAACAAAATATATTGAACTATGAGCTTCTGTCATTAGTTCTTGTCGAATTTCTCCATTGGGAACATATAGACGATCACCATATCGTAATGTCCCATCATCATGAATGTGCAGTCCTGTCTGCTCTCCGGCCTCTGTCCTTTCCTTTAATCTTCTTAATCTGGCATCGGTAGGCAATGCTGCCTTGATTCGCTCTACTAGTGATAATTGTACTTGTAAGTTGGATAGTGTCCCGTCTGTTCCGGGAAATATTACTTCAATACCAAGACTTTGCAAGTCTTTCAATAATTCTTTCTGTGTCATTAAGAAGTAAGCTATTGGTTTCCGGCTTAACACGTCTGCTACAACGTTAGTCTTGCCTGGGTGATAATGTAGCTCTATCTTAAAATCTTTCATCAATTCAAGCCATCGATGCTGTCTCATATTTAACTCCTTCTATGTGAAGACATATTTGAGGCTTTTGTGGTCTGTATAGATTTCCACTCAGTTCCCCATATAAGTAATGTCTCCATAACTTAAGAGCAAATACAACTGCTGCCAGTTCGAAGTCATGAGTTGGATAATTCTTCTCATGTACTCTTAATTGCCTAGATGCATATGCAATCACCTTGCCATGCTGCATCAATACGCACCCCAAGCCTTTTCTTGATGCGTCACTGTAGATCACATAGCCTCCGGATCCTGATGGAATAGTTAGCACTGGTGCTGAAGTCAGTCGTTTCTTCAAATCCTCGAAAGCGTCTTGAGCAGCTATATAACGTGGTCTCATCATGGAGAAAGGAAAGGAACAACATCAACACCTAAAAGTATAGTTGAGACTACATAAGATGATGTTGTTGGTGATCATAATGATGATGACATACATGGTATGTTCCATGATCTTTTTTCGAATGTAAATGAAGACATGGTTGGTGGGGGAGAGAAAATATTTCGTGAAATTCCAGGTGACAATATTGCTGCCCAATTCCATAAATTGTTAGAAGAATCAAAAAAGAGTTGTACCCCGGATCTAAGAAGACAATGTTATCCTTTCTCATTATATTTTGGAAGTACAAATGCCTTAGTGGGTGGAGCAACAAGATATTTACTATGATGCTTAATTTACTAAGAGAGTCATTGCCCGATGCGTGTAACTTGCCTGAAAATTTCACACAATACAAAAATGTTATTTCAGATCTTGGTTTATCCTACAATAAGATTGACACATGCCGTAATGATTGCATATTATTTTGGAAGAAAAATTCTGAATTACAATTTTGCACCGTATGTGGGGCATCCCGATGGATAAAAGTGAGATCTGGAAAGAAGAAAAATACACCTGCAAAAATTCTTAGACACTTTCCATTAAAACCAAGGCTGCAACGTTTGTATATATCTTCTAAAATTACAGGGGACATGAGATGGCATGAAGAAGGGCGCACAAAAGATAGGGTATTAAGGCATCCGACCGATTTTATGGCTTAGAAGCACTTTGATGATACAAACCTGATATTTGCATCAAATTTGAGGAATATTAGGTTGGGTTTAGCAAGCGATGGTTTCAATCCGTTCGGAACAATAAGTTCTGTAGACAGCACGTGGCCGGTAGTACTTTTTTCATATAATTTACCACCATTGTTGTGCATGAAGCAACCTCACTTTATTCTCTCTTTGCTTATTCCGGGTCCAAGTAGCCCAGGAAATGATATTGATGTATATTTGAGGCCTTTGATAGAGGACCTTAAAGAATTATGGGCAGTAGGGGTGGAGACTTATAATTCTTATAGCAAAGAAATGTTCCAAATACATGCAGCAATATTGTGGACCATAAGTGACTTTCCAGGTCTTACTATGCTCTCTGGTTGGAGCACAAATGGTAAGTATGCATGCCCATTATGCCATGAGCATACTGAACACATGTATTTAAAGAATGGGAGAAAAATTTGTTACATGGGTCATCGTCGATTCTTACCTTTGCATCATAGGTTTTGCAAACTGAAGAAGGATTTTGATGGAAAGATTAAAAATAGAGCAGCTCCGATTCCGCTAACGGGGAAATCAATTTTGCATAAAGTCAAAGGGATCCCACATAAATTTGGGAAGGTACCTAAAACTGATGAACCTAGGCAGAGAAAAAGAGCATGAAGAATTATTTCTGAACAATGTATACCTAATAATTGGAAGAAGCTGAGTGTATTCTACGAGCTTCCATATTGGGCGGACAATTTACTTAAGCATAATTTATATGTCATGCATATTGAAAAAAACTTTTGTGATAATGTGGTTGGTACTCTTTTGGAACTCGATAGAAAATCCAAGGATAGTTTAAAGGCAAGATTTGACCTAGAGGATATGGGGGTCAGACACGAGCTTCACCCTATCTTTGACGCAAGCAAGAACAAATATTATATGCCACCTGCCTGCTACTCCATGGATAAGTCTGAAAAGAGGTATTTTGTAAGGTACTAAAAACTTTAAAGATTCTGGATGGTTACTCATCTAACTTTGGTCATTGTATTAATGCCAGAGAACGTAAGATATCTGGTTTAAAGAGTCACGATTCATACGTTATTATGCAACATTTTCTACCTTTGGTTGTTCGAAAGACCTTGCCAAAGAAGGTTGCCTATATATTACTAGTTTTGAGCACATTCTTTCGTGATTTATGATAAAAAGCATGTCGTTGTGATGATTTACAATTGCTAGATCAGCGTATTCTAATTATCCTTTGCAACTTGGAACGAATCTTTCCACCTGCTTTTTTTTGATATTATGGTGCACATTCCTGTCCATTATGGTGCACATTCTTATAAATATATATATATTTATATATCTGAATTTCAAGTTTAGTATGTATGAACTATTTATTGTCAAATTGGTAGGTACTTGTCTACCCTAAAGTCATATGTGAGGAATATGTCTCAACCTGAGGGGTCCATTGCAGAAGGATACATTGCTCAAGAATGTCTCATATTTTTGACGAGTTACTTGGATAATGTTGAGACACGATTGGATAGACCTCCCGGATACAAGGATGATAGTGAAGTTGGTGGTTTGAAAGCTTCTTTCTTACCTAGATAGAGAGGAAGAAATCACACAGCTACATTTTGTTCAATGAGGATAATATATCTACTTATCTATAGTAAGAAAAATCTCAGTTTTTTAGTTTAAGTCACTCTTTCATTATTCGTTATGAAAATCTTGCATGCAACTAACAGGGAAAACCCTTACATGCAGGCAACACCAGAGTTTTTTGAGTCTAACGAAAATTGGTTACCCCATAAAAAGCAAGCAAAGCATACAGATCAATTCCCTGAGTGGTTTAAAGAACAAATTGGAAAGCTTAAACTGTCAAATTGACCCTTTCATGAAGGTCTTAATTTTATTGCAAGAGGCCCAGTTTCCTGTGCTAAGAGGTTTACAGGTTACATATTAAATAGGTATGTATTCAAAATAATACATCAAGAGCTTGATTCTAAGACACAAAGCAGTGGTGTAATGACTAGAGCAACAACTGTGAGGTTCAGGAAAACCACAGATAAAAGACCAATATCTCAGGAGCTAAACTACTTTGGACGGTTAGTTGATATAATTGAGTTGACATATCCTTTGGGACGCAAGTCCGTGCTATTTAATCTGAGTGGGTTGATGTCGACAAAGAGAAATGCATTAAAATTGATGAGCTAGGGTTCACTCTTGTCAATTTCAGATATTTGTTGGGATCACAAAAAGAAGAACCTTATGTATTGGCATCCCAGGTTAAACAAGTCTTCTATATGGAAAACCCTACCGATCCAGGATGGCATGTGGTTGTGAATAACAAACCTAGAGACACTTATGACATGGGCAGAGACACTGTGGAACTATTAGATAACGAACCATATGGTCGCCAATACCACGTTGCTGATGATCAAAATGATGTTATAAACTTGGTGAGAGAGAATGTGATGGGAACAACAATTGATTCAATTCCAATGATGGTTTATGCACAAGAATCTACTTCTATTGGTTTCATTAATGATGAAGATGAGAACTTCAATGAGAAAATAGATCAAGATGGAAATATGGAGGGGAGTGAAGATGAGGATGAATACGAAGATGAAGATACCGATACACATGAAAATGAAGATGAAGATTCAGATTCTGACCCTTAAGTGTTATTTTCTTTTTGATTTGGCATCTTTTGGTATCTGTTTTGTTTTGATATAATTATATAATATGGTTGGAGTGAAATGGTTATATTATATTTGGGACCTAATTAAGAGTGTTCTGTATTAATAATGTACTGGTATTAAGAGTGTTCTTTATTAAGAGTTCTGTATTAAGTGTTCTGATATATTATATTATGCTTCGCCCTTTTCTAATGCCTGATATATATAATTGCTTTGCCCCTTTCTACTATGACTGATATACATAATTGCTTCGCCCCTTTCTAATGCCTGATATACATAATTGTTTTGCCCCTTTCTAATGCCTGATATATTGTATTCATAGTTATGTATTAAGTGAAATGGTTATATTATATTATGCTTTGCCCTTTTCTAATGCCTGATATACATAATTGCCTGAGGTCCCTTTGTAAGTGTTATGTATGAAGAGAACACTTTTGATGACCCTTTATAATTGCTTCTCTTTTTATACTGGCAGGTTTAAGACAACAAGTTAGTAGATGGCAGATCAAGGACCTCTACCTCCTAACAAAACAAGAGACGAAGCTAAGTTGGAATGGTTAAAGCATATTAAACCGGGAACAAAAGTTGCTTATCAACACATTGATGGAGTTCCAGTCGGATCAAATGGTTCCAAATTATCTGCTTTTGTCGGTAAGCTAGCCAAAGATGGTCATTACTTTCCATTCAACACGCGTTCATGGTCACATATATCAGATTTGGCTACCAAAATTGAAATAGCAAAGGATGAGATGAAGGTAATATAAATCTTGATTTTATATATGGAACTATGGTTTCTTATAATTCGAAATGCTACATATGTGTTGCCTGATACAGAACCTATTTGGTAGAACAGAGCCTAAGAGAGTTAAAACTGGCTCTTAAATTATTTGTACAATACAATACTACTAATTATATGATACAATAAGAAGCCCCTACAACTCTAAAATCTGACTCAAACCCATGCATATAATCCCATAAATCCTACCATACCAACCCATATCAACCTGGTACTCTGATACTTGGCCCTCCCTGATACTCACTAATGAGTTCTGATACTAATGAGCTAGTATAGACTTATCCAAATCAGATTCTTTTACATGATTCGATCGGTATTTGCTACCATGTAAAAGAATCTGACTTGAAGCATGTTTGTGTCAACAAATCAGATTCTTTTACATGCTTTGATATCGGTGTTGGTATATGGCAGTTAACAAGGGTCAATAAAGGAGAATCCTGCACCAAATCCTGTAATAGTGATTGACATAGCCCCATTGTTTCCTTACTATATTATATAATATTATATTACATAATTTTTTCTTGAAAATGTTACATTTTCTGGATAAAACTCTGTGTTCCATATAATTGTTCTGAAGAAGGCTACTCTCGATATACTAGTTAACAGGATCCCCTGTTAACAAGGTGAAAGTAAATGTGCTTAGGATCTAGGTATTAATGTGGTATATTAAAAGAAAATTATGTTCAGGATTTTGATTTTTTAGGATAATATAAGGTCAAGGATCTGAGTTTGGAGAAAATAAAATAAATCTAGATTTAGAGTGAAAACAAAAAAAGTAGATTAAAAGTTAAAAATAGAAGGATGAATAAGAACAAGAAGAGCAACTTATAACTTTTGTTATTTGATGAACCCCATTTCCTATATGGAGTGAAAGAAGAGAGAGATCAAAAAAATTATTCTGATACTCACTAATGAGTTAATGCTCAGATACTGGAAGTTAACTTAGTATGGTATTTGTATTATGTATCTTACATATTAGTTTTAGTGTCTTAGAGTGTCTTGTGTCACGCCCCAGTCCCAAAATACCGAGAGACTAGCCACGTGACAATGGCCAGCAGCACAACTCCAATGGACAAACCCAATTTAATGGACCTGTTAGAGTGCACTTAAGCTGTAATAAATATAAATGCAGTCTACAATATCTATCATAATATAATTCTAATCTCATCCACATAAAGTAAACACAAGTCAATATGATAAATCAGTCAAGATAATAAATAAAGAAAATAATCTATCAACAAGTCCAAATAAATAGTATATTGGGGAACAACCCGACAAAATAAAAGAAAGAGAATATCACCAATACATATGTCATTGAGTCCAGATATGAAATAACAATAAACATAGATAACTGAGTAAATAACAGGATACTCAGGAGAAATCTTCTGGCACAAACTCGTCCTCTGGTGCCAGTACTGCTCCAGAGTTGGCTCATATCCCGTATATCTCGTGGTAATCCTCCTCTGCTGTACCTGGGGACATAATTCGGATCCAGGTCCTCAGGGGACATAGCAAGGTACAATAAACACTCAAGCCAAATGAAATGAAGTATATAAAAAATATATTCTCAGGGTAAGCTAGGTAACTAGCTATGTGAAATACAAATGAGAGCATCACTAGTACTCAGGTTGAGACCACTACAAGCTCTGTATCGGGGAGCCCGTAGCAGCAATAATATCACATAATGGGCCAAGCTTTGGTACAGAGACTAAAGTACCTCAATAATAAAGTATATATATATAATCAATATGTAGCCTGTGTGTCTCTCCCCACCCAATGTAATCTCACGTCTCATGTCCACAATGTCTCATGCCCATAACACGCAAGATCATGACCTCTAGCTAGTACAGCGAGTCATAATGATATCTATGTATATGCAAGTCTCATGTCACGAATTTTGTAAGCCTATACAGAATTACCATAAATAACTCAGAAAAAATTCTGTCACATAAATAGTGTCAAGTGTCCTATGGTATGACATACTTGGTAAAGCAAGCACGTAAATATAGGATTACGGAATCAATTCTCTAAATGACGTTACATGACTTTCCGTACGGCGTCGACACCCGAATCTTGTTCGAATGTTAAGCAACATCTCACGATCTTAGGTTGAATAGGTACATCACAGAAGTTTATGGAAAGAATACAAGCAAATAATATCATACGATCTACTACAAGTTGGCAAGGTACACTTGCCTGTGTTCTGAGCTCCGTCAGTTGCTCCGATATAAGTAAAATATTCAGGTATGCCTCCGGATGCTGAAACAAACATTACCATTGCTCTTAGAAAACTTGAAATAGCTAGGATTGACTACCCATAAGTCCAATTTGAATACATGGACAAAATTGACTATTTTTGGTCAAAGCGTGGTCCACATGTGGCCCACTTTGTACCGAAAAATATGCCAGAGACAAAGTTCTCCAAATTTGTCAAACTTAGTGTCTACGAGTCTAGAACGATGATACAAACTCAATGAAACGTCTAGAATTGGATTTCGATGAGCCGGTCACGAAATTGTCCGTCAAGTAGAACCGTGGAGCCCGCAAAACGGTATTTTGTCAACGTTCTCAAAATCGAACCAAACTTGGGTCACAGGACCAGCGTAACGCTGCAAATTCGATGGCGCAAGTTTAGTTGCGAAACGACCAACACACACAATTATGACAAGTGTCAAAACAAGTCGATACAGAGCTTTTTGACGGATAACGCGTTGATTTTGGTGTGCACATACATCCAAATCAACTTTTATAAAATTCTACACATCTGCGTTGACGATACGCGTCTTTTGGTGTAATTCGCACACGATAAAGTTGCCTCGTTTAGCAAAACGCATCCCATTTTGGGAAAATTCAACTTTAAGAAACTAAATTTTTGGTCAATTTTAACAGCAAATAAATTACAGCATACAATAAATTAAAATAAACTAATTAAAGAGATTAAATCTCGGTTATATTGTCTAAATTACTGTTCAAGTAGAATTTAAAAATATTAAGTTTGGAAGAAAATCAGACATGAACATGGGTGGTTGGAACAGTTTCTGAACTACAAACTGGATCATTTTTTTTCTGTCTTGCGTCACAAATTACGACCGACACATGACACGATAGCTTAAACTAATTACACAGAGTTCGAGGGGGTTATGTAGTCTTCACATAGGATTTGACAGGACATTAATTGGTTTACTGTGCAAGGAGATACATGGGCGAGAAGATGGGTACCTTGTGATCGCTGTAGCTCGAGATTTGGGCGCTTGCTCGGCGGCAGCTTGCGGCGGCAACGGTCCAACGGTCGGGTGGTAAAGGAGATGATGATGGTTGCTCTGAGGTGGTGGTGTTATATATAGGGTGACGGAAAGGAAGTTACGGGGCGATGCAGAGAGGGGGTCAGGGCCGTTGTCGGGAGGGGAAGCGGAGGAGTCGGGCTGCGGGAAAAGTTACAGTAGGGTACTGTAGCGTGGGTTCGGGTCAGGTTAGCGGGTCTGGGTTACCGGGTTATGGGTATGGAATTCGGTTGGGGTTGGTTTGGTTTGGTTTAGGTTGGTTTGGGTTGGTTTAGAAATAAATCCATATATATATATATATATATATATATATATATATATATATATATATATATATATATATATATATATATGTATATTTCATTAAAAATAATTTTGGACCTCAATAAATTTCAGAAAAATTATACAATACTCTATTAATAGTTTTTCACCCAAAAATATATTTTTGGCACTATATTAATAATTAATTAAATTTACATAATTATAATTTCATGAACGAATATTTATTATAATTAGCTAAAAATTACAGAAAAATCTTCCTTAATCTCCAAAATTCATAATTCCAATAATTAAAATTCTAAAATTAAATTCTAAAAAAATTAGGGTGTTTACAATCTACCCACCTTAAAAGAATTATGTTCTCACAATTAAAAAAATGAAACGTAATCGGTCAAGAAAGGTTTGCTCCAGAAGAGATGTCGCGGTTGTAAGACATGTTTGTTGAAGCATGACACAAAGGATAAGGGACCATGAACAAGAAAAAATCGAGAGGAAGGGTGAGGATTTTGTTCAAGCAGAACACGTAGGAAAAAAACAACAACTTTTTTTAAGGCAATGAGAGATAAGTAACTCAAGAGTAAAGGAGCCTGGTTAGAACGAAGATCAACTACATCTTATGAAAACTTGCGTACCACTGACATATTACTTATCTAGACTAACAAGTTCATGCTAACATAATACTAGGTATAGGCCAGAGAATGGAACTAACTGGCATATGCTAAAGTATTACTAGGAATATTCGCTATTATAGATAGCAATGATAAAACCAAATCTTACTCATATTCGCTACTCCTCGAGTCCGTGCCTCCTCCACTGTCATTACAAAAACCTGTCCACGTCCCTGTGGTGGTGCCATCTACTGTTGCTGGGCCTGCTGGAAGAGTGATGCCTGTGGTACCAAGGGTGGCCTCGGCTGATATCCTCCCGGTGATGGTAAAGCTTGTCAGTTTACCATCGGTGCTCCCTTTCGACGCTCATGGCAATCCTTGGATGAATGTTGGCTGGATTCGTAAATCAAGCATAATCTCTACTTGCGTCTGCACTCGCTCTCGTAATGACCTCGCTTGCCACAATATTGACATGTAGGCAGTACCTGCAGAGCTGCTCTAGGTGGCTGGTGCATGTGAGATCTCTTTGCAGCTTCTCCATGTGGTGCTCTGGCTGGTGCTGATGTGAACGACCATTTTTGGCTGGACTCTCTCCTGGTGACGCGCTCCATGCATCAGGCTGCAGCAAGGACGTCCGTATAAGAAGTAGGTACAACGGAGCCGATTAATCTCTGTAGCTCAAAGCTAAGTCCGTCGAAGAACTTCTCCGCCTTATCCTTTTCTGTCAGAATCAGAGTAGGGGCGAAGCGACTCAAACGGATGAACTCTCCATTGTACTCTTCTACCGTCATGTTGCCTTGAATGAGACAGTTAAACTTATCCCTAAATTCCGCTCTGACAATGGTTGAAATGTACATCTCCTGGAAAAGTCTAGAGAAATCCTCCCAAGTGACTTGGTCTGGTCTGAGCCGTCTCTCCTCAGATAGCCACCAGTGATGTGCATTGCCCGTCAACTGCATCCTGACGGCAGTCATCCAATGCTCCCTCGGAAGCTCAGCTGCTTCTAATTGGTGTTGAGTGTTTGTGAGCCACTCATGAACTTCAGTGGGCTCCTCCTTGCCTGAAAAGGTATGGGGCTTCAGCAGGCAAAAATTAGTGATAGATCCCGTCGATGGCTGTCTAGTTGGTGGGTTCGCCTGCTCCAGTGCTGTCACTAGGCTATTCCTCAAGTTCTTTGCCTGACATTGCTGGGCCGCTTGATGGACCTGTTGTTGTGCTTGCATCATTGCGTAGAATATTTGGAACATTTGTTGACCATTTATAGGCTGTCCTGGTGAAAAAATGAGCATCGGTGGAGTAAATTACGACGGTGGTGGAATATCATTTCGTCGGATCCTCGAGGCATACTGGTCTGCTTGATTGCTTTGTTGAGTGGATGGATCTCCACCCAATGGTATCACCCCATCGTCGTAGGTGATCACAACACCTTGTGGTGTACCTACGGGAGTCTCGTTGCTGGCTTGTGGATCCATTACTCTACATACAAAGTAAACTATAAGAATCACACAGAGGAATCAAGGCAGGATGCAAGTCAAAAAATTATTTTGAAGTCGATATAGAGGTCAAGAACAAAATAATAAGTTTATGAGATCCTATAATTTATCCTATCCTAATTACAGGCTTGCTCGGTTTCTTAGTTAAAATTGAAGCAATATAATCGTAGACTTGCATGGGCCACCACAAAAATTATGTCACGCCCCAGTCCCAAAATACCGAGGGACTAGCCACGTGGCAATGGCCAACAACACAACTCTAATGGGCAAATCCAATTTAATGGACCAGTTAGCACTTAAGCTGTAATAAATATAAATACAGTCTACAATATCTATCACTGTATAATTCTAATCTCATCCACAAAAAGTAAACACAAGTCAATATGATTAATCAGTCAAGATAGTAGATAAAGAAAATAATCCATCAACAAGTCCAAATAAATAGTGTCTCAGGGAATAACCCGACACAATAAAAGAAAGAATATCACCAATACATATGTCCATGAGTCCAGATATGAAATAATAATAAGCATAGATAACTGAGTAAATAACGGAATACTCAGGAGAAATCTTCTAGCACAAACTCGTCCTCTGGTGCCAGTACTGCTCCAACGTCGGCTCATGTCTCGTATATCTCGGGATAATCCTCCTCTGCTGTACCTGGGGACATAATTCGGATCCAGGTCCTCAGGGGACATAGCAAGGTACAATAATACTCAAGCCAAATAAAATGTAGTATATAAAAAAATAGATCCTCAGGGCAAGCTAGGTAACCAGCTATGTGAAATACAAATGAGAGCATCACTAGTATTCAGGCTGAGACCACTACAAGCTCTGTGTCGGGGAGCCCATAGCAGCAAGAATATCACGTAATGGTCCAAGCTCTAGTACAGAGACTAAAGCACCTCAATAATAAAGTATATATATATATAATCAGCCTGTAGCATGTGTGTCTCTCCCCACCCAATGTAATCTCATGTCTCATGTCCACAATGTCTCATGTCCATAACATGCAAGATCATGACCTCTAGCTAGTACAATGAGTCATAATGATATCTATGTATATGCAAGTCTCATGTCACGAATCCTGTAAGCCTATACAGAATAACCATGAATAACTCAGGAAAGATTCGGTCACATGAATAGTGTCAAGTGTCCTATGGTATAACATATTTGGTAAAACAAGCACGTAAAGATAAGATCATGGAATCAATTCTCTAAACAACGTTACACGACTTCGCGTACGACGTCGACACCCAAATCTTGTTCGGACGTTAAGCAATGTCTCACGGTCCTAGGTTGAACAGGTACATAACAGAAGTATATGGAAAGAATACAAGCAAATAATAGCACATGATCTATTGTAAGTTGGCAAGGTACACTTGCCAGTGTTCTGAGCTCCGTCAGTTGCTCCGATATAAGTAGAATCTCCATGTACGCCTCCGGATGCTGAAAAAAAACTTTACCATTGCTCTTAGAAAACTTAAAATAGTTAGGATTGACTACCCATAAGTCTAATTTGAACACAGGGACAAAATTGACAGTTTCTGGTCAAAGCGTGGTCCACATGTAGCCCACTTCGCACCAAAAATGTGCCAGAGACAAAGTTCTCCAAATTCATCAAACTTAGTGTCTACGAGTCCATAACGATGATACAAACCCAACGGAACATCCAAAACTAGATTTTGATAAGACGATCACCCAATCGTCCGTCAAGTGAAACCGTGGGGCCCGCAAAACGATGTTTCGTCAACATTCTCAGAATCTAACCAAACTTGGATCACAGGACCAGCATAACGTTGTGAATCTGATGGCTCAAGTTTCGTTGCAAAATAACAAGCACAAAAAATTATGACGAGTGTTAGAACAGGCAAATACGGGACTTTTCGACGGATACGCGTTGATTTCGGTGTGCATGCACATCCAAATCAACTTTCGTAAAATTTAACATGTCTGCGTTGATGATATTCGCCTTTTGGTGTAATTTGCACACGACGAAGTCGCCTCGTTTAGCGGGACGCACCCCATTTCGAAAAAATTCGGGTTTAAAAAACCAAGTTTTCGTTCAATTTTAACAGCAAATAAATTACAGCATACAATGAATTAAAATAAACTAATTGAAGAGATTAAATCTCGGTTATGTTGTCTAAATTACTGTTCAAGTAGAATTTAAAAATATTTATTAGTTTGGAAGAAAATCAGACATGAACATGGGTGGTTAAAACATTTTCTGAACTATAAACTGGATTTTTTTTTCTATTTTGCGTCGCGAATTACGACCAACACAGGACACGATAGGTTAAACTAATTACACAGGGTTCGAGGGGGGTCATGTGGTCTTCGCATAGGATTTGACAGGTTGTTAATTGGTCTATTGTGCAGGGAGATACATGGGCGAGAAGATGGGTACCTCGTGATCGCTGTTGCTCGGGATTTGGGCAGTTGCTCGGCGGCGGCTTGCGGCGTGCGACTACGACAGTCCAACGGTCGTCGGCGGTCGGGGATAGTCGGGGTGGTAGAGGAGATGATGGTGGTTGCTCTGAGAGTGGTGGTGTAATATATAGGGTGACGGAAAGGAAGTTACGGGGAGATGAAGAGAGGGGGTCGGGGCCATTGTCGGGAGGGGAAGCGGAGGAGTCGGGCTGCGGGGGAAGTTACAGTAGGGTACTGTAGCGTGGGTTCGGGTCGAGTTAGCGGGTCTGGGTTATCGGGTTATGGGATTCGGTTGGGGTTGGTTTGGTTTGGTTTGGTTTGGTTTGGGTTAGTTTAAAAATAAATCTATATATATATGGTCATTAAACATAGTTTTGGATCTCAATAAATTCTCAAAAAATTATACAATACTCTATTAATAATTTTACACCCAAAAATATATATTTTGCACTATATTAATAATTAATTAAATACACATAATTATAAATCCATAAACGAATATTTATTATAATTAGCTAAAAATTACAGAAAAATCTCCTTTAATCTCAAAAATTCATAATTGCAATAATTAAAGTTCTAAAATTAAATTATAAAAAAATTAAAATTCTAAAAAAATCAGGGTGTTTACATCTTGTGCTCTATGCATGGGTGATTTGGGATGTGTGTTCACCTGAGAATGGAAGGGGAAGGGTAGGAGTACCCATTAGTGTATTAAATAAGTATCAGTCCTTTGTGCAAGTACTAGTGTGTGCTTGTGCCTACAATTGTGTATAGCAGCAAGGAGCATCAATTGGTATGTATCTGAGTAGGGGATTCCAAATTGCAATGGTGGTAACAGCAGGATACTTGAGTGTATAGTGTTGGTGTGGGTATCTTGGTGTAGGAGTATTGCGTATCCGAGATAGAGGAAGGGCAGTGAGGGATGTGGTGTGGTGTCTGCAGGCAGTGCACAATATGGGAGTTAAGGATTGGCAGCAGGGAGCTTGCTTTCCTGCAGCATGGTAGTAGTGCACTGTGTTCAACAGTGCAGTGGGGATATAGGTGTTGCATGTGCAACAGTAGAAGTGCACTGCAGTCTTGGGGAGCTAAAACTGGGCAGTTCTCAGGTGTAAGGGACTGCACCACTGTGCAGTGTGCACCAAATTGGTTGGTGCAAGTGTGGCTATGTGGATGCACACAAGTGCAAGTGAGTATAGGTATATGTGAGTTAGAGTTAGTGAGTGTTTAGTGTAGTGTCAAGAGTGTGTATTGAAGTATGAGTGTAAGAGTGGCTGATACCAAGGTGTATCAGTGTGACAATTTGACTTGGTATGGCATTTGTACAGGACATGCATACTTGCAGTCATCTACAGAGTTATGAATTCTGCGTTGACTTCCCCTTGTTCAGTTTATTATTAGAATTGTGCCTAATTACTATTATTAGATTTCTGAAACCAAGATATCTTGAACCATAAAAATTGTGCCTTATTACTATTATTAGATTTCTGAAACCAAGATATCTTGAACTGTCAAAATTGTTGATAACGATACGTATAAGAAGATTCTAAAACTGGTTTTAATAGGAATTCTGTGAACCTTGCTAAGAACAACCCTGCAGGTTACCCTAAACTAAAGAAAGCTTCTGGATGTGTCAATAGACAACATATTTTCTGTCTTTCTGGCACAACAAGGCAGATTAAAACTTAAAATCAAAACTAACTTACATTCTTGTGCACAGAAGATCATTTAAAGTAAATAATCCATTTCCTCTTGGTCAATAGACATTATATTTTTGTATGAGTTGACATTTTGAGAAACATTGGCTGTAAAGAAAGAAGAAAAATGATTAAGAGATACAACAATGTTGCGTGGATGTGTTACTGCTTATCTTGAAATTGTGCGATATGCTCTTGATTAGAGTCAAATGGAGGAGCTAAAACGAAAGGCAGATGAAGATGGTGTGGAAGAATCACTTTCTCAACTTGATGGTGACATTTACACCCAAGTAATGAGACTAGAAAGATCGGGGAGGTATCGTGGTGTTAGAATCAGCGTGAAATCCAAGAGAAAAAGGGGAGAAAGTTTTTCAACTACTAGCAAAAATGACGGGGAGGTTAAGAATTTAAGGGAAGAAGTTGAAATGTTGCGACGAGATCGAGATGAGATGCAAAAGAGTAATGAGGAGAAAAATAAGAAGATGGACCAGCTCATAGATATATTATCTCTAATCTCTCCAAATAAGGTTCTTTTTGATGACAAAGTGATCTTGAAATTAGCTTAGATTGTTTAAAGTTTTAGTTTTACTCATGAACTAATAAAATTTTCCTAATCTTTTGTGCAGGATATTTTGTCATCACTCTCGGCCCAGCATTAGGAAGTCAGTACTTGGCAAGTAGTATAATAGTGATTGATTCACACAATTGCATGTAACTTTTTTTGACAACACAATTAGAGACTCTGACAGTGCTTGAAATAAAATAAAACTTCCTTTTACTTGTAACTTTTGAGATTTGTTGCTATTTTTCTGTTGACAAGAAAGAATGAAAGGGCAATGGTTCTAATACATAGATTTATGGCAACGATGAGCCTCATGGAATGGTTCTTTATCCCATACCACCACAGGTGTTCCCTCAGATCCTTATACATCTTGTTAGCTCTTGGATGTATAGAATACTAGAAACGATGAGCCTCCTGCATGATCCCGTAGGTCCCCACTAGGCACACATAACCTAGTCCCGTGCCTTAGTGAACCATCCTCAGCAATCATGCTTACACTTAAGCTCTGAGGCTTCGCAGACCCTCATCCTGGTACTGTGTCTCTCGGATCTTCTCCATCAACCCCGACTGAATCTGCATGCCCATTATCTGCGTCTCCCACTACCAGAAAAAGTCAAATTAGCAACGTCCAAAAATGTCGCTAAATGACAAAAAAATGTCGCTAATCACGTTTAGCGACGTAATTAGAGACGTTTTACAGAAGTCGGAACTCAGCACGTCGCTGAAAGGAAAAACGTCGCTAAACGTCGCTATACCGACATTTTTTAGCGACTTAAATGTGTCGCTAACTTAGCGACGTTTAGCGACGCAGAGTCACTAATTAGCGACGTAAACAAACGTCGCTAATTAACGACTTATATAGCTATGTGACAGCGACGTCTTTAATGACTTGGCAGTAGTGCCATGTCAGCAATTTGCAACGTACATTGATGTATTTAGCGACATGTTTAGCGACGTCATTAGCGACGTTTATTAACGTCGCTAATTAGCGACGTATTTAGCGACGTGTATAAACGTCGCTAAATACGTCGCTAATTTTACAGAAAAAATAAAAAAATAAATACTGAATTATTTCTAAACTATTATTCCTGCAATTTATGAATTTCTAATTAAAAAGACCCGGAGCAACCCTCCGTTGAATTCTCTGGGTTCGCCGACCCCTTCGGTGGAACACTCAACACCGATAAATTAACATCATTTAATATGAATAAAAAGTATCACAATCATACAATACACACAAATATTATAGACAGACCTGGAGCAACCCTCCATTGAATTTTTTGCGTACGAAATAACACAAAAAATATATAAAATATCACAGTCACACAATACACACAAAATAAAAGTATCACAGTCACAAAAAATGCATAATATATAAGTATCACAGTTACACAATGGGCATAATATATAAGTATCATAATCACACAATAACCACAATAAAAGTATATGAAACATCACAGTATCAATCTCGAGGATATCCAATACGCTGGGGCACATACCAGTCCCTCAGATACTGCGCATAAACAACGTCTATGTGATCAATCTCCGCTATGGGTGCTGGGTGACTGGAACTCCCCGTCTGAGATATAGCCGCTATAGGTGCTGGGTGACTGGAACTCCCAGTCTGAGATACAGCTGGTGGTATCTCTTCCTCCTTAACAGTAGGAGGCATCACTTCCTCCTTAACAGTAGGAGGCATCACTTCCTCCTTAATAGTAGGATGTGTCTCTCTCTTGGGTGCCATCTGGTAAGATAGATGAAAACAAAGAATATAATTGATAACATATATTACTTAAGACATACCCTTAATAATGCGGAATGGAAGAATTAGATGACTCACAAAGAATATAATTGATAACAGATATTACTTAAGACATACCCTCAGCAGCCCTGCCTATAAATTGTTTATTGCAGTATAATAATGTTAGTAATAATAAAACTACTTGTTTGTTACAGTATAATAATGATACGAATCATAAAACATGAAAGTATAATAATGATAATAATCATAAAACTATTCAAACACAAATGTCATACATATGATTTGGTTTATCAGTCACAAGTTGCTTCTTATAACTATCTGTATAAAACTTGTTTATAAACTACACTAATATTGATCACAAATTAGTAGGAGAGATCACAATTTTTATCATTCACTAGGTGCAAAGCCTCTTTGCCATGGAACAAGAGATATGGGGTTCATAGGAGACTTTGGCCTTTGGGATGTTATTGATATCAAAACAAAGTTTTGTTCATGTCCTTGCTGCTACAACTTCTGAGTGCAATTTGAATAAAAATATTACATATTTTTAATAGCTGGCACGAGTTTATATACTATATTTATACTGTACTCCCGACGAGCTTTTACTTTCATAAATCACCCATCAAATAAGACATTCACACCGAGTTTGATCATAAAATTCTAGATGACTCTGAAAAAATATGCCAAATGTAGTTTGATACACTTGATATGAGGCCTGGCATCTTCTTGAGGTTTTTTTATTAACTTTTTTATGGGTGCTAAGGAATTTTTCAATCCCCAAATATATGGTTTATGAACGGTAGAGATTCCCTTCTATCGCTCTTATTTGACTCTTGTTTGCTGCAATCAAGGTTAGATTGGACGAGATGGGAGGTGCCTCAACCTAATATGTTGTTGAACTCTAAATTCATAAGTACCCAGTCCCCAACCTGCTTATCTCTGGACTGATCATCCACATCAAGTATGTCCACAGGAGACCAAATCATTCCAGTTCCAACAATAACTTAGTTTTGCAAGGAAAAAATAGGAAAGAATGACACAACTTTCCAGACAAATAATGGGCATTCAATTGTCCAGTGCATGTTTTGAAGTAAGGCATTCTTCTGAGCTAGTTTATAGATGCACGACAATTAAAAACTGTCAAAACACACTTAATCTTGTTTGGAAGGTCATTAGATACATAAATTGTAGCTGAAGAATTTTCAAACACCTACACTAATTACTCATTGGTATAAAATACAAGAAATTCATATGCTTTATAGAGAGGAGGAAGATAAAAGATTAGAGGGAGATTTTGTTCGGGAACTCGAAGAGCAGCAAAGATAATTATTAGTCTAGCCCAGGGTCTTATTCTGCTTTTATAGGTGCAAAACAATATGACCTTTTGATAGGGGATAGGAAAGATGGTCCTAGCAAAAACAAAACTTGCACACTATGCAATAGTGAAATAGAGATCATCTATTTTTACTGTGCATATACTGACTATGTCTAGTGACGACGTAGATTGAATTTTGAGTTGAGCAAGAGACATAAGATTACATATACACACACAGAAACAAGTGTTAATAGTTGAATTTTGGGATGGAGACTGAATGTCAATAGTCACGACTAAAGGCATGTGTCGAATGTGTTGCTTTTTAATAACATGCTATTTTTTCTTCATGTGTTGTGTCCATATCTATAATTACTGATAAGTGTCATGCACATATATACATGTGTGAGCATGTCCATGTTAAGAATACATAGAATAATCATTATCACGCAAGCATTTTCCTACCAAATGGGGTCAGCTAAGTTACAAAAAAAAGTAGAAGGCTCCTCAGAAAGAATGGCCAAATATTTGTAACTGGATGATATTCCAGTACTTAGATTAAAATATAATTGTGTGTTAATATCAATTCTCGTATACAAGTGGCTGATGTTCCAACTTTCACATTAAGATCACGTGTGTTTGCTCTTTCTCTCAAGTAAACTTTAATGGGGGTTCTTCACATGTACCCTCAACCCTCCTCCAAACTTTAATCATTCAATTCATCATGGACAAGGGTTGAACCATCAGATTCCATCACCTTCCCTTAACAACATCGACTAGCTTCAAAAAAGAAGGGGCATTAAGTATAGAGTTTATTACTTTTTTAGTAAACTTCGTGTGCATACAAGCTAGGGTGAGAGAGAGTGATGGGTCTGTAGGCATGCATGTTTGATTTACAGAATTTGTAAAATATGTTGAACTAAATAGTCATGTGATGTACTGCAAAAAATATAATTTTCCTACATGTTAAGATATTAATTTCACAATGGTAAATATCTACATCCTCATGATAGAATTAAACTACAATATATACTTATTTTTTAAATTTATATTAGGGATCTAGACTAAAATTTTTTGCACACAATATTTTATTCCCCTTAAGTTTGTATCCTCTTTATTACAACAAAATCAGATTTAAGAGAAATACAGGCGCAATAATCTCCTGCAACAGTTAACTTAATTCGCATGTTACATACAAACATGTATATCTAGTGATCCACCCAACTCATATAGTATCAGAAACTCCAACAGAAACAATATTTGTAGTATGATGAACCCTAACCCCAGGTCAAAAATCCTAACCCTAACCCCAGGTCAAAAATTCTAACCCTAACCTTAACCCTAGGTCACGTGTGTATGTCATGTAAGTGTATGTGTCAGTGTCTGTAACGTGTGTGTGTCGTGTCAGTGTCAGTGCCATGTGTGTCCTGTGAGAGAGAAAGAGAGAGAGAGAGAGTTTGGGTTTACCTAGAGGAGGAGGAGGAGGAGGAGGAGGAGGAGGGGGGAGGACGCTGCCGGAAGGGGGAAAATGCGGCTGGAGGGGGGTCGCCGGGAGGGAGGAGGGGGCGCCGGAGGGAGGAGGGGAGCCGGAGGGGGAGGACGCGGCCGAGGGGGGTCGCCGGAGGGAGGAAGGAGGAGCCAGAGCGGGAGAGATCGAGACGGGTTTGAAATTTGGGAGAGGGAGGGGGAGAGATCGAAGAAAATGGGGGAAATCAGTCCTAAGTAAAAAAATTAGCGACGCCAATAATGACGTCGCTAATTTAGAATTTAGCGACGTTTTAGCGACGCCAATAATAACGTCGCTAATTTAGCGACGTCTTAAACGTCGCTAATGACGTCGCTAAATGTCCAAAATATATACGTCGTTAAAAATATCGCTAAACGTCGCTAAATAAAACATATTAGCGATGTTTAGAGACCTAAATTGAACTTATAGCGACTAATCTTTTAAAAACTGAATAAAAGTCGCTAAACGTCGCTAAATATCGCCAATTAGTGACGTCTAGCGATATTTTTACATGGAGTCGCTAAATTAGCGACGTTTTTACATGGAGTCGCTAAAAAACGTCGCTAATCCCGCTTATTCTAGTAGTGTCCACTCCTGGAATAATAACCTCGATGCCCAGGCTATCCAAGTCTGCTAATAAGTGGCGATCTGTTGTCAAGTACATTGCTACTGGATATCTGCTCAAGGCATCGGCAACTACGTTAGCCTTTCCTGAATGACACTGTAGTGAAATATTGAAATCCTTTATCAGTTTTAGCCATCTACACAGCCTTATATTCAGCTCTTTCTGCGTAAAGACATACTTCAAGCTCTTGTGGTCAGTGTATATTTCTATACGCTCTCCGTAAAGATAATATCTCCACAAATTTAGAGCGAAGATCACCGCTGCTAATTTCAAGTCGTGAGTGGGATAGTTTCTCTCATGTGGCCACAACTGTCTAGAAGCATATGCCACCACCTTCTTTTTGTGCTCTAGAACACATCCCAAGCCCTTCCCCAAGCATCGCTATAAATAACAAATCTACCTGCCCCCGATGGCACCGTTAAAACAGGCGATGTGGTCATCCTCTTCTTTAGCTCATTAAATGTAGTATGACATTCTTCGGTCCACATGAACTGTACATCCTTTCGAGTGAGTCTAGTCAATGGCTCTACGATCCTAGACAAATCCTTCATAAATTTTCTGTAATACCCAGCCAATCCTAAGAAGCTTCTGATCTCTGCAACAGAACTCAGAGTGGTCCAAGACTCTACAGCAATAATCTTATTTGGATCCACACCGATATCCTGTCTCCAGTCACCACATGCCCAAGGAACTCTACCTTATCCAGGAAAAATTCATATTTTGAGAGTTTTCCATAGAGTTTCTCCTTCCGAAGGGTCTCTAGCACAATTCTTAGATGCTTCTCATGCTCTTCCGGTGTCTTCGGATAAACAAGGATTTCATCTATGAATAATACAATGAACTTGTCAAGGTACAGGTGAAACACCTTGTTCATCAAGTTCATGAAGACTGCAGGGGCATTAGTCAACCCAAATGGCATCACCATAAACTCATATTGGCCATATCTCATCCGAAATACAGTTTTTGGAATATCTTCCTTCTTCACCTTTAACTGATGATAGCCAGACCTCAAATTAATCTTCAAAAATACCCTCACACCGCTCAACTGATCGAAAAGATTGTCTATCCTTGGTAGCGGGTATTTGTTTTTAATGGTGAGGTTGTTCAGAGCCTTGTAATCAATGCACATTCGCAATGACCCATCTTTCTTTGGTACAAATAAGATCGGGGCTCCCCAAAGTGAGGAACTCAATCTAATGAAACCTTTGTCTAGCAAATCATCAACCTGCTTCTTCAGTTCTGCTAGATCGTTGTTGTTGATCCTGTAGACCTGTTGCGACACCGGCTCTGCCCTAGGCACTAAGTCAATAGAAATCAAGATCTCTGTCCGGGGGCAATCCTGGTAGCTCCTCAGGAAATACGTCTAGAAACTCGGCAATAATAGGGTGTGGCAAGTCCTTCTCTGCTACCATGGCTCCAAAAACAATCCCATCACTCTGCTCAACTCCTCCCCTAACAAACTCAAATTCTGGCTCTCCTGGAGGGCGGAACAACACACGTCCACCACGACAGTCTATGCTAGCATGATGCATACTCAACCAATCCATTCCGAGGATAATGTCAAAACTCGGAAGTGGTATTACGAGTAAACTAGCATCCAAATCATGGCCTTCCAAAGTAACACGACGCCCCTTGCAAGTATCACTGACTAGGATAGTTCCTCCACCAGTCGTGATCTTGCAACTCCTACTCAAGGGTTCTATTACTAAACTATGCTTAAGCACAAAGGATACAGATATGAAGTTATGCAATGCGGGTGGTGTGAGGAGAGCACCATTGGCTCTGGAACCGTACGCTTTAGTCTTGGGTGGCATTCTGAAAGGTTGAAAATAACAAGAATTCAATTAATATGGCACAAAATAAGGTAGTATTAAAGAAGGACAATCAACTATGAAAGTGGTTCGATTGCTCGAAAGTAATTAATAAGGGTTAGCAAGTTGAGTATATGGGATCCCTAGTTGTGATTGAGTATTTTCTTATTCCTAGTATGTATATCATATGGCAGGCTCGCAGTCGTACATCTACTTGAGTACCATTACGATTTCGCAACCTTGTACAAAACCTGACCTGTATAGGCCACCATAAAAAATATGTCACGATCCGCACCCTGGATTTGGGCATGAGTCATGAGTACGTCCAGCCTACGCTGTAGTGTCGGCGGTAGAACGATATACAATAAGCCACAAGTATAATCTATAACTCACAACATATATATATATATATATATATATATATATATATATATATATACTCAATTACATGCACTAATTTAAAATAATACACCATAGTTAATAATGAAATAATAGGCGATGCGGGTCCAAGAAGTCTCTAAAAAAAGACTAAATATCAAAAGAACAATATTCAAAATACTCTCAAAAAAAATATCGGAGAATAACCCGGTCCAAATAACTAACAAAACTAGCTAATCTACTAAACTACTCCATTGTAGACGTTATCTGAGCTGCTAACTCTCCATGATCCTCCTGAAGGGCAAGATCAGGCTCAGTTATATCGCTAACATACGGTCCATAATGTGTAGGGATCACATCCTCATTGTAGTCACCTAAAATATGGTTATCCAGTCAGGAAAGGAACGAGTACATCACAGTGAAAACAATTTTAATACATAGTAGAAGTTATAAGACAATAAATAGTAAAGAATATATGATAGCAATAAAACTAAAATCACAATAAGGCAACAAGAATAACTAAATACTGAAGTCCTTTCATGGCGAAGATATAGTACAATATCTCCAAGAAACATAGGAAATAACTGCAATGTATGAAAGAACAGATAGGAACAAACTACTTCTATGTGATTTGAAATACCTTGTTGACATGTGAACGGTTAAGGATAAAATTCGGCAACCACACATGTCATGCATGGCTTCTATTATTCCACTAAGACCATGGAATGGAAAGGGTAGTTCACACATCCACTAAGTATTTCTCCTCCGCATGAGTACAACATGGATTCTGAACCAGTCACAAAGAAATAACAATACTCCAGAACAGTCGTGTATCTCATAATAAGAATCCATCATACTAATCCGTGTAACAAGTGTCAAGAATCAAATAATCAGTACTAAGCATGCATTATAGAGACTATCAAGCACTGAAAGTAATCACGGAAATGTACTCGCTTGTGGTCCTTAGCTGTGGTTGGACCAGGTCCTAATTCAGAGTCCAAATCCTACGTATGATATGTTACCATGTCAAGAGATAAGTTATTTTAATTTATTTAATTCTGGAAAAATTTCTCTAAAATCCTATTTTAATTTTATTATTCTAATTTTTAGGTTAATTCCTAAATTTTGTCCAAAGAAACTAAATTTTATCAACTCGAGACTCATGACACGCAAATCGAGGCGATCTGTTGATCGAAAAGTCAATCGATACAAACTCGAATTTCATGAATGATTTCTTGTAGATTTCAGCATCAAAAATATTCTAGAATTTATGGCTCATCTGGATTCAAATTCGTTTGAGAATTATTGCACATACAAAATCATATTGTGCAACGGTGGTTGATTGCAAACCTAAAAGTTCTACAGAATTATAAGTACATAAATATTTTGAAGTAAAATTTGGGGAAAATATATATCGATTATCTCGACATTAGCTTTCCGAAACTTCAAACAGTTCATAATTCTGATTCTTGGTTCTCCCGAAATCTCAAAAATACCAAGACATATCTATTTTTAGATATACCGTGCTCTACGAATTTTCCACAATTTAATAATTATAATTTCATGAAAAAATTAAATATTCAGAAAACTAACCTCAATACGGTTCTAACACAAGAAACTGGGATGCATTTGGAGTCCGGAGCTATGAGTAATGGCTTCTGGAAGATGATTGAACCCTAGATGACAACTCCTCAAAATTGGCTAAAAGAAAAATCCTAAAAAATATAACCTTAATACTATATATATAGAGGAGAGAGAAACAGACGCGGCTCGGAGTGCGCCAAATGGAAGCAATCCACTGGTGCCCGCTCGGATCGAACGGCCAGGGTTCATCCTGGCTTGGCTCGGCTGAGTCCGAGTCAAATTCGGACTCGGCTCGGCTCGGCTCGGACCGGTTGCACCCGCACCCACGCTCGCGAGTCGCTGACAGAAGGGCCCCACCCTGTTTGCTGTAGGAGGCTGATAGGCGGACCCCTGTTGGCTGACTGGGCAGGATACTTTTATGGTTTTTTTTTCAGAAAATAGTTTTTAATTCAGTTTTCGCATAATTAACTCAAAATAAATACTAAAAATAATCAGAAAATTCTCAAAAATTCTAGAAAATATAATTGATTATTTAGAATCTAAAATAAAAGATTGAGATATTTTTAATTATTTTTGACCCTAAAATAAATTCTTGAAGGTCCTAGAAAATTAGTGTTACTAATTTTTAATTAACCAAAAATTGTAAAAAAATTACAATAGCCCCAAAATAACCTAATAACAATATTTAAGCTTAAATTTCAGGATACGGAGGTTACAAGTCTACCCTCCTAAAAAAAAATTTGTTCTCGAAATTTAAGGCAGAACAACTACAAGAAGGAAAATTACCTCATGGTGCAAAAAAAATAGGGGTAACACTCTTGCATCTCATCTTTCTGCTCCAAAGTGGATTCACCGGGAGAGTTATGCCTCCAATCGATACGAACCAAGGGAATTACTTGGTTACGAAGCACTTTATCTCTGCGGTCTAGCATCTCCATAGGCTGCTCCGATAACGGAGGCTTCGTCCAACCTCAAGCTTCGAATGATCTAATACGTGGCTAGGATCTGCCACGTATCGCCTCAACTGGGACACGTGGAACACGTTGTGTACTCCTTCCAATATAGACGGTAAGGCTAGTCGATAGGCTACTGCCCCGAGCTTCTCCAGAACATTGAAAGGTCCGGTGAATCTTGGACTAAGTTTTCCACCTCCACCGAAATGAATCGTACCACGTGTCGAAGAGATCCTCCAGAACACTAAGTCGCCAACCTATGCCAAAATAGGAACTTAACGCATAATCTAAGAACGTAATCGATATTTAAATAAATAAATCGATACCTCAAACTCTAGCGGTCTTTTGTGGCTATCGGCCCACTGCTTCTGTCTGTCCTGAGCCACACAAAGTCTCTCTCTAATCTGCTTCACTTTTTCTGTAAAATAAACTACCATCTCTAGTCCCAAAAGTACTCTATCTCCTACATTGTCCCAAGATAATGGAGTCTGACATCTCCTACCGTACAGATCCTCGAAAGGAGATATCTCGATACTGGCCGGATAGCTATTGTTGTATGCAAACTCAATCAGGTGAAGATGATCCTCCCATGAGCCACCAAAATATAGTATTTATGTCTGAAGCATATCCTTGAGCGTCTGAATAGTCCTCTCTGACTGTCCATCCGTCTGAGGGTGGTAAGCAGTGCTAAATTTGAGTTGGGTAACCAAGCTAGCTTGCAAACTCCTCCAAAAATAGGGCATAAATCTGCTATCCTGATCGTAGACGATGCTTATTGGAACTCCATGCAGCCCGACTATCTGTCTTACATATAAATCGGCGAGCTTCTCCGGGGATAATCCCACTTTGAAAGGCAAAAATTAGGCTGATTTGGTCAGCCAGTCAATAATGACCCAAATTGCGTCCTTTCCTCCGGGAGTGCATGAAAGTCCGGAAACAAAATCCATCGTGATATGTTCCTATTTCCTCTCAGGAATCGGTAGTGGATGTAGCAATCCTCCTGGTCTCTGCCTCTCGGCTTTGACCTGCTGGCATACTAAATATCTAGAGACAAAATATGCTACCTCTCACTTTATCCCATACCACCATAGGGGTTCCCTCAGGTCCTTATATATCTTGTTAGCTCCCGGATGTATAGAATACTGGAAACGATGAGCCTCCTGCATGATCTCTTCCCGCACGTCCCCACTAGGCACACATAACCTAGTCCCGTGCCTTAGTGAACTATCCTCGGCAATAGAGAACTCATCCATCAATTCTGCCTGCACCTGAGCTTTGAGGCTTCGCAGACCCTCATCCTAGTACAGTATCTCCCGGATCTTATCCATCAACCCCGACTGAATCTGCATGCCCATCATCTGCGTCTCCACTCTTGGAACAATAACCTCGATGCCCAGGCTATCAAAGTCTGCTAATAAGTAGTGATACATTGTCAAGTACATCGCTACTGGATATCTGCTCAAGGCATCGACAACTACGTTAGCCTTCCCTGAATGATATTGTAGGATATCAAAATCCTTCATCAGTTCTAGCCACCTGTGCTGCCTCATGTTTAGCTCTTTCTGCGTAAAGACGTACTTCAAGCTCTTATGGTTAGTGTATATTTCCACACGCTCTCCGTAAAGATAATATCTCCACAGCTTTAGAACGTAGATCACTGCTGCTAATTCCAAGTCGTGAGTGTGATAGTTTCTCTCATATGACCACAATTGTCTAGAAGCATACACCATCACCTTCTTGTTCTTCTCTAGAATACATCTCAAGCCCTTCTCCAAAGCATCGCTATAAATGACAAATCCACCCGTCCCCGATGGCACCGTCAAAACAGGCGATGTGGTCAACCTCTTCTTTAGTTCATTAAATGCAGCCTGACATTCTTCGGTCCATATGAACTTCATATCCTTCCGAGTGAGTCTAGTCAATGGCTCTGTGATCCGAGACAAATCCTTCACAAATTTTCTGTAATACCCGACCAATCCTAAGAAGCTTCTGACCTCTGCAACAGAACTCGAAGTGGTCCAAGACTCTACAGCAGCAATCTTCTTTGGCCACCGATATCCTGTCTCTAGTCACCACATGCCCAAGGAACTCTACCTCATCCAGGAAGAACTCATATTTTGAGAGTTTTCCATAGAGCTTCTCCTTCCGAAGGGTCTCTAGCACAATCCTTAGATGCTTCTCATGCTCTTTCGGTGTCTTCAAATAGACAAGGATATCATCTGTGAATACTACTATAAATATGTCAAGGTACTGGTGGAATACCTTGTTCATCAAGTTCATGAAGATTGTCGGGGCATTAGTCAACCCAAATGGCATCACCATAAACTCAAATTGGCCATATCTTGTCCGAAATACAGTTTTCGGAATATCTTCCTTCTTCACCTTCAACTGATGATAGCCATACCTCAAATCAATCTTTGAAAATACCCTCGCACCGCTCAACTAATCAAAAATATCGTCTATCCCTGGTAGCGGGTATTTGTTTTTGATGGTGAGGTTTTTCAGAGCCCTATAATCAATGCATATTCGTACCGACCCATCTTTCTTTGGTACAAATAAGATCGGGGCTCCCCAAGGCGAGAAACTCAATCTAATGAAATCCTTTTCTAGCAAATCATCAATATGCTTCTTCAGTTCTGCCAGCTCGTTGTTGTTGATCTTGTAGACCTGTTGCGACACTGGCTCTACCCCAAGCACTAAGTCAATAGAAAATTCAAGATCTCTGTCCGGGGGCAATCCTGGTAGCTCCTCAGGAAATACGTCTAGAAACTCGGCAATAATAGGGTGTGGCAAGTCCTTCTCTGCTACCATGGCTTCAAAAATAATTCCATTACTTTGCTCATCTCCTCCACTAACAAACTCAAATTCTGGCTCTCTTGGAGGGTAGAACAGCATACGTCCTCCACGATAGTCTATGCTAGCATGGTGTATACTCAACCAATCCATTCCGAGGATAATGTCAAAAATTGGAAGTGACATTACGAGTAAACTAGCATCCAAATTATGGCCTCCCAAAGTAACACGATGCTCCTTGCAAGTATCACTGACTAGGATAGTTCCTCCACCAGTCGTGATCTTGCAACTCCTACTCAAGGTTTCTGTTACTAAACTATGCTTAAGCACAAAGGATACGGATATAAAGCTATACAATGCGGGTGGTGTGGGGAGAGCACCATTGGCTCTGGAACTACGCGCTCTAGTCTTGGTTGGCATTCTGAAAGGTTGAAAACAACAAGAATTTAATTGATATGGCACAAGATAAGGTAGCATTCAAGAAAGACAATCAACTATGAAAGAGGTCTGATTGCTCGAAAAGAATTAATAAGGGTTAGCAAGTTGAGTATAAGGGATCCCTAGTTATGATTGAGTATTTTTCTATTCCTAGTATGCATATCCTATGGCAGGCTCGTGGTCATACATCTACTTGAGTACCACTACGAGTTCGTAAACTTTTGTGAAACCTGACCTGCATGGACCACCATAAAAAAATTTGTCATGACCCGCACACTGAATTTGGGCATGAGTCATGAGTTTGTCCATCCTAAGCCGTATTGTCGATGGTAGAACGCTGTACAATAAGCCACAATTATAATCTATAACTCACAACATATATACATCTCCACACTATACTCAATCATAGATACTAATTTAAAAGAATACACATAGTTTATAATAAAATAATAGTCTCGATGCGGTTCCAAGAAGTCTCAAAAAATGACTAAATATCCAAAGAACAATATTCAAAATACTCTAAAAAATTTGTCTGAGAACAATCCGGTCCAAATAACTAACAAAACCTGCTACTCTACTAAATTACTCTATTGCAGACGGTATCTGAGCTGCTAACTCTCCCTGATCCTCCTAAAGGGCAAGATCAGGCTCAGTTATATCGCTGACATACGGTCCATAATGTGTAGAGATCGCATCCTCATCGTAATCACCTAAAATATGGTTATACAGTCAGAAAAGGAACGAGTACATCACAGTAAAAATAGTTCCAACATATGGTAGAAGCTATAAGACAATAAATAGTAAAGAATATATGATAGCAACAAAACTGAAATCACAATAAGGCAACTAGAATAACTAAATACTAAAGTCCTATCATGGCAAAGATGTAGTACAATATCTCCAAGAAACATAGGAAATAACTGTAATGTATGAAAGAACAGATAGGAACAAACTACTTCTACGTGATTTGAAATACCTTGTTGACATGTGAACGACTAAGGGTAAAATCCTACAACCATATGTGCCGTGCATGGCTGCTATTATTCCAGTAAGACCATGGGATGGAAATGGTAGTTCACACGTACACTAAGTATTTTCCCTCTATACCAGTATAACATGGATTCTGAACCAGTCATGAAGAAATAACAATACTCCAGAAAAGTCGTGTATCTCATAATAAGAATCCATCAAACTAATCCGTGTAACAAGTGTCAAGAATCAAATAATCAGTACTAAGCATGCATTATAGAGACTATCAAGCCCTGAAAGTAATCATCAAAATGTGCTCGCCTGTGGTCCTTAGCTGTGATTGGATTAGGTCCCAATTCAGAGTCCAAATCCTACGTATGATATGTTACCACGTCAAGAGATAAGTTATTTTAATTTATTTAATTCTAAAAATTTTCTCTAAAATCCTATTTTAATTTTATTATTCTGATTTTTAGGTTAATTCTAAAATTTTGTCCAAAGAAACTAAAATATATCAACTCGAGACTCATGGCACACAAATCGAGGCAATCTGTTTAACGAAATATCAACCGATAAAAAATCAACTTTCATGCAAGATTTCCTATAGATTTCAGCGTCAAAAATATGCTGGAATTTATGGCTCACCCGGATTCAAATTTATTTGAAAATTATTGCACATACAAAATCGTATTGTGCAACGGTGGTTGATTGCTAACCTAAAAGTTCTACAGAATTAACAGCAAATAAATATTTCTAATTAAATTCTGTGAAAAACATATATCGATTATCTTGACATTAGCTTTCAAAAACTTTAAACGGTTCATGATTATGATACATGATTCTCTCGAAATCGTAAAAATACCGAGTTGCATCTATTTTTGGACATGCTTTGCTCTACGAATTTTCTAGAATTTAATATTTAGAATTTTATAAAAAAAATTATGTAAACAAAAAACTAACCTCAATACAGTTTTAACGCAATAAACTGGGATACGTATGGAATCCAGAGCTATGAGTAATGGCTTCTGGAAGATGAAGGAACCCTAGATGACAACTCCTCAAAATCGGTTACAAAAACCTAAAAAATTATAACCTTAATACTATATATAGAAAGGAGAGAGAAAGAACCGCGGCTCGGAGTGCACCACATGGAAGCAATCCACTGCTGCCCGCTCGGATCAAACGACCAGGGTTCAGCCCGGCTTGGCTCTGCTGAGTCCGAGTCGAATTCGGACTCGGCTCGGACTGGTTGCACCCGCACCCACGCTCGCGAGTCGCTGACAGGAGGGCCCCGCCCTGTTTTTTGTAGGAGGCTGACGGCCGGGTCCCTGTTGGCTGACTGTGCAGGATAATTTTTTTATGGGTTTTCTTTTTTAGAAATTAGTTTTTAATTCAGTTTTTGTATAATTAACACAAAATAAATGATAAAAATAATAAAAAATTCTCAAAAAATTCTAGAAAATATAATTGATTCTTTAGAACCTAGAATAAAAGTTTAGAATATTTTTAATTAATTTTGACCCTAAAATAAATTCTTGAAAGTCCTAGGAAATTAGTGTTACTAGTTTTTAATTAACCAAAAATTGTAGAAAAATCCCAATAGTCCCAAAATAACCTAATAATAACATTTAAACTAAATTTTAGGATACAGAGGTTACAAAATGTCTAGTCTAGGACTTATCTCTAAATATGGGGGTAAGGAGGTGGAGAAGTGTGAGGTTTGTGCGCAGACAAAAATCACAAGAAAATTATTCAAACGGGTTAACCGAAGCACATATCTTCTGGAGTTGGGGCACTCAGATATCTATGACTTTAAACAGTTCTCCACAAATGCCAGGATAAAGTATTTTATTACATTTATCGATGACTACTCGAAGTATGCGTTCGTCTATCTGCTCAAGTTAAAAGATGAAGTGTTCGAGAAGTTCAAGGAGTTCAGGGCTAAGGTTGAATGTCAAACAGAAAAATAACTCAAGAGACTCAGAAGTGATCGATGCGGAGAGTATAGGTCTATTGAATTCATATCGCTCTGCAAAGAACATAGAATTGTCAATGAGACAATTGCTTCGTATTCTCCTCAATCAAATGGAGTAGCTGAAAGAAAGAATAGGACGTTGACAGAAATAATGAAATCAATATTGTTAACTGTAGGTCTTCTAAACTGCTTCTAGGGAGAAGCTGCGCTTATGGCTACGTTCATTCTGAACAGAGTGTCGTATGCAACTTTCGATGTCACTCCTCATGAACTCTGGTTCAAAGTCAGACCCAACTTGAATATCATTCGAGTGTGGGGGTGCCTGGCGTATGTGAAGATTTCAGACTTGAAGATTCAAAAGCTGGGTACGAGGACTACCAAGACCATCTTTCTGGGATATTTTGAAAAGAGTGATGCTCAGAGGTTTCTTGATATCGAGTCAAATTATATCATCGAATCTCGCGACACAAAATTCTTTGAAGATAATTTTGCAAGGCACAATAATATTGTTATAGCAGACATTCTGGAGAATAGTGTGAGTATATAGGAGGGCAATACTTCCAATAAAGATATAGTCCAAGAAGAATTTGTCATTCCAGAGACAATGTTCGAACCAGAACTCGTAGAGTCGGTTTCTATGCGAGTAAGGAGACACAAGGACTACGGAGATAATTTTGTCATCTATCATGTGGAAGCAGATCCGCTTACCAATGATGAGGCAATGGAGAACAGAGATGATGTCTTCTGGAAGGAGGCTGTTGTTTCCTGTTTATTGAACTATTGTATCAAACTCATTTATCGGGTTGTTCCCCGAGACTTTTTATTGAGATTTGTTGGATATATTTGATCTTGATTATTCTGACATTTATTTTGTGATTTTTTGCTGTGGATGAGATTAGTATCATATACCTTTATAGTTGTTTTACAGCATAAGTACACACTAGTAGGTCCATTAAATTGGGTTTGTCCATTGATGTGTGCTGTTGGCCATTGTCATGTGTCTAGTCCCTCGATATTTTAGGACTGGAGTATGACATTATATGAGTCTCAATCAAAACATGATCATTCTTGAATTTCTGAATTCGTCATCTTCAATACTCAGCTTGAATTCTTCCAGATTGCTTGCTTCCTTGTTCCATCTTGTCCTGTGCTTATTGTTTCTTGTGCTATTCTTTAGGGCTTCTTCTTCCCTCGATGCTATAGCAATAAGAGAGGCATAGTTGCGAGTGTAACGATATCCTGTAGGACCCCAGCCTATAATCCGAGTTGAGCCCATAATGAATGGGACCGAGCAGCAGGCTCCAGGTGTTTTCGTACCTCCCGAAGTGCCGACAGTACTGGATACCCCGGCCTTGCTAGAGTTTATCCATAGATTGTTGGCTGCCCAACTACACCAGATGGTGGTGCAACAACAACAACAACAACATCAGCAACAACAGCTCCAACAGTAGGAACAAATTATCCTGTTGAACCAAGAATTACAAACGGCCCTAGAACGAGGCGAGAGAACAAATTCTTGGACATCTGTTAGATTTTGTAGACTGAACTCAAGATATTTTGATGGCACGGAGGACGTACACAATCATGGCAGACGATTGGCTACAGGATATTGAGACTATTCTGATAGCGGCTAAATTTTGGCCGAGGAACAAGTTGACTTTGTTCACCTACAACTCCAAGATCTGGCAAGAGATTCATGGGCTACGATGGAGGTAGGACTGAGGCATCCTATTTTATGGGAGGATTTTAGGGCTCGGTTTAGGTCGAATTACTTTGGGATTGTGGCTCAGTATGAGTTACATTAAAGGTTCATTAATCTCAAGCAAGCTGGAAGGATTGTAATCCCCTGATTTTTCAAGAATTTTTAATTTAAATTTTTTACAATTTTTCGTAATTTTCCGGAATTTTTCTGTAATTAAAACCTAGGCATTTGGTAATTAAATAATTTTTAATTACTGTTAAATAATATTAAAATATTATAGAAATAATATTTTATGGTGTAAAGTGGAAAACTGGACATAGGGTAATTTTTCGGGAATTTATTGGACCCTGAAAGCATTTTTAAAGCAAAAAAAAAACTAGTTTAAAATAAACCGAATTAAACCCTGAAATAAACCTGGTTCAATTGAACCAAACCAACCCAAACAAACCCAGACCCGGTTCAGTTGAACCGAACCCAGCCTTATCGGGTCGGGTCGGATCTAAACCCGACCCGAAACCCGACAACCTGTACCCGCATTTGAACCTTAACGAATCCGGGTCTAAACCCGACCCGTTAACCCGCGAACCCGGACCCGTAACCCGTCCCCAATCTGAAACCTAGTCAGAATCCGACACTGAACCCTATTCCGACGGCGGCTCCGCCTATTTAAATTCCCTCTCCGCCGTGCTGGAACCCTAATATCCCTCTTATTTCTCCTCCCAGAACCTCCTTGCTCCGCCCTCCCTCCTCCTTTCTACTTCCCGCAGCGACGACCCCTCCCCGCTCTACCGTCTTCCTCGACGACTCATCCGCCCAGCCGCCGCTCGACTCCGCCACGCCTCAACCGAGCCCCTCTCCCTCTTCCTCCTCCCAGAACCCTCCTTCCTCCTCAGCCCGCGACGCCACCACCCAACCCGCTGCCCAGCTCCGCCTAGCCGCACCACCCCGGCCTCCCTCTCCTCCTCCTTCCTCCTCCCCCCAGCAAGCCCTCCAGCTCCCCCGACCCAGCACAGCCGCAGCAGCAACTGCTCCGGCCTGCTCCACTCTGCCCGGCCGCCTACACTGCCTCCCAGTGCGCCGTCGCCTCCACCTCGACCGCCTCCGCCGTCCCCTGCCTCCCTCCGGCCCGCCTTCGGCCGCCGCAGCTCCGGCCAACAGAAACCCTAGCCCTAACCCTAACCCTAGATCCGACTCGGACACGACTCGGATACGACTCGGACACGACGCGGACACGAGAATTCTTAATTTCTGGAGCCCTGTTCAGGTACCCAATTCTCTCTCCTAGCTACCCCATTTTTAATTCCGTCTGTTGCATCACGAACCCTGCGTAACCCTCTCGATGTCCGTACAACCCGCTCGGTGCATCGCGTCCTATGGCGATCGCGAACCGCGATCCAAAAACAGGAAAAAAATAACGCCCTGTTTTACCCCGGAACTGAGTACGCCCCGCCAAACGGGACGACTTGGTCGCACGCAGTCTTTACCAAAACGTACACGCCGTTGATACGGACGTGTAGGATTTCGCAGAAGTTGATTTAGATGTGCGTGCACACCGGAATCAACGCGTATCCGCCGACAACGCCCCGTATCCGCCTATTCTGGAATACGTCGTAACTTGGTGTACACACGTCGGATCGAGACGAAACTTGCACCATCAGACTCGTAGCGATACGCTGGTCCTGTGACCCAAGTTTGGTTCGATTCTGAGAACTTTGACGAAATCGCGTATCGTGGGCCCCACCGGCTTCACTTGACGGGCGATTTTATGATCGGCTCATCGGAATCTAATTCTGGAAGTTCTGTTGAGTTCGTATCATCATTCCTGACTTGTTGACACTAAGTTTGACAAATTTGGAGACCTTTGACCCTGACACGTTTTTCGGTACAAAATGGCCCACATGTGGACCCCGCTTTGACCTGAAAATGTTATTTTTGCCCTTGTGTCCAAATTGGACTTAAGGACAGGCGTTTCTAGCTATTTGATATTTTCTAAATCTAATGGTAATGTTTATTTCAGCAACCGGAGTAGTACCTACAGATCACACTGAGACCAGAGCTACAGTTGGAGCCAGAACCACAGGCAAGTGTACCTTGCCAAACTTTGCAGTCTTGTTACATATTTTTCTTGATTCTTTTACATTGCTGTGCATGCTTAACCTAGGACCGTGTGACGTACTTAGCGTCCGATTATAGTCGGATGCCAACACCGTACGTGGTATTGCATATTGTCATCTAGAGATGGACATTTGTGACCCTTTACATCCTCGTACTTGTCTTATCAAGTACATTATACCCAGGACACTTGACACTATTCATGAGACAGAATCTTCCTGAGATATTCATGGTGATTCTGTATAGGATACATGTTTATGACATACACAGTTTACATGCTTAGATTATATCCTGACTTGTTGCATTAGTTTTGATCCTGCGTGTCATGGACATGAGACGTGAGATTTCATTGGGTGGAGAGAGTATTATCATATCAAAGGCTGATTATATTATATATATTGTCATCTGGATGTGTCTTAGTCTCTGACACAGAGCTTTGGCACCAGTTCTGGCCCTTCGAGAAAATACTGCTATGGGGTTCTCTGACACTGATCCTGTAGTAGTCTCAGCCCAAGTATGACTAAAACTTTAACTTGTATATCACTTAGCTGGTTATATATTTATCATATTGTTCATTTATTGCTGCACTGCATTTATTTTGGCTTGTATTATCTGTACCTTGTTATGTCCTCCGAGGACCTGGATCCGGATTATGTCCCCAGGATTAGCTGACGAGATCTATCCCGAGGTATACGGGACCGGAGCATTAGCATTACCAGAAGTAGGTGCCTTCATTGGTGTCACGTCCCAGTCCCAAAATACCGTGGGACCAGACACGTGGCAATGGCCAACAGTACGCACCGATGGACAAACCCAATTTTTATGGATCCATCAGGGCATACTTAAGCTGTAAAATAAAGTCTACGACAATCATGGCACAACTAATCTCATCCACACAAGATAAAAATATGATCCACAGAATAAATCAGGAATGTAAATCATCTGCTAGTCTCAACAAAGTGCTTCGGGGAACAACCCGACAAATATCTGATACAATGGTTCAACAAACCAGAATATAAATGACTGAAATAAAGTAAATACTGAGCATGAAACATGGATGCTCAGGAAAAGTCTTCAGCTAACACCTCATCCTCGGATGGCGGTACAGCTCCAGGATCAGCTCCTGCTGCGGTCCCGTATACCTCGAGATAGATCTCATCTGTAAATCCTGGGGACATAATCCGGATCCAGGTCCTCAGGGGACATAGCAAGGTACAAGAAAGCTTAAGCCAAAATAAATGCAGTGCAGAAAATAAATAGAATAAATAGGGCAAGTATGTAAACATCTGTGTGAAATATAAGAGAAATATCAATAGTACTCAGGTTGAAACAACTACAAGCTCTGTATAGGGGATCCGGTAGCAGTGGTATCATGAGGTGGTCTAGCTCAACGGGAGACTGAGTAGCCGGCATAACATAATCAACCTGTAGCCTGTGGGTCTCTCCAGTAATAGATGAAACAATAAGGGAATACTAAATAACCAGCTAAGTGATATGCAAGATGAGAGCAGCACTAGAACTCAAGCTGAAGCCACTACCAGCTGTGTCGGGGAGCCGGTAGTAGCAGTAATAATGAGTAATGGGCCAAGCTCAGCTTCAGAGTCTTGTGCCTCACAATAATAGGGGTGTATATATATATGTTCAGCCTGTAGCCTGTGTGTCTCTCCCCACCCAATATAAGCACGTATTTTATGACCATAACGTCTCATGATCATGTCAGCGGGATCATAACTAATGCAACAAGTCATAATGTCTAGGAATATAATATCTCTGTCAAGTCCTGTATCCTATACAGAATTACCACGAATATTTCGGGAAGATCCTGTCTCATGAACAGTGTCAAGTGTCCTGGGTCAAAGTGTACTTGGTAAGACAAGTACGAGAAGATAAAGTGTCACGAATATCTATCTCTAGATGACAATACCCAACACCGCGTACGGTGATGGCACCCGACTAATAATCGGACGCTAAGTACGTCACACGGTCCTAGGTTAAGCATGCACAGCAAAATAAATGAAGCAAGGAAAATATGTAACAATACTGTAGAGTTTGGCAAGGTACACTTGCCTGGTGTCCGAATACCAACAACTGTCCCTGTATTAGTGGATCCGGTGGGTACTCCTCCAAAAGCTGTAATAACATCACCAACAGTCTCAGAAGATATCAAATAGCTAGAAATGCCTGTCCTTAAGTCCAATTTGGACACAAGGGCAAAAATAATATTTTTCGGGCCAAAGTGGAGTCCATATGTGGGCCACTTTGCACCGAAAAGCGTGTCAGGGTCAAAGGTCTCCAAATTCCTCAAACTCAGTGTCAACAAGTCGGGAACGATGATACGAACCCAACGGAACTTCCAGAATTGGATTCCGATGAGCCGATCATAAAATCGCCCGTCAAGTGGATCCTATGGGGCCCACGATACACGATTTGTCAACGTTCTCCGAATCGACCCAAACTTGGGTCACAGGACCAGCGTATTGCTACGAGTTCGATGGCGCAATTTTTGTCTCGATCCGACATGTGTACACAAAGTTATAGGGTGTTCCAGAATTGACGGATACGGGGCGTTTGTCGACGGATACGCGTTGATTCCGGTGTGCACGCACATCCGAATCGACTTCTGCGAAATCACACACGTCCGTATCAACGTCGCGCACATTTTGGTAAAGACCGCGTGTGACCAAGTCGTCCCGTTTGGCGGGACGCACTCAGTTCCGGGGTAAAATAGGGCGTTGTTTTTCCTGGTTTTGGATCGCGGTGTGCGATCACCACAGGGCGCGATGCACCGAGCGGGTTGCATGGGCACCGAGAGGGTTATATAGTCTACGTGTAGCAACTGACAGAAACTAAAATGGAGCTACGAGGTGAGAGAAAACGGTACCTGAACAGGGCTCCGTGAACGCTGAATTCAACGTGTCTGATAGTCAACTTCGTGTCCTGGTCGAGAATTCCCGTGTCTGTCGTGAGTCCGAGCTAGGGTTCTGACTCGGGGGCAGCGGGGACTTCACCAGAGGGAGTCTGCTCGGGGTCGTCGGCAGCCTGGCGACAGCGGCACCGGGGTCTGGGCTGTCGTCGGGGTCGCTGGGAGATGGGGGAGCGGCGACGTCGTTCAGGACTCCGCGGGTCGGCTGTTGAGGACAGGCCGGAGGTCGATTCCCATCACCATAGAAGAGGGTGGCACGGATAGGCTCGGTGGAGAGGAACCGAGCATAGGAGGACGGGCCGGAGCGGGTGATGCGGGCTGGGCTCGCGGCGGAGAATGGTGTCGGGGAAGGGAAGTTCGACGCTGGACTCGGCGGAAGGGTCGAACACAGGGGAGTCGGGGTCGGCGGCGCTCGAGAGGGAGGAGCACGGCTAGGGTTCCGGCAAAGTAGTCGGAATTAGGTGACGGTGCGGCGGCTAGGGTTCTCCAAGGGCTGGGCACGGATGTCGAGGCGAGAATAAATAGGCTGTGCACAGTAAATCCGGTAGCTAGGGTTTCCCAATTAGTTTTCGGGTCCGGGTCGGGTTTGGCTCGGATCTGACCCGACCTGATCCACTATGCTGGGTTCGGTTCAGGCAGGGTTGGTTTGATTTGGTTTGGTTCGGTTTAGTTTGGGTTTAGGTTCGGTTTAGCAATCCATTAGTTTTTAAGGCTTTAAACGCGTCTCCGGAGTCCAATAAATTCACCAAAAAATACCACATGTCCGGTTTTTCATTTTGCATCATAAAATATTATTTCCATAATATTTTAACACCGATTGACTGCATTTAAAATTCTTTAACTCCTAATTACCTTGGTTCTTCGTCCTAAAAAATACCGAAAAATCCGAGAAAATTTTATATTAAAATTATTCTGAAAATTAGGGTATTTACAATCTACCCCCCCTTAAGAGGATTGCGTCCTCGCAATCAAAGAATAAGCTACTAAAGGAAGAAGTATAAAATACAAGGTTGCTTAGTTTACAACTGCATCCTCGAACAAGTGAGGATAACGCTGGCGCATACTATCTTCTCGTTCCCAAGTCGATTCGCCAGGAGAATAATGTTTCCAAGCTACACGAACTAGTCTGATTGTCTATCCTCGCAATGTCTTCTCACTGACGTCGAGAATGCCAACTGGTTGTTCTTTATATCTCAAGCTAGGGCCCACCGCGATCTCTGAATGATCGACTACGTGACTTGGGTCGGTCACGTACCTTCTCAGCTGTGAGACGTAGAATACGTCATGCACTTCCTCTAAGAAAGGAGGTAATGTAAGAATATAAGCCACCTCACCAATGCGCTCTAGAATATCAAATGGCCTGATATACCGCGGGCTCAACTTGCTTCAGCTCCCAAATCTGATAGTACCACGAGTGGGCGAGATCCTCAAGAACACGTGCTCTCCTTCTTTGAACTCTAGGGGACGTCTGTGTGTATCAGCCCAATGCTTCTGTCTGTCCTGAGCTGCTCGAAGATGATTCTGAATCTGTTTTACCTTCTCCATTGTCTGCGTTACTAATTCTGGACCCAGTAATTGACGTTCACCAACGTCACTCCAACATATAGGCGATATGCACTTCCTTCCGTATAATGCCTCGAATGGTGCCATCTGAATGCTGGCCTGATAACTATTGTTGTAGGAGAACTCCACTAAGTGCAAATGATCTTTCCAAGATCCTCCAAAGTCTAGCATACATGATCGTAAAATATCCTCCAAGATCTGAATGGTGCGCTCCGATTGGCCATATGTCTGTAGGTGGTAAGCTATGCTGAATTTGAGTCTGGTGCCTAGACTCTCTTGTATGCTTCGCCAAAAATGAGATGTAAATCTCGAATCTCGATCCGATATAATACTAATAGACACTCCATGTAATTTGATGATTTGTCGCATATACATGTCGGCTAGTACCTCTGTGGACTGTCCAACTCTAAATGGCAAGAAGTGTGCTGATTTAGTGAGTCGATCCACAATAATCCATACTGCATCTCTTCCGCTAGGGCTCCTTGGAAATCCTGTGACAAAATCCATCGTGATATGTTCCCACTTCCATTCTGGTATAGGAAGCGGCTGTAACATACCTGCAGTCCTCTGATGCTCGGCCTTTACTTGCTGGCAGACTAAGCATTTAGCCACAAATCTTGCAATCTCCCTTTTCATTCCATGCCACCAGCAATACTGTCTCAAGTCTCGGTACATCTTGGTTCCTCCTGGGTGAACAGAGTACATAGAGCTATGTTCTCCAGTCATTAACTCTTGTCTCAATTCTTCATTTGGAACATACAAGCGATTTCTAAACCTCAATGTCCCATCTTCGTGTATGCGAAGTCCTGTCTGCATGCCTGCTTCTGTCCTCTCTTTGAGTCTTCGGAATCTAGCATCGGTGGGCAATGCCTCTTTAATTCTTTCCACAAGTGACGACTTAATTTCAAGATTAGCCAGCAATCCACTCTGCCCTGGTAAAACAACCTCTATCTGCAGCTCCTGTAGATCTCTTAATAACTCGGGCTGCATCGTCAAGAAATAAGCCGTAGGCTTCCTGCTGAGTGCGTCTGCCACAACATTCGTCTTTCCCGGATGATATTGCAGATCTATATCAAAATCTACTATCAATTCAAGCCAACGTCTCTGCCTCATGTTAAGCTCCTTCTAAGTATATACATACTTCAGACTCTTGTGATCGGTGAAGATTTCTACCTTCTCCCCATAAAGATAGTGCCTCCAAATCTTCAGTACAAATATAACCGCTGCTAGCTCCAGATCGTGTGTTGGGTAGTTCTTTTTGTGAACCTTCAACTGTCTCGATGCATAAGCAATGACTTTGCCATGTTGCATTAAGACACATCCTAGTCCACTACCTGATGCATCACTGTAAACAACAAAACCTCCTGACCCCGAAGGAAGAGTCAAGACAGGTGCTGTTGTTAATCTTCTCTTTAATTCTTCAAAAGCCTTCTGGCAGTCTTCTGTCCATATAAACTCCTGGTCTTTACGTGTCAGCTTCGTCATCGGTTCTGCAATCCTTGAGAAATTTTCCACAAACCTTCGGTAATATCCCGCAAGTCCGAGAAAACTCCTCACCTCTGCAACTGATGTGGGTGTAGGTCAAGTCTCTATTGCCGCAACTTTCTCTGGATCCACTGAAAGTCCTTCTCCTGAGATGATATGTCCCAAGAAAGGCACTTTGTCCATACAAAACTCACACTTACTGAGTTTGGCATATAACTTCTCCTGTCTCAAGGTCTCTAACACGATTCTGAGATGCTCCTCGTGCTCTTCATGACTCTTGGAATATATTAGAATGTCGTCTATGAACACAACCACAAATTTATCCAAGAACTGATGAAAGACTCTGTTCATTAAACTCATAAACACTGCTGGCGCGTTGGTTAAACCAAACGGTATCACCAAGAACTCATAATGTCCATACTTGGTCCTGACAGCTGTCTTCGGTATATCTTTCTTCCTTACTTTGATCTGATGATAGCCGGATCTAAGGTCAATCTTCGAGAATACCCTAGCACCACTCAATTGATCGAATAGATCATCAATGCGTGGTAAGGGATACCTGTTCTTGATGGTCACAACATTTAGTGTCCTGTAGTCAATGCATAATCGTACGATTTTGTCATTCTTTGGTACAAATAATATGGGTGCTCCTCAAGGTGAAACACTGGGCCGAATGAAACCCTTCTCCAGAAAATTATTAACCTGTTCCTTCAACTCCACTAACTCCTTAGGTGCTAGCCGATAAACTGATGAAGTAATAGGCTCTGCTCCTGGAGTTAAGTCTATTGTGAATTCTATTTCCCGATCAGGCGGTAAACCTAGAAGATCATCAGGAAATACATCCACAAACTCAGATATGACTCTTGGGTAACATGTCTCCCCTTCTACAGTTAGTACCCTAAGAGTAGGCTGAACTCCTTGCTCTACTGCTCCTCGAAGAAACTCAAATTCTGGATGTCCAGGCGGTCTAAATATAACTCGCCCAAGTCGGCAATCAAGAGTCGCATGGTACTGACTTAACCAGTCCATACCAAGTACAATATCATAATCCGGCATGGAAAATATCAGAAATTGAGCTCGCATTTCTCTCCCACAGACTACTACAGAATATGATCTACAGACGTCACTAACCGGAATAATTCTACCTCCCGTAAGAATTCTCTTCATCTTCGGAAGGGGTACGGTAGCTACTCTATGGGTGGCTACAAAGCTAGCTGCTATAAATGAATGCGATGCTGCAGAATCAAATAAAGCTACAGCTGGTAATGAAGCTACTAAAATAGTACCTGCGATAACCTCGCTTGCAGTAGTCTCCTCCTCAACAGCTAATGTGAATGCCTGTCCTCGTCCCTGAGCTGGACCTCTCTGCTGCTGCTGAGCCTGCTGAAATAGAGCTGCCTGTGGTGCCAGGGGTGGTCTCTGCTAATTTCTTCCTGGGGATGGTGGCTTGACGCCTCCAACTCCTGCCTGCTGTGCTCCTACTGCTGGATAAGCTGGTCGTGGGGCAGGTAAAGCTAGTCTCGGTGCTCCCTCTTTGCGCTCGGTGCAGTCTCTGGTTCGATGCTGGTCGGATCCGCAATCCAGGCAGAGTCCCAACTTGCGTCTGCATTCTCTCTCAATGTGTCATACCTTGCCGCAGTAGTGACAAGTAAGAAGAGATATGGCCCTGTGTGCTGCTCTATCTAGCATACTCCTCTGGGATAGTTTTACTGAATCCCCATGTGCTGTCCTGGATGGTGCTGAGGTGATAGGCCTCTTCAGGTTCGACTCTCTTCTAGTGATGCGCTCCATGCGTCGTGCTGCTGCGAGAATGTCGGTATAAGATGTAGGTGCGACTGATCCAATCAATCTCTGGAGCTCGAACTTCAGCCCGTCAAGGAACTTCTCAGCTTTCTCTTCCTCTGTCACAATCAAGGTTGGGGCAAAACGACTGAGGCGAATGAATTCCGCGTTGTATTCTTCCACTGTCATATTGCCTTGGATAAGGCGGTTGAACTTGTCTCTTAGTTCTGACCGTGCTACTGCGGGAATATACATCTCTTTGAAGAGTCTGGAGAACTCTTCCCATGTGACTCGGTCCTGTCCGAGCCTCCTTTCTTCTACTAACCACCAGTGATGTGCATTTTCCGTTAACTGTATTCTGACTGCAGTCATCCATTTCTCTCTTGGAAGTTCAGCGGCTTCCAACTGATGCTGTATGTTTGTGAGCCATTCATGAACTTCTGTTGGCCCCTCTTTACCAGAAAATATACGAGACTTGAGTTGACGGAAATCGGTAATAGATCCCGTCGATGATCGCCTCGCTGGTGGATTTGCCTGCTCCAATGCGGATACCAGGCTGGTTCTCAGATACTCGGCCTCCTGACGATGGGCCTCTTGCTGAATCTGTTGCTGGGCTTGCATCATAGCATACATCATCTAGAACATCTGTTGCCCATCCATGGCTTGCCCTGGCAGGAAAATTGGTATCTGTGGAGTGAACTGTGGTGGAGGTGGGATGTCATCTCTTCAGAACCTTGGATTAGGCTGGCCGGTTCGATTGCTCTGCTGTAACGCCCCGCTCCGAACGGTTACTTAAGAAACACTACGCTGCTTCGACTCGGTTGAGAATCGAGTCTCGGAGAAACCTTACCGCCAAATCAACACGGACGAAGTGCAATGAAACATTCCAATTAATGGAACGACTTCTATTGAAATAAGTCCAAGAGTTTTCGTTGGTTGCTTTGCTTTTTGGTTTTGTGTTGCTTGTGTTTTGAGTTGCTTTCGATGACTTGGTTTTCATGATTTCGCCTTCTCGCTTGCGCTTTCTTTTCGAATCGTAAGGGAAAGAGATCGAAGTATGCTAACCAAGTATTGTTGCATTTTCAGGACGCATAACCAAAGAGTGAACGTCGCTTAGGCTTCCCCATCTCCTCGTTCGATTCATTTGGTGAGTGGCTTAGGCCCTTCGATGAATCCTTTAAGTCTGCATGCCTAATAAAGAATCTCTAGTTCACTTGAAATATGTTGCCTCACTAAGAAGATAAGCTAAAGGAATGAACTATATGCTGCTAAATAGAATTCTGCTTTACTTCTATTAAATGTTGCCCCTTACTCACTTGTTGCATCACTATATCGTGCATAAAACCTTCATGGTTAGTGTTTGTGTCATGTGTAAAAGAATGAATGAGTATAGTCTAGTGGTCCGCCCTGATGTTCCGGTCCTACGGGATCTAGGGGGGCGTGGCTATTAGATTGTTATATGCTTGTCAAAGTTGGGCATCCTAAGAGTTGGTTTATAAATGTTTGCTTGCCATGCATGGGTCTCGGACAACTTGTGCACAAGGTAATAGTCTCTCGATCGGTTTCTGGGGCACTGGGAATCGGTCGGTCCGGAAGGGATTGTGTATAGCACCCTGATGTTCCGTTCCTACGGGATCTAGGGGGGTGTTGTTGTCCAATAATGGGGAAACTCATAGACCGTCATATAGATAGGGCGCATGCTAGGTTTACCTTCTTGCATACCTATCATTTTTGTGACACCAAAGATTGACACATAAGTTTATTCATAGGCAAATTGTGGCTAACTTGTGTGTCTGCTGCAGGGATAACCGCTCGGCCGTGGGTAAGATTATCATATGCATATGCTATATATTGTCTATGTTTCCATGCTTGAATTGTTAAAATAAAACTAGACAACGAGAAAGACCACTTAATAATGCTAGCTTCATATGCTTACTTAGTGTGGATTTCTAAGGTGAGTTTGGCCACGGTCGCTCACCAGTACATGTGGTAGTACTGACCCACGTTTGTGGGCAAATATCCAGGTACTGGAAGCGAGAGCTTGGCTAGCATCTTGAATCTGAATCAGCGTGTGCGCACCCTTCCTTAGGACTGTGTTCGTGCTGCTTCTCCGTCGCTTACCTCTCCAGTGGGCTACTTCCTCTTCTGCTAGATGTTTTGCTATTTTGGTCCTACTACAAGGGCATAATGTAATGGGCGTTGTGGCTAGTTTTGGGAATGTAAAAAGAGTTGTAAGCCTTCTAAGGCATATTTTGTAACTCAGCCAAGCAAGCATTTTGTAATCCAAATCTTCAAGTATTCAATAAAAAGAAAGTATTTTGTGTGCTATCAAATGTGTTCTACTTGGTTCTCTGCATTTTACTCTGTGCCTATAAATGTATATTTTGTCTAACTTGTCTTGTGCAGGTACGTTGCCTGGTGCAAGCGCAACTTAGGCTTGCACGGCATCGCGCCCAAGCGAGGACGAACGGTTCCGTAGGGACCAAGCGAGGACGAATGGTTCCGTAGGGACCAAGCGAGGACGGTAGGCCCTACGGGATCGGCCCCTGCGGGATCGGGGCGCGACAGGTGGTATCAGAGCATGGCTTTACGTCCTTGGCCTCTTCAAACATCGTCTTCGAAAATGATATAAGTTTTCAAGCGATTTCAAAAGTCCCGAATTTCGAAAATAGATTTCAAATCTATAAGAAGTAAATCGAGAGTAAGAAAGGTCCCTAAGAGTATAAAAACCCAACGTCCCATGCAATAAGTCTATAATACGTTATGAAGACTAATGCAAGCTACTCTCTTTTGCAGCATAGATGACAAAAACAGGTGCTGGTAACCCTGAGTCATCGCGCGCAGCTAGCGTGAGCGATGATCAATTAGATAGACTGATTGCAATGTTACAGAATCAAAATGACCGTCATGCTGCACAACAAGAACGATTCGAGGCTCAGCAGCAACGAGCAGATGCTAGAGCCGCGGCACAACAAAAGCAGCTTGACTCCTTGACTCAAATTGTAACAACGCTAGCAGCGAACAGTGGTGCATCTGGCACCGCCGCAACACCTGTGACTGCCCCGACCATGCCTCAAGGCGCAGGATTAGCAGAAACAAACGAGCCTCCTCGCGCGGCCGGAAAGTCTACCTTTAAAGGCGCTGAGTTCCTGAAGTTGAACCCTCCGGAGTTTGAAGGCAGGACCACGCCGGATAAGGTGATGGACTGGATCGCGAAGATGGAAAGCTTGTTTAGCTTTGCCTCAATACCTGCGAACAAGAGGGTGGCGTGCGCAGATATGCAGTTACGGTTGCGAGCACACAACTGGTGGGAAGTCAAGAAAGCAGACCTCGCCACCAAACATCAGGATGGAAGGATTACTTGGGGAATGTTCAAGGAAGCATTCCTTGCTCACTATCTTCCACCGGCTGTCAGGCAGAGAAAAGAAGACGAGTTTACCGAGCTTAAGCAAGGGAGCATGTCTGTCGAAGATTATGAGTCAGAATTCTCCAAACTTGCTAAGTTTGCTAGCTCGATGATTCCCGATGAGGCAGCTCGCACACATCGGTTCATAAAAGGCTTAAACGATAATCTATGAAAAGATGTTATGAACCGGGAGTGCAAAACCTATATACAAGCCTTTGAGGCAGTCGTGCAGAATGAGCAGTTCACTCCGCAGAATGCTCCAGAAAGGGCACCGGCTCCTCGGAACCCTCCTGCAAAAAGATACCACAATGGTGAGAAAAAGGCCGAAACAGAGAAACCGGCCGACGCAAGTGGGAACCGCAGAAAAGTGTGCAGCTTCTGTGACCGTCCGGGTCACCTTATGGAGTCTTGTCGTCTGCGCCTCAGGCTGTGTTTTAAGTGTGGAAAACCTGATCATGTGTTACGTGATTGCCCTCTGAGGAAGTCTGAAGAGCAGGATCAGACCCCTCCAGGCCCACCTACTGAACCAGCTGCTGAGACGAGAAGGCCGAGAGTTTACCAGTTGAATATTGAGCGTGATGAGAGTGGGCACGATGTTGGTGAGTCTGTTTCCTTTGATCTCTTGATGCATAGTATATCGCCTCCTTGATCTCTTAAGTTTCGTGGACGAAACTTTTTCTCAGTGGGGTAGTATGTAACGCCCCGCTCCGAACGGTTACTTAAGAAACACTACGCTGCTTCGACTCGGTTGAGAATCGAGTCTCGGGGAAACCTTACCGCCAAATCAACACGGACGAAGTGCAATGAAACATTCCAATTAATGGAACGACTTCTATTGAAATAAGTCCAAGAGTTTTCGTTGGTTGCTTTGCTTTTTGGTTTTGTGTTGCTTGTGTTTTGAGTTGCTTTCGATGACTTGGTTTTCATGATTTCGCCTTCTCGCTTGCGCTTTCTTTTCGAATCGTAAGGGAAAGAGATCGAAGTATGCTAACCAAGTATTGTTGCATTTTCAGGACGCATAACCAAAGAGTGAACGTCGCTTAGGCTTCCCCATCTCCTCGTTCGATTCATTTGGTGAGTGGCTTAGGCCCTTCGATGAATCCTTTAAGTCTGCATGCCTAATAAAGAATCTCTAGTTCACTTGAAATATGTTGCCTCACTAAGAAGATAAGCTAAAGGAATGAACTATATGCTGCTAAATAGAATTCTGCTTTACTTCTATTAAATGTTGCCCCTTACTCACTTGTTGCATCACTATATCGTGCATAAAACCTTCATGGTTAGTGTTTGTGTCATGTGTAAAAGAATGAATGAGTATAGTCTAGTGGTCCGCCCTGATGTTCCGGTCCTACGGGATCTAGGGGGGCGTGGCTATTAGATTGTTATATGCTTGTCAAAGTTGGGCATCCTAAGAGTTGGTTTATAAATGTTTGCTTGCCATGCATGGGTCTCGGACAACTTGTGCACAAGGTAATAGTCTCTCGATCGGTTTCTGGGGCACTGGGAATCGGTCGGTCCGGAAGGGATTGTGTATAGCACCCTGATGTTCCGTTCCTACGGGATCTAGGGGGGTGTTGTTGTCCAATAATGGAGAAACTCATGGACCGTCATATAGATAGGGCGCATGCTAGGTTTACCTTCTTGCATACCTATCATTTTTGTGACACCAAAGATTGACACATAAGTTTATTCATAGGCAAATTGTGGCTAACTTGTGTGTCTGCTGCAGGGATAACCGCTCGGCCGTGGGTAAGATTATCATATGCATATGCTATATATTGTCTATGTTTCCATGCTTGAATTATTAAAATAAAACTAGACAACGAGAAAGACCACTTAATAATGCTAGCTTCATATGCTTACTTAGTGTGGATTTCTAAGGTGAGTTTGGCCACGGTCGCTCACCAGTACATGTGGTAGTACTGACCCACGTTTGTGGGCAAATATCCAGGTACTGGAAGCGAGAGCTTGGCTAGCATCTTGAATCTGAATCAGCGTGTGCGCACCCTTCCTTAGGACTGTGTTCGTGCTGCTTCTCCGTCGCTTACCTCTCCAGTGGGCTACTTCCTCTTCTGCTAGATGTTTTGCTATTTTGGTCCTACTACAAGGGCATAATGTAATGGGCGTTGTGGCTAGTTTTGGGAATGTAAAAAGAGTTGTAAGCCTTCTAAGGCATATTTTGTAACTCAGCCAAGCAAGCATTTTGTAATCCAAATCTTCAAGTATTCAATAAAAAGAAAGTATTTTGTGTGCTATCAAATGTGTTCTACTTGGTTCTCTGCATTTTACTCTGTGCCTATAAATGTATATTTTGTCTAACTTGTCTTGTGCAGGTACGTTGCCTGGTGCAAGCGCAACTTAGGCTTGCACGGCATCGCGCCCAAGCGAGGACGAACGGTTCCGTAGGGACCAAGCGAGGACGAATGGTTCCGTAGGGACCAAGCGAGGACGGTAGGCCCTACGGGATCGGCCCCTGCGGGATCGGGGCGCGACATCTGCGATGCTTGTCCTCCATTCCCTGGAGTCACTCCGTCTATATAAGTAACCACAGCGTCGTATGGCGTATCCAAAGGAATCTCATCTCCGTTCTTGGGATCCATTACTCTGCAACCAAAAGATAAACTGTAAGAACGCTCAGAGGAATCAAACAGGATGCAAATCAAGTAATAATTTTGAGTTCGATATAGAGTTCAATAATGGTTTAAATAATGGATGAGATCCTATAACTTATCCTATCCTTAGGGCAGGCTGGTTCGGTCCCTAAGTTGAAACCGAACAATTTAGTCGTACACCTGCATGGGCCACCACAAAAACCATGTCACGCCCCAGTCCCAAAATATCGTGGGACCAGACACGTGGCAATGGCCAGCAGTACGCACCGATGGACAAATCCAATTTTTATGGATCCATCAGGGCATACTTAAGCTGTAAAACAAAGTCTACGACAATTATGGCACAACTAATCTCATCCACACAAGATAAAAATATGATCCACAGAATAAATCAGGAATGTAAATCATCTGCTAGTCTCAACAAAGTGCTTCGGGGAACAACCCGACAAATATCTGATACAATGGTTCAACAGACTAGAATATAAATGACTGAAATAAAGTAAATACTGAGCATAAAATATGGATGCTCAGGAAAAGTCTTCAGCTAACACCTCGTCCTCGGATGGCGGTACAACTCCTGGATCAGCTCCTGCTGCGGTCCCGTATACCTCGGGATAGATCTCGTCAGTAAATCCTGGGGATATAATTCGGATCCAGGTCCTCAGGGGACATAGGAAGGTACAAGAAAGCTCAAGCCAAAATAAACGTAGTGCAGAAAATAAATAGAATAAATAGGGCAAGTATGTAAACATCTGTATGAAATATAAGAGAAACATCAATAGTACTCAGGTTAAAACAACTACAAGCTCTGTGTAGGGGAGCCGGTAGTAGTGGTATCATGAGGTGGTCTAGCTCAGCGGGAGACTGAGTAGCCGGCATAACATAATCAACCTGTAGCCTGTGGATCTCTCCAGCAATAGATGGAACAATAAGGGAATACTAAATAACCAGCTAAGTGATATGCAAGATGAGAGCAGCACTAGAACTCATGCTGAAGCCACTACAAGCTCTGTGTCGGGGAGCCGGTAGTAGCAGTAATAATGAGTAATGGGCGAAGCTCGGCTTCAGAGTCTTGTGCCTCACAATAATAGGGGTGTATATATATATGTTCAGCTTGTAGCCTGTGTGTCTCTCCTCACCCAATGTAACCACGTATTTCATGACCATAACGTCTCATGTCCATGTCAGCGGGATCAGAACTAATGCAATAAGTCATAATGTCTAGGAATATAATATCTCTGTCAAGTCCTGTATCCTATACATAATCACCACGAATATCTCGGGAAGATCCTGTCTCATGAACAGTGTCAAGTATCCTGGGTCAAAGTGTACTTGGTAAGACAAGTACGAGAAGATAAAGTGTCACGAATATCCATCTCTAGATGACAATACCCAACACCGCGTACGGTGTTGGCACCCGACTAATAATCGGACGCTAAGTATGTCACACGGTCCTAGGTTAAGCATGCACAACAATATAAATGAATCAAGAAAAATATGTAACAATACTGCAGAGTTTGGCAAGGTACACTTGCCTGGTGTCCGAATACCAACAACTGTCCCTGTATTAGTGGATCCGGTGGGTACTCCTCCAAAAGCTGTAATAACATTACCAACAGTCTCAGAAGATATCAAATAGCTAGAAACGCCTGTCCTTAAGTCCAATTTGGACACAAAGGCAAAAATAATATTTTCCGGGCCAAAGCGGGGTCCATATGTGGGCCACTTTGCACCGAAAAGCATATCAGGGTCAAAGGTCTCCAAATTCCTCAAACTCAGTGTCAATAAGTCGGGAACAATGATACGAACCCAACAGAACTTCCAGAATTTGATTCCGATGAGCCGATCACAAAATCGCCCGTCAAGTGGAGCCTGTGGGGCCCACGATACGCGATTTGTCAACGTTCTCCGAATCGACCCAAACTTGGGTCACAGGACCAGCGTATTGCTACGAGTCTGATGGCGCAAGTTTTGTCTCGATCCGACGTATGTATACAAAGTTACAGGGTGTTCCAGGATTGACGGATACGGGGCATTTGTCGGCAGATACGCGTTGATTCCGGTGTGCACGCACATCCGAATCGACTTCTGCAAAATCTCACACGTCCGTATCAATGTCGCGCATGTTTTGGTAAAGACCGCGTGCAACCAAGTCGTCCCGTTTGGCGGGGCGCACTCAGTTCCAGGGTAAAACAGGGCATTATTTTTCCTGGTTTTGGATCACGGTGTGCGATCACCACAGGACGCGATGCACCGAGCGGGTTACACGGGCACAAAGAGGGTTATACATTCTATGCGTAGCAACTGACAAAAACTAAAACGGAGCTACGAGGTGAGAGAAAATGGTACCTGAACAGGGCTCCGTGAACGCTGAATTCCATGTGTCCGAGAGTCAACTTCGTGTCCTGGTCGAGAATTCACGTGTCTGCCGTGAGTCCGAGCTAGGGTTCTGACTCGGAGGCAGTGGGGACTTCACCGGAGGGAGTCTGCTCGGGGTCGTCGGCATCCTGGCGGCAGCGGCGCCGGGGTCTGGGCTGTCGTCGGGGTCGCTGGAAGATGGGGGAGCGACGGCGTCGTTCAGGACTCTTCGGGTCGGCTGTTGACGACAGGCCGGAGGTCGATTCCCATCACCGGAGAAGAGGGTGGCGCGGATAGGCTCGGTGGAGAGGAACCGAGCAGAGGAGGACGGGCCAGAGCGGGTGATGCGGGCTGGGCTCGCGGCGGAGAATGGTGTCGGGAAGGGAAGTTCGACGCTGGACTCGGCGGAAGGGTCGAACACAAGGGAGTTGGGGTCGGGGCACTCGAGAGGGAGGAGCACGGCTAGGGTTTCGGCGAAGTAGTCGGAATTAGGTGACGGCACGGCGGCTAGGGTTCTCCAAGGGCTGGGCACGGATGTCGAGGCGAGAATAAATAGGTTGTGCACAGTAAATCCGGTAGCTAGGGTTTTCCAATTGGTTTTCGGGTTAGGGTCGAGTTTGGCTCGGATCCGACCCGAACCGATCCGCTATGCTGGGTTCGGTTCAGGCAGGGTTGGTTTGATTTGGTTTGGTTCGGTTTAGTTTGGGTTTAGGTTCGGTTTAGCAATCCATTAGTTTTTAAGGCTTTAAACGCGTCTCCGGAGTCCAATAAATTTACCGAAAAATACCACATATCCGGTTTTCCATTTTGCATCATAAAATATTATTTCCATAATATTTTAACACCAATTGACTGTATTTAAAATTCTTTAACTCCCAATTACCTTGGTTCTTCGTCCAGAAAAATATCGAAAAATTCGAGAAAATTTTATATTAAAATTATTCTGAAAATTAGGGTATTTACAATTGGAGCAGAACCAGGATCTGAGGAAGAGATCGTACCAGAAGAGTTCTCCTGAGTATTGGCTTGAGATACTCATTTATTTCTGTTCTAGTTATTTTATTTCTAGTCTATTTCATTGATGTATCAGACATGTTCTCGGATTGTTCTACGAGACACTTTTATTGAGATATGTTAGTTTATTCTATTTGCATTTATTCTGGCATTTGATCTGTGATTATCTGTTGTAGATGAGATTAGTATAGACTGTGACTTGTATCATTGGACCTATTTATTGTTGTACTACAGCTTAAGTATGCCCCGATGGATCCATTAAAATTGGGTTTGTCCATCGGTGTGTGTTGCTGGCCATTATCACACGTCCGGTCCCTCGGTATTTTGGGACTGGGGCATGACAAGGATAGTAGACGACTATGCGGCAGAATTTTGTCGACTTGGCTGATTTGCTCCAACCATGGTGGAAACAAAGTTGGAGAGAGCATTAAAGTTTCAGCAGGGACTTCATTTGGAGATCTTGCACATGGTAGAGGTGAACGACTACCAGACTTTCGAGGCGGTATTGATAGCAACCAAGAGGGTTGAGCTTACTTCCCAGAGGATGACATCCAGAAGAGTGGATCGGAAGAGGCCACATGGACAGAACAATAAGGAATGACCAATACCCCGAACGTCAGTACCATCAACTGGCATTTATATACATGATTCAGCGCTGCGGAGGGCGACAGTTCCAACAGTGAAAGTATCAACTCGGCAACAGCAGCTGAGGTAGCAGTAGCAGCAACAACAACAACAACAACAACGACGGAGAGCGCCGACAAGTTGTACCTATTATGGAAAAGAAGGTTATACCCGGGATATTTTTCGGGAAGCTAACAGACTATATTTGAGATGTGGAAGCCTTGATCACAAGATTTCTACGTGCCCATTGATGCAGAGGCCAGGAGGGCCAGTACAATAGTTTTCTTCATTGCCAGCTCCAAGGGCAGTGCAGCAAGGAGAACCCGCAGTAGCAGTACGACCTTTAGCTCAGCGTCCATTGCCGATGCAGGCCCATCTTTATAGGCAACAATAACATAATCAACAGGGGCCTCAACCACGGTAGCAAGGAAGACAGCAGCAGGGAGCTCAACAAGGCCAAGGGCAGGCACTCACCTTGTCTTTGGAGGAAGCTATGGCGTCAGACGACGTAGTGGAAGGTAACATTTTCGTTACAACCTTTTCTGCCATAGCTTTATTTGATTCTGGAGTTTTGTACTCATTTATATCTGCACAATATACGACACGTATTGGATTAAAGTTTGAGGCATTGTCAGCGAGGCTGAATATACTCACTAGCTATAGGATCGTAGAAGTTAGTAGGGTGTGCCTAGCATGTCCAGTCGTAGTATGTGGGCATTTATTACCTGCAAAGTTGATCAAGTTTCCTATGGGTAACTTTGATGTTATCTTAGGCATGGACTGGTTAAGAGATAATCATGTAATGATAGATTATCGTGAGGGTAGGGTGTTGTTTAGAATTTTTGGTCTAGAAGAATTTGTCCTTAGCAGAATAGCAAGAGACCCGCATAAGAGAGGAGTCGCATCAGTAGCAAAGAAAGAAAATCCGCTGCCCAAGATAGTTGAAGAGTTCATGGATGTCTTTCCCAATGATCTTTTTGGATTACCCCCAGTTAGAGCAGTAGAGTTCTGTATAGAGTTGATACCAGGAGAAGAACCAGTATCCCATAAGGTGTATCCAATGTCACCATCAAAACTTGATCAGTTATATAGACATGTGAAAGAACTGAAGGCGAATAAGTTTATTCAGACCAGTGTATCACCATGGGGAGCACTAGTGTTATTGGTAAAGAAGAGGGATGGATCGACGCGGTTGCGTATGGATTACAGACGGTTGAATGTAGTAACCGTGAAGAACAAGTACCTATTACCAAGGATTGATGATTTGTTTGACCAATTAAGTGGAGCAAGAGTCTTCTCTAAGATAGATTTACGATCAGGATATCATCAGGTACGAGTTCAGGAGCAGGATATACCAAAGACAGCATTTAGGTCACGATATGGGCATTACGAATTCTTAGTTATGCCATTCGGACTAACTAATGCTCCGGCGGTATTCATGGACTTGATAAACTGTATTTTTATGCCTTACTTAGACCAATTTGTGGTAGTATTCATCGATGATATCTTGGTATATTCTCGAAATGAGGAGGAGCATGAAGGATATCTTAAGATAATTCTGCAAACTTTAAGGGAGCACCAGTTATATGGGAAGCTTAATAAGTATAAATTTTAGCTGGATCGCATATCCTTTATTGGACACATTATTTATGGAGCAGGAGTATCAGTTGCTCCCAAGAAGGTAGAGGCAGTAGATAAATGGCCAGTTTTAAAGATAGTAGCAGAAGTGCGTAGGTTCCTGGGCTTGGCAGGTTACTACAGAAGATTTGCGTCAGATTTTTCGAAAATCTTGGTACCCTTGACTCAGTTGGCATGCATAGAAGTTAAATTTGTGTGGTCAGCGGAATATCAGATAGACTTTGAATATTTAAAGAAAAAGTTAATCTCTGCACCAATCCTTACTCTTCCAGCAGGCTCTGTAATAACCCGTTCCGTTCAAGCGGACAGCCGATTCAAACGGCGCAAGTATAATGACCCAACCCACTTTGATCAGCAAGAAGACTCGTTTGAGACAAAAGATTTCCAGACTTGGCCCTTCAGGAGTTCAAACTTAGACTTTCAAAGGCTAGCTTGGAGTATCGCTCGACCGATACGAGTCATCGCTAAGGTGGGTGGCTACGATAAACTTGTCTTTGCTTAGCCAGTATATTTAAAATATGGACAATACATGCTAGTCGCTAGGATAATCACCCCATGCATGCTAATAAATAATACAATGCACCTAGTTAAGGGAATAATCATATCTTGTATTGATTGTGTTAGAACATGAAAATAAAACTTGGCTTATAATCAGACCCTCGCATGCTACCTTTGCTTCGTGCAAGTAGACCCCGCTACGCCTCGAGTAGATCATTATGGAACCTTCGTAATGCACTATTTCACTTGTTTATATTGCACAGCTTATATTTTATGTCGCTCAATATGTCCCCGTACGGTTGTACTCCCCGCACTACCCTCAGACCGTGCTCACATAAATACTTGTATTTCATATAAATGCATGCTTGCCTGCTTACACTATAGTTTGTACTCGTTGCCTTATTTCAATGCTTGTCACATAATTTTGTGCCACAATCAAGTATAAACTATCTTGACTTGCATTCATCCAATTTACAGGAAGACTATCTAATAGTTGTTTCGTGCAAGTATAAACCTAAAAGTATCTGGGACCGTTGGGTCGCCAAGGTATCTCCGAAGCAGGGGATTGTACCACATCAAGTTTAATTCTGAACGAGAATCATGTCAAGTAAAGCAAGAATCATAGCTCGTGGATCATACTCGTTCTGAATAAGAATCAAGAATTTATATGTCATGTCATGTCATGTCATGAATCCCGTGAATCTGAGACCTAAGACTTGCATATCGTGGATAACTTGTGCATAAGGTATTCATGTTCAGGTTCCTACGGACGGTTGTCGGGCACTGGGGCCGATCCGATCAGGATGAAACTTCACGATAGTCGCATGGTAGTGGGTGGCATGGAGTGAACGGCCCCTTGGCCTCGCGTTGCACTCCATACCGTCCTGGGCGAAGGTGCCGTATAGCGACTCATATCTCACTCATCTAGTATCCCCCGAGACTATAACCTGTCCTTTATGGCTATGCCAGCAACTCATGTTCATATAGATAAGTCATCCTCGCTTAGCGACAATCCACGTGCGAGTTATTGTATCGCATCCAGTAATCGAAAATACCTGAACATATATGAGTATAACACACTTGTACATATTTGAATATTTGAACATACATTGCAACACGCCTGATTAATCCGTGTAACTCGTGCACCTGAAACAGTACCTCGCTCACGACACTCCTGTTTGCTTATGCAATTTGAATTGGATTCATTATATGACCCTGAATTTCATTACATATGTTCGTGCTTGGTTTAACTTGATTTTTCTTGGACAGGGAAGGACGGATGGTAAGTTGGTAAGTCTTGCCAAGTTACTCTTATATCGCACGGCGTACTGCCACACAAGTTAGGCTTTTCATTATGCCATAAAATTGATCCTAAGGTAAGACTAGAAAGATAACTTAATATATGGTGCACGGAATCTATATAACATGTTTGGGTTTTTCGAACGGACGAGAAGCCTTCCAACTAGTGCATTCATGTACTGATAATCCACCAGATTGATTACAGGGTACGGAAGAACCTCGTTCGGTACGGAAACCTCCTTCGTGCGTGCTAAGACGTGCAGTTCGCTCTGGAGCCTTGGAATTGAAGCACATATACAAGATATAATATTGGAATATCGCCTATGTATCATTCCACAAATGTAGCCACTTGGCACAATTTTATTGTTCAGATAGAGAGGGGCTTGAGCGACTTGTAATCTCGGCCTACCGCCGCTTGTAACACTTGAAAGATTATCAAAAAAGAGTTTGTTTTACTTTTATACTTGTGTTATTCAATACTTCCGCTATTGACGACTCTGTGAACTTTTTACCAATCACATGATCGTTTCTTATTTCGCTGCACGCGGACTATCTGTGCCACTCTGTGGCTTAGATATTTTATCTCCTGTTCATATCATGGCCTTACACGGGCACATCTTATGCTCGTGCGATATCACGCACAGATGGGAAAGATTGTCCCGTGGGAGCGCTGGTGTGGTAATTCGCGCCTAGTGGGGACGGCCGATTACCTGTAGGAGATCGGGGCATGACAGGCTTCGGAGGATTCACAGTGCACTGTGATGCATCGGGCAAGGGACTTGGATGTTTTTTGATGCAACAAGAAAGAGTGATAGCATATGCTTCTCGGCAGCTCATATACCATATGAAGAACTATCCAACTCACAATTTGGGGCTAACAGCAGTCGTGTTTGCACTTAAGCTATGGAGGCACTACTTATATGACGATCGAGTCAAAATATTCATATATCATAAGAGTTTAAAGTATGTGTTCACGCAGAAGGACCTGAACATGAGAATAGAATATGGCTAGAGTTGTTGAAAGATTATGACGTGAAACTTCAGTACCATCCAGGCAAGGCTAATGTAGTAGCTGATGCACTTAGCAGAAAAGGTATAAATTTTATGTTGACTACCCAGAGGAACATTCTATAAGACTTACGAGAGATGGGTATCGAGATAGTACTTCCACAGAGTACAGAAATTCATGCTAGCCTACAGATTTAGTCAACTTTGGTAGATAGAATCAAACTAGCTCAGGCAGAGGGCCTGAAGATTCAAAAGCTATAAGAAGAATATGAGTCAGGTCTTAGGAAGGAGCTGACAATACATGCGGATGGAACGCTAATGTTTGGAATCGTCTATGCGTACCAAGCGGATATATTCGGCAAGAAGTTATGACTGAAGCACACAGTTTCGAGTATTCTATTCATCCGGGAGGCACGAAGATGTACCAAGATATCAAGCAACACTTTTGGTGGAACGGAATAAAGAGGAAAATAGCACGCTTCGTATTATGATGTCTGATATGTCAGCAAGTGAAGGTAGAACAACAGAGACCAGCAGGATTTTTGCAACCGCTTCCTATTCCAGAGTGGAAGTGGAAACGCATCACGATGGACTTTGTGAATGGTTTACCTAGATCACCGACTGGTCGATATGTAGTTTGGGTGATAGTAGATCGTCTCACAAAAGTAGTTCACTTTCTTCCATTTCAAGTAGGAAAGTCTACAGAACAATTGGCTAAATGTATATGCGACAGATAGTGAGACAACACTGTGTCCTAGTAAGTATCCTATCAGATCGAGATACTCGGTTCACTTCACATTTTTGGAAAATTTTGTATCAAATTTTGGGCACCAAGTTAAGATTCAGCACAGCTTACCACCCCCAAATAGACGAAAAATCAGAGAGAACCATCCAGACCCTGGAAGATATGCTACGAGAATGTACCTTAGAGTTGGCGGATCTTGGGAGAATCACCTTCACTTGGTAGAATTCTCGTACAATAACAGTTATCAGACCAGTATTCAGATGGCACCTTTTGAAGCACTATATGACAGAAAGTGTAGATCACCGTTGTCTTGGGACGATATTGGTGAGCGAAAGATGTTAGGCCCTGAAATGATCACGCAGACGGTAGAGATTGTCAAGTAAATCAGAGAGCGACTTCGGGTTGCACAAAATAGGCATCGTCATTGGGCAGTTCAACATCGTAGACCTTTAGAGTTTCGTATAGTCGATCACATATTTTTGCGAATTTTGCCTACCCGTGGAGTCATTGGATTCGGGATTCGCGAGAAGCTTAGTCTCAGATACGTAGGTTTATTCAATATTCTCGAGCGGGTAGGCGATGTTGCTTATCATCTTGCCCGTCCGCCTTCGCTACGTGAGGTACACGATGTATTTTATGTGTCTCAGTTGCGTAGGTATGTTCCAGATCTGAGTCATATCCTTGATCACTCTGAATTAGTTGTTGGTACCGACTTATCTTACGAGGAGCAACCCGTATCTATATTGGACCGCAGGGAGAAGGTGCTCATGGACCGGGCAATTTCTCTTGTCCGGGTTGCTTGGAGACCTCACTTTCTAGGGGAATCGACGTGAGAGCGCGATGATGATATTCGATCCCGGCACCCGCACTTATTCTATTCAGAAGGTATATTCTTTCTTACGCCTTCATATCTCGGATTCTGTGATCTGGTGATCACCCATTTGTTGTGATGATATTGCTTGCATGTGTAGTTGCTTGTAGTTTTATATCGTGCTTGTTCTGACTTCTTTAGCTATTGCTTGGATTCGAATTTCGAGGATAAAAATTTTCTAAGGTGGATAGAGATATCACTCCCCATTCTAGATATACGTATTTGAAACATATTTTATTTTAGCATGGTTGCATTTGCATGGAGACTAGACCCATTCTTTTGTTTAACATGGTTCATAGTTTATTTTATGGGTTGGTTCAACTTATGATAACCTTTGGTTAAACCCTCAAACCCTACCATATATAACCCAATATTTTCTCTCTCTCTCTCTCTCCTTACTTCTTCATTTCTTCCTCTTTCTTTAGCTTTCTCTTCCCATTTCATAGGAAAGTACAACTTGCATGAGAAATGAAAAAATCCTCCATATTTTTGTTTCATTATATTTATTATGTGTTTTTAAGCACTTTTAGTTCTTGGAGTTTCTGTTTTGATGGATACATTAATGTAGATCTATATTTCTAACTTAGGATTTTATGGGTTTCATGAGTTTTTTTGTTTGATCTATTAAAATTGTGTATTTAAAACCAGTTCTTGCTACATGATAGAGATTTAAATTTAGAGCATTTTGGCTTTTGGTTCATCCGATTTGGACTTAAAATGAGAATTTCATGGACAAAATAATATTTTAATTTTTTTGGAGCTTTTCCTCTATGGCCGAACCTGTTGTTGGAGAAGAAGAAGTTCCCAAGCAGCCAGTGAGCATATACGGCCGAGAGTTCCATGTTGTCACGCCCCAGTCCCAAAATACACGGGACCAGGCCACGTGGCAAAGGCCAGCTAATATGTCTCCGAGGGTTTATCCAATTTAATGGACCCAACGAAACGTACTACGCTATCCTAAAAACTAACAATGTCTAATACTATCATGCATCAGGTGTAGAAGCATGAAAAATACGCTGGATAGCTCTATGCAGCATATTGATGCAAAGCAGCATAAACAGAGGACTTCAGAGCCTTCAACGTACAAACAGAGCTTCTCCACCAAAGCACAGCGTGAAATATAGGCTCAAGGACCATCCGCGTAGGGCAGTATGTCCAGGCTGCTTCAGCGTAAACAGGGTGCTTCATCGCCTTTATGGCGTAAAACTTATCCTCTTTCAATGCAGCATTGAAGTGTACGAGGGACGCTTCGTATTCTCCGAAGTGAACCTGTCAGATCCTGCAATGAACCTGACATCTCGACTTCTGACAAAGGGATACTGCTCGACTACCCAGGCGACGACTATAATGATGGCACGGCACTGCAACCCAGGCTGTCATTTACTGCCATTTCCCTTGCGCAAAACCGCTTTTACGTACACAGAGGAATATGCTGCCTAGTTTTACACAGGCAGATGAGAGCTCTTTACACTCCGCGGAAGATAAACTGCCTGCCACGTCAAAAGCTACACTCCGTACGGGACTCGAGGTGCGTCTCTGCATTTAATGCACAGGGTGGTGACAGGCCCTCAAGGCACGTCTCTGCAATTATTGCACCGAATACTGACAGATGTCTGAGGCACGTCTCTGCGTTTGATGCACAGAAGGGTGGCAGACCTTCAAAATACGCCTCTGTATTTAATACGCAGGATGATGGCGGATCTCCACATTTAATGCAGGAGATTTGATTAAATATTACCGAACCGTCGTTTAGTGACATCCCCTTTGCCAGAGCTGCTCCTATACATACAAGGGAATACGCTGCCTAACTTTACATAGGCAAACGTGAGCTCCTTACACTCCGCAGAAGACGAACAGACTGCCACGACAGCGGTTACTCTTTGCACAGGATTCAAGGATGGGGGCAGATCTCTGCATTTAATGCAAGAGATCTGATTATCTCCAAGAGCCATAATTCCGGCTAAAGACGTCCACATCATCACTCTGGCACGTTACGCAGCGGATTCTACGCCTATTCAGCTTCGGTGCCTACTCGGCTTCTACGCCCACTCGGCCTTCTGTGCCTACTCGACTTCTACGCCCACTCGGCCTCTATGACCACTCGGCTTCTACGCCCACTCGGCCTCTATGACTACTCGGCTTCTACGCCCACTCGGCCTCTATGACCACTCGGCTTCTACGCCTATTCGGCTTCTATGCCGGTTTGATAACTATTTGGCTTCTATGCCATGGTGACAGACATTGGCTTCTATGCCAACCTCTTCTACCCGAGGGATACCTACCTACGTGGCTTCTACGTTGTGATCTTCGTAGCAGTTATACGCGTTTTATCCCTTAGTTGGACCCGTGTCACACGCTCATTCAAAAGATCATCTATACGCAGGCATTGGTTATTTTAACCGTTGTGTAAAAGGGTGCTGTACTTTCCACTACTCGGTTTTTACACCGATTGAGTGGTCACTGTCACTAAAAACTCTATAAATAGAGACCTCTATCAATGAGGAACAAGGGCAAACGATAAGAAATAGGTCGACAAATTGGAGGATCAGAGAAGTTAGGTCTGAAAACTGATCAAGAGATCCAGTACCAGATCCAACGGTCGAGAGAGAGAGGGAGAGAGAGAGGAAACACGAGCTCAGGCAAAGAGAAGGGATCGACGACTTTGGCATCGGGCATCCACCCTCTTTAGCAACCTTTGAAGCTGTTCTCCGTCTTCTACGGCACTTCTTCACCATCGTGTGGTCCAAGGGCTAAAGTGATCGGCTACAGATCAGACACCCATTGCAATATTTATCTAGATTAAATAAATTGTACTCCCACATCCTCGTATAGGATTACATTGTACAAGCTTGTTTGTAAACCAAAGAAGAAAAGGGTTTTCTTTCGTAATAAAGAACCCGTCGTCTTTTTTTTTTTAAACGACCCTTTCATTTATTTTCTATTCAAAACAAGATGGCGACTCTGCTGGGGACATCTTTCTCTTCTGATGAGGAAGCTATTGCTCAACACGATGCGGTATCCGTGGGATCCGTGAAGAAGACACTGGTCGTCCAGTTCGACCAGTCTGCCTACGAAGATATGCTCCGAACAAGGGGTAGCTCTCACTCTCTCTCTGTCCAAAACAACAGGAAGCTGCGTAAGGTCTGGATGCCCAAGACATCCTCTACCATTCCTTTGGATCCTCTGATCTCTTCGACCAATGAGGTTGTAGCATTGCTCTCTCCGCATCCTGCGCATAAAATTCAGTCGCCTGTCTCTGACAGGACCGATAAAACTTCTGGCAATGCCTCAGCGCTAACCCAGAAGTATACTCCGCGCTCTGCGCGTGAAGTTCAGTCTCCCATCCCTGGCGAAACAGACATAACTTCTGGCAATGCCTCAGCGCTAACCCAGAAGTATACTCCGCGCTCTGCGCGTGAAATTTAGTCTACCGTCCCTGGCAGAATAGACAAAACTTCTGATAAAGTCTCAGCGCCAAATCAGAAGTACAAAACACGCTTCGTGCGTAAAACAACATCTGACCTCTACGGAGAACCAGATGATCCCTGTGATCTCCGCAAGGGAAAGCAAGCGGCGGACTACTCAACTTCTCGGCCTTTACGCCAGCAAGGGAACAATCTGCATGCCCTCCGAATTACGCGAGATGCTGATGGCCGCCTGAGGACATCCTCAGCTTTACGCCAACCAGAGCGAAGCTCCAAATTACGCCAGGCGAAGTCCCTAAGCGTAAAGAAGGCTCCAGTTACGGAAAGACACCCTCCTCGGGGATTATCCGCCACCCAGATGGCCAACCTGTTGTATACGGGTGGCACAGGGAAGACTATGGTTCCCATCATCCGCATGCCCACCGATGGGAACAGAAGGAACAAGCCATCATCTTCTTCTTCTACAACTCCTCCTGATCTGCGGGATTATCTGATCCAGAAACGCAAAGATAAGAGTCATAAACAGACTTCAATTCCCCTAACGGTCAAATACGGAAAGATCTTATGGGAAGATACGTTAACGTCTAATGTCGTCATGACAGGTGGACCACACGAAGATTCCATCTTTATTATTCCACCAACTCGCGATGATCAGCATCCAATAATCTTCGGTCACAGGCGGAATACCCCGATCATATAGGAAGAATTTCGTGAGTCTGAAACTGGCAGGATACAAACCCACAGATATAGCCCGCAAGCATTAAATATTATGCAAAGCATGGGTTATGATTTGAAGCTGAAACAAGGCCTCAACTATGGAAAAGGTAGATGAACACCGTTGCGTGGTAATTCTCACCATCAACAAGCTCGTTTCGGGTTGGGATATACTGCATCTCTTACGAGACCCAAAACTGCAAGATCTAATCCTGTACAACCAGAGGCAGCTCCTGCTGAATCAGTTTCTGTGGCCAGAGGCCACGGCATTTATGGGGGTAACTTACCTCGACAAAACAAGGCGGCATCCAAGGCTAGGGGTAGAATTTTCTCAAGATCCGAAGATGATACAACGACGACAATCTCCCCGGAAGACCGTAAAACTCAGGCATCAGGAGCCCTACGACCAAAAGGGACTTTCTCCTTCAAAGAAGATGACATCGTTGAAATCTTCAATATGTTGAGGGAGGAACGCAAACTTCAGCTACCCAACATCAGATACCCTGAGAGGGCCGACAAAATCGATGACCCAGATTATTGTCTCTTCTATCGATACACTCATCACCCTACAAGGGCCTGCTATGTGCTAAAAAGAAGAATTCAGGAGTTGATCGATGCCAAGGTCATCACCTTGCATCTATAAACAAGGGGACAATCACTACAGAAAAATACCGGATGATGAGTCCCTCAAAAGTTTTTCCCAGTGGATCCTTCAGAAGAAAAATCATTCTATAGTAAATTTTTCGATTAAAAAGTTTGTCATGTTCATATCACCTCTGAATAAACTTTCGGCCATCAATTATCATACTACCTCTGATATCGGTTGTCATCTACACTTAACATCCGTACTTAACTCTAAGTACGCCAGTGGTGTTAGGTCCACAAAGACTGTCATGTCCATACTACCTCTGAGAAGATATGCACCTCCATCCCCGATGGAATTGTATCCCAGAAGTTTGTCATGTTTATATTACCTCTGAACGAACTCTCCGAGTTTTTGGCTATCGATTATCACATCGATTGTCATCTCAACTTAGCGCCCATACTTAACTCTAAGTACGCCAGCGGTGTTAGGTCCACAAAGACTGCCATGTCCATATTACCTCTGAGCAGATATGCACCTCCATCCCCGATGGAATTGCATCCCAGAAGTTTGTCATGTTCATATTACCTCTGAACGAACTCTCCGAGTTTTTGGCTATCGATTATCACATCGGTTGTCATCTCAACTTAGTGCCCGTACTTAACTCTAAGTACGCTAGTGGTGTTAGGTCCACAAAGACTGCCATGTCCATACTACCTCTGAGCAGATATGCACCTCCATCCCTGATGGAATTGTATCCCAGAAGTTTGTCATATTCATATTACCTCTGAACGAACTCTCCGAGTTTTTGGCTATCAATTATCACATCGATTGTCATCTCAACTTAGCGCCCGTACTTAATTCTAAGTATGGCAGTGGTGTTAGGTCCACAAAGACTGCCATGTCCATATTACCTCTGAGCAGATATGCACCTCCATCCCCGATGGAATTGCGTCCCAGAAGTTTGTCATGTTCATATTACCTCTGAACGAACTCTCTGAGTTTTTGGCTATCGATTATCACATCGGTTGTCATCTCAACTTAGCGCCCGTACTTAACTCTAAGTACGCCAGTGGTGTTAGGTCCACAAAGACTGCCATGTCCATATTACCTCTGAGCAGATATGCACCTCCATCCCCGATGGAATTGCATCCCAGAAGTTTGTCATGTTCATATTACCTCTGAACGAACTCTCCAAATTTTTGGCTATCGATTATCACATCGGTTGTCATCTCAACTTAGCGCCCGTACTTAATTCTAAGTACGCTAGTGGTGTTAGGTCCACAAAGACTGCCATGTCCATATTACCTCTGAGCAGGGCTCGTACCGAACCTATTATTTGTACTCTCGTGCGCAACGAATGATGGGTCTGATGAAGAACCCGCGGCGTGTCCTCAATGCCACAGTGTGATGGAGGTGGTCCCAAACATCACTTTCACTCAAGACGACATAACAGGCATGACAGACCCCTCTACCACACCCGGTACGTCGGTTCCATGGAGATCGATCGGATTCACATAGATCCGGGATCCTCAATCAGCATTATTTCTCATAGTCTGCTTAAATCGCTGAGGATTCCTACCAGCGAACTGGCTTACACCACCACTACTATCGTGGGTTTCAACGCCGGAAGAAGTAAGCCGTTGGGAAAAATTTGCCTGAGGATCCAGATTGGCAACCTCAGATCGGTGGCTACATGCTACGTTATCGATTCAGAGGTGTCCTACAATATCCTGCTGGGAAGACCATGGATCCACGACCACAATATCGTTCCTTCAACTCTACATCAATGCTTCAAATATGTAGATGCCCAAGGGACAGTACAAACGGAGGTTGTCGACCTAAACCCGTTTAAAGGAGTAAAATCCTACTACTCCGATGCCGTGTTATACTCTCAAGACTACACGGAAGATGTGTCAGCCCAAGCAGAGAAGGAATCCCACCGGGAGCCTGAAGAACTTTCTGCCAAGCAACATCTGTCAATCAAGGTGAAAGGACGGACTACCCGTCCAAAAGCCACAGAGCCTATGGCTATCCACCTGAACAAGACCAGGTCAGGGAAAGGGGGTGATCCTCTAGTGATCACTCTGAACCAGAAGCCTCTGCCCTTAATCATCAACCTTCGGCGCAACAAGCAGCCAAGTGATGTAAATGCAACTAGGAATGCGGTTTCTGATAATAATAAAGGACCTCTTTTCCAGTATATCGATGCTCGGATTCCAAATCAGGAACCCTCTCTCCATGACGATACAGAGCCTATAGCACGAAAATTCTTGGCAGCTATAGATTCCTATCATCCGTACATATGGGAAGTGGCGTCATCATCCAATGTCACCACGACATATGGACCACATGAGGATTTTATCTTCATTGTTCCACCTGCCCGCGACGGTCAGCGTTCAATAGTCTTCGGCCGCATGCGCAATAAACAGACTATACAAGAGGATTCCTTCAATGACGATGCTGGTAAAATGCAAGTTCACAAGTACAGCCCGCAAGCCTTGAAGATCATGCAAAATATGGGTTACAACTTGAGGATGGAACTAGGTCTCAACTACGGTAAAGGCAGACGAATACCGCTGCTCGGCAATCCCCACTATCAACAAACCCGTTTCGGGTTAGGGTATGCCACCTCCCTTACGACTTCCAAGTCGAACGAGGATATCTTTTCCTCTTTTCAAGATGGCTCGTCGTCCTCCGACTCATCTCATGCTCTCGAGCAAACATTATCGGCAAATATGGTAATGACAGATCCCTTCAAATCAGACGAACAAGAATCTGAACTATTTGAGAATGATGCTTGGGCTCAGCAGATGGATACACAATGGGAGTTCCGCTTCGAGCAGAGAGAACCTCCCACTAAAGATGAAGTTATCCAGATTAACGTAGGGGATGAACTTTCACCAAAGTCGATATTTATCAGTAACGACCTTTTCGAAGAAGAAAGGGAAGAAATTACCCAGCTAATAAAAGAATATATCGACGTCTTTGCGTGGAATTATGAGGATATGCCAGGTCTTGATACAAAGGTGGCTACTCATAAACTCAACGTACTACCCGATTCAAAGCCTGTGAAGCAGCACCAACGCGGTTCCGTCCGGACATGATGGACGCCATTGAAGCTGAAGTCAAGAAGTTGATAGCCTGCGGCTTCATCCATGAGGAACAGCATCCCTACTGGGTCGCCAATGTTGTCCCGGTCATGAAGAAGAATGGAAAAGTACATATCTGCATCGATTACCGAGATCTGAACGCAGCCTGCCCCAAGGATGAATTCCCTCTTCCCATCACAGACGTCATGATTGACAATAGATGCGGTTTTAAACGTATGTCTTTCATGGACGGATTCTCAGGATATATTCAGATCAAGATGCATCTTGAAGACGAGAAGCATATTGCCTTCCGGTCACCACTGGGGGTATATTGCAATACGGTCATGCCCTTCGGATTAAAGAACGACGGCGCTACGTACCAACGGGCTATGAGTAACATATTCCATGAGCATCTACGCAAGACAGTGGAGTGTTACGTGGACGATGTAGCTGTCAAAAGATATCTCAGGGATAATCACATACAAGACTTGAAGACAGTATTTGAATTGATGCGCCAACATCAACTCAAAATGAACCCTACAACGCCAACATCAACTCAAAATGAAGACAGTATTTGACTTGAAGACGAGAAGCAAGTTGAAGGCAGTCACGTCCCTCGGCCTTAGAATTTGAGGCGTCTCCACTTCAAGCACGGGCTGTTCCACCGGAGTCGCTGCTGTTGCGGCGGAATGGTTGGCAGCCAAAGTCTGAACAATTTGTTGCAGGGCATCTACCTGCTTTTGTTGGACTGAGAATCGGGTCTCTAGATTACTCTCGAGCTTGGCTTGTCGAGCATCATCTCGTTGTCGTTGCGATTCTAACATTTGCATTACCCGCTCAAGCGGGTCGACTCGAGACATGCCTCGTTGGCTCCGAGAGCTTCCCGAAGTACCCGAACTGCTCTCTTGTGTTTCGATCGGTGGTTGCGCTGCAGATTACGCTGGATCCATTCCTCCAAAAGAAGGTAAATTACATTAGGATCATAATGTATTATGGACTTATTGCATGAACGTATCTCATTTTGGCCTAGCGAGTTCAAGAGTTCGCACAGGAATTTGATCGTTAAAGAAACTTTTCTAGCACGAAGTCTAAGGAACTTTGAATCTATGCTCTGATACCACTATGTCACGCCCCGAGGCGTCCCCCGAGTCGTGACCGCCGTGCGGGCCTGGAGTTGCGCCCGCACAAGGCTTTAATGATTTGCATAGCAAGCACATGTTCAGAGTACGCAGATAAATTGAAACACAGATTTGAAACATAGAAAAGTTCTCTTTATTGATAATGAACATCTATTACAAACTCCTGAACGAGTCAGCTAATATGCCGAACGGCTTACAAAAGGGTTGACTTAAAATGAGATAGCAGTCCTGTACATTACATCCTTTTATAAACTCAAAACGATAAAGACCTCCAGGCTGGAGGATCGCTTTGCCACGGAGCTGTATTTGTGTATGAAGAGTTGCAGGCTCCTGACTCTAAAATGCTTTGGGGGCGCGGTGAAGATGCACCAACAGTTGGACTGGATCGGGTAGACGACTTCGGCTCCTCGCTCGGTTCGCCTTGGTGCGAAGAACCTGTTTCAACGAGGGTCAGCATATCGAAACATGCTGGTAAAGGCGAGCTAGCCTGACTATACCAATCAACACGTTGTTTAGTGAAGCATGCATATTTTATGGGTTTTTATCTTGCCTTAGTTCATTTACAAGTAAGCAGCATATTGAATTTACTGAAATGAACGTGCCACCGTTCGGTGGATTTTACCTGACCGTCTGAATTACCTGTACAATACTTACCATGCCTTCCCTGAAACGAAGACACAAGTTAGTATGCAACAGGTTTAAATATACATAGGATCACTGGCTTCGATGCCACGAAGGGATGGGTTATAGTCTCAAGGCAAAGTGACGTGCAACGCGGGTGGCGAGCCCCGCTGCAAAACACTTGCCGGGTAACATACGACTATACATACGTTCCGTCCGGATCGGATCGATCCCGGTGCCCCGGTGACCGTCCGCGAAACTCATAACATACCTTGTGCACAAGTCGTCCGTGATCAAGAATACTCATAGAATTTGTTCCATAGCATACAGTTTTGCATAGTCATCCTGACAGTTTATTTCATAACAAGCATACATTTCCATACTTAGCACGATTCATAAAACAGTTATAGGCGAACTAGCATACATGATGATAACCGTTCATGAGTTTGTTTGACAAGCATAATAACCAAGTTATTCTCTTTTATCTTGGTTTCTTTTATTATTACTTGGTATCGTTTGATCGGGGCGAAGGAGTGAAGCTGGAAGCAGAGCTAGCTAATCGGGTTGGTAGCCACTCACTTAGATTTTGGAAAGAAGAAGGAAAGAGGCGCTTCACGACTCCGCTCGCAAGCCGCCTACTGCTCGTTCACCTGCACACGAACAGCTCGATTAATACTTCTTCCTCTCTTTCCAATCTCGGAATTGAAGTGCAGTTCAATGAACGAAAACAATGAAAACCATCGAAACTGTTCAAGGAAAACAAGCAAATCCCAAAACCAACTCAAAGTACGAAAGCAACAAGCGACATCGAAAACCGAGGCAATAAAAGATAGCAGCGGAGAGTTCCCTCCTGACTCTGCCGCTAAGCCGATCCTTGGGGCGCAGTCCACTGAATATGGGAATCGATTCCGAAGAAACAAATCCATAACGAGGACGAGTTCTTAATTCAATCTATCCCGATCGAACGATACCGTCTTGTGTTTCTTAGCCGCGCTCTCCGCATCGGAAGAACGGGGCGCTACATCCTACCCAACCAATTGGAAGTTTCGTCCCGAAACTTAAGAATAGAACCAACCGTTAGGGGTTATTGGGTTGAGGCAGGAGCTTAGAGGGGAGTGGACAATCCCGAGCTACGTGGCCTTGCCCGCCACAGTTGAAGCATAGACCTTTTCTGCTGTAACATCTATCAGTAGTGTGCCCACGTCTTCTACAAAAATCACAGTATGGTCTCTGGTTCCCTTTGTGGCGACCACCGTCGTTATGTCGTTTTGCAACATTATTTCCTCCATCGTCGCTTTGGCGTTTGTGACTGGATGTATGCACAGCGCCGACAAAAACGTGAGGATATTGTGGTTCGAGAGATAGGGCATGATTCATGACTTCACGCATTGTCCCATACTGATTATTGACCACGTGCGAATGGATGGCAGGACGGAGACCACCTTCAAACCTTCTAGCTCGACTCGCTGCATCAGGTAAATAGGCCCTAGCGAATTTGGAGAGTCGGTTGAATTCGGCGGAATACTCTTTAACTGTCATCCTGCCTTGCCTCAGCTGCACGAAGTCATTTTCCATTTTACGTTGTACTGGAGGCGGTATAAACTCCTCTTCAAATGCGGCACGAAAGGTCGTCCACGAGATCGCCTCCTCTCCGTGATCAAATTGGAGAGATCGTCGATGCACGTCCCACCAATCGTGTGCGTTGAGGCGGAGCTGCAGTTGCGCGCAGGCGACGCGCTTATCTTCGGGGACCTCTAGCAGAGTGAAGTGGTCTTCGATCTCGGCTAGCCAATGTAGAGCTACCACTGGGTCCTCAGTCCCGTTGAACGGGGTATTGCAGACTTTCTTGAAATGGCCCAAGTTGAAGGCAGTCACGTCCCTCGGCCTTAGAATTTGAGGCATCTCCACTTCAAGCACGGGCTGTTCCACCGGAGTCGCTGCTGTTGCGGCGGAATGGTTGGCAGCCAAAGTCTGAACAATTTGTTGCAGGGCATCTACCTGCTTTTGTTGGACTGAGAATCGGGTCTCTAGATTACTCTCGAGCTTGGCTTGTCGAGCATCGTCTCGTTGTCGTTGCGATTCTAACATTTGCATTACCCGCTCAAGCGGGTCGACTCGAGACATGCCTCGTTGGCTCCGAGAGCTTCCCGAAGTACCCGAACTGCTCTCTTGTGTTTCGATCGGTGGTTGCGCTGCAGATTACGCTGGATCCATTCCTCCAAAAGAAGGTAAATTACATTAGGATCATAATGTATTATGGACTTATTGCATGAATGTATCTCATTTTGGCCTAGCGAGTTCAAGAGTTCGCACAGGAATTTGATCGTTAAAGAAACTTTTCTAGCACGAAGTCTAAGGAACTTTGAATCTGTGCTCTGATACCACTATGTCACGCCCCGAGGCGTCCCCCGAGTCGTGACCGCCGTGCGGGCCTGGAGTTGCGCCCGCACAAGGCTTTAATGATTTGCATAGCAAGCACATGTTCAGAGTACGCAGATAAATTGAAACACAGATTTGAAACATAGAAAAGTTTTCTTTATTGATAATGAACATCTATTACAAATTCCTGAACGAGTCAGCTAATATGCCGAACGGCTTACAAAAGGGTTGACTCAAAATGAGATAGCAGTCCTGTACATTACATCCTTTTATAAACTCAAAACGATAAAGACCTCCAGGCTGGAGGATCGCTTTGCCACGGAGCTGCATTTGTGTATGAAGAGTTGCAGGCTCCTGACTCTAAAATGCTTCGGGGGCGCGGTGAAGATGCGCCAACAGTTGGACTGGATCGGGTAGACGACTTCGGCTCCTCGCTCGGTTCGCCTTGGTGCGGAGAACCTGTTTCAACGAGGGTCAGCATATCGAAACATGCTGGTGAAGGCGAGCTAGCCTGACTTTACCAATCAACACGTTGTTTAGTGAAGCATACATATTTTGTGGGTTTCTATCTTGCCTTAGTTCATTTACAAGTAAGCAGCATATTGAATTTACTGAAATGAACGTGCCACCGTTCGGTGGATTTTACCTGACCGTCTGAATTACCTGTACAATACTTACCATGCCTTCCCTGAAACGAAGACACAAGTTAGTATGCAACAGGTTTAAATATACATAGGATCACTGGCTTCGATGCCACGAAGGGACGGGTTATAGTCTCAAGGCAAAGTGACGTGCAACGCGGGTGGCGAGCCCCGCTGCATAACACTTGCCGGGTAACATACGACTATACATACGTTCCGTCCAGATCGGATCGATCCCGGTGCCCCGGTGACCGTCCGCGGAACTCATAACATACCTTGTGCACAAGTCGTCCGTGATCAAGAATACTCATAGAATTTATTCCATAGCATACAGTTTTGCATAGTCATCCTGACAGTTTATTTCATAACAAGCATACATTTCCATACTTAGCACGATTCATAAAACAGTTATAGGCGAACTAGCATACAGGATGATAACCGTTCATGAGTTTGTTTGACAAGCATAATAACCAAGTTATTCTCTTTTATCTTGGTTTCTTTTATTATTACTTGGTATCGTTTGATCGGGGCGAAGGAGTGAAGCTGGAAGCAGAGCTAGCTAATCGGGTTGGTAGCCACTCACTTAGATTTTGGAAAGAAGAAGGAAAGAGGCGCTTCACGACTCCGCTCGCAAGCCGCCTACTGCTCGTTCACCTGCACACGAACAGCTCGATTAATACTTCTTCCTCTCTTTCCAATCTCGGAATTGAAGTGCAGTTCAATGAACGAAAACAATGAAAACCATCGAAACCGTTCAAGGAAAACAAGCAAATCCCAAAACCAACTCAAAGCACGAAAGCAAGAAGCGACATCAAAAATCGAGGCAATAAAAGATAGCAGCGGAGAGGTCCCTCCTGACTCTGCCGCTAAGCCGATCCTTGGGGCGCAGTCCACTGAATATGGGAATCGATTCCGAAGAAACAAATCCATAACGAGGACGAGTTCTTAATTCAATCTATCCCGATCGAACGATACCGTCTTGTGTTTCTTAGCCGCGCTCTCCGCATCGGGATAACGGGGCGCTACATCCTACCCAACCAATTGGAAGTTTCGTCCCGAAACTTAAGAATAGAACCAACCGTTAGGGGTTATTGGGTTGAGGCAGGAGCTTAGAGGGGAGTGGACAATCCCGAGCTACGTGGCCTTGCCCGCCACAGTTGAAGCATAGACCTTTTCTGCTGTAACATCTATCAGTAGTGTGCCCACGTCTTCTACAAAAATCACAGTATGGTCTCTGGTTCCCTTTGTGGCGACCACCGTCGTTATGTCATTTTGCAGCATTATTTCCTCCATCGTCGCTTTGGCGTTTGTGACTGGATGTATGCACAGCGCCGACAGAAATGTGAGGATATTGTGGTTCGAGAGATAGGGCGTGATTCATGACTTCACGCATTGTCCCATACTGATTATTGACCACGTGCGAATGGATGGCAGGACGGAGACCACCTTCAAACCTTCTAGCTCGACTCGCTGCATCAGGTAAATAGGCCCTAGCGAATTTGGAGAGTCGGTTGAATTCGGCGGAATACTCTTTAACTGTCATCCTGCCTTGCCTCAGCTGCACGAAGTCATTTTCCATTTTACGTTGTACTGGAGGCGGTATAAACTCCTCTTCAAACGCGGCACGAAAGGTCGTCCACGAGATCGCCTCCTCTCCGTGATCAAATTGGAGAGATCGTCGATGCACGTCCCACCAATCGTGTGCGTTGAGGCGGAGCTGCAGTTGCGCGCAGGCGACGCGCTTATCTTCGGGGACCTCTAGCAGAGTGAAGTGGTCTTCGATCTCGGCTAGCCAATGTAGAGCTACCACTGGGTCCTCAGTCCCGTTGAACGGGGTATTGCAGACTTTCTTGAAATGGCCCAAGTTGAAGGCAGTCACGTCCCTCGGCCTTAGAATTTGAGGCGTCTCCACTTCAAGCACGGGCTGTTCCACCGGAGTCGCTGCTGTTGCGGCGGAATGGTTGGCAGCCAAAGTCTGAACAATTTGTTGCAGGGCATCTACCTGCTTTTGTTGGACTGAGAATCGGGTCTCTAGATTACTCTCGAGCTTGGCTTGTCGAGCATCGTCTCGTTGTCGTTGCGATTCTAACATTTGCATTACCCGCTCAAGCGGGTCGACTCGAGACATGCCTCGTTGGCTCCGAGAGCTTCCCGAAGTACCCGAACTGCTCTCTTGTGTTTCGATCGGTGGTTGCGCTGCAGATTACGCTGGATCCATTCCTCCAAAAGAAGGTAAATTACATTAGGATCATAATGTATTATGGACTTATTGCATGAACATATCTCATTTTGGCCTAGCGAGTTCAAGAGTTCGCACAAGAATTTGATCGTTAAAGGAACTTTTCTAGCACGAAGTCTAAGGAACTTTGAATCTGTGCTCTGATACCACTATGTCACGCCCCGAGGCGTCCCCCGAGTCGTGACCGCCGTGCGGGCCTGGAGTTGCGCCCGCACAAGGCTTTAATGATTTACATAGCAAGCACATGTTCAGAGTACGCTGATAAATTGAAACACAGATTTGAAACATAGAAAAGTTCTCTTTATTGATAATGAACATCTATTACAAACTCCTGAACGAGTCAGCTAATATGCCGAACGGCTTACAAAAGGGTTGACTCAAAATGAGATAGCAGTCCTGTACATTACATCCTTTTATAAACTCAAAACGATAAAGACCTCCAGGCTGGAGGATCGCTTTGCCACGGAGCTGCATTTGTGTATGAAGAGTTGCAGGCTCCTGACTCTAAAATGCTTCGGAGGCGCGGTGAAGATGCGCCAACAGTTGGACTGGATCGGGTAGACGACTTCGGCTCCTCGCTCGGTTCGCCTTGGTGCGGAGAACCTGTTTCAACGAGGGTCAGCATATCGAAATATGCTGGTGAAGGCGAGCTTGCCTGACTATACCAATCAACACGTTGTTTAGTGAAGCATGCATATTTTGTGGGTTTCTATCTTGCCTTAGTTCATTTACAAGTAAGCAGCATATTGAATTTACTGAAATGAACGTGCCACCGTTCGGTGAATTTTACCTGACCGTCTGAATTACCTGTACAATACTTACCATGCCTTCCCTGAAACGAAGACACAAGTTAGTATGCAACAGGTTTAAATATACATAGGATCACTGGCTTCGATGCCACGAAGGGACGGGTTATAGTCTCAAGGCAAAGTGACGTGCAACGCGGGTGGCGAGCCCCGCTGCATAACACTTGCCGGGTAACATACGACTATACATACGTTCCGTCCGGATCGGATCGATCCCGGTGCCCCGGTGACCGTCCGCGGAACTCATAACATACCTTGTGCACAAGTCGTCCGTGATCAAGAATACTCATAGAATTTGTTCCATAGCATACAGTTTTGCATAGTCATCCTGACAGTTTATTTCATAACAAGCATACATTTCCATACTTAGCACGATTCATAAAACAGTTATAGGCGAACTAGCATACAGGATGATAACCGTTCATGAGTTTGTTTGACAAGCATAATAACCAAGTTATTCTCTTTTATCTTGGTTTCTTTTATTATTACTTGGTATCGTTTGATCGGGGCGAAGGAGTGAAGCTGGAAGCAGAGCTAGCTAATCGGGTTGGTAGCCACTCACTTAGATTTTGGAAAGAAGAAGGAAAGAGGCGCTTCACGACTCCGCTCGCAAGCCGCCTACTGCTCGTTCACCTGCACACGAACAGCTCGATTAATACTTCTTCCTCTCTTTCCAATCTCGGAATTGAAGTGCAGTTCAATGAACGAAAATAATGAAAACCATCGAAACCGTTCAAGGAAAACAAGCAAATCCCAAAACTAACTCAAAGCACGAAAGCAACAAGCGACATCGAAAACCGAGGCAATAAAAGATAGCAGCGGAGAGGTCCCTCCTGACTCTGCCGCTAAGCCGATCCTTGGGACGCAGTCCACTGAATATGGGAATCGATTCCGAAGAAACAAATCCATAACGAGGACGAGTTCTTAATTTAATCTATCCCGATCGAACGATACCGTCTTATGTTTCTTAGCCGCGCTCTCCGCATCGGGAGAACGGGACGCTACAGGTACAACCCTGTGGAGAAAGAATGCTTGGCTCTGATGTTCGCTATTCAGAAAATGCGACACTATGTCACGGGCAAAACCATTCATATCATCTCCAGGATTAATCCTCTTCGGGTACTGATGAGCAAGCCAAGTGTCCTTAATTCCCGACTTGCGACTTGGGCGATGTTATTAACGCCATATGACATGGTATACGTCCCTCAAAAGTCCGTCAAAGGCCAAGCATTGGCTAACTTTCTAGCTGCTCATCCGATCCCGGAGGCCTCCAAACTGTACGAGGACATTCCCGACGAAGTTGCAGAGTGTAACTCCGGCAACGGAAGGTGATGCATGGCAACTGTTCTTCGATGGCGCCTCCAGGACTGGTCCTAGAGGAAACGTAGTTTCAGGAGTAGGGATCGTCCTAGTCACTCCTGATAAACTCGTTATCTACCGAGCATATTCTCTTAGCGAGCCATGTTCTAACAATGTGGCAGAATACAACGCTCTACTAATCGGGCTCCAAGTCGCTAAATAGCTGGGGGTCAAATCTCTGGAAGCCTTCGGTAATTCTCTACTGATCGTCAATCAAGTCAAAGGAATATATGAAGTCCAGAATCCCGACCTCATCCCCTATCACCAAGCAACGGTCGAGATAGCCATGACATTCAAGGGATTCTTCCTTGAGCATGTACTTCGATCTCAGAATCTGGAAGTTGATGCCCTAGCAAGTCTAGCTGCAGATTTAGCTACTCCTATAAGAAGGCAGAATTTGATCCTCCCAGGAGAGACTGGAGAAGTCCCTTTATAGATTTCGTAGCATACGGAAACTTGCCGGAGGACCCTAAAGAAGCAATATCTGTGAAAAGACGATCACTATGCATCTACTTCGATGCATCGTCACAATGCCTATATCGTCGGTCTTATGACGGGCTATAATGAAGCACAGCGGATTATCCGTGAAGCTCACGACGACGTGTGCGGGGCGCATCAACCCGGTCCTAAGCTACATGATCGTATCAGGAGAATGGGCTATTACTGGCCCACTATGATCGCAGACGCAATCAAGTATGCCAAAAGATGCAGAGCCTTTCAGGTGCATGCAAACTTCATACATCAACCGTCCGAACATCTATATCCTACGGTTGTATCCTGGCCTTTCGAAGCATGGGGTATGGATATCATTGGTCCTATTCACCCGTCTTTTTCCAGAGGTCACCGGTTCATACTGGTCATCACGGATTACTTCTCCAAATGGGCAGAGGCGATCCCTCTTGCTGAGGTAAAGACATCTGACTTAACCAACTTCATCATGCATCACGTCATTTACCGCTTTGGGGTTTCCCGAAGGATAATCCATGACAATGAGCCTCAGTTCATCAGCCATGCGTTCCACCGATTTTGCGATAAAAATCGGATACAAAATGTGACCTCTACGGCATATTATCCGACTGCTAATGGTTTGGCAAAAGCCTTCAACAAAACCATTATCAAGCTCTTGAAGAAGTTTGTCTCTTCGAACTAAAGAGATTGGAACGAGAAGCTGGGAGAATGTCTCTGGGCATACCGCACAACGGTCCGAGCACCGACAGGTTGCACACCGTTCTCATTGGTCTACGAGAGTGAAGCAGTTCTTCTTATCGAAATTCAAATTCTGTCACTCAGGATAGCCGTGGCTAATGAGTTAACTCAAGAAAAGAATGACCTGTTAAGGCTTCAAGAGCTAGAAGGATTAGACGAGAAACGCCTCCAAGCTCAGCAGCGCATCGCGCTCTACCAAGCACGCATTTCCAGAACTTTTAATCAAAAAGTAAAGGAAAGAGTGTTCAAAGTCGGCGAGCTAGTTTTATCTATAAGAAGGCCGATAATTTTTACTCATAGGAGTAAAGGCAAATTCCAGCCCAAATGGGAAGGCCCTTACGTGATCGAGACAACATTCTCAAACAGCGCTTACAGGTTAGCCCGGCCTAATGGAGACCTGCTGATGGCTCCTATCAATGGGAAATTCCTGAAAAGGTACTATGCTTAAACCTCCTCTGCTCAAGTGGAATATGGCGAAGATCTCATCTTGACAAAACTACTTCCAAAACGAAACTAGCTGGATCATATTCTATCATGACCATATGACCTCTGAATAGATATGCTCTGCTAAATCTTACCGAAAGTATATCACATCCATACTACCTCTGATATCACTTTCACCCAAACCTGTCATTTATATTCCGAAATGATGGGTCCATAAAGTCAGATGAAAAGCCTCTTTATTATTCCCAGAAAAGAGCGAAAGTACATTGAAAAGCAAAAGCAAAAGTACATCATGAAGGGGGAGTGGTCAGGTCGCGAAGCTGCTGCGCCAGTACGACCATCCTCTCAGCCCTGGAATCCAAGACATCAGCGCAGACCCGCTCCAACCGTGCCTCGCCATCTAGCAGGAGGGACAGTTCGGCTCTAGCACGAAGGAAACCGGCACGGGCGACTCCTGCACTCGCCAAGTTCTGTTGTGCTGCGACCAGTCGGCCATTCACCACATCTAGACCTTCTGACGACTGAGAAGCCCACTCCTTTGCCTGAGCAAGCTTTATCTCCAGCTTACGGACCCTCGCTACATTGTCGTCATGCTTGGCCTGGCACTTCGTTTGAAGGGCGATAGTCTCCTCCAAAACGACTTTCCCTTTATCCATCTCCTGCTGATTAGTCTCGATGAATTTATTCAGACCTTCCTTCTTTTCAACAAGATGTGCAGTCAAGGAGTCGTATCTGGCCTGGACCAGAGCTTCAATGTTGCCTCGAGCTAGCTACAGGTATTCGTTAATAGGTTGCTCCAAACCATTAACCATCGCCTCCAGCGCGTCAGCTACCCCGGCATCACCGAATTCCCTGATCGCCTCTATCGAGAACCGAGAGGACCTCTTCAGCGACGCAAAGTCCAGCTTCTTCGCCAACACCATTGATATTAGCGTTCTCAAAGTGGTGTAGAAGATACCAGTGTACTGCTCGGTCAGCGCAACTAGGTCCGCATGAACGCGGGGAGTGTCCGCGATGGTGGCGACTTCCCTCCCAGGAATTACCACAGACGATGTCGCCACGGCCGTCGCCTCAATATGAGGTGCGATGAAAGAAGAATCGCCAACACCGGACGAAGTGACCGACGTGCTCAAAAGAGGCACTGTCGCAATAACAGGCTCGTCCTCCTCTTGAGATATCGGAGTCTCCTCGACAAGCAAGCCAGCACCCGAAGATGTCTCCTCTTCAAAGTCAGGTACCTCCGTGTCACCACTAGGACCTGACACAGAGCCAAAGGGCGCGTCTACATCACCCTCTCCGAAGAGGTCTTCCCCTGAAAAGAAGACAAAAGGAAGTTAATATCAACATAATATTAATTTTCCCAAAGAAGAGGCATAAAAGACGATATTTACCCATGGTCGACGGCATATACGTCGCATCTACTGCCTGTACAACTAAATTATTTCTTAATAATGCTAGGCGAGATGTCATACCTGGAGAAAAGGGGTCTGTGAACTGACACTGGCAAGTAGTCTTCCAGGTCCTCCTCAAAATCTGACCTAGGCTCATCAACTGGAATCTCGCTAGGTGCGCTCACAGGAGCGGCAGAAGTCCCTCCCGATGTCGATTCGGCTAGAGGTATACGGAACTTTATTATACTCAGCCCCGAAGGCGACCTCGTTCCACTACTTGAAACAGTAGCAGCGACGGCGGCGTCCAGCTGAGATTCTCCGGAACCACCAGCCGGAACTGTGGAAGGTCCCTCTCTAAAAGGCGAGGAACCTCCAATCAAAGGATCATCCCCAACACGGGGAGATGCAAGCTCACTTCCAGGAGCCTCAATGCCAGGAATCCGAAGAGGACGATTTACCGCCTTCTTCTTCCTCTTACGAGGGGAAGCCTCCTTGGGAGCAGGAGCCCTTCGCTTCCCAGAAACTACCAAAGCCCCCGCAGGCGGAGGTACTTCACCCCTAGGTACCGACACCAGAGGCTCATCCGGGGTAACGGACTCCTCACCCTCGTCGGAAGAAACCGAGGGGACTTCAACTCTTCCCCCAGGCTTGGAAGAGGGCACCCTAAAGCTTCCATGCATATCAAAATCATGATGGAAGGTGTTCGTTGCCACATAGAACTGGGCATACGAATGTAGGATGCGCAGCTCCGTGGAGAGTGTGATGACCGGCACGGTAAAAATTGCTCCAGTGCAGCCTATGATAAAATATTGCCATCCCCTCGCTCCATCAACGAGTCCACCTCTGGACCTGAAGCTGTTAACGGCATTGCCCACGTGCAACTGATCATACCCAAACTGCCGGGCAAACCGACTGGGCAAGTAGGGCTCCAAGAAGCAATGATCTTCGCTTCTGTACAGCAGATGGGATGGTCTAATACAAACCAACCAATTAAAAGCTTCGGGAGAAAGAATGGTCTTCTCTCTACCCGAATCCTCGAGCCTAATCCCCGATTGATTGCGATGTATAGAAGGGACGGTACAGAAAAGCTTCCAACTGTGACTGAAGCCTAGCGCCCGCCAACAGTCTATAACTGTGTTCACATTCCAGGAAGGCTTCTGGTAGTTCAACAAGAAACTACCCCCCAAACTACTGCCGGAACCGGGAGACATCACCCGGGGGTTATGGAGAATTAACCACCCCATCAAATACAGGTATGGTAATTCTACCCTGGGGAAGCTATCACGTCAAATTTTATCGACGAGCAGCCCATCATTCATGGCCCTCAGACCAGCTTGTATACGGTACACCATGGCAGGGAGCAAGCCCAGTCTTTCCCCGAACACCAGCGCACTGCAGGCCATAGCGTGTTATGGTGAATGCGGTCCGCAGATGCGACGCCAGGCACTACTACTCGGCGCAGCCATATGAAAAGGAAGCCAGCCAGTTGAGCCTCCCTGGACAGAGGCCTGCGACAGCGCCTCAAATAACTATAGGCCTTAGTGCCTTCAGGATACTTTTCTATCCCTTCGTCGAGGAAGCGGTCCGGAGCACCATCATCCACCATAAGATCGTCAACTACCTGAGCATTAAGCGCACTCAGGGGATTCACAGGCAGATCCTTGCCCTCCAATACCTTCTCTGGCTTAGCAGTCCTGGACCGGTGGAAGAAAAGATAGGACGTCCATTTGGTGATATGAGCCAAATCTGAAGGCTCGCCATAAAAAGCGGTGCAAGCGAGGTAATAGCACATCAACTCCTGGTACACTTCCACCACCCGAGGGTCTGAATCCCCCAGCTCCCGGTTCGTGGGAACATACTCTTCATATGGAGTGTCCCCCATGGGCAGTCTTGAGATCTCTGCCATCTCATGAAGGGCCAATCCCAACTTCCCCAGTGGAGTGGCGAAAGTCTCGGTAAGCAAAATATATCGCTCCATCAGTGCCAGGAACAGGTTGGGGTTAGGAGGTAACCCAACACTGGTGGCACTCACAGCGGCAAACAGGCCAATGCTCTCCAACTCAGTCTGGAAATGCTTCAGGACCCAATCAACTAAACGAGCCCATCGAAGATTTGTGGGGGTGATCCACCCGCCACACCGAGGGTTCACTTTAGGGTATACTCCCCCACGCCCCATAAAATTATTATAGAAAGTCGGTAACTGGACCGGCTAGATCCCCAAACTGTCTTCACTCGGGACACTGCCCAGGTACAGCCCCCTGAACAGCGTCACAGAGACAGAAGGGCGACTGACAAACGACCCCTGGTCAGCTCCTCTCAGATGAAAGATCTTCCCTGGCTTGCCGTAAAGATCGGGGGTCAGCGTCCACGACATCCTCCTGGGATGCGTAGCATGGAAGAAGGCCGAGATGGGGTAGTCTCTCGACATATTGGGCAGATACAAGACCAAACCCTCGGCAGGGAAAACCCAGAGTTCTCTCTTGGGCTTTGTCTGGGACTGCTTGTCAATCATGTCCCCGAAGAGGAAAGCCGTCTTCAGGTATTGCTCTCCGTCTACGTACGTTAGGGGCTCCCCGTTGATCAAGTTAAGCAGCGTTCGCTCGCCCTGAGCCGATATCAGAATTGCCCTTCCTTCGGGATACTGGGGCCCGGAGATAGGAAATATCGCGTGCGACAGATCCTCCAGATAGTTGGAGTGCAGCATCCCGGGGGCAGAGCCCATCACCTCAGCTAGCGGAGACTCATGCAAGTTGACTGCAAAAGTACAAGAGAAATACGTCAGTTCCTATAACTAGACATTGCAGGACTTGCAGCATCCGCAAAAAAATCAACAGTCCGTGCTCTACGCCGAGACTGTGAAACTTGAGCTTTTACGATGGAATCCATTTCCTAAACATAAAATTCAAGATTGCCAGTATACGGTCCGTGCTCTACGCCGGACTGATTAAATTGAGTTGTTACGCCGGAACTTTCATCCACCAGCGTAAAACTCAAATTTTAAATAGCTTACACCAAGTTTTCGACGGTCAAAGCTTTTACGCTCGACTGCGAAAAGAATAGAGTTTTTACGCTGACACATTAGAAATGTGGGCATAAAAAGATGAAATGTCTCCGTGCATCATCTTCCTCAAAGAGGCTATCAGCACAGAAGATGACCTAGCGCGGTCACGTTCAACATGTGCGAAGGATTTTCAGTCGTTCTTATTCATCCCAAAAGCTCTACCTTTTATGCCGGGTGCACTGCTCATCGGCAGGATGCTCCGCTCAGAATGGGATTCGCCTTGTCCAACCAGAGACGCTCTCGCTTGAGCGGAGGAACGAGAAGAAGAATCAACCTTCTTTCCCTTAGTGGAGGAGGATTGTTTCAAAGCCATTACTGAAAACTTTGAAGACTCGAAGAAGAAACGAAAAAGAACTCGAACAGTCGAAAGCTTTCTCTCGCAGAAGACGGATGGAAAGTTTTTCTCTCAGAAACTTGGGATATATATAGAGTTCGGATGGACTCCTCGGACCCCGAACCAAATCCCTTAATTAATATTCGGTTATGATTGGGTCCTACGTCAGCCTATTTATTCAGAGAAGGCGGACAGTCAGCGAATTCGAAAAGTTTTTCGCGCAAAGCAGGTTCATGGTTTCTACGCTAAGGAGCTTTCTACGCTCAACAAGCTACGGATCTACGGTTTTACGCTCGCAGGCTATAAGTCTATGGTTTTACGTCCGAATGCCTTTGTGCTCGGTAGCTTTTATGCTCAAGAGGCTACAAACCTACGACTTCACGCTCAGCAGATACCAAATCGATGATCTCACGCTCGGTGGCGCTTAGTTTACGCTCAAAGGCGACGGATCCACAACTTCACGCTCGAAAATTTTTCTTTTCAGAAGCAATAAATCTACAGTTCTACGCTAAGGAGATTTCTACGATCGACAGCTACGAATCTACGGCTTTACGTTCGACAGCTACAAGTCGAGTTTTACGCCCGGATGCCTTTGTGCTCGGTGGCTTTTATGCTCGAGAGGCTACAAACCTATGACTTCACGCTCAGGAACTACAAGTCTATGATTTCACGCTCGATGGTGTTTAGTTTATGCTCAGAGGCTGCCAACTTATGATTTCGTGCTCCATGACTTCCCGCACATCTGAAAGATATGCAGGCCAGAGTACGCGTACATCTGAACGATCCTCAAGACGGTCAATTACAGGAGTTCACACAGAACGATCCTCAAGACGGTCAATTCTACGCGGTTCCTCACTCCTAAACAGCAGGACAGTACGAACACTCGAATGCTAAAGCGGCTTTCTACGCATCCCTAGTTATGCGTAAAAGACAGGACAGGACCTAGCAACTTTCTAAACAGAGTCGGCGTAAAGAATCAGATGTGTCGAAGCTACACATATTCAGACTTCACAGTAAAGTATGGCAAGATGATCATATGAAGAAGAAAGATGATTTTATTAAAATTAAAAGCATGATTACATGAGGGAAATCCAGTCTACAAGGGTTTTCTTTATTTTTTATGACTACATATGAGGGAAATCTCGTCTACAAAGGGCTTCCTCATCATCGTCTGAAGATCGCACCGAGAAGCTGTTCTGCCAGGTTCTCACATTGGTGAAGGTCTTCCTCTTCTTCCAAGACGGTTCGTCGACATCCACAGTCGATGAACAAGAAGATGATCAGTGGCGGAAGAATACAAAAATAGGCATAGACCCATCCTCCAACAGAAGGAAAGCAGGGTAAATCTGCTTACCTACAGACCACCGCCACTCGAGCCGGGACAGAGCTAGTCTGTCTTCTCTCATCCCCGGAGGTAACGAGAGAAGGTGCCACTTGCAAGCAGCGTGGTGAAATACGATTCTTCTTCTCTCCCGAAGAACCACCATATAAAGTTGCTGATTATCCCGAGCAAAGGAGGCTATGATATCCTTCCATGATCCATCGTTGCAGAGGACATTTGCTCGAAGACGCCGTCTTTTTTGGCTCCTTACATGCTGGAAGAGCATGATCTCCTACTTCCTCAAGTCGACCCGACGAACTCCGGCCATCATCTCTGTATGATGAAGGAAGTGTGGGAAGAACAGGAGAACTCCTCAGCCTTTTTATAGGCGAGAGAGCATCGATCCCCAATAAATCCACCATAAAGTCAGCCTCGACCATTTCAAAACTCCATTCAGAAACATTTCGAGTTACGAGGAGCGGGTCATGCTTCATTCAAAGCATTTCAAATTACGAGAAATTTAAAAGCTTTGAAGGGGGTCTTGTAGAATCATGAAAAATACGCTGGATAGCTCTACGCAGCATATTGATGCAAAGCAGCGTAAACAGAGGACTTCAGAGCCTTCAACGTACAAACAGAGCTTCTCCGCCAAAGCACAGCGTGAAATATAGGCTCAAGGACCATCCGCGTAGGGCAGTATGTCTAGGATGCTTCAGCGTAAACAGGGTGCTTCATCGCCTTTATGGCGTAAAACTCATCCTCTTTCAATACAACATTGAAGTGTACGAGGGACGCTTCGTATTCTCCGAAGTGAACCTGTCAGATCCTGCAATGAACCTGACGTCTCGACTTCTGAAAAAGGGATACTGCTCGACTACCCAGGTGACGGCTATAATGATGGCGCGGTACTGCAACCCAGGCTGTCATTTACTGCCATTTCCCTTGCGTAAAACCGCTTTTACGTGCACAGAGGAATACGCTGCCTAGTTTTATACAGGCAGATGAGAGCTCCTTACGCTCCGCGGAAGATAAACCGCCTGCCACGTCAAAAGCTGAACTCCTTATGGGACTCGAGGTGCGTCTCTGCATTTAATGCACAGGGTGGTGACAGGCCCTCAAGGCACGTCTCTGCAATTAATGCGCCGAATACTGACAGATATCTGAGGCACGTCTCTGCGTTTGATGCACAGAAGGGTGGCAGACCTTCAAAATATGCCTCTTCATTTAATGCGCAGGATGATGGCGGATCTCCACATTTAATGCAGGAGATTTGATTAAATGTCACCGAACCGTCGTTTAGTGACATCCCCTTTGTGAGAGCTGCTCCTACGCATACAAGGGAATACGCTGCCTAGCTTTACACAGGCAAACATGAGCTCCTTACGCTCAGCAGAAGATGAACAGACTGCCACGACAGCGGTTACTCTTCGCACAGGATTCAAGGATGGGGGCAGATCTCTGTATTTAATGCAAAAGATCTGATTATCTCCAAGAGCCGTAATTCCGGCTAAAGACATCCACATCATCACTCTGGCACGTTACGCAGCGGCTTCTACGCCTATTCAGCTTTGGTGCCTACTTGGCTTATACGCCCACTCGGCCTTCTGTACCTACTCGGCTTCTATGCCCACTCGGCCTCTATGACCACTCGGCTTCTACGCCCACTCGGCCTCTATGACTACTCGGCTTCTACGCCCACTCGGCCTCTATGACCACTCGGCTTCTACGCCTATTCGGCTTCTATGCCGGTTTGATAACTATTTGGCTTCTATGCCATGGTGACAGACATTGGCTTCTATGTCAACCTCTTCTACACGAGGGATACCTACCTACGTGACTTCTACGTCGTGATCTTCGTAGCAGTTATACGCGTTTTGTCTCTTAGTTGGACCCGCGTCATACGCTCATTCAAAAGATCATCTATACGTAGGCATTGGTTATTTTAACCGTTGTGTAAAAGGGTGCTGTACTTTCCACTACTCGGTTTTTACACCGATTGAGTGGTCACTGTCACTAAAAACTCTATAAATAGAGACCTCTATCAATGAGGAACAAGGGCAAACGATCAGAAATAGGTCGACAAATTGGAGGATCAGAGAAGTTAGGTCTGAAAACTGATCAAGAGATCCAGTACCAGATCCAACGGTCGAGAGAGAGAGGGAGAGAGAGAGGAAACACGAGCTCAGGCAAAGAGAAGGGATCGACGACTTTGGCATCGGGCATCCACCCTCTTTAGCAACCTTCGGAGCTGTTCTCCGTCTTCTACGGCACTTCTTCACCATCGTGTGGTCCAAGGGCTAAAGTGATCGGCTATAGATTAGACACCCATAGCAATATTTACCCAGATTAAATAAATTTTACTCTCACATCCTCGTATAGGATTACATTGTACAAGCTTGTTTGTAAACCAAAGAAGGAAAGGGTTTTCTTTCGTAATAAAGAACCCGTCGTCGTTTTCTTTTTAAACGACCCTTTCGTTTATTTTCTATCCGAAACATCAGGTAATGTCTAATCTCATCCACAATATAAACAAGAAGTTCTAAAATAAATACTGAAAAATAAGTGTAGGGTCTAAAATGTCATAGTACAATTCAGATATGTCTGATGGGAATAAACCTACTACAAATGATAAAATAAGAGTACTGATAGACAGAATGAAGAGTACGACTAGAGCATCGGCTAACTAGATAAGGAATGCTCCAGTCCTAGGCGGAAGGCCTACCAATGATGAAGAAAACTCTGACGGAAGCATCTCTAGCTCCTCTTCGGATGCGAACCTCGTCTCCTACCCGGGCTCGTACACGGTAGAATAATAAGCCTCATCCAAATCTGGAAGGGAACCAGGTCCTCAGAGGGACGTAACAAGATACAAAAATGCATGCCATATATAAATACTAAATAAAATAAAGGGGTGTGCTAACCATCTAAGTGAATGCAATATGAGGACAACCTTGGTACGTATGGGTAGGTGTAGGCATAATGTCATGCCCCAGTCCCAAAATATCGAGGGACTAGACACGTGGCAATGGCCAGCAGCACACATCGATGGACAAACCCAATTTAATGGACCCATCAGGGTGTACTTAAGCTGTAAAACAATAATAAAGTTCTATGCTACTAATCTCATCCATAGAAATAAATACAGTAAATATAAAATAATAAGCAACATCAAGTCTCAACAAAACATATCTTGGGGAACAACCCGATAATAAGTCTAGTACAGGAATCAATAGACAAGAATTAAAAGAGTCTAACAACAGCAAAGACTGAGTATAGATAAAACAGATACTCAAGAGAAATCCTCGACGATTACCTCGCCCTCGGGTTCTGGTACTTCTCCAATGTTTTCTCATGTCTCATACACCTCGGGGTAGATCTTCTCTGCTAAACCTGGGGACATAATCCGGATTCCAGGTCCTCAGGGGACATAGCAAGGTACAAGAATAACTCAATCCAAATAAATACAGTATATGAAATGAATCAAGAGGGTAAACTATATAACCAACTATGTGATATGCAAAATAAGAGCATCACTAGAACTCAGGCTGAGACTACTACAAGCTCTGTGTCGGGGAGCCGGTAGCAGTGATATCATATAGGAGCCAAGCTCGGCGTGGCTACGATACCATAATAATATAATCAACCTGTAGCCTGTGTGTCTCTCCCCACCTAATGTAATCACACGTCTCATGTCTACGACGTCTCATGTTCATGTCACGTAAGATTATGACCTCTAACTGATGCAGCGAGTCATAATGATAGCTAAGCATATGCAATATCTATGTCACGCTGTAACCTATACAGAATCACCATAAATATCTCAGAAAGATTCTGTCTTATGAGTAATGTCAAGTGTCCTATGGTATGACGTACTTGATAATGCAAGCACGCAAATATATAGGGTCGCGATATCAATCTCTAGTGACGTTACACGACTTCGCGTACGACGTCGATACCCGAATATTATTCGAACGCCAAGAAATGTCACACAGTTCTAGGTTGAACATATATATCACAGAAATATATCAAGAGAATAATATGAAACAATTTACTGCAAGTATGGCAAGGTACACTTGCTTGGGATTTGGTTTCCAACTGCTGCTCCGACAATAGTAGGATCTTCAAGTACTCCTCCGAATGGTGAAATAAATATTACCATCAAACTCAGAAGATATCAAATAGCTAGAATTGCCTATCCATAAATCCAATTTGGACACAGGGGCAAAATTAACAGTTTCTGGTCAAAGCGGGGTCCACATGTGGCCCACTTCGCACCGAAAATGTGTCAGAGACAAAGTTCTCCAAATTTGTCAAAATTAGTGTCTACAAGTCCAGAACGACGATACGAACCCAACGGAATATCCAGAACTGGATTCCGATAAGCCGATCACAAAATCGCCCGTCAAGTGGAGCCGTGGGGCCCACGATACGAGATTTTGTCAACGTTCTCAGAATTGAACCAAACTTGGGTCACAGGACCTACGTATCTCTACAAGTCCGATGGCGCAAGTTTTATTTCAAAACGACGAGCACACATGAAGTTACAATGAGTTCCAGAACAGGGCCGATACGGGACAATTTTGACGGATACGCGTTGATTCCGGTGTGCACGCACATCCAAATCAACTTCTACAAAATCCCACATGTCCGTATTGACGGTGTGCACCTTTCGGTGTAATTTGCACACGACCAAGTCGCCTCTTTTAGCAGGGCGCACCCAGTTCCGAAAAAATTTGGGTTTTTAAATAACCAATCTTTTGGTCATTTTCACCCTCGAATAACATACAAATTATAGCTTAATAAAATAAACTAAAAATAGGGTTTAAAACTTGGTTATTGGTGGTGGTGGAGCCGGTGAGGTGGGGGTGACGGTGGTGAAGACGGTGAGGTCGACGGTGGTCGAGGGGGTGGAGACGAGCGGGGGGGAGTCGGGTCGAGTGGGGGAAGTGTCGGGTGATGGTGTTGGTGATGATGAACGGAGGTGGAGGTGGTGGTGATGGGTGCTGGTGGGGATGCTGGCGATGGTCGAGGGTGGGGATAGGCGGAGGAGATAGTGATGCTGGTGGCGGTGGAGGTGTGCAGAGGTAGCCGGAGGAAAGGGGAGGCGGTCGGAGGAAATGATGCGGGTGGGTGATGGTAGTGGTGAAGTTGTTTTCTTAGGTTTTTCCTTGGTATGGCAGTTGTGGTTTGTTTAGAGAGAGAGTGTGTGTAGTATATATAGGAGAGAGAGAGGGGGATCTCCTTGGGATTATGGCCGGCTAGAAAATATTTTTGGGGAGGTGAAAAACCTCAACATGATGAAGGGATAGCTAGGATGGAGGGATTTTAAAATTCAGGGTGAGGATGTAGGGAGGAAAAGTTGTAGGAAGTACAACAAATGGGGGGGGGGGAGGGAAATAGGGTGGACCGCTCAAGGAGGGGGGATGAGGTTCTTCATATGTTGGGTCCAATGGGAGGGGGACACCTCATTGCATATTTGCATAAAAGTCCCTTAACAATTGGAAAATTGCACAATTAGTGGAATTTGGGATTGGATGAGGCAAAATACCATGTTTGGTATGATGTAGTAGGCTAAAATGGTGTATGGTATTTAGTATGAACCTTGAGGGTATGAGTGGGGGTTTGGGTTAGAGTTGGATCTAGTTTTGGGTGAGGTTGGGTCCTTACACCAATTTAATTAAAATTATTGTAATTGGTGCTCTTTAATTAATTGGAAATACTTAGGGTTAAAATTGGGTGGGACACAAGTCTCATGGACGTAGTAGGTTCAGAATAGAATAATATTATAATTTGGGTTGTACAAAACGGGTTGAGTTTGTGTCTCCAATTTCAATTGGAACGGACAAAGATGTAAAGTTGAATTTATTTAAATTTAAACATGGACGTTTGTAACGAATATTGTGCGACTAAAATGAAGCACAAGATAGAGTATTTATAAGTTATACAAGGGTCAAAATGGTAGGCTGGCATGTCTAGGAAAAGTGTATGAAATTTGTTTAAAGGTAATAGCTAGTGAAGCGCTCTAAATATTGAAGCAACGGTAAGGCGCACTAAGTGATTTAAATATTGCATAATAAATATAAATCACTATGTTCTAATTTTAATTGGCTCCAAATTAACCATAGTATCTCTATCTAAGCTAAGTAGACCTAAATTTGGTCGAGGGGTTTTACACATTCGGCCCGAAAGGGTTATGCGACCTAAACTCTTGTCGCATACTGTCAGCATGCGTCCATCTTGTTGGATGCATGACTGCTGATTTGCACAGTGTCCTTGAACACCTTGTGCTTTCACTCAATGAACGAATGAAAATTTTGCTAAGTCCTAGAGAACTCCATGCGGCAGAGAACTTTATGCGGCACCGACACTCATGAGGCCAGGAGAACATGCGGCCCTTATTTCTAGGACACATGGCTCTAAACCATTGGCACTTATTTCTATATTTTGTCTTTTCTTCTTGACACACTTTATGGCTTGTCACCTTCGTCACATCAGTCACTTTATGTCTCATCTCTGAAACTTTATTTATTTGACTGTCACTTCAACACTTGTCCCAAGGAGTAGACTTAACCCTGGGCATGCAGCCAAGTGGTTCATGCGGCCTGACTTCCCATGCAGTCCTGACTTCATATGCGGCCTGACTCCATATGCGGCCAGGATTGTCATACGACCTGACTTTCCCATGCGGCCTAGATACCCATTCGGCTCTGCTTGTTGATTGCATATTTCTTGACTCTTGTGACACAATGTATAATTGGTAATTGGACTCGAATATTGTATTAGTGCTGATACCACTATTGCCTGATTATTATTCATGATTTAATGTGCGCCGAGGAGCGACACATCATGTCACGTGTTAAGTGATTATATTTGGATTGTGCATCGAGAATGCCTCCAAATCCCTGGATGTGTGATATTATAAATAATATACATTATTTTCCCAGCACGGGCATAATAAGCGAGTCAACTACCAAAGCGTGGTTAGGATATTGATTGTCTGAATATTGCAGAAATGCTCGGGTGGATCCAGATTTGACTTTCATGGATTTGTATCTAGCGTGCCCGTACTATGTACGACATCTTAAGGACAATTCTCATGTGACCACACATTGAGATTTCAAACACAACATAGGGATAATTGTAGAAGCATAAAAAATACGCTGAGGAATTATACACGTAAAACTCTCAAACATGCAGGAAGCCGCATAAACTGAACTCCAGCACTGGGTGGCGTAAGACACGACTTCAGAGCCATTGGCGAAACAATAGAGCTTCAATGCTATTCAGCGTAAAATATAGCTCCAGAACAACCCGCGTAATGCAGTATTTCCAGACTGCTTCAGCATAAAAAGGTTATTATATCGCCACTTCAGCGTAAAACTTATCTGCTTTTAATGCAGCGAGAAGTTGTACGAGGAACTCTTCGTATTCCTCGAATGAACCTGTTAGATCATGCAGTGAACCTGACCCCTGACAGAAAGTACCGCACGACGATCGAGAGGACGGCTGTAATAATGATTCTGCACAGAGACCCAGACCGTCGTTTGGTGACATTTCTTTGATACAAATTGCTTTTACGCATTTAAGGAAATACGTTGCCTAGTTTTACACAGGCAGACATGATCTTTTATGCTCAGCAGGAGACAAAACGAACCGCCACGTCAAAAGCTGCTCTCCGTACAGAACTCGAGGTACGTCTCTGCAGTTAATGCGTGTGATGGGGGCAGATCTCTGCATTTAATGCATGAGATTTGGTTCTACTTTTAACGACTGGGTGAGCCATAATTATGGCTAACTAGTATATATGCACGTGTTTTGCACGTATATTGGAGTGAATGATGTTGATGTGTTAGTTTATTTCTACTGCTTTTAATTATATAGGTTAATGGTTCAACCCTTCGAATTCTTTGGTAACAATTTAAAAGACTTAGCAAGTAGCATGAACCCTTTGATTTTCGCCTTTGATTTTCGTAAATGGTTGTCATTATTGCATCTCTTAAATGGTTGTCAGTGGAATTTATTGTAGGTATTCTTTTTTATTACTAAATATGTTGAAGGGTATTTTTGGAACGAAATTTTTTTACGGTGAAGCCTAGTTTTGGCATTATATAGTAGAATAGATACGTCCACATCATCACCTCTGCATATTACGCCATCAGGCTATTTTCAGCTATAGGAGCACGTTGTACGCTATCTCCTCGAAATACGCCGACCTGGCTATTTTTAATTATAGGAGCACGCTGTACGCTATCTCCTTGAAATACGCCAACTCAGGCTATATTGGCAAAGGTACGTGATAAGGCTATTTGGTCCAAAACACGCTCAAGTCCTCAGTCAAGCAAGGATAATCGGCTGTCCTTATGCTAGCTACCTATCCATGCAGCATCAGGCTTCTACGCCTACTGGGCTTCTATGCCTACTTGGCTTTTACGCCAACTTAACAGCTATTGGGCTTCTATGCCTACTGGGCTTCTACGCCTACTTGGCTTCTACGCCAGTATGACAACTATTCGGCTTCTACGCCTACTTGGCTTCTACGCCAACAAGATAACTATTTGGCTTCTACGCCATGGTGACAGTCATTGGCTTCTATGCCAACCTTTTCTACGCGAGGGGCAGTTACCTACGTGGCTTGCATGCCGTGATCTTCGCAGCAGTTATACGCGTTACCTCATAATGGGACACGCGTCACACTCGGATTCAGAAGATTATTTATACGTGGATGGCAGTTATTATAACCGCCGCATAAAAAGTGCCACACTCTCCACTGTTCGGCTTCTACGCCGACTGGACGGTTACTGTCACTAAACCCTATAAATTGAGACCTCTGGCCACGAAGGTAAAAAGGTCGGAAAAAATTTTTTGAGAGAGAAGATCCTAGAGCACAGACAGAGGGGAGTGATTGACGACTTTGGCATCGAGCATCCAATCCCTCTTGCAATTTTTGAAGCTTTTCCTTCTTCTACAGCACTTTTTCGTCATCGTGTGGTCCAAGGGACAAAGTGATCGACTGCAAATCAGACTCCTATAGCAATATTTATCCAGATTAAATTTTTGTACTTAACATCCTCGTATATGATAAATTGTACTTCTTGTTTGTAAACCAAAGAAAGGGTTTCGTACAAAGCTAGTTTTATTTCTTTCATTTATTATCAAACAATAATTAGGTACCTAAAAGTGGTAGTAACATTGGAGGGAACGGTATTCCGAGGTCATGCCAACGAACCTTCCCACAGAGATTCATTCTAAGTTTGTTGTTGGCTGGCCAGCACATATACTGTATATCATCTGTCTTAGTGGAGTGCAGTATCTGACTTATTATTATGCCGAGCCACTGTTTCAATATAGGAACACTGGAATCGCTAATACCGTATTTTTAGCACAATGGCCCTACAGGGGACTGGTGCATCCTGTAAGTGCCTGTTTTATTATATTGGTAATTTCCAGTAAACAAATTATATTCTTTTATTTTTTTTATTTTCATCAATTTATGTTTAATTTGCCCCCTTCAAAATTTTTAAATTTTAATTTCTATATACATATTTACATCAGGTTTTACTTTTTCTTTTATAATTTTTATTTTTAACAAAATTTTGATGTAACAAACTTTATTTAATAAAATTTTAGACATTTTTTACATTTGCTTTTGATTCTCCTCTTTTAAATTTTTGCGTCCGCCTCTGGATGGAGGTATTCAAATATTGGCTCCTTCCTTACTAGGTTAGAGTTGTTTCATAGATATTTGTTTTCTTCTTAATGTTCTTTTATGTTTTAATAGGCTTTTGGGTGGAGATTCTTGTCAATGTTAAATGATACTTCAAGATGTTAAGTTGTTTCAAGTGTATAATTATCAAGAAGTTTTAATTTGAATTTAGGGTCCGTTTGGTTCACTGCAATATAATCGTAATAAAATCGAATAAAAAAATATTTTTTTTATTCAATTTTATTACGGTTACATTACAGTGAACCAAACGGACCTTATTTGAGAATGAATGGTGGATTTGACCATCTTGAATGACATGAGTCGCATGCAAGATCGACACATGATTTTCAGGAGAATTTGGTCGAAAGATCGGCTAACTCACACCCGCTAAACGACTAGAGGGACTAAGAAATTAATATAATACGATCTTCAACTTTATCATATTCTGATCATTAAGAGGGTTATCGCGAAGTAACTGAATGAAGTCCTCCGTTCCTTTTGAAACTGCTGACGTGCTACCTGCAACAAGCTTGTTATCCAATGATAAAACTACCTTTGTATGCTTGATTTTATTTTGGGATATTTAGACTTTGGGTCTCAGATAAGTTTTGAAATTTGTGTTTAGGTCTGTATAATATATATAATCAGTGTTTGGGTCTCAAAAATATCACAAAAATAATTAGTAACACTTTTGATTTGGTGACACTTTTGAGACATTAATGACACTTTTGAGATCCAAATATTAATTATGTATGTTCTGTAAACCCAAACACAAATTTTGGAACTTATCTGAGTTCCAAAGTCTAAATATCTTTTTTTTATTTTTCATCATGTTATCACAATATATTACTAAAACAAGGGTATTCTCCCATTATTTTATCTAAAAAATATTTCATATCAAAGTGACAAATTCTCTGCTTACAACAAAAAGAACTATGTAAATTTATCCCAACAAAAATTGTCTAAACACTAGATTTACAACTACAAAAAATGTTACACTATAATTCTAGTCGCTTTGAGGAGAAATACATCCAACTTATTTTGCACGAGAAGAGTGAATTAGGTGTAAAAGGTTAATCACTTTCATTAAACATGATCCCCATTCTTAGGAGGTGTTTTTTTTCTCCCATAACTATTTAGTCTATAACTTTAAAGTGTTGAGTACTATATAATTATAACACTTTAAAGTAAAAATTATATTTGTTTTACATAACTATATAAAGTGCTACTGTTGATTTTTTTTTCCATTGCTTTAAAGAGTATAAACATATGAATTAACTATTTGGCCCTCAAATGCTATGCCATTATTTTGAACACAAAGTCACTAGTACAAAGACTAAGAAAAAAAAATATAATTTCACCCTCAATTACTTTTATCAACACATTATACTACTATTTCATTCTCAAGTTCATCTTTCTATAACAATTAAGTCATAAATTATTTGATAATTTGAAAACTAGTACTTTTTGGGCACCGAAAAGTATTTATAACTGTTAATTTTAAGCCGAATGTCCATTTTGGACACCGAACATTATTTGATAATTTGAAAAGTTTAAAACTATTTTTGTATTTGTTTCTAAAACTAAAACAAAATTGAAAGAAGAAAATATTATGGTTGTTTGGACATGTTTTGTAATAATTAAATGTGTCTCTTTTTTTTTTTACTTATACGCTAAGTGGTAAATTATAAGTTCAAATTTTAAGCTTATTATTTAACACTTATAAACGGCATCATTATATAGTGATGAAACATTTTAAAGTGTTAAAAAGTAAACAAACACTTTTCTGTATTTATTTGAACACTTTAAAATGTTCAGCATTATATAGGACTAAATAGAGAAAATAAATAAATAAACAGCCTCTTAGTCATAGCTAATCCTGATGAAGTGCAACAGTGCGATAGCATTAATCAGCAAACAGTGTGCAGTTGCATGTCCTCGTCTCTCAAAAGCATATGTACAGTGCAAGAGCTCAAACGTGTACATGTCCTGCAAGAATCGATCTAGAATAGTAATTTGCAAGTGATGGCATAACAGCCAATAGCATCAACGTATACATAATACTGTCTTTGTTAATAGTGTCATTTTTGGTTATTAATTAGAAACTTGCTCATCAAAGCAGATATCAAGTATATAATATAGGAGTTGTTTCTTTAATTAGGTGATACTCATTAGAAACTTAAAAGTGGTACTGTAGGAACTTAATTGAAAAAATGAAAAGTGGCTACAATCTATGGTGTAGATGAGGTCCAGTCGATCCAACTTTTGTTTCTTCCAGTCTACGTCCCATTTCCAACCCACGCCATCCATTAGAGTACGAATTTGTAGTTTCGTCATTGACATAGCCTATTATTTTAATACAACTATAAAGAAAAAAAATACCAATGTACAAATTATCTTATGGGTTAATAATGACTAAATTATAATTTGATATTCTTAACTATTCAAATTTTTCAACTTTATATCCTAAATTTTGATATATAGCAGGACCGATTCTGACTTGCTAGAATCCGTTCGTGATTCCCAACTACATTCTTCATTATTTTTTTCCAAATAATTTTAGTACACAATCTGCAGCTATATAAACCCCACAAAAATTTAGTCAAACTTAGATGATGTTAGCTTAATGTGGGTTTTGTAGACGAATGGGACCTAAGTGGTTGCTTGATAGAGTTTGGTTGTTAACCCATTCCAATCTCTCAACTTCGACATCTCTTTCACAATATTGCACTAATCAATACTCCCATTCCCATGTCACCAACTCCCCTCACCGTCCATCATGGTCCCTCCGACACGTGGACGGTCAAGGATCATCTACACAAAGCTCTCCTTACACTATAAATATGAGCTTGCATTTTCATTCAAACAGGTGCCAAAGAGTCAAAGACTCTCTCTCTCTCTCTCTCTCTCTCTCTCTCTCACTTCTTTTGGCTAACTATTCTTCACAGGTACTTTTACTTTTAAAGAATGCATAAAATTGTGTACTATCAAAATTTACGCCTTTTAATATATTTATTTATTTATTATTTCGAGTTGCAAAACCGTACGATATTGTAGAAGTACTTACATTTTTTTGAAAATGGAGATAAATTTAGATAGTTGCTCAAAGTGTAAAATTATAGCACATAAAATTTGATGCAAATTTCATTTCTTGGGAAGTGTATATTGGTAGAAAGGAAATGATTTTCTGGAGATGGAGTAACTTCTTTCCGGCCGAGTAAATTTAAAGGTCAAAATTATTGTTCTCTATTAGCAATTATTGGCCTTTGTGCAAATTACAAAATAAAATTAAGTATACTCCGTCATCAAATTGAAAATGAGACCAAAAGTGTCGGACCCGCTTAAAAGAAAAAAAAAAAAAGAAAAATTATTGGATCCAAACAAATTTTTTTTTTAAAAACCCTTAATTTTTTTTGACTTTGATTCCAACACAAATGGCGCCAAGTTCTCTTCTTTCTTCTTTTTTTTTTTTTTTTTTTTTTTTTGTGTGTGGTGCCAACTGCCAAGGGTGGGTGTTGGTGTCCGGAGGTTTTTTTTTTTTTTTTTTCCAGAGATTTATTGATTGGAGCCAACATCATTGGCGCCACCCCCATTATTTATTTATTTTTTGGGTTGGAGCTAATAGAGTTGGCATCGAACTCAATATTTTTTTTTTTCTTGGAGTCAATGTAGTTGGCTTTCATCTTTTTTTTTTTTCGTTTGGAGTCAGCTCCCTTTGAATGAAAATTAAACAAAAAATTATCTCTTCTGTATAATTTTAACTTAATATTTTTCTCCGTAAACTTTTTTGATTTCTTGGGTATGGAAAAATTTAAAGAAAAAACTGTCACATCAATTGCGGAAGATTTTGCATAACTGCCTTGTTTTAATCTCGTGTGATTCACGTGTCACCTACTTGTTTATCTTAATTAAACCGATAACATTGAGATTTTTCGGTTAGATACTAAATTCATGTGACTGTTTGTAAACTATTTAGTAGTTTCGTGTCCTACCAATAGTAGTGGTGACAGAACCTTATGGCCAAATCTTACCTCTTTTTTAATACTTTTTGGAGAAAAATAAAAAATATATTTAAATTTTGGGTCTCACATAAGTTATAAAATTAGTATTTGGATCTCTAAAATAATTGGTGACATTTTTTATCTCAAAAGTGTCACCAAAAGTGTCACTAATTATTTTTAACGATACTTTGAGATTCAAATACTAATTATTATTATTTTTAAATTTAAATACTAATTTTATAACTAATGTGAGACCTAAAATCTAAATATTCCAAAATAAAAGCATTTGATGATGTGGTAGAGAATTTTAATGATGGGCTAGTATATTAATAAATATAGTCAGGTGCAGACCTTTTGTGTAATTATTTTCAATTTGCATATCATACTAATAATTAAAGCTGTGGTTGGAGCATTTTATATAATCATATATAGTCTACTTGAAAAAAAAAAATAGTCTACTAATGGTTGGTGCGTATTGTTTACATAGATTTATCTCTTTGATGTAATTTTTTTTGGTACTAGCTTTAATAGACGATAAAACAGTGCATGTTGCAAGCTATTCTCTTGTAAATCTACAAAGTAATTTGCATATAATTTCTTTCATAAAAATTATAAAATAACAGGATGGTTTCACTTTCTAGTGAATAATTGTTACAAATGTTGAGATACAAAACATATAAGGAGCCAAATAATATCTTTAGCTAAACAAATGTCACAATACTAATGATTCTGTCTTTCATTTGTTAGTCAGGATTATACGGACACGGGATTTTTTTTTATAACTAATACTCAAGAAGCAATAACACTACACAAATCAGCGTCATGTCGGACAAGACGTAGTATGCTAGGACACATCAAAATATAACACCGATGATTTGTTCGATCAAATATATTGATGGTATACAGACAAAATATTGTGGAAATTTTTTTTTTGTCTCATAAATCTATAGGAAACTTGGATACTTTTAATATACCGACAATATATAGCCAATGTACTACCAGTCCGAATACTCTTAGATATACGAACGACGTCCGTCGTACTTTAAGATGTTCTCTACATAGAAAAAAAAAAAAAAAAAAAAATTTATCCAACAATTATCTATGTGCTTAGTGCATGATCTCAGGAACTGACATTCTGACGAGGATAGAGATTTAATTATATGTCAACATCATACGCTTCCCACTAGTGCATGTGAACTCATGTAGCAAGCGATTGAAGCTTGATGACGAGGAAGAGACAAAATCAGTGAACACGAAACCTATGGGAATGTTATTGGCTTCATCTGACTTGTGAGCACTAGAATAACACAAAGAGGCTATACGCACATGATAATCCATCTTGTCCAATATGTTTGCTATTGTGCACACACTTTTACATAGTTGAAGAGGAGGTCACAAGTATATATATGATCTCCTTTCCTCGTTTGCTTTTCTCTGGTCCCTGGTGCCATGAGTTTGACAATTGAGAGAGGTTAGGTTGGTGGGAGTGGCTTCAGTAGGTGTGTGTGTCTTCAATGTGTAGTACAAAAGTCACAAGCACCCATGTATAATTTCTGGAGCTACTCGGAAGCTCACATGCAGTTAGCTTAATTCATCTGTATTTGCCATTTGGTTTTTGTTAGAAATTGTACACATTCTGCAAGCGTTCTGATATTTTGTCTGAAAGTATCCGTAACAAAAATTTTAGGTCAATCCATCTGAGATAACCAACTCATGTCTAACGAATACCAAGCACAAATAAAGACAAGTATATGACGGTGACTACATCACCTGGACAAATTTCAACCTTTATAACTTATGTGAAATTACAAGATTGACAAAATCAATGATGAACCCTTTGTTATAATAGATTCAACCCCCTCACCACACTCAAGAAGAAAAGAAAGAGATTGCAATTGAAATCACTCACCAACCCGTAATAATCTTTCTGAGCGAAGACGACGACTCCTCAATCAGATCTCCTTCTTCCTTCTATCTTGGATGATTAAGTCCTAAGAGCAAAGCACGGACTTTCTCTTAGATTTTTTGTGGACGAGCATCCCGAATCTCCAATTTGTGCTCTATCCTTTGTGCCTCCACCATCATCCTATATTTATAGGATGAGAAATCATATTTTAGGTCATAATATGATTTTCTAAATAGAAAACTTTAAAGTAAGAATCATATTCCACCTAAAATAGCCCAATACCAATTATGTACATCCAAATATGGTCAAATTAAATATTTGATACAAATTTAAAATCTAATCAAATCTTACATTTAATGTAGATTTTCAAATTATATCAAATAAAATCTTTGACCATATTTGGGCTCCAAAATTCACCAAATTCAGACTGGACCCCAACAATCTTTCCCTCAAGTCTGATGAGAGAGTATTGACCCCATGGCTTCTCAACTGGGCTCCATGCATGTCGCCCAGCGACAGAGTTGCTACTCCTCATGCCAGCGATCTCTGATCCCCTCGAGTTGCTTTGCATCTTCCTTCGTATTCAGCTCCTCGACCGTCACATCGACGCTAGCTGCCATGTATAACACATTCTGTACTACTAGGATCTTGCCGACATCAATGATATGGCCGAGACCAAAGTCCCTGACTATCAGCCTCACCGTGAGTCTTGGCTGCCGGTTCCCGACTTTCGTCTTCTACCGAAACGTGTTAACGTTCCGACGAGCTTCTTCACCCTTGGCTGACCCAATCAAGCAGATGGTGCAATTCTCCCGAGATTTGAACTCCTGAATCTGCCCACCTTCGTGTCCGAACTTGAAGCTCCCCCATACACATGCGCCCTCGAGCAGAATACCACGCACTGTGCATGTCGTCGATGACCCACAGCTCTCCCAGAACTGTGTGAATGGTGACGCTCCCGCCTTAGATTGAGTTTGCTGCAAATCTTGATCTCCTCCCTGGCCTCGAATTGTTGAAACCAATGTCGCTTCGTGAAGCTTTGGCAAATCATCCGTCACCAAAATCGGATACGTGAAGCAACCCCCACCTGGAGACCGATCAGCTGTCATGGGACCGATATACTGACCCTCAATCTTTGGCTCATCACCATTTGTCACTTTATCTTGACGAATCGAATCCTCTGTAATCTTCAAAGTATCTTGAAGCCCCTCCTCAGCAATTTTCCGACAAAATTTACCAAATCTAGACTGGACCCCAACAGTTTTTCCTTATTGAAGCTTGATATAAATATGCTAATTATTTTCTCACTTTAGTGTGTTGCATTTGTTTAAACAACCAGGTGCATATTCTAAAAGTTAAATATAATGTTGCCATGTTCTTAGCAACTATGAGCTTTTAGAAAGATTTGTTAATTCTTTACGTCTCCCTACCTAAGTAGCAACAACAGTAAACTTCATATCTGTCTTAAGAATTATATCATTATATGGAATTCTTTCTCACTAAAGTAAGTGAGGTTACTAACATCTGATATTCTTAAATCTAAATATATCTTTCACTTTACTAGCTACTAAATGTTTGTTAAAGTGATAGTCGGAAACTTGAAATCAAAGTTAACAAAGACATATCCTGTTGGTGTATATATATATATATATATATATATATATATATATATATATGACTGAATGACTTTTTTCTATATTACTGAAACTTTATCTTAACTCTGGATACATATGATTCCATAAAACTACATAATCAAACGAATACCTCAAATTAATGGACATGCATTTAATCCCGAATTTTCGTCCCAACTCATTAAAAAGTTAGAATAAGCCGGTAATTAATTTCTGAAGGTAAGCACAATGTGGTAGTTTAACCATCTTTATCAAGTAAGTTATGCTTCTAAGCTATGCTGTGACTTCAACCCATATGTCAAGATCACTTCATTTAAAATAAGTAGGTTGTTTACCATCTTTTTGGGTGCGTTTCATGATCAGTAGGCCTAATGACCTAATCTTGGGTTTAATGCGCTAACTTTAATTTTCTGTTATACTTTGGAGATCAAGCCTAGGAAAGAGTACAGGCTAAGCTTATAGTGACCTTTGCTAATTGCCATACCATCTATATGAGCCAATTCCAGTTTTTAATTTCAGACAATCTGCGGCTTTGTAGTAGTTAAGTGTATCAGTATTTGTTTGGACCAGCATTTATTTCTTCCATCAGCTCCACCACCAGACTTGCAATTTATTGATATTCTTCCTATCAAGCCAGATACCATTTTCCTTCTGATTGCTCTTCTGTGCATGTACTTCTACTTCTACTTTGTTTTTGTTTTTGTTTTATTTTTATTTTTATACTTGTCAGCTGTGTACTTATTTTACTGTAAATTATCACATATATTCCTTCCTGATACAGCTAGAAGCAGCTGTCAGTTGGATTCACACAGTCTCTTGTCTGTGTTGATTGATCCTAGAATTTGCAAAAAATAAACAAAGATATCAGTTGTTGGCCTTTAAGTCTACTCTTGACATCCCCAACCACCTTCCCCTGCTTTCCTTTTTCAAGAGACTCCATGATCATGTTTTATTGATCACTCGAAACTTTTTTTTTCCGTTCATCAGGACACCATGAAGCAAGAGCTCTCTGCCAACCACCACTCTTCTTCCTCCCCCGCGACGACTCGTGCCAGAGGATTGGAGTCCCCGGATGGCGTCTCGCTCTCTGCACCGGGGTCGAAACCGAGGCTTAAGCACTCTCTTCCTGACGGAAACGGCAACACAAGATCAAGAAGAGCTATCCTCACGAGTAAATTGAAGCTGGCCGGAGACAGCATGGAGCCGACTCCGAAGGAAATGGGGCCGGGGGAGTCGAAGACCGTGGCCCGGTCGGGGGGAATACGGAATGTGGGGCATTATGCGCGGTTGAGGCGACCGCTGGATGATGCCGAGTCCAAGGGAGTGATGGAGTACAAAACGGATGGAAAGGTGCCGAAGGATGGCCTGCAGAGGAGGCTCGATGCGAGCGAGAGCTTGGTGAAGGATTTGCAGTCGGAGGTTTCTTCTTTGAAGGTGCAGCTGGAGAAGCTGCAGAGCCTTAATGCCGTGCTGGAGTCGCGGAACAATCAGCTGACGGAAGATCTCTCAGCAGCCGAAGAAAAGATCAAGAACCTTAAGAAGGGCAATCAGGTACAGACCAATCTTGAACTTGTCAATCATGGTTGTGTTCAAGTCATGTTCCTCAAACTTGGTACTAAGTTTATGAAGACCACAAACATATTCTTGGAATGGAATTCCTGTTAATAGTGTTGGGAATAAATCTCTTCTATTTTCAAAAATTGGATGCAGGAAGTCCAACCTCCTGAGTTTAAGGATGTCCGAGAACTCATTGCGAAAAAACTAGACCTTCTTCAAGGGAAGAAAGAAGGTATCAAAGAAAATGGACATGCCAAAATGCAGTCTATTGCATCAGAGCCAGGAGCGAACTCGTTAGTAATGCAGTCGCCAGCTCCATCTCAGCCTGCGTCGCTTGCTGGGCCTCCTCCGCCACCGCCACCGCCACCACCACCACCTCCTCCCCGTAATCTCCCATCAAGAACAAATACGATGCAAAGCGCTAACTCGCTAGTAGATTTCTACCACTCACTGAACAAGAGAGACGGAAAGAAAGAGACTTTGGGGGGTGGGAATTGTTCAAGTCAAGGAGTTAATAATGCTCGTAACAGCATCGTCGACGAACTACAAAATCGGTCAGCTCATTTGCTAGCGGTAATAATTTGAAAAACTTGAGGCGTCAGCTTAAGTCTTCTACTTGTTCTCCATTTATTTATTTTTCTCTCTAATTAAAGCACTCTTTAACCGTGTTTCTGTAGATAAAAGCAGACGTCGAGAAGAAAGGAGACTTCATCAATCTTCTTATTCAGAAAGTCCATGCTGCTGCTTTCGATGACATGGAAGATGTTCTCGACTTCGTTGATTGGCTAGACAACCAGCTCTCTGTATTGGTACTTCTTACATACTTACGAATTCATTGTTTGCATGCTCTCCACTTTCTTTTGGTTTGCAGCATATATAGTTTGCAGTATCGGACGACACCGATCGAATACGACCGATACCGATACGATTTGGCATGTTCCGGTCCAATACCGACCGATATACCAATACTGACCGATATCGACATCGGAGGACCTCTTTTTCAGTTACTTCGGCAAATAAAATTGAACGAAAAAGACTAATAAGAAAGGATGTACGTAAAAGCATAATAAACAAACTTGTAAAAGCATGGAAGAGAAGAAAACTTATCTATTGCTGGCAATGGCGACTACTATTTTATTTAATTCCAAACTTGCTAAGAAACATCATAGTTATAAATAGTCAAAATTATGCCTATATATGTAAAATATTCTTCTAAAATTTTAATAATTTATTAATAAATATTTGTTTTTTTGGATACCAAAAATCCGATACTCTGTTTACCACCGATACCAATTCCGATACTGATACTACGAACCTTGGGTCGCTTTGCAATCACGTAAGTTGCAGAAATTTCACTTTCATGATGTACTACTAGAATTTTATCTCCGGTTTTGTGCAGGCTGATGAGCGAGCTGTTCTGAGACACTTCAAGTGGCCTGAGCGGAAAGCCGATGCACTGAGGGAAGCTGCTTTCGAATATCGTGATCTCAAGCATTTAGAAATCGAGGCTTCGTCTTTCGAAGACGATGTCTCGGTGCCGTGTGACGCTTCGTTGAAGAAGATTGCGGCCTTGCTAGACAAGTGAGTATGCATAAGAGACCAACGACACAAAGACGTTTCACTGTGTTCATCTAATTTATATCCATATTAATATGAAGTCTTTCGTCTTTAATTCCTTTCCGATAACTATTTCTAAAGGTGTGAACGAAGCGTTCAGAGGTTGGTTAGATTGAGAGACACAGCCAAGGTTTCCTATAGGGACTGCAGAATTCCCACGGACTGGATGCTCGATACAGGAGTTGTCAGCAAGGTATGCTCTACTTGTATCGTATCGTGTCAGACACACGGGACTGGATGCACGCACTTGAAAATTAAGAGTTCCGTTGGAAGTGTATTGATGTATGACAGAATCCTTTCTAGGAGCAGTGACACTCCAGAAACTGATTGCATAGTCGTGTCAGACACACGTATCATACGTGACATAGACGCTCCAAAATGCACTCGTACCCACACCAAAATCAATTACGTGTTCCCGTCTTTGCAATGTGTCATCTCATATTTGTGTCCGCGTGACATATGAATCTTTCATATGGGAAAAAAAAACATTAGACCATCTTAATATATTACACAATAAAATTATGAATTTTTGAGTTTAGTCTTTGAGCTAATTACTTAGTACTTTTGCCTTATTGACAGCCTTTCCTCATAAGGGAACTTTTGATTCTAGATAGACTTAGGGTCTGCTTGTCAATTATAGCGGTAGCGGTTATGAGATGTTTTTAGAGTACCGGTTATGAGGAGTCCGATTTTGGATGGTTTTTAGTATGGACTTTTAAACCAGTTCAACACATGCTTGATAATTCATTAACGAACGGTTCTAAAAGTTTTTTACACGAATAAAATTAACTATATGTCCATATATAAACATTAGTAGATGTAGTCAAGTTCACGACTTGATCGTGAAATATCACCCAGTCCACGACTTGATCGGGAGATAGAAGTCCATATTTGATCAAAAACAATAGAAACACGTGAAATAATAAAAACACTTGAATGAAAATAGGAGAGAGAATTTTAAAATTTACTGAAAAAAATTAGTTGTAGTTTGGAAGAAGCAGAGGAGAAATACAAATGAGAGGAAAAAAAAAGGTATTAGTAGTTATAATTATATATTTATGGTGAGGATATGAATGGAATAAAATAATAAAACCGTTCAAAATCTACCGATTTTTGGTGTTTATAAAGACATCCAAAATTATATTACATCGATTTTTGAAAAATTTTTGAGCCGACCAAAACCAGTGTCTCAAAAAAAATTAACAAACAGAAATTTTCATAAGCGATCGGTTCAAAAATACCCCAAAACCGATAAAAATACCGTTACCAAGTAGGCCATTAAGTTGCGTCTTCCTCTTGCCAAGAAATTAAATCTCTCTGTATTCCTCCTCAAAAGTCTTGTAGACATTAGATTGCTCATCCTTGATCCCTTCTTGATCGATGATGATAATGACCATAAGCATCATTACTATCCTTGCAGATAAAGATGGCCTCTGTGAAACTAGCAAAAGTATATATGAAGAGAGTGTCAGCAGAGCTCGAATTGGCACGACGACACTTGGAGAAAGAAACGGTGCAGGAGGCACTCTTATACCAGGGTGTTCATTTTGCATACCGAGCATACCAGGCAAGGTCTTACATCAGAGTGTCCACGTGTGTATTGACTCATGTAGAAATATGAGTCTATGGCTTAAATTCCTTTTATATATATACATATATTAAAAGTGATGAGCTAATTATTCGAAACCATCGATATCTCCTAATTTTGGTGTATCGGTATCGCTTTGCAGTTTGCAGGAGGGCTCGACTTTGAGACTATGCGAGCTTTCGAGGATCTGAAAGAACGAGCGCAGATACATAGGAGAGGATCGAGACAACTACTTCATTCTGTGACACTTCCTAATTAACCTACAGCAGAGAAGCACACGTACGTCCAGTGAACTAACCTAAGGCTAGCGATTGCAAGAGAGATTGCGGTTTGTCAGCCAGATTGATCATCCAATTGTTGTATCAGAAAGCTAATTTTGCCGGGAATTCTCCAATATGTAAAGCTACAGTGTAATTGATCATGTATCCGTATAAATGTTACGTAAAGGCTCTTACGTACTCTGTTTTAATCCAGAAAAAAAAAAAACAGAAAATTTCATATAGGAGGGAAGAAATATGAGATATTTGTACCAAAGAGGAAAATTTTGATGTATTTGCAAATTGAGTGATATAACGCCATTAGGGTTGGCGCATTAGTGGACGTCGTTGCAGTTGGCACACCATAAAGAAATCTATGTGTGTACGTGATGCTCCATGGCGTCCCACCATATTTTCTCTCTCGTATCCTACTTTCTTTTTTTCTATTCCAAACGACACCCCCCATATTTTTCGTATTTTTCTTTTTTTCCATTTCCAATTCCGAACGGCACCGTGGTCGAGAATGAAAATACGAGAAAAAATATATATGATAGGACGCCACCAGAGGTTCTTTTATTTTTTAAATGTCCGGCGTAACGTTCGGAACTTTGTGCATTCTATGTTTCATGATTTTTGGGTCAACTGTCCTCCAACTTCCATCATTTATAAATAAATAAAATAATACGTCTCCTGGCTCAATTCACTGATCTTCCGCCACCCAGTCATGATCTTATGTATTTTTTCGAAAATTACAAGAGTCACTCGAATTCGACGGACGCCACCAGAGTTGACGTCCACATTTTCATATGATATTACATTCTTCTCTTTGCAAATACATCAAATTTCTTCTATTCGATACAAATATCCCATATATCTTTCCCCTATCTGAAATTTTTTGGAAAAAAATGATTGTGGGTGGAAGCATAAAAGGATCCCAGTTTCATCAAAGATTTACTGCAGAATTGACACTACGCGTTGTTTAGTTCTTTTGCATTTTTTAAAAATAACTTGTATATCATAAGCTTTACTTTCAGAGCTTCAGATGTTTAAAATATTTGCCAGGTCAGTATAGCATGCATGTGATCAGTGGCTTAGTATACATGCACAAAGAAATATTCACAGTGGCTAGTAATGCATGTGACCATCGGCATAGAATATTTGTATCAAGAGGTTTATTGACTTCACACCAGGGACAAAACATGTTATAAATCATATGTATTTGTGTCCTTTAGCGACTAATTAATTATTACAAGAGCATTTCTATGATTAGAATGGACAAACTCATGGAGACAAGACTAAATTATGCAAATGTGCATATTATAATCTTCAGTTGCAATGATAGTGACATATAATTGTATATTTATACTTTGTAGAAATCATTCATTCATTTTTATTTTTATTTCAATTTTTTGAGACTAAGTAGGGTATAGGGATGAAGAATATCCTAGTCAAATTTTATTAATACAAAGTGTTAATCATTTGATACAATAACAAATACTAAAATGTAAGCACCACTAAATACGAGCTAGATTTAATACAAATGGAAAGTGAATGAAAAACTTTAAACGAGATTCTAAGAATTGTATGGCTCCAGATGTAAACTTTTAGGTTCGCGGAAAGGGGAAAAAAGAAAAGAAAATCAATTCCTAGCTTATAAGTAAATCTTCTCCTTTGTAAAATGATGCTAGATTGAATAGAACTTATGCTATTTTCTTTATGTATTCTCATTCCTCTAAAACTAATTTGATATTCAGGTAAAAACAGTAAGAAATATTTGTAATTGAACCCTATTCTTGCCTATGTTACTATGTTGATATTATCCTTTTTCAATAACTGATCATTTATATCCCTTTTGTATCAGAATGCTGAATTTATGGTGGAGAAATTAGGGTTTGATATTACAAATGCTGTCATCACCACCCTGAAGAACTCCAGTTATAATAACTAGACTTCTTTGGGAGTTACTATCAGCTCCAGCAATAGTTCCGTCACTACCAGAATAAGCGGGATTAGCGACGTTTTTTAGCGACGTCAACGGAAAACGTCGCTAATATAATATATATTAGCGACTCCAGGTAAAAATGTCGCTAGACGTCGCTAATTGGCGGCATTTAGCGACGTTTAGCGACTGTAATTAAATTTTTAAAAGATTAGTCGCTATAAGTTCAATTAAGGTCGCTAAACGTCGCTAATATATTTTATTTAGCGACGTTTAGCGACGTATTTAGCGACGTATTTCTTTTAGACATTTAGCGACGTCAGTTGGGACATTAAAAACGTCGCTAACTTAGCGACGTCATTAATAGCGTGGCTAAAACGTCGCTAAATAAGTTTTATTTATGGCTGATTTCCCACATTTCCTTCGATCTCTCCCTCTCCCTCTCCCAAATTTAAAACCCCCCTCCCTCCGGCTCATCCTTCCTCCGGCGTCCCCTCCTCCCTCCCGTCGACCCCCCTCCGGCCCCGTCCTCCCCCCTCCGCCGTCATCTCCTCCTTCCTCCGGCTCCCCTCCTCGGTGAGCTCCTCTCTTTGTCTCATTTCTCTGTCTCTCTCTCTCTAGCACGATACGACACAACACGACACGACACACACTAACCCTAACCCTAACTCGAACACACGCACACACACACGCGGACACACTAACACATGCAGACACTAACCCTAATACTGACACGGACACGGGAATGCTGATCTTGCTTTTACACGGACACGACATGCTGCTTGTTGTGCATTGCTGCAGTTGCTCTTCTTGCTGCTGCAGTTGCTCCCCTTGCTGCTGCTGTGCATCCCCTTGTTGCTGCTTCTCTTCACTGAAGTGCACAAGAGTGCACTGCGACTCCCTCTTGGCCTGCACAACAATCCCACATCTTACACTCAAATCCTGGCCTACCCACTGCCCTTAGTTGCTATTGGCCTGCACCAATGCACCAAATCCCTAAACTCCATTGGACTGCCTATTATTTACTGATATCTATTTATGATTGATACTTCGGTATCAGTCAAGATATCAATCTACTGATACCTCAAGTCTCCTAGAACCTGACACTCAAGCTTATCAGCAATAACACTGTTTACCCTAAATCAGGTTCCACAACCTGTGCATACTGTTGCACATAAACTATGCTCAGCCTACAGGGCCTCCCCCTCTGCCCTTACAGTGTTACAAACCTCTTCTCGATACCCTGCATTCAAGAACACCTACCCTCATACCCAACTGAATGCATACCTACATTCAATCCAACAGAAAACGTATTTCACTACAACTTACAGTCCACACTTGTAGTGCACTAATGAGGTACTTCATGAGACATTGAGGGATACTTCATGATACATTGTAGTACACCTCTTCAAGCTTCCTCTAGGTCCAATGGGTGCTCTCCCTTCAGTTGATCACTGCCAAATGATGCACTCTGAAAACTGTGAATCACACTGTATGTAACGATTTATAGGACACATACTGTTATTTTTGCAGAAGTATCTAGAAATATATATGAATTACTATCTACATCATCGTTTATGGATGTATAACCGTTATCCTGATGACATGTGCGGTGTGCGGGATAAATTTATTGAGGATGTACAGCAGTTCCTGCAGTTTGCCAAGACGTTCCCTCAGTACATGGACGGTACCAAAACTAAATGTCCGTGTGTGAGATATCGCAACTTGAAATATCATCCAGAAGTGGAAGCCATATATCATTTGTACTCGAAGGACTTCACGCCGAATTACTAGCAGTGGACCGCGCACGAAGAACTTGTGTCTCTAGCATCGGGGTCGGAGCCTTATGTGGAGCCGTATATGGATGTCCACGACCATGCTGCTTACGACGACGGGTGGGTGAACATGGTTTTTGATACGGCGGGGCCTAGTTTCAATTCGGATAATTATGATGCAGCTGAGGAGGCACTGAATGCCGATGCTGCAAAGTTTATGGAGTTGCTGGAGAATGCAAGGACTCCATTATATCCTGGTTGTGAGGATCATTCACCGTTGGAGGTGGTTACAAGATTATTGAGCATCAAGTCCAATTTTAACATGTCGCAAGAATGCTATAATCGACTGATCAATTTGATTATAGAGATCTTGCCCGAGGGTACAAAGTTGCCTAAAGACTTCTATCGATCTAAGAGGATGGTGAGATCGCTCTGGATGGGATACGAGAAAATTGATGCATGTCACAACGGGTGCATATTGTACTACAAAGACGACAAGGATGAAGATGCGTACAGATTCTGTGGTGCTGATCGCTACAAGGGCACTGGTAGAGGAAAGTCTGTCGGTGCAAGGAAGCCTACCGATTCGATGCACTACTTGCCTTTGATGCCACGGTTGCAGATGTTGCTTATGGTTAAAGAGACTGCATAAAACATGAGTTGGCACAGGAGAAAACAGATCGAAGAAGTATTGGATCATCTATCCGATGGAGAAGCATGGAAACACTTTGATCGAGAGTATCCAGATTTTGCTTCGGATCCGCGTAATGTCATATTGGGGCTCTCCTCTGACGGTTTTACCTCATTCGGACTTTCGGGTTCCCAGTATTCATGTTGGCCTGTGATCGTCTCTCCGTATAATCTACCACCTTGGATGTGCATGAAAACTCAGTATATGTTCCTAACCGTTATTTCCCGGGTCCGAACAATCTGAAAAGGAACATCGATGTGTATTTACAACCTTTGATAGATTAGTTGAATCAGCTGTGGGAAGTAGGTTCCAATACGTACGATGTTTCTAGAAAGCATAATTTTCAGATGAGGGCAGCACTTATGTGGACCATCAACGACTTTCCGACCTATGGAATATTATCGGGATGGAGCACTCATGGTCGTCTCTCATGTCCGTATTACATGGACCGTACTAAGGCTTTCCATTTGAAACACGGAGACAAACCGTGCTTCTTCGATTGTCATCAATAATTTATGCCGAAGGATCATCCGTACCGGAGGAACAGGAACGCTTTTCGTGCGGGCGTTGTGGTGAAGGCCAATCCACCGTCAAGGTGGCCCAGATACACAATATGGGAAGAGATAAAAGATTTACCAAGTGCTATCGAAGAGCCTGCTAAGGGGTACAAGTTTGACGGATTTGGTCGCACCCATAACTGGACGAAGAGGAGTATATTCTGGGATCTGCCATATTGGAGCATCAATCTGATCAGACATAACCTTGATGACATGCATATCGAGAAGAATATGTTTGATAACCTAATTAATATTGTAATGGAGGTAAAGAGGAAGACAAAAGATAATCCGAAGGCTAGGTTGGACTTAGAAGAAATATATAGACGTCCTGCGTTGCATTTGATAGAGGAGAGGAATGGAAAGTTAAAGCAACCTAAGTCAGTTTTCTCATTGGTGAAAGAGGATAAAGGGAGACTTTGTAGGTGGATTCATGGTCTAAAGTTTCCAGACGGACACGTGTCAAACTTGAGAAGATGCGTCGACCTCAATGTAATCACCTGTATTTTTCAGAAATTTAAAAAAAAATCAGAATTTTCAGGAATTTTCTATAATTTTTAACTAATTAAAATCAAGGTAATTTGGTTTTAAACAAATTTTAAATAATGTTAATCAATATTAAAATATTATGAAAATAATATTTTTGGGTGTAAAATAAAAAATTAGACATAGGATAATTTTCCGGAAATTTATTGGACCTCGAAAATATTTTTTAAAGACCTAAAAACTAATTAATTATTAAACCAAATTAAACCCTAAAATAAACCCGGTTTATTTCCTCTGAACCAACCCGAACCGGACCGGACCCGGTCTAGCTGAACCGGGCCCAACCCTAATGGGTCAGATTTGGGCCTGTTAGCCGACCCGACCAGTTTCGACCCGACCCGACCCGTTAGGAAACCCTAACCCCCAACCCTTCGTTTCTCCGCCGGCTGCCTCACTCCCGGCGCCGCTCCGGCTTTCCGTAACCGCCGCTTGCCCCGCTCCCCGCGCCGCTCGGCCTCCCAGTAACCGTCCAGCGCCTCCTCCGCTCCCACAACGGCCTCCCAGCTCCACCCCGCTTCTCTTATATAAACCTACCGTAGTCTCCGCCTCTCTTCCCCGACCAGAACCCCCAATGCCACCGCCACCGTCGAACTCCCTAGCGCCGTCCTCAGCCTCCCCGTCATCTCCAGCCACCCCCTTCGCCGCCATCACCACCTCTCTCCACTGAGACTCCTTGCCTCCACCGTCCTCTCCAGCGATCCCGGCCGTCCCTTCCAGCGCCGTCTCCAGTCGTCTCCCCGAGCCCAGCCACCGCCCGAGTCTCCGCCACCCTCTCTCCTCCAGCAGCAGCTCCAGCGCCGCCTCTTCCCGCCGCCACCACTTCGACCTCGCCGGCCGCCGCAGCAGCAGCAACAGCAGCAGAACCTCCGAGAGCTCCTCCGGATCCGACGCCTCGACGACAAGCCGATGACCCCGCCACGACGAGCAACCGCCAGCGCCTCCTCCTCAGCTGTGCCCTAGCCGCCTCCGGCTAAGCATCCGGCGAGCCACGACGAAACCCTAGCTGTGCCGCGTTGTGTCGTGTCGTCTCGCGGACACGAGGAATCTCGGTTTCTGCGGAGCCCTGTTCAGGTAGCCTTTTCTCTATCCTCGCTGCCCTGTTTCCCGTTCCGTCTGTTATGATGCAAACTCTGCGTAACCCTCTCGATGCCCATGTAAGCCGCTCGGTGTGTCGCGTCCTGTGGTGATCGCGAACTGCGATCCAAAAATAAAAAAAAGTAACACCCTATTTTTCCCCTGAACTAAGTACGCTCCGCCAAACGGGACGACTTGGTCGTGTGCGGACTTCACCGAAAGGTGCACACCGTTAATACGAACGTATGGAATTTTGCGAAAGTTGATTTGGATGTGCGTGCACACCGAAATCAACGCGTATCTGTCGACAACGCCCTATATCGATCCTGTCCTAGAATATATTATAACTTTGTATATTCATGTCGGATGTCGGATCAAAATAAAACTTGTACCATTGGACTCGTAGCAATACGCTGGTCATGTGACCCAAGTTTGGTTTGATTCTGAGAACGTTGACAAAATCGCGTATCGTGGGCCCCGCGGCTCCACTTGACGGGCAATTTTGTGATCGGCTCATCGGAATCAAATTCTGGAAATTTTGTTGGGTTCGTATCATCGTTCTGGACTTATTGACACTAAGTTTGACAATTTTGAAAGACTTTATCTCTGACACGTTTTTCGGTGCGAAGCGACCCACATGTGGACCCCGCTTTGTCCTGAAAATATCATTTTTGCCCTTGTGTCCAAATTGGATTCAAGGACAGACATTTTTAACTATTTGATATTTTTTGAACCTGATGGTGATGTTTATTACAGCTTTTGGAGGAGTACCTGCAGAATCCGTTGATACGGGGATAGTTGTTGGTATTCAAACCCCAGGCAGGTGTACCTTGCCAACCTTGCAATTATTATTACATAGTATTTTCTTAACATATTTATGTTGTACATGCTTAACCTAGGACCGTGTGACTTTAATTAGCGTCCGATTAATATTCGGGTGCCAACACCGTACGCGAAGTTGTGTAAAGTCACCTAGAGATGGATATCGAGACCCTTTACATTCTCGTGCTTGGAATATCAAGTACTTCATACCCAGGACACCTGACACTATTCATGAGACAGAATCTTCCTGAAATATTCAAGGTGATTCTGTGTAGGTTGCAGGATTTGTGACACAGACATTATATTCATAGCTTTTATATGACTTGTTGCATTAGTTATGATCTTGCGTGACATGGACATGAGACGTTGTGGACATGAGACGTATGATTTCATTGGGTGGGGAGAGACACACAGGCTACAGGCTATTTTATATATGTATTTATTATTGTGAGACCGTAGACTCTACATCAGAGCTAGGCACATTACGTGATATTACTGCTACCGGCTCCCCGACACAGAGCTTGTAGCGGTCTCAGCCTGAGTACTAGTGATGCTCTCACTTGCATTTTACTTAGATAGTTACATAGTTACCCTATTTATTTTATTTACTATTGTACTGCATTTATTTTGGCTTGTATTATTTTATACCTTGCTATGTCCCCTGAGGACCTGGATTCCAGATGATGTCCCCAGGTTTAGCGGAGGATTTCTATCCCGAGGTTTACGGGACAGTAGCAGAAGCAGGAGTAGGAGCAGGAGCTGTACCGATTCCCGAGGACGAGGTGATGGCTGAAGACTTTTCCTGAGTATCTGTGATTCATACTCAGTATCTGCTTTATTTAGACACTTATGTTCTGGTCTGTTGAACCATTGTATTAGACTTATATCGGGTTATTCCCCGATTTACTTTATTGAGACTTGTTGTTGATTTTTATTTCTTTTTGCTGTTGATCATATTTATATTCCATGGATGAGATTAGTTTGTGGTATGTTTAGTAGAATTTATTTTGTGTTACAGCTTAAGTACGTCCTGATGGATCCATTAAATTGGATTTGTCCATCGGTGTGTGCTGCTGGCCAATACCACGTGTCTAGTCCCTTGATATTTTGGGACTGGGGCGTGACACTCAAGGAGAACAAACTGGCGGGTATAAAGAGCCACGATTGTCACGTATTCATGGAGAGGTTAATTCTGATTGCATTTCGAGAATTCTTACCACAGGTCGTTTAGGATCCATTGACAAAGCTCAGCATATTCTTCAGAGATCTTTGTTCTACTAAGTTGCTCGTCGATCGTCTAGAAAAGCAAGAGAATGACATTGCGGTAACACTATGTAAGCTCGAGAAGGTGTTTCCTCCTGGATTCTTTGACTCTATGGAGCATTTGCCAATTCATCTTCCTATGAGGCACGTGTTGGTGGTCCTGTCGGTTATCGGTGGATGTACCCCTTCGAGCGGCATCTGAATCACCTAAAGAGAAAGGTAAAAAATAAGGCACGGGTTGAGGGCTCTATTTGTGAAGCTTATGTTCTCGAGGAGATTATAAACTTTTTCTCGACGTATTTCAAACCTCATGTTGCTACTAATAGAAAGAAAGCTCCGAGAAACGACGACGGAATGATGCAATACTCAAAGTAATCAATGCGTCCGGAAAGCCTTCGGGGAAAATGAAGAAGAGATATTTGAATGGCGACGAGCTAAGGGCTGCTCAGTTGTATATATTACTCAATTGCGACGAGGATGAAGTGGAGAAGCTAAAGGGGTAAGTAATTAATACGTCCACGTTTATATCATATCAATGTAATAGTATAAGCTACTATTATGCTACTAATCAGCAGTTGCTTTATTATTTTTCAGCACATATAATGATGAGTTGAGGTCGGTTAGACCCTACATAACAAATGAAGAAGTAGAACAAGAAATGAGATACCATTTTCCATCTTGGTTGAGCACATATGTAAGGTGCTTGGTAATTACTTTTTATTTCTGCACTTGCAAAACAAATAACTTACTATCCCTACTTCGGTATTTAGGTCGATCGTCTAATAATACCCGAGACTGAATCAATTAGAACTCTAGCCAAGGGACCAATTACTGCCATTAAAATATGGCCAAGTTTCTGTGTGAATGGGTTTAGGTTCAAGTCAACAAATGCTCCTATTAGAGACAGCTTTCTGGATCTTGATTCCACGAAAAACAGTTGTTTGTGTATCAAATCTTTGAACTGCAAAGACGTCGATCCAGGCAATGATTTCTTTGGCATCTTACGAGAGATTGTGGAGTTGACATATAATTATGGCACAGAACCTGCTAACAAATATTGTAGATATGAACTCAACGGAAGTTACTCATTACACGAGTAATAATGTAGAAGATATAGAATTATTCGAAGAGGAAAACGAAGACGAAGATGAAGACGAAGTAGATGAAAGTGAAGACAAGGAGGAGGAAGAGGAGGACGAGGAAGGCGAACAAGATGAATTTTCTGAAGATGGTTGAAAATAAAATATTTTGCCTGTAGAATGTAACTATATTTTGACTGTAGAATGTACTATTTTGACGAATATATGTATTATATTTTGACTGTAGAATATACTATCCATTTAGACTTGTGACACCACTAGTTATTTACTGTACAATTCTATGAATGCTGTGAGATATGCATAACATTTTGACTTAGAATGTACTATATATTTGTGTATTTCTTTATTCATCATATATTGTTATCAGGTATTACAGGACGATGCGGAGGGTTCGACAGGTCCTGAGGTAGACAGAGTGCTCCTCCGGTACGGCCTACTGTTGGTTCCGGATCGTCGTGGCCAAGTACTCCAGTATATCGATCAGTCATATCTCCGACTGCGACAACGTTATATGGCATCACTCCTGGGATAAGTAGTTCCAGGCGTGATACTCCCTCGTCCAGCGTTCCTCCTGCTGACGGAAACATGGAGACATATGAGCATGTGGAGGAGGTCATGGTGACGTTGTCCCAGCATCAGCTAGATCCTCCATGCGCACCTCCGGAGGAGACAATGACAGAGATTTGGGCCGACGATACAAAGTAAGTCAATTGGATGGTTTAACATCATATATATCGTGTATTTTTTTATTCATCATATATTAACTTTTTCGATCAAAATAATTATCTCTGTATGGATATCGTCCATCGTCGGTTCAGAGACGCCTGGGCCTATTTCTGAGGAATAACTACGGTGGCCCATGGATCAACTACTCTGAAGCTCCGAATGAGAGGAAGGCGTTCTGGTTTGCGTACTTCAAGGTAAAAGTATATTACATAAATCCTCTAATTTATGTATATTATATAACTTATCCGTGATGCTCACTTACTAAATTATTTATTGTAGCAAACGTATTTCTATTCTCCGTACCGGGCCGAGTTGATCGAGCGGATATTTCCTGTCGTTGCCGCCAAGCTTATCCGCGATGCTCTGGATGACCAGAAGGCTCGTGATCGTGCTGGAAAATTGATCCAAGGTTGGATCACGCCTGAGCAGTGGACTGCAATGAGGGCTAGATTCGACGATTCGAGGTACAAGAAAAGGTCTGAGAAGGCCAAGGCGGCTAGGCAGAATGCTGCAAAGTGGTGTGGTCGCTCGATTCCGATGACGGAACATTTCCGTCGTTTGGTATATTTTTTATTTAAGATATATTATTTTAATATAAGTACGATAAAATGCATGGTAGTAGGATAAAATGTTTAAATTTAGTACTAAATAATATATTTTTAATAGGTACAGAGGGGTGAGGATGCAAACATGGTGACCGTCTTCTTGGCCACCCATCGAAAGGACAAAAATCTCATTGATGAGAGGGCCTCGTAGACCTATATAAGTATTACTTTACTTTGTGTTAATTTTTGTGTGTTAATTTTATAATAACTTAGGCAATTATCGAGTATCCAAAATATTCTAGGCCGAGTATCTTAGGCTGCGTGAGCGGGCGATTACTAGTGCACCTACACCTGGAGAGGCTGGTACTTCCTTGCAGCCCGCTCCAGCTCCGTCGGCGGACGAGCTGTGGGTGACCGCCGCTGGTGGTCTCAAGAGGGGTACGTACTATAGTACGGGATCCTATGGTGCGTTGGTTGTGACACAGTCATCTAGGGCCTCCCCGACAAGTGCGCATTCCCCACAGCCCTCACAATCGTCGGCCAGAGTCCAGGAGGCCGTTGACCGTCAGATTGTGTCTCTCCGTGACTAGTTGCTGCGAAGGATGGAGGAGAAGCCCCGGTCCCAACCGCAAGCGGACGATCCAACGCTAATCGCACGATTTGATATGCTCTACCGTAGCATCACGGAGCTCAGGGATTTGACAAATGATCTTAGAGCCTCGACAGAGCGCATCGTGACGAAGCTGCAGGCATCACAGCTATCCATGGGCGAGAGGCTGACGATGATGCGGGATTCAATGGTTCATAGCAGTATGAGGCTGTTATCTACCATGGATTCTTACAACCAGCGACTCGCAGAGTTGGAGCTGATACATCCTCTTGGTGCGCCTACATCGACACAGACTCCACCGACGTCACTACCTTCTCCATCGACATCGGTGTCAATTTTACGGGAGCAGTATGATCTGTTCTTATCCTTCATGCGCGCTGGTGGTCATCCTCCTGCAGATCCGCAGTAGTATGGATATTTGAATGGATATTTGCTGGATATTTGTCTTCTTTGTATTATTTAGGATGAGACTCAGTTGTATGGATATATATTTGCTGTATTCTTTATGACGATATTTGCTGGATGTTTTAGTTTCTTCAAATTTTATTATATTTTTCATATTAAATATATGTTAATTTATCGGTGTTGAGTGTTCAACCCAAGGGGGTCGGCGAACCCAAGAAATTCAACGGAGGGTTGCTCCGGGTCTATTTGTACAAATTATGAATTAATAAACTACAGGAATAATAGTTTGGAAACAATTTTGTATCAATTTTTTTATTTTTTTATTGTATCATTAGCGATATTTTTAGCGACGTTTAGCGACGTTCATACACGTCGCTAAATACGTCACTAATTTGCGACGTTCTTCACGTCACTAATGACGTCGCTAAACTCGTAGCTAAAAACGTCGCTATACGTCACAAATTGCTGACATGGCAGTATTGCCAGGTTATAGTAACGTCGCTATAAAAGTCGCTACTTACGTCGCTAATTTGCGACGTACAACGACAAATGTATACGTCGCTAATTAGCGATGATATGTCGCTAATCTAGCGACGCATTTACGTCACTAGAAAATGTCGGTATAGCAACGTTTGGCGACATTTTTTCTGTCAGCGACTAGCTTAAAGGCGACTTCAGTAAAACGTCGCTAATTATGTCGCTAAAATTATTTAGCGACGTTTATTGATCATTTAGCGACATTTTTTGTGTCCCTAATTTGACTTTTTCTGGTAGTGCGTGCTGGTTAAATTCAAACAGCAGACCAAGTACAACCTCATGTACATGATCGATGAGTCTATTCGTGATGTTGTTGGTTCCTCCGTCGAAGACATCAGACAATTTGTCGGTTCCGTTGCGGTCAGAAAGGACTCTGTTTGTGCTTTGAACCTCAAGTTCGTCACTGAACAAACCTATGTTGTCAGTACATTTCATAAAGGTGAGATTTCAGTGTATGTTTATGTTCTTCAAAACGAGTTTGTATCTCAGGCATGGGATTGTTGGTGTTTTCCACTTAGCTTTGGGAGATTTAGTCCCACATTGAAAAATCACCAATGTGTATATCTCAATATATATATATATATATATATATATATATATATATATATATATATATATATATATAGTTATGCTTAGTATTTGTATATGTACATGGGGTGGTAGTTCATGTGGGTTAACTTTCTTAAAGGGATTAAGTTTGAACTCCATTATGACAATCTTTATTTTGTCACCACCTCTGGAAAGTTTTCCTTAGACTCGGACTCGGGCTCAAAGTGGCACTTTGTTAGCGTACTTTGCACTTTGCACTTCGCTCGTGCGCTCCTTTTTTGTGCGAGTTGCATGCACGGTTGCTAGCTCAAATGCATGCTTTGTGGCGCATGCGGCCAAAGCGCTATGCGTCCCGATGCTGTGTCCCGGTTATGCGACCAGGGGCTATGCGGCCAGGGTCTTTGTGTACAGGCGCTATGCGGCCTGGGGCTATGCGGTCAGGTTTGGATGAGCGAGTTTGGAGGGGACATGCTCTGCTTTAGGCGGCGCATGCGGCACATAATTTTTTGTGCCTTCCGGATAATATGGCGCATGCGGTACGAGCAGTTGCTTTTGGCGTTTGGCGGTGCTGTCTGTCTCATACAGTACAGCGTGACCGGCGGCGGAGGCAACACATGTGTCGCGGGCGACGCCTACGGCTTTGACATCCAGATTTTGGGGGATCTGGTCGGTCAGCGCATATGCGGCCTGGAATTTCCTTAGGCCGCATAGGTGTTATTTTCCTCTATATATAGAGGACCTCCCCTTTCATTTGAGGAGAGAGAAAAAACAGATAGAAAAATTAAGAACACCTGATCGTATGCGGCCCAGTCTGTCCCCCTCTCTTATGGTATTTTTAAGTGTTTTAGAATATGATATTGAGCGTTCCAGAAGTTCATTTGTGAAGTTGCTGGTTCCTGGGGACAGGTCGTCTGTATGACGAATCTTTCTTTGAGCAACGATGGTTTTGACTACCCCAGCAATGAGATATTCTTCAGCTTTTCTCTTTGCTTTGTTCTTTCTCATTTTAGCGTCTACGAACATAAAGAGAAGAATGTTTTACATGTTGCTTAGTAATCTTCATTATCTTCGGAGTTTGTTTGTAACATGTTCATGGTTCGTGTTTCGTTGGAATCGAGTATATCGGATGATGAACTTTTGTGTGAATCTCTGATCTCGACGACAACATGGGTTCTGTAAAACCTCTAATCCTAAAAACCGTATTTACCTTTTTAATTAACTAATAATTAAATTGTAGTAATTATGAGCTAATTAGGAGGGATAGATTTTATTTAATTTTTTTTAGGTGTTTGTGCATTTAGGGAATTTGTGGAGCCATTATAAATTTTTCCTAATTTATTCCATGTAGGAGACCCTGTGGACGACTGACAAATTAATTGTATGCACTATTATAACTTCTAGAATTTTGTGTGTGTGTGTGTGTATATATATATATATATAGTTTTAATAGAAAAAGAAATAAAAAATAGAAAACAATTATAAAAAGAAAAAGAAATAAGAAAAAGAAATAGAAATTCCCTAATGGATCTACTACCCGTTAGCACCTAACCTACCCGAACCCAATTCCTAACTAACCTAACCCATTATTAAGAAACCCCAGCAGCAGCAACTTAGAACTCAATCCCGCGCGCGTATACGAGCCCCCCCCCCCCCCCCCCCCGCATTCTCAATCCCTATATATATATATATATATATATATATATATATATATAACATCTCCCATAAAACCCTAAACTCTATTCATCCCTTACCATCTAGACCTAACGACCGCCGTCGAGCCAGTGCCTCCAGCCGCTGCACCACCCACCGGAGAACCGCCCGCCGACGACCGCGTGACGCGCACAATCGCAACTGCAGTTTTGAACAGCAGAGTACATGTGTTCAAGCCTCGTTTTTCGTGCCCTCGCTCGACCAAACTCGATTCCGTCTTCACCGGTATGTTCACGACTTAACCCCCTTCAATATCTGTATGATAGTTGACCTCGAACTGTGCGTAACCTAGACGAAAACAGCGACCAAGTTGCCAAAAAAAGACAACTTTTGGGTATCGCAGAAAACTACGGTAACTACTTATGTTCACGGATTCGTATCTCCCACCACAGAGATCCAAATTCGATTTTTCTTTTTGGTATGTGGAGACCACTTGACCTAGTTTAATTTTTATTATTTATATTAATTTATTAACTGTTGTATGTAGAATTAAACCGTTAGAAAATCCCAAAAACTTACTTTTCTAGATTTCTAAAAATTACGATACGGAGCGCGCCCCGCCAAACGGGACCGCCCCGTCATGTACCAAGTGTACCAAAAGGTGCGCACAGTGTACCCGAATGTGTGAGATTTTGCAGAAACTGATTTGGACGCGTGTGCGCTTCGGAATCATCCCGTATCCGCAGAAAATCTCCAATGTCGTAACTTTTGCAAAAGCCCTGCGCATTTAGTGCATGCTCGTCAGAATGTGACAAAATTTGTGCCACTAGACTCATGGTATCACGCTGGTCCTGTGACCCAATTTTTACGTAATTCTGAGACAGTTGACCAAGTCCCCTATTGGCGGGCCCATAGTTGACTTTTTGGGCGAATTTGTGTTCGGCTCATCGGAATCCAAAACTAGACGTACCGTTGAGTTTGTATTGACGTTTAGAATTGGTTTGACCTATAATTTTGTCCTATTTAGGGACCTTTACCCCTTGCACAATTTTCGATGCAAAGTGGGCTACATTTGGACCCCGCTTTGACCTGAAATTTCCGTTTTGCCCCTGTGTCCCAATTGAACGAAAGGTTAGTATTTTTTAGCTATTTCGCTTATTCTGGAAACGTTGGTGATATCTATTTCAGCATTCGGAGACATTTATTCTGATGTCGCAGTTTCTACTCCTGTGTGCGTGACATCTGGACGTTTATACTTTGCAGCTTTCTTGCCAGGCAAGATACCTTGCCAAATTGCTTACAGTACTTTGCATGCTTACTATATTTCTATATATTTATTGTATTTCTGTATATTCCTTGTATGTGTAGTTTCTTTCAGTCATCACTATATATTAGATATGTTGACACACACCTGACACTTAGTATCATGAGAGGACAATCAGTAGGCGTATGGGCTTTAACCACTCTGGTGAACCGTAGTAACTAGCACGCACTATGGTATTCGTGTCCGATGTGCGCTACCCCCGTGGTATGTTGATTGATGGAGTCACGAGGGTCGCTACCCCCGCGGTATATCGGCTGATGATGTTCTAGATGGGTGCGTGAGTTGTGAGGCTTAGGTCGAGTAGCCTACCCTTGCCCATACGTCAAAAAGTTGTACTCATTTGCATTCATATAGATTATCTTATACAGCTTACTTATATATTTTCAAATAATATGCATGTTTACTGTATTCAAATTGGCTTGCTTCTATGTATCTTGTTATGTCCCTCTGAGGACCTGGTCCCTTGCCCGGTATAGTCGACTAGGAGTATCCACAGGAGTACGGGCCTGGACCTGACGCGTTATTTTCTGCCGAGGAAGTCTTACCTTCTGAGCATCATTGATTATATCTAGCGATGGATATTTTTAGCTGATACGCTTCTGCCATCACCTTATTTTTATATTGGAGATTTTATACTACTCCCTCATTTTAGTTTTGGATATAGTCTTTGGTAGTAGATTTGTCTCCACCCGACTATTATTTTGGATATTTTAGACTCCTTATTCTAGTTTAGTATTTCTTTTCTATGACTTGTTGTGTGGATGAGATTAGCATATCTGTGACTTGTGACACTATATATACCACATGTGAGTTTATATTCATATTACAGCGTACGTGTGTATTATGGTATCCATATATTGGAGTTGCCATATACATACGGCTGGCATGCTTACGTGTTCCTTGTCCTACGTATTTTGGGACTGGGCGTGACATATTTTTTTGGTGGCCCATGCAGGTCGAGTTAGCCGTTTCGGTTACGTAAATGTACCGAGCGGGCCTGCACCTAGGATTAGAATTTTAGATCTTATCCACACTTGACTATAACTTACCTTCCTTCCAACATGTCCTACTTAAGTGCTTGTATCCTGCTTGATTCATGTACTCTTCTTAATCCTTCGTCCATCTTTTGCAGAGAGATGAATTTGCGTAACGGGCATGCCGCCACTGGGGACAACACGTCTCCAGGGGACGACGACCAATTACCAGGAGAGACCTCAACGACACCTCTTTTTCCCAGACCGGATGGACTGACTAGTAATCAAATTCTATTAACTCCTTCCACGATACCTGATGGGACCCTTCCAGCTTTATCAGCATCGCAGGATGGCCAGACACAGCTGTTCCAATTCTTCCAGATGATAATGCAGGAACAGAGACAGCAAGCAGCAGAGCAGAGGCTAAAATTTCTGGCAGCACTTGAGAGAATGGCTACACTACCCCTACACCAACCAAGGCACTAGTTTCAGTATCACAAGCTCGAGTTGGTTCAGTCAAGGACTTTGTGCAGATGGGCCCCAAGCCATATAAAGTCAATGAGGGTCCAGAGGAGACCACGAACTGGATTGCAAACACCAAGAATTTGTTAGAGGCATCACAACTACCTACTGATCTATGGATGATAGGCATAAGGACTTAGTTAGAGGACAATGTGCATCACTGGTGGGAATCAATGGAGCACCAGTTGGGTACGCGTCAGACTTGGGAACAATTCTTGGAGTGCGTTGAGAGGAAGTACTTCCCAGAAACTGTAAGGGACGCGTTGTACGATCAATTCTTCCATTTGGAGCAGGAGAATAAGACAGTTGATGAGTATGACGCAGAGTTTAGCCACCTCAGTAAGTATGGCACCGCCTAATACCTAATGACTTGGAGAAGGCTAAGATGTTTCATCGCGGGCTGAATCAGGAGCTCCAGCACTACACTAGCTCACAGTCCCGGATCTCTTATGCCAAGTTATTGACAGAGGCCAGGATTCAGGAGGCCATCAGCAGGGGAAACAAAATTCAACAAAGAATTCATCATGGACTGGTAAGGACACAGCCAAGAGGACCCATTAGACACCCTTTGACACGCTAGCAACAAGATAGTGTTGCACCATATCCAACCAAGGAGCTCCGTACTTGTCACTATTGTGGTAAGATATGTCATATTCTAAGAGACTTTCATCGTCGATTGGGGCTGTGCATGATATGTGGATCAAGTCACCATCAAGCCCGAGAATTTCCTCAGTAGAACCAGAGGCCTATGGCATTAGAATCAGGAACAACGCATACACCCTTAAGTATAGAAGACCAAAGGGACCCACCACTACTTCTACAGTCTGTACAAATGGAGGAGGCTAGACCCCAGCTGAACAACCAAGGACAAGGTCAGGCACTCATTATGAAAAATATGGGAGAGGAGACACAGGAAGCCGTAGATACAGGTACAACATTTTAGTTATAATTGTCTTTGAATACTCATAACCCCATTGTGACACAAGATCTTAGATGTACAAATAGATATAGAAATATATATAAGGTAGTTTAGCAGTTATAAGGATATATTTATATTCTACCCAGATGGCATACACGCGATGCTAATGGATAATGCGAGTAGCAGTAGTAGTATTCTCTTCCTATAATCATCTCGCCCTCTTGGGTGGCTCATCCTCTCTTCTATATATCAATTTCTTATCTCGTGCTTAACTCTTCCTATCATAGTCGTATCTTTCGTGCCATTATAAATTGTTTGAGTTATATCAACCTTACCCTTATATTGTTAGTTAAAACATAAATGTGTTAGTAATGCTTGATAACTAAAGGATAAATTCTTAATAATAACCCTTATGTATATGCACGATAGCAATAGTTGTATTCTCTTATTAATTTAACCCTTAAGTAGCATCATTTAGCCTGATAGAAATTTGTTAGATTGATTGAAATAGATCATACTCCTAATAGTTTTATAAAGTTAGTCAAGACTTTAAGTATTTTCCTAAAAACTTAGACTATGCCTAGAAAAGAGTTGAAGGCACTTGTTACGAACCGATGATTATGGCAAATCGCTGGCGAGGTAGCGACAGTTGCAGCCAGACGATTATGGTAGAGTAGTCAAATTACTTGCAGCCATACTGGCCAGGTGGCGTGGCAGTATTAGACTACGATACTTGACGGTTACGGAAAAAATTTATAGTTATGAGATTTCAGACAGGTATCGCAAGATTCTTGACCCAATAAATATATTTGCCTTATAACCTAGACAATAACTTCAAAAGACTGTGACTACTAGTAGAATTCTTGTAAATTGGGTAGTATAGATGAGTTAGAAATAGATTAGCGTATGGACAATAAATGAGAAAGTGTTAGAATGGCAGACCATGACTTTTAGGAAGCAATGCTAGATAGCAATGGAGTGTAATAGCTATAGTGATTATTATGAATATGGGTTAGTGTCAATTTCGAGGACAAAATTTTTATAAGTTTGGTAGAATGTAAAACCCCTAATCCTAAAAACCGTATTTACCTTTTTAATTAATTAATAATTAAATTGTAGTAATTATAAGCTAATTAGGAGGGATAGATTTTATTTAATTTTTTTAGCTGTTTGTACATTTAGGGGATTTATGGAGCCATTATAAATTTTTTCTAATTTATTCCATGTAGGAGACCCTGTGGACGACTGACAGATTAATTGTTTGCACTATTATAACTTCTAAAAATTTTTGTGTGTATATATATATATATATATATATATATATATATATATATATATATATAATAGAAAAAGAAATAGAAAAAGAATAGAAAATAGAAAAAAAAATATAAAAAGAAAAAGAAATAAGAAAAAGAAAGAAAAAGAAATAGAAATTCCCTAATGGATCTACTACCCGTTAGCACCTAACCAACCCGAACCCAATTCCTAACTAATCCAACCCATTATTAAGAAACCCTAGCAGCAGCAACTTAGAACTCAACCCCGCGGACGGATACGAGCCCCCTCTGCGTTCTCAATCCATATAAATATATATATATATATATATATATAACATCTCCCATAAAACCCTAAACTCTATTCATCCCTTACCATATAGACCTAGCGAACGCCGCCGAGCCAGTGCCTCCAGCCGCCGTGCCGCCCACCGGAGAACCGCCCGCCGACGACCGCGTGACGCGCACAACCGCAACTGCAGTTTTGAACAGCAGAGTACCTGTGTTCAAGCCTCGTTTTCCGTACCCTCGCTCGACCAAACTCGACCTCGTCTTCACCGGTATGTTCACGACTTAACCCCCTTCAATATCTGTATGATAGTTGACCTCGAACAGTGCGTAACCTAGGCGAAAATAGCGACCAAGTTGCCGAAAAAAGATAACTTTTTGGTATCGCAGAAAACTGCGGTAACTACCTATGTTCACGGATTCGTATCTCCCACCATAGAGATCCAAATTCAATTTTTCTTTTTGGTATATGGAGACCACTTGACCTAGTTTAATTTCTATTATTTACATTAATTTATTAACTGCTGTATGTAGAAATAAACTCGTTAGAAAACCCCGAAAACTTACTTTTTTAGATTTCCAAAAATTACGATACGGAGCGCGCACCGCCAAACGAAACCGTTCCGTCGTGTACCAAGTGTACCAAAAGATGCGCATCGTGTATCCGGACGTGTAAAATTTTGCGGAAACTAATTTGGACGCGTGTGCGCGTCGGAATCAGCCTGTATCCGCAAAAAATCTCCCGTGTCGCAACTTTTATAAAAGCCCTACTCATATAGTGCACGCTCGTCAGAATGCGACAAAACTTACGCCACTATACTTATGGTATCACGCTGGTCCTGTGACCCAATTTTTACGCAATTCTGAGACAGTTGACCAAGTCGCCCTACGGTTGACTTTTTAGGCGAATTTGTTTTCGGCTCATCGAAATCCAAAATTGGATGTACCGTTGAGTTTGTATTGACGTTTAGAATTGGTTTGACCTATAATTTTATCCCATTTAGAGACCTTTACTCCTGGTACACTTTTCGGTGCAAAGTGGGCCACACGTGGACCCCGCTTTGACCCAAAATTGCTGTTTTGCCCCTGTGTCCAAATTGGACGAAAGGGTAGTGTTTTCTAGCTATCTCGCTTATTCTGGAAATACTGGTGATGTCTATTTCAGCATCCAGAGACATTTATTCTGAGGTCGTAGTTTCTACTCCTGTGTGCGTGACATCTGGACGTTTACACTTTGCAGCTTTCTTGCCAGGCAAGATACCTTGCCCAATTGCTTACTGTACTTTGCATGCTTACTATATTTCTGTATATTTATTACATTTTTGTATATTCCTTGCATGTGTAGTTTCTTTCAGTCATTACTATATATTAGATATGTTGACACACACCTGCCACTTAGTATCATGAGAGGACAATCAGTAGGCGTATGCGCTTTAACCACTCTGGTGAACCGTAGTAACTAGCACGCACTATGGTATTCGTGTCCGATGGTCGCTACCCCCGCGGTATGTCGATTGATGGAGTCACGAGGGTCGCTACCCCTGCGGTATGTCGGCTGATAATATTCTAGACGGGTGTGTGAGTTGTAAGGCTTAGATCGAGTAGCCTACCCTTGCCCATACATTGAAAAGTTTTTCTCATTTGCATTCATATAGATTATCTTGTACAGCGTACTTATATATTTGTAAAGCCCCTCGATTTATTCTGTAGATAGTTAGAGTGGATTTGGAAAAAATTTGGTAGCAGATGTCGAGGTTTAGAGTGAAGATAGTTTATCTGGCATTTTATTCCATTAATTAAAACCCTTGGCGCGCCCTATCATTGTCTAATTATTTGTAGCCCAATATCAGCCCATAAATTTTATCGGGCTATTGTACTTTCATCTTGACTCGCCAAATTAGGCACTGGACTTTTCCGTCTTTTAAAATCATTTTTTGTGTGCTCTAAATTAATTGCGCAACATTCTAAAAATTGTAACCCATATTTAATTCCATGTCGGACACCTGTGTCGTTATCCTAAATTTTGGGATACAACTTAACCCGTTGAGTCGGACCAACTAAAGGGTCCAAGACTGACTCCAAGCCCCCACCATTTTTGGCCTTTGCGTCATTTTCGGATTTTGACCCCAAGTGCCCCCAATTAATTTAAATTTGTGGGACACTTTAATTCTATTTAAATCGGGGATACCAACTTTGTAAATCCCATTTTTAATCCTAAATAAATTCTAATGCCTTTCTAATTAAACCCGTGCCTAACGCACAACACCCTCTCACCATGAAAATTGCTAAACATATTTTTTTCCACAATTTTTGTGTCATTTTATGAGTTCATACAATTTTTTAAATTTAAGGGGCTAAGTTGCAATTATTGAATTTATGTGTCATCACCCTATTGGCTTTGAACTATGGAGAGGTCCCAAAATAGGGTCCTATTCTCACCATCCACACACCCCCCCCTTCATGAAGAAACCCACTCCCCCTTCATGACAAATCACAACCTTCCATTTTGAATAGATTGATCACAACCCTCCATCTCCTTCACACACCCCTATAAAGTAACACCTCATCCCACCCTCAACATATTCCCACCGGCCCTAATCCCAAGGAAACTTCCCTCTCTCTCTCTCCTCACTCCTTCATTAATTTCCCATGCAAACTTCTTCTTCCTCCTCCCTCCATTATATTTCCCTTCTCCTTCTCCCTTAGTCCCTTCTTCCTCTTCAAGAGCACCAACCAACCGACCGACCCCTGCCTACTTTCGGCCGACTTCAGCACCCCGACCCACCGCCGGACTGCACTGCCGACCCTCCGGCGCTGTGGACTCTTCCCCCGCTGTGCAAGCACCCCGACCCGCCGTCGGACTACACTGCCGACCCTCCGGCGCTGTGGACTCTTCCCCCGCTGTGCAAGCACCCCGACCCACCGCCGGACTGCACTGCTGTCCCGTCGGCGCAGTACCCTGCCCGACCGGCCGCTCTTCCCGGGGCCGTGCGTCCCCGCCGCCGGACGCAGATCTTCCCCCCGCTGAAGCTCTTCCCGCCGGTGCTGCAGATCCCCCCCTCCCGCTGTTCGTCCATACACTTTCACCACCACCATCACTCCCAGCCTACCACCACCATCACCACCAGCTTACGCCTTCGTCTCCACCACCAACGGCCATACCCTATTGTCCGGCCAGCACCTCCTCGCTCCGGCCACGTTGGGTATACTCCTCCCCCTCTCTTTACATTTATATAATATGTAGTATTTATTGCTAGAGTATGTGTTAGCATAGTGTGGTATTGTTATAGTGTTGTGTAGTTATTATTGGATGACTAGGGTTTAAGAGGCTGGACTTGGAGAGTAGGATTTATAAATGCATGGAAAAATCTTAGGGTTATTACAATGAGTATATACCCTTGGATGTTGTGGAGGTGTCTAATGATAGGATGAATTTAGGTTAGGGTTTGTCATCAACATAAATTAAACCAATTTATTTTAGACATCGGCTTATGGAGATTTAAGTTTTTATCGTTAAATGAAGGATCGGGATATATATTTCGTGGTGGTAAAAGCTAACTTACTTAAATGAGAATTAATTGAGGAAGGGTTTATGTGTAGTGTAAATGCTCGATTTAAATGTATGATTAGTAAGGATAGTAGGTGAATGACTGATTGAGGACTAGTGAGATCGGTAATTTAGAACTGGAAATTTAAGGTGTTTAACTTAGGGAGGCACCTGGTGATTGGTAACAACGATATTTTTAAACAAAAGAATTAAACTCATAAACTGTGTTTGAGGATATCTTGATGATATGGTACTGATGATTAACTGATTTGACCATCGTACCGATAGTCAACTGTAGTCAACCCCCTAGTGACTTGTCCCTGTGAGTCGTAGCTGAGACTGAGTTTAGGTGTAGATGTGTGTAGCACACATGTCTGTTGTAAAATAGATTATTGATTCTGGTTTGTAATTCATCTCTAGGTACTGCGGGACCTGAGGACTTGGACGCGGTACCATATCCCCGTCATCAGCAGCCGCACGCAGGCAAGTGTACCTTGCCACCCTGTATTTTATTTTATAGATATTGTTGCTCTTTATGTACTCGTGTGCGTATTTATGTTGATGTTTGATACTCCGTGTCCGGTTCACAACCGGGTGTTGACATTCGACATAACTTCTTAGTGTAATTGCTAGATGCGTCACAGCACCTCGATGCACGTACCTGAGTACATCGATACCCCAGGACACACTCATACACTGTGATCGTGCCAGATTCTTGTTTCCTGATATTGACATCATGACCAGAGACTGGGACGACCTTAGGGTCGCGTCTGTTGAGTTAATTCTGTGTGTCGAGACTTTAGCTAGAGGTTCAGGTTCAACGCACAATCGTTGACCGCTTGGGAAGGGGAAGACAGTTACTAGACGTTTGGGCTACTCTGCACGCGCTTATATATATGTAGTATTTTGTAGTGATACCTGTATCTAGTGTAGCTGTTTCACCCGTGTGACTCTTTGCCCGGAGCTGCGGTATGTGCCGTGTGTTTCCGTGTCCGGAGCTACAGTTTTATATTAGAAAGCCCACGCGTCGAACATTGTCTTTAAACTGTGTCACACTAGTTTGGTTATGCTAGATTACCTGTTGTTGCACTTGTACTATCTGTTTACCTGGCATATTATTTTTCTGTACCTTGTTACATCCCTCTAAGGACCTGGTTCCCTTCCAGGTGTAGGCCACGAGGATTACCCGGAGGAGTACGGACCGGGCATCTATCCAGCAGCTGTACTCACTGCCGAGGACGAGGTCATTCCTGAGGACTTCGCCTGATCGCTGGTAGTGACTCTTTCCTTGGGACGGTATCATTACCTAGTTACCTGCTGCCATCCCAAGTTATCTTATTGCTTACTTTCATTTCAGTATATTTGTACTAGCGGGTTTGTCCCCGTGTGACTACTTTAGTATTTGTATTTGATACTTGTCTGGATATTTTCTTCCTGCACATTAGTTATTGTATTTACTTCTATTGTGCTCTTATATTGCTGCCTGTGGATGAGATTTAGATTGAGTATACTTGTGTTATGTGATGGGTTATTCATTGTACTTCACAGCTTAATTGTACTCCGATGGGCCTATTAGATTAGAAAGCCCGCCGAAGTACACTGCTGGCCATTGCCACGTGTCTCGGTTCCTTGTCCATGGAACCGGAGCATGACAAGGTTTTTGTGGTGGCCCATGCAGATCCGATTTAAATCGTCTTGGTCACCTGACTGTGCAAAGCGAGCCTGCAAATTAGGAATAGAGTTAGAAATCTTATCTACAAAGTTTGAAACCTTCACATGACACCTCTATCTCGATATCGTTTACCAAATTGCATCTTGTTTATTTTTCTCAAACGCTGATGTTTATGGTATTAAACGAAAGAATGAAAGTGTATTTCAATGACAGGGTTTATACGAGACCCGTGCCCTTTGGTTTACAAATAAACTTGTATAATTTGATCCTATACGAGGATGCGGAAGTATAATTTATTTAATCTAGGTATAAATTGCTATAGGTGTCTGATCTGCAGTCGATCACTTTAGCCCTTGGACTACACGATGTTGAAGAAGTGCCGTGGAAGACGGGTAGCAGCTTCGAAGGTTGCGAAGGAGGGTGGATGCACGATGCCAAAGCCGTCGACCCCTACTCTTTGCCTGAGCTTCGGACTCTTCTCTCCTTCTCTCTCTCTCTTTTTTTACCAATTCTTCGACCTGGTTCGATCTTCCAAATTGTCGACCTTGTTCCCCATTGATAGGGGTCTCTATTTATAGAGTTTTGGTGACAGTGACCACTCCGTCGGTGTAACAACCGAGGAGTGGACAGTACAGTACCCTTTTACACAACAGTTAAAATAACCAATGCCTGCGTATAAATGACCTTTTGAGTGAGCATGTGATGCGTATATCTGCTGTGAAGATCACGGCGTAGAAGCCACATAGGTAGGTATCCCTCGTGTAGAAGAGGTTGGCGTAGAATCCAAATGACTGTCACCCTTGGCGTAGAAGCCAAAATAGGCATAGAAGCCGAACAGGCGTAGAAGCCAAATAGGCATAGAAGCCAAACAGGTATAGAAGCCGAACAGGCATAGAAGCCGAACAGGCATAGAAGCCGAATGGCCGTAGAGACTGAGTGGGCGTTTGAAGTCGAATGAGCACAGATCCTGAATGGGCGTAGAAGCCGCTGCGTACCGTGCCAGAGTGTTGATGTGGACGTCTTCGCCAGAATTACGGCTTTCGAAGGTGTAATCAAATCTCTTACAGAAATTTGCCACCATCCTGTGCATTAAATACGGAGACGTATTTTGAAGGTCTGCAGCCCTTCTGTGCATCCGTCGCAGAGACGTGTCTTGAGGAAAACTGTCACCGCTCTGTGCAATTTGACGTAGAGACGTGCCTCGGGCCCTGTACGAAGTACAGCTTTTGACGTGGCAGGCGATTTGTCTACTGCGAAGTGTAAAACAGCTCATGTTTGCCTGTGTAAAACAAGGCGACGTATTCTCTTGTACGCGAAAGAGCGGTTTACGCTGGGGGGACTTTGGTAACCGACGGTTTTGTGATATTTTAACCAAATCCTCTGCATTAAATGCCGAGATCCGCCATCATACTGTGGGGCGCGTCCCGAGGGGTCTGCCATCATTTCCAGCCGTCGTCTGGGTAGCCGTGCAGCACTTTTTGTCAGGAGTCAGAGGCCAGATTCACTGCGTGACTTGACAGGTTCATTTCGAGGAAGACGAAGCGTTCCTCGTACGCATTAACGCTGCTTTGAGAGCGGCTGAGTTTTACGCCATGGAGGCGATGAAGAACTCTGTCTTATGCTGGAGCGGCCTGGACGTACTGTACTTACGCGGATGGTCCTTTGAGCTTACACTTCATGCTGTGTTTTAGCGGAAAAAGCTCTGTTGCACGCTTGATGGCTCTGAAGGCCTCTGTTTACGCTGCTCTGCATCAAGAGGCTGCGTAGATCCTCCCAGCGTATTTTTTATGCTTCTACAAGACCCCCTTCAAAGCTTTTAAATTTCTCGGAATTTGAAACGCTTTGAATGAAGCATGAACGGCCCCTCGTAACTCGAAACGTTTCTGAAGGGAGCGTTGAAACGGTCGATGCGGACTTTATGGCAAATTTATTGGGGACCGCTGTGATCTCTTTTGCCTATAAAAAGGTTGGGGGGGTGAACCTGTTCTCACCACATTCCCATCACCATGCAGAGATGATCGTCGGAGTTCGTCGGGTCGACCTGAGGAAGAAGGAGATCATGTTCTTCCAGCATGTAAGGAGCCAAAAAAGACGGCGTCTTCGAGCAAGTGTCCACTGCAACGATGGATCATGGAAGGATATCTTAGCCTCCCTTGCTCGGGATAATCAGCAACTTTGTATGGCGTTGCCCCAGGAGAGAGGAAGGGTCGTCTTTGACCACACAGCTTGCAAGTGCTGTCTTCTCTCGTTGCCTCCGGTGACGAGAGTCAGACAAACTCGCTCTGTCCCGGCTTGATCGGCGCACGGAGCATGGGATCTGCAAAATCTATGCAGGCCCAGTTCTGTATCCGCCCGCCATTGATCATTGCCTTGTCAGTCAGTTTACGGCAACCGACTGACTGCTGGAGAAGATGGATGAAGAATTGAAGCCCAGCGAGAACCGTCAGAACAGCTTCTGGGATATCTTCAGACGATGATGGGAAAACCCTCATGTCGACGGAGTTTCCCTCAGTTGTAATCATGAAAATGAAAAGAAAATCCTTGTAGATTGGATTTCCCTCATATGTAATCATGACTTTAATCTTTTAATAAAATCGTCTTGCTTTTTCATATGATCATCTTGCCATACGTTGCTGTGAAGTCTGAATATGTGTAGCTTCGACACGTCTGAATCTTTACGCCGACTCTGTAGAAAGAGTGCTAGGTCCTGTCCTTTACGCATAGCGAATATTCCATAGAACGCTGTAGAGCATTTTGAATATTTTAGAACTGTCCTGTTGCTAGGACTGAGGAACCGCGTAGAGCTCTGAACTTCTGATAAACAAAATTTTTGTTCAGACTTTGTCTTCAAGAATGACTTCCCGAAAAATCCCTTGGAACAGGGTCGAGAAATGGCTGTCTAACTGAGTTTGTCATCTTGATAGACGAGATGTTCAGACTGGAGTCTGGATGAACCTCCAATTTTGGACCCGAGAAGAGTAATTTCTCAATGTTTGAACTCTGTATGCTTCGGGTACTTGGGATGCTTTGGGTCAAGAACGAGTATCTTCTATGTGAACTCTTTGCAATTGACCGCTTTGGGGACTGTTTCAAATATGCGAAAAGTCGTGGATCGTGAAATCATCAGTCTGTAACCTCTGGATGTAAAACACCATCGAGCGCGGAATCGTAGACTTGTGGTTCCTGAGCGTAAAGTCGTAGGTTTGTTGCCTCTCGAGCATAAAATCTACCGTGCACAAAAGAATCCGGGCATAAAATCATAGACTCATAGCTGTCGAACGTAAAGCTGTAGATTCGTAGCCTTCGAGCGTAGAAAGCTCCTTTAGCGTAGGACTGGAGATCTGTAGCCTGTGAGCGTAGAACACCATCGAGCGTAAAATCGTAGACTTGTGGTTTCTGAGCGTGAAGTCGTAGGTTTGTTGCCTCTCGAGCATAAAAGCTACCGAGCACAAAGGCATCCGGGCATAAAACCATAGACTTATAGCTGTCGAACGTAAAGCTGTAGATTCGTAGCCGTCGAGCGTAGAAAGCTCCTTTAGCATAGAACTGTTTGATTTGTAGCTCCTGAAAAGAAAATTTCTTCGAGCGTGAAGTTTGCGGATCTGTTGCCTCTGAGCGTAAACTGAGCGCAACCGAGTGTGAGATCGTCGATTTGGTATCTGCTGAGCGTAAAGTCATAGATTTGTGGCCTTTCGAGCATAAAAGCTACCGAGCACAAAGGCATCCGGACGTAAAACCATAGACTTGTAGCTTGCGAGTGTAAAATCGTAGATCCGTTACTGTCGAGCGTAGAAAGCTCCTTTAGCGTAGAACCGCTGAACCGTTTTGCATGAAACACCTTTCGAATTCGCTGACTGTCCGTCTTCCAAGGGTAGTGGGCTGACGTAGCATCCAATCATAACCAATCTGCGAGATTTGGTTAGGGTCTCGAGGAGTTCGTCCGAGGATTCGAGGAGTCGACCCGGACTATATATACCCCAAGTTTTTGAGAGAAAAACTTTTTATCTGTCTTCTGCGAAAGAGAGCTTTCGACTGTTCGAGTTTTTCTTCGTTCCTTCTCCGAGCACTTCGAGTCTTCAGAAATGGCGCCGAAACAAACCCCCTCCGCTAAGGGAAAGAGCATAGGTTCTTCATCTCACTCTTCTGCCCCAGCGAGGGAGTCTCTGGTCGGACAAGGCGAACTTCCTTCCGAGCAAAGTATCCTGCCGACGAGCAGCGCACCCGGCCTTAGAGGTAGAGCCTTTGGGGTGACAAAAATGACGAAAAATCCTTCGCACACGTTGAACGTGACCGCCCTAGGTCGTCTTCTGTGCTGATAGCCTCTTTGGAGAAAGATGATGCACGGAGGCATTTTTATCTTTTACGTCCACATTTCTAATGTGCCAGCGTAAAGACTCCAAATTTTCGTAGCCCTGAGCGTAAAAGCTCTGGCTATCGAAAAATCGGCGTATATCGTAAAATTTGAGTTTTACGCTTGTGGAGGGGACTTCCGGCGTAAAATAATTAAATTGTTACGATCCTGCGTAGAGCACAGACTGTCGTTTCTTTGGTCTGTACGTTTGTGCAAGATTTGTAATGACATATTTCCCTTGCACTTTTGTAGTTGATCTGGGCGAGTCTCCACTGGCCGAGGTGATGGGATCCGCTGCCGGGATGCTGCACTCGAATTATCTGGAGGATCTGTCCCACGTGGCATTTCCCATCTCCGGACCCCAGTATCCTGAGGGAAGGGGGTTTATGATATCGGCTCAGGGCGAGCGGACGCTGCTGAGCATGATTAATGGCGAGCCCCTGACCTACGTAGACGGAGAGCAATACATAAAGCCGGCTTTCCTCTTTGGGGACATGATTGACAAACAGTCCCAGACGAGGCCCAAGAGGGAGCCCTGGGTTTTCCCTGCCGGGAATTTGGTTTTGTATTTGCCAACGATGCTGAGGGATTATCCCATCTCGGCCTTCTTCCATGCGACGCATCCCAGAAAGATGTCGTGGATGTTGACTCCTGATCTTCACGGTAAGCCGGGGAAGATCTTTCATCTTAAAGGAGCTGACCGGGGGTCGTTTGCCAGTCGCCCTTCCGGCTTTGTGACGTTCTTCCGGGGACTGTGCCCGGGTAGTGTCCCGAGTGAAGACAGCTCGGTGATCCAGCCGGTCCAATTGCCGACCTTCTGCAACGACTTCATGGGACAAGGCAGGGTATATCCCAAGGAGAATCCTCGGTGTAATGGGTGGATCGCCCCAACAAACTCCCGATGGACATGCCTAGTTGGCTGGGCCTTGAAGCACTTCCGGAGAGAGCTGGAGGTCATTGGGCTATATGCCGTTGTGAGTGCGACGAGCGTTGGGTTGCCTCTGAACCCTAACTTGTTCCTGGCGCTGATGGAGCGGTACATTCCGCTCACTGGGACCTTTGCCACTCCACTGGGTGAGTTGGGATTGGCGCTCCACGAGATGGCAGTTGTCTCGAGACTGCCGATGGGGGATACCCCATATGAAGAGTATGTTCCCACCAACCGGGAGTTGGGGGATTTGGACCCTCGGGTGGCGGAAGTATATCAGGAGATAATGTGTCAATACTTCGCGTGCACCGCTTTTTATAATGAGTCTTCTGATTTGGCTCATACCACCAAGTGGATGTCCTACCTCTTCTTCCACCGAGCTAGGGCTGCCAAGTCGGAGAAAGCCTCGGGGGGAAAAAATGAGCCCGTGAACTGTTTGGGCGTGCTTAGCGCCCAGGTGGTCGAGGATCTTATGGAGGAGGCCACAGCTCCAGATCAGATTCTCGTCGAGGGGGTAGAAAAGTATCCCGAAGGCACTAAGGCCTGTAGTTACTTGAGGCGCTGTCGCCGGCCTCTGTCTAAGTGTCACGCCCCAGTCCCAAAATACCGTGGGACCGGACGCGTGTCAATGGCCAGCAGTACGCACCGATGGACCAACTCAATAATATAGATCCATCAGGGCGTACTTAAGCTGTAAAACAAGTCTACGACAATCATGGTACAACTAATCTCATCCACACAAGACATAAAATATGATCCACAGAATAAATAATGAATGTAAATCATCTCCAAGTCTCACAAAGTACTTCGGGGAACAACCCGATAAATATCTAGTACAATGGTTCAACAGCCCAGAAAGTAAAAGACTGAAATAAAGAAATGAAAGCTGAGCATGAACATGGATGCTCAATAGAAGTCTTCAGCTAAGACCTCGTCCTCAGATGGTGGTACAACTCCTGGATCAGCTCCTGCTCCAGTCCCGTAGATCTCGGGATAAACCACGTCTGCAAAATCTGGGGAACAAAATCCGGATCCAGGTCCTCAGGGGACATAGCAAGGTACAAGAAAGAACATGCCAATAAATACAGATAAGCAGTGCAGCAAATAAATAACTAAATGAACAATGGGGTAAATAAGTAACCATCTAAGTGTAAATGCAAGTGAGAGCATCACTAGTCTCAGGCTGAGCCACTACAAGCTCTGTGTCGGGGAGCCGGTAGCGGTAATAACCGGTAGTGGGTCTAGCTCTGCTACGAGAGTCTACGACCTCTCAATAATAGAAGATATATATAAATACAGCCTGTAGCCTGTGTGTCTCTCCCCACCCAATGTAACCACGCATATCATGACCACAACGTCTCATGTCCATGTCAAGCGCGATCATAGCTAAATGCAACCAGTCATAAAGTATCTAATAGTATAATGTCCATGTCCTGTATCCTATACAGAATCCCCACGAATATCTCGGGAAAATCCTGTCTCATGAATAGTGTCAAGTGTCCTGGGTCATATGGTACTTGATAAGACAAGTACGGGAATAAAGTGTCACGGATGTCCATCTCTAGATGACCGTACCCAACACTGTGTACAGTGTCGGCACCCGACTGATAATCGGACGCTAAGTACGTCACACGGTCCTAGGTTGAGCATGCACAGCAATATATATAAAGCAAGGAAAATAGATAACTAAACTGCAGAGTTTGGCAAGGTACACTTGCCTGATGTTTGAATGTCAACTGTCGTCCTGGTATCTGTGGGTCCGGTAGGTACTACTCCAAAAGCTGTAATAAACATCACCAACAGTCTCAGAAGATGTCAAACTGCTAGAAATGCCTGTCCTTACGTCCAATTTGGACACAGGGGCAAAAAGGTCATTTTCGGGCCAAAGCGGGTTCCACATGTGGGCCACTTTACACCGAAAAGCGTGTCAGGGTCAAGGGTCTCCAAATTCTGCAAACTCAGTGTCTACAAGTCAGGAACGACGATACGAACCCAACGGAACTTCCAGAATTGGATTCCGATGAGCCGATCACAAAATCACCCGTCAAGTGGAGCCTGTGGGACCCACGATACGTGATTTTGTCAACGTCCTCAGAATCGAACCAAACTTGGCTCACAGGACCAGCGTATTACTACGGATCCGATGGCGCAAGTTTCGTCTCGATCCGACATGTGTATACGAAGTTACAGCATGTTCCAGAATCGACGGATACGGGATGTCGTCGGCGGATACGCGTTGATTCCGGGGTGCACGCACCTCCGAATCGACTTTTGCGAAATCCTACACGACCGTATCAACGTTGCGCACAGTTTGGTAAAGACCACGTGCGTCCAAGTCGTCCCGATTGGCGGGGCGGACTCAGTTCCGAGGTGAAACAGGGCGTTGCTTCTTCCTGTTTTGGATCGCGATGTACGATCACTACAGGACGCGATGCACCGAGCGATTTGCACGGGCACCGAGAGGGTTATACAGTCTACGCATAGCAACTGACGGAATTAAAATCGGAGTTGCGAGGAGGGAGAAATCAGTACCTGAACAGGGCTCCGCGAATGCTGAATTCCAAGTGTCCACGCGTCAATTCCGTGTCCTGGTTCAGAGTTTCTGCTTCCTCGTGTCCGCGGTGAGTCAGAGCTTGGGCTCTGTCCTCGGATGGCTTCGCCGGGGGTCAGCCTCGTGGTCGGCTAGGGCTCAGGCGACCGGGTCTCGTGCGGCTACCGGCGTGGGTCGAAGGGTCGAAGGGTCGATGGTCCGTCGTCGGTTTCTGAGGCGGACTCGGGCTGGGCGGGTCGAAGGTTGATGGGGATGTCGACGCCGGAGAGCGGCGGCGTTGCCGAAGGGTCGAGGGGGAAGCGTCGACCGAGGGGTGGTCGGCTGGGCGGTCGAAGGGTTCTGAGGAGTGCACGGCGGAGAGAGACGCGGGGAGTCGGGGTCTTGGTTGGGGGAGTCGACGCCGGAGAGCGGCGGCGGTTGCTCTGAGATGGGGGTCGACGAGGTTGCTCGAGTTGGGAGGGAAAACTGGTGGCGGTCGGCGTGGCACGGAAGCCGAGGCGGTGGTTTTATACTCGGCTACAGGGTTTCAGGCGAATTAGGGTTTTCCTATCGGGTTTCGGGTCAGGGTTCGGCTTGGTTCCGACCCGACCCGACCCACCAAGTGGTTTGGGTTTGGCAGGGGTCCGGTTTGGTCTGATCAGGATTGGTTTTGGTTCAGGTTGGGTTCAGGGTTGGTTTAATCATTCCAATTAGCTTTTAGTCCTCGATTCGTTGCTCCGGAGTCCAATAAATTCACCGAAAAATGCCATGCGTCCGGTTTTCCATTTTACCCAATAAATTTCTATTTCCAGAATATTTTAACTCCAATTAGTCACACTTTAAAATTATTTAACCCACAAACCTCAGTGATAAATTCCAGAAAAATACCGAAAATACGGAAAATTATATAAATCTTATTTCTGAAATTTAGGGTGTTTACAATCTTCCCTCCTTAAAAGGATTGCGTCCTCGCAATCAAAGAATAAGCTTACTAAAGAAAGAGTTTATGGGAATACAAGGTGGCCTAGTTTACAACAGCCTCCTCGAACAAGTGGGGGTAACACTGGCGCATATTATCTTCTCGTTCCCAAGTCGATTCGCCTGGTGAATGATGTTTCCATGCTACTCGGACCAGTCTGATCGTCTGTCCCCGTAATGTCTTCTCACTGACGTCGAGGATGCCAACTGGTTGCTCCTCATATCTCAAACTTGGGCCTACTGCGATCTCTGAATGATCGACTACGTGACTTGGGTCGGTCACGTATCTTCGCAGTTGCGAGACGTGGAATACGTCATGCACTCCCTCTAAGGATGGAGGTAATGCAAGACGATAAGCCACCTCCCCAACGCGCTCTAGAATGTCAAATGGCCCAATATACCTTGGGCTCAGCTTGCCTCTGCTCCCGAATCTGATAGTACCACGAGTGGGTGAAATCCTTAAGAATACGTGATCTCCTTCCTTGAACTCTAGGGGACGTCGGTGTGTATCAGCCCAATGCTTCTGTCTGTCCTGAGCTGCTCGTAGATGGTTCTGTATCTGCTTCACCTTCTCTACTGTCTGCGTGACCAATTCTGGACCCAGTATTTGACGTTCACCAACGTCACTCCAACACACAGGTGATCTGCACTTTTTTCCGTATAAAGCTTCGAATGGTGCCATCTGGATGCTGGCCTGATAACTGTTATTGTAGGAGAACTCTACTAAGTGCAAATGATCTTCCCAAGATCCTCCAAAGTCTAGCATACATGATCTCAACATGTCCTCTAAGATCTGAATGGTGCATTCCGATTGTCCATCTGTCTGCGGGTGGTATGCCGTGCTGAACTTGAGTCTGGTGCCTAGACTCTCTTGCATGCTTCTCCAGAAATGAGATGTAAATCTCGAATCTCGATCCGATACAATACTAACAGGTACTCCATGTAATTTGATGATTTGTCGCATATACATGTCAGCTAGTACCTCTGTGGACTGTCCAACTCTAAATGGCAAGAAGTGTGCCGATTTAGAGAGTCGATCCACGATAACCCAAACTGCATCTCTTCCGCTGGGGCTCTTCGGAAATTCTGTGACAAAGTCCATCGTGATATGCTCCCACTTCCATTCCGGTATCGGAAGCGGCTGTAACATACCTGCAGTTCTCTGATGCTCCGCCTTCACTTGTTGACATACTAAATATTTGGCCACAAATCTCGCGATCTCTCTCTTCATTCCATGCCACCAGTAATACTGTCTCAAGTCTCGATACATCTTGGTTCCTCCTGGGTGAACAGAGTACATAGAGCTATGCGCTTCAGTCATTAACTCATGTCTCAATTCTCCATTTGGGACATACAGGCGATTTCCAAACCTCAATGTCCCGTCTTCGTGGATGCGAAGTCCTGTCTGCATACCTGCTTCTGTCCTTTCTTTGAGTCTTCGGAATCTAGCATCGGTGGGCAATGCTTCTTTAATCTGAAATCCACTAGGGATGACTGAATCTCAAGATTAGCCATCAATCCATTCTGTCCCGGTACGATAACCTCTATCTATAGTTCCTGTAAGTCCTTCAATAACTCGGGCTGCATGGTCAAGAAATAAGCCGTAGGCTTCCTGCTGAGTGCATCTGCAACAACATTCGCCTTTCCCGGATGATACTGCAGATCGATGTCAAAATCCACCATTAGTTCTAGCCAGCGTCTCTGCCTCATGTTAAGCTCCTTCTGAGTATACACATACTTCAGACTCTTGTGATCAGTAAAGATTTCTACCCTCTCTCCATAAAGATAGTGTCTCCATATCTTCAGTGCAAATATAACTGCTGCTAGCTCCAGATCATGTGTGGGGTAGTTCTTCTCGTGGTCCTTCAACTGTCTCGACGCATAAGCAATGACCTTGCCATGTTGCATCAAAACACATCCTAGTCCACTGCCTGATGCATCACTGTAAACAACAAAACCTCCTGACCCTGAAGGAAGAGTCAAGACAGGTGCTGTTGTTAATCTTCTCTTCAGTTCTTCAAAAGCCTTCTGGCAGTCTTCTGTCCATACAAACTCCTGATCCTTCCGTGTCAGCTTTGTCATTGGTTCTGCAATCTTTGAGAAATTTTCTACGAACCTTCGATAATATCCCGCGAGTCCGAGAAAACTTCTCACCTCTGCGACTGATGTGGTTGTAGGCCAAGTCTCTATTGCCGCAACTTTCTCTGGATCCACTGAAAGTCCTTCTCCTGAGATGATGTGCCCCAAGAAAGGTACTTTGTCCATACAGAACTCACACTTACTGAGCTTGGCATATAACTTCTCCTGTCTCAAGGTCTCTAACACGATTCTAAGATGCTCCTCGTGCTCTTCAGGGCACTTGGAATATATGAGAATGTCATCAATGAACACCACTACGAATTTATCCAAGAATTGATGGAAGACCCTGTTCATTAAGCTCATAAACACTGCTGGCGCGTTGGTTAAACCAAACGGCATCACCAAGAACTCATAATGCCCATACTTCGTCCTGAAAGCTGTCTTCGGGATGTCTTCCTTCCTCACCTTGATCTGATGATAGTCGGATCTAAGGTCAATCTTCGAGAATACCCTTGCACCACTCAATTGATCGAATAGATCATCAATACGTGGTAAGGGATACCTGTTCTTGATGGTCACGGCATTCAGTGCCCTGTAATCAATGCACAACCGTACTGTTCCATCCTTCTTCGGCACAAATAAGATGGGTGCTCCCCAAGGTGAAACACTGGGGCGAATGAAACCCTTGTCCAACAGATCATCTACCTGTTCCTTCAATTCCACTAACTCCTTAGGTGCTAGCCGATAAACTGATGAAGTGATTGGCTCTGCTCCTGGAGTTAAGTCTATTGTGAATTCTATTTCCCGATCAGGCGGTAAACCTGGAAGATCATCAGGAAATACATCCACAAACTCTGATATGACTCTTGGGTAACCTGTCTCCTCTTCTACAGATAATACCCTAAGAGTAGGCTGAACTCCCTGCTCTACTGCTCCTCGGAGAAACTCGAATTCTGGGTGGCCAGGCGGTCTAAATATCACCCGCCCAAGCCGACAATCAAGAGTCGCATGGTACTGACTCAACCAGTCCATACCAAGTACAACGTCATAATTCGGCATAGAAAATATCAGAAATTGAGCTCGCATTTCTCGGCCACAAACTACTACAGAACATGATCTACAGACATCACTAACTGGAATAATACCGCCTCCCGTAAGAATTCTCTTCATCTTCGGAAGGGGTGCGGTAGCTACTCTATGGGTGGCTACAAAGCTAGCTGCTATAAATGAATGCGATGCTCCAGAATCAAATAAAACTACAGCAGGTAATGAAGCTACTAAAATAGTACCTGCAATGACCTCGCCTGCTGTAGCCTCCTCCTCAACAGCTAATGGGAATGCCTGTCCCCGTCCCTGAGCTGGACCTCTCTGCTGCTGCTGCTGCTGATAAAATAGGGCTGCCTGTGGTGCCAGGGGTGGTCTCTGCTGGTTCCCTCCGGGGGCTGGTGGTCTGACCCCACCAACTCCTGTCTGTTGGGCTCCTGCTGCTGGATAAGCTGGTCGTGGTGCAGGTAATGCTAGTCTTGGTGCTCCGTCTCGGCGTTCGGAACAGTCCCTGGAAAAGTGCTGGCTGGATCCGCAGCTCAAACATAGTCCCAACTTACGCCTGCATTCCTTCTCAATGTGTCCTACCTTGCCGCAGTGGTGACAAGTAGGAAGAGGTCTGTCTCTATGTGCTGCTCTATCTGGCATACCCCTCTGGGTTCGCTTTGCTGAATCCCCATGTGCTGGCCTGGATGGTGCTGATGTGATAGGCCTCTTCAGGTTCGATTCCCTTCTAGTGACGCGCTCCAAGCGTCGGGCTGCTGCAAGGACATCGGTATAAGAGGTAGGTGCTACCGATCCAATCACTCTCTGAAGCTCGAACTTCAAGCCGTCAAAGAACTTCTCTGCTTTTTCTTCCTCCGTCGAAATCAATGTCGGGGCAAAGCGGCTCAGGCGAATAAATTCTGCATTATATTCCTCCACTAACATGCTGCCTTGGATAAGGCGATTGAACCTGTCTCTGAGCTCTGACCGTGCGACTGCCGGGATGTACATCTCTTGGAAGAGTCTGGAGAACTCTTCCCATGTGGCTCTGTCCTGTCCAAGTCTCCTTTCTTCTGCTAACCACCAGTGGTGCGCATTATCAGTTAACTGCATTCTGACTGCAGTCATCCACTTCTCTCTTGGAAGTTCAGCGGCTTCCAGCTGATGCTGAATGTTGGTGAGCCACTCATGAACTTCCGTTGGCCCTTCCTTACCAGAAAATGTGCGAGGCTTGAGATGACGGAAGTCGGTGATAGATCCCGTCGACGTTCTCCTCGCTGCTGGATTAGCCTGCTCCAATACGGATACCAGGCTGGTCCTCAGATACTCGGCCTCCTGCCGATGGGCCTCCTGCTGAATCTGTTGCTGTGCTTGCATCATCGCATACATCATCTGGAACATTTGTTGCCCGTCCATGGCTTGTCCTGGCGGGAATACTGGCACCTGGGGAGTGAACTGAGGTGGTGGTGGAATGTTATCTCTCCGGAACCTTGGATTAGGCTGACCGGTTTGATCACTCTGCGATGCTTGTCCTCCATCCCCTGGTGTCACTCCGTCTCCATAAGTAACCATAGCGTCGTGTGGCGTATCCAAAGGAATATCCTCTCTGTTCCCGGAATCCATTGCTCTGCAATCAAAATATAAACTGTAAGAACGCTCAGAGGAATCAATACAGGATGCAGTTCAAGTAACAAATTTCGAGTTCGATATAGAGTTCAACATGGTTAAATAATGGATGAGAACCTAGAACTTATCCTATCCTTAGGGCAGGCTGGTTCGGTCCCTAAGTAGAAACCGAACAATTTAGTCGTAGACCTGCATGGGCCACCACAAAAACCATGTCACGCCCCAGTCCCAAAATACCGTGGGACCGGACGCGTGTCAATGGCCAGCAGTACGCACCGATGGATCAACTCAATAATATAGATCCATCAGGGCGTACTTAAGCTGTAAAACAAGTCTACGACAATCATGGTACAACTAATCTCATCCACACAAGACATAAAATATGATCCACAGAATAAATAATGAATGTAAATCATCTCCAAGTCTCACAAAGTACTTCGGGGAACAACCCGATAAATATCTAGTACAATGGTTCAACAGCCCAGAAAGTAAAAGACTGAAATAAAGAAATGAAAGCTGAGCATGAACATGGATGCTCAATAGAAGTCTTCAGCTAAGACCTCGTCCTCAGATGGTGGTACAACTCCTGGATCAGCTCCTGCTCCAGTCCCGTAGATCTCGGGATAAACCACGTCTGCAAAATCTGGGGAACAAAATCCGGATCCAGGTCCTCAGGGGACATAGCAAGGTACAAGAAAGAACATGCCAATAAATACAGATAAGCAGTGCAGCAAATAAATAACTAAATGAACAATGGGGTAAATAAGTAACCATCTAAGTGTAAATGCAAGTGAGAGCATCACTAGTCTCAGGCTGAGCCACTACAAGCTCTGTGTCGGGGAGCCGGTAGCGGTAATAACCGGTAGTGGGTCTAGCTCTGCTACGAGAGTCTACGACCTCTCAATAATAGAAGATATATATAAATACAGCCTGTAGCCTGTGTGTCTCTCCCCACCCAATGTAACCACGCATATCATGACCACAACGTCTCATGTCCATGTCAAGCGCGATCATAGCTAAATGCAACCAGTCATAAAGTATCTAATAGTATAATGTCCATGTCCTGTATCCTATACAGAATCCCCACGAATATCTCGAGAAAATCCTGTCTCATGAATAGTGTCAAGTGTCCTGGGTCATATGGTACTTGATAAGACAAGTACGGGAATAAAGTGTCACGGATGTCCATCTCTAGATGACCGTACCCAACACTGTGTACAGTGTCGGCACCCGACTGATAATCGGACGCTAAGTACGTCACACGGTCCTAGGTTGAGCATGCACAGCAATATATATAAAGCAAGGAAAATAGATAACTAAACTGCAGAGTTTGGCAAGGTACACTTGCCTGATGTTTGAATGTCAACTGTCGTCCTGGTATCTGTGGGTCCGGTAGGTACTACTCCAAAAGCTGTAATAAACATCACCAACAGTCTCAGAAGATGTCAAACTGCTAGAAATGCCTGTCCTTACGTCCAATTTGGACACAGGGGCAAAAAGGTCATTTTCGGGCCAAAGCGGGTTCCACATGTGGGCCACTTTACACCGAAAAGCGTGTCAGGGTCAAGGGTCTCCAAATTCTGCAAACTCAGTGTCTACAAGTCAGGAACGACGATACGAACCCAACGGAACTTCCAGAATTGGATTCCGATGAGCCGATCACAAAATCACCCGTCAAGTGGAGCCTGTGGGACCCACGATACGTGATTTTGTCAACGTCCTCAGAATCGAACCAAACTTGGCTCACAGGACCAGCGTATTACTACGGATCCGATGGCGCAAGTTTCGTCTCGATCCGACATGTGTACACGAAGTTACAGCATGTTCCAGAATCGACGGATACGGGGTGTCGTCGGCGGATACGCGTTGATTCCGGGGTGCACGCACCTCCGAATCGACTTTTGCGAAATCCTACACGACCGTATCAACGTTGCGCACAGTTTGGTAAAGACCACGTGCGTCCAAGTCGTCCCGATTGGCGGGGCGGACTCAGTTCCGAGGTGAAACAGGGCGTTGCTTCTTCCTGTTTTGGATCGCGATGTACGATCACTACAGGACGCGATGCACCGAGCGATTTGCACGGGCACCGAGAGGGTTATACAGTCTACGCATAGCAACTGACGGAATTGAAATCGGAGTTGCGAGGAGGGAGAAATCAGTACCTGAACAGGGCTCCGCGAATGCTGAATTCCAAGTGTCCACGCGTCAATTCCGTGTCCTGGTTCAGAGTTTCTGCTTCCTCGTGTCCGCGGTGAGTCAGAGCTTGGGCTCTGTCCTCGGATGGCTTCGCCGGGGGTCAGCCTCGTGGTCGGCTAGGGCTCAGGCGACCGGGTCTCGTGCGGCTACCGGCGTGGGTCGAAGGGTCGAAGGGTCGATGGTCCGTCGTCGGTTTCTGAGGCGGACTCGGGCTGGGCGGGTCGAAGGTTGATGGGGATGTCGACGCCGGAGAGCGGCGGCGTTGCCGAAGGGTCGAGGGGGAAGCGTCGACCGAGGGGTGGTCGGCTGGGCGGTCGAAGGGTTCTGAGGAGTGCACGGCGGAGAGAGACGCGGGGAGTCGGGGTCTTGGTTGGGGGAGTCGACGCCGGAGAGCGGCGGCGGTTGCTCTGAGATGGGGGTCGACGAGGTTGCTCGAGTTGGGAGGGAAAACTGGTGGCGGTCGGCGTGGCACGGAAGCCGAGGCGGTAGTTTTATACTCGGCTACAGGGTTTCAGGCGAATTAGGGTTTTCCTATCGGGTTTCGGGTCAGGGTTCGGCTTGGTTCCGACCCGACCCGACCCACCAAGTGGTTTGGGTTTGGCAGGGGTCCGGTTTGGTCTGATCAGGATTGGTTTTGGTTCAGGTTGGGTTCAGGGTTGGTTTAATCATTCCAATTAGCTTTTAGTCCTCGATTCGTTGCTCCGGAGTCCAATAAATTCACCGAAAAATGCCATGCGTCCGGTTTTCCATTTTACCCAATAAATTTCTATTTCCAGAATATTTTAACTCCAATTAGTCACACTTTAAAATTATTTAACCCACAAACCTCAGTGATAAATTCCAGAAAAATACCGAAAATACGGAAAATTATATAAATCTTATTTCTGAAATTTAGGGTGTTTACACTAAGGAAGCCCAGTTGGCTGGTTTCCTCTCCATATGGCTGCGTCGAGTCGTAGTGCCTGGCACAGCGTCCGCGGACCGTATTCACCGGAACATCATGTGGCCGGCAGTGCGCCTGGTGTTCGGGGCAAGACTGGGCTTGCTTCCCGCCATGGTGTGCCGTATACAGGCTGGCCTGAGAGCCATAACGGATGGGTTGCTCGTCGACGAAGCTTGGCGTGAGAGTTTTCCCAGGATGGAATTACCATACCTATACTTGATGGGATGGTTAATTCTCCACAATCCCCGGGTGATGTCTCCTGGCTCCGGTAGCAGCTCGGGGGGTATATTCTTGCTGAATTACAAGGATTCCTCCTGGAATGTGAACACAGTCTTAGACTGTCGGCTGGTGTTGAACCTCAGCCATGGCTGGAAGATCCTCTGCATTGTCTCCTCCGTACATCGCAATCAATCAGGGGTGCGGCTTGAGGATTCAGGTGGAGAGAAGACCGACCTTTCCCCTGAAGCTTTTAACTGGTTGGTCTGTATTAGACCCTCCCATCTGCTGTACAGGAGCGAAGATCACTGCTTCTTCGAGCCCTACTTGCCTAGTCGGTTCGCCAGGCAGTTTGGGTACGATCAGTTGCATGTAGGCAATGTCGTTACCAGCTTCAGGTCCAGGGGCGGACTCATTGATGGAGCTAGAGGGTGGCGATATTTCATCATGGGTTGTACGGGGCAATCTTTATCCTGTCGGTCATTACAACTTCCACGGAGCTGCGCATCCTTCATTCCTACGCCCAGTTCTATGTGGCGATTAACACCTTCCATCGCGATTTTGACACGCGTGGAAGCTTCAGGGTGCCTTCTCCCAAGCCTGGGGGAAGAGTTGAAGTCTCCTCGGTTTCTTCTGACGAGGGTGAGGAGTCTGGTACTCCGGATGAGCCTCTGGTGCAGATGCCGAGGTGCGAAGTGCCTCCGCCTGCGGGGGCTCTGGTAGTCTCTTCTGGGAAACGGCGGGCTTCTGCTCCGAAGGAAGCTTCCCTTCGTAAGAGGAGGAAGGAGACGGTTGCTCGTCCTCTCCGCATTTTTGGTGTTGAGGCTCCCGGGGTTGAGCCTTCATCTCCCCATATCAGGGATGATTCTTTGGTTAGAGGTTCCTCGCCTTTTAGAGAGGGACCTTCTTCAGCTCTGGCGGGTGGCACCGGAGAATCTTTGCTAGAGGTTGCTGTCACTGCTACTGCTCCAGGTAGCGGAACGAGATTGCCTGTATGGCCGCGACAGATGGAAGAATCTTTCCTGAGGTCAGCAGCGGGTGAAGTTCCTGCTGTGTCAGCGAGCATGCCTGGCGAGGTTCCTGCTGACGAACCTCGACCGCGTCTTGGTGAAGGCTTGACAGAACTCTTGGCGATGTCGGTCGGCCCACCTCCTTCTCCAGGTATGATGGTTCACATTGCGTCATTAAGGCGTGGTTTAGCTACCTCGGGTGCAGATGCGTCGTATATTCCGTTGGCTCCGGGTAAATATCGTCTTTAGGTCTCCTCTTAGAAAGATTACTATTATATTGATATAAGCTTTCTTGTCCTCTTTTCAGGGGATGATGTCCACGGGGAGCACAGCGTTGGAGCGCCTTCTGGCTCTGCTCCGGGTCCTGGTGATGACACGGAGGTACCCAACTTCGAGGAGGAAGTGTCCTCGGGGGCTAGTTCACCTGGAGTGGTTTCGTCGTCTCCAGAAGAGGACGAACCTGTCATCGTGACCTCGCCTCAAGTGAGTATGCCGACGACTTCGATCGTTGTTGTCGCCACCTCGTCTGCAATCATTCCTGGAGAGGGACCCGCTAGTATTGCGGCCACTCCTGGCGTTCAGCCGGGTCTAGCTGCGTTGACCGAGCAGCATACTAGCTTCTTCTACACCGGTTTGAAAACGATGATATCGATGGTGTTGGCGAAGAATCTGGACTTCGAGCGCCTGAAGAAAACTTCTCAGTTCTCGATCGGGGCTGTCAGGGAGCTTGGTGATCCTGGGGTAGCTGACGCCCTGGAGGCGGTGGTTAATGGGTTAGAGCAACCCATTACCGAATACTTGCAGCTGACTCGGGGCAGCCTCGATGCTGATGTCCAGGCTCGATTCGACCTCATAACTGCGCGACTTGCTACAAAGCTGGAAAGCCTAGACAACTCCATCCAGACGCATAAGCTAGAGATGGATAGAAGAAAAGCTGTCGTAGAAGAGGCTCTTGCTGTTGAGACGCAGTGTCGCTCCGAGCATGAAGGGAACGCAGCGAGGGTCTCCAAGCTGAGGGGAAAACTCGCTCGGGCAGAGGAGTGGGCTTCTCAGTCGTTGGCGGGTCTAGAGGTAGCGGCTGGTCGTCTGAGCCCAGCGCGACAAGATTTGGACCGTGTAGAAGCTGCTCGTGCGGGCTGTCTTCGGGCAAAGGCTGATCTGACCCTTACGAACACCCCCGAGGCACGGTTGGAGCAGGCTCGCGCCGACGCCTTGGCTCTTAGGAATGAGAGGATAGCTGCACTGGAGCGGCTGATTCGCAATCTGACTATTCTGCCATCATGATGTATCCTTTCCCTTTTTGCTTGCCCAGATGTAATTCTGCCTCCCTTTTGGGAATAAATAAAGGCGACTCTTTTCTGACTTTGTGGACCCGTCATTTCGGAATGTAAATGACAGTTTTTAGGCTAAAGTAATATCAGAGGTAGTATGGACATGATAGACTCTCGATAAACTTCTTAGCAGGACATATCTATTCAGAGGTCGTACAGACATGATAGGATATGACCCAACTAGTTTTGTTTTGGGAGTAGTTTTGTCAGAATATGAGATCCTTGCTATATTCCACCTGAGCAGGGGAGATTAAGCATAGTACCATTTCAGGAATTTGTCGTTGATAGGAGCCATTAACAGGTCTCTATTAGGCTGGGCTATCATGTAGGCGCCGTTCGAGAATGTTGTCTCGATCACATAAGGGCCTTCCCACTTGGGCTAGAATTTGCCTTTACTTCTGTGAGTAAGGATCATCGGCCTTCTCACGGCTAGAACTAGCTCGCCGACTTTGAACACCCTTTCCTTTACTTTATGATTGAAAGCTTTGGAAATGCGTGCTTGGTAGAGCGCGATGCGCTGTTGAGCTTGGAGGCGTTTCTCGTCTAATCCTTCCAGCTCTTGGAGCCTTAACAGGTCATTCTTTTCTCGAGTCAGCTCATTAGTCATGGCTATCCTGAGCGACGGGATCTGGATTTCAATAGGGAAAACCGCTTCGCTCCCGTAGACCAGCGAGAACGGGGTGCAGCCTGTCGGCGTCCGTACCGTTGTGCGGTATGCCCAGAGACATTCGCCCAGCTTCTCATTCCAATCTCTCTTATTTGAAAAGACAAATTTCTTCAAGAGTTTGATAATGGTTTTGTTGAAAGCTTCCGCCAAACCATTAGCAGCTGGATAGTATGCCGTAGAGGCAATATTGTGTATCCGATTTTTATCGCAAAACCGATGAAACGCTTGGCTGATGAACTGAGGCCCATTGTCGTAAATTATCCTCCGGGGTACCCCGAAGCGATAAATGACGTGATGCTTGATAAAGCTGATCACATTAGATGCCTTTACCTCAGCGAGAGGGATTGCCTCTGCCCAAGAGAAGTAATCCGTGATGGCCAGTATGAACTGGTGACCCCTGGAAGAAGACGGGTGAATAGGACCGATGATATCCATACCCCATGCTTCGAAAGGCCAGGATGCGACTGTAGGATGTAGATGTTCAGACGGTTGATGTATGAAGTCTGCATGAACCTGACAGGCTCTGCAATATTTTGCATACCGTATTGCATCTGCGATCATAGTAGGCCATTAATAGCCCATTCTCCTGATGCGATCATGTAGCTTAGGACCGGGTTGATGGGCTCCGTATGCGCCGTCGTGAGCTTCACGGATAATCTGCTGTGCTTCATCGTTAGAGAGATATCTCAATAGTAATCCGTCGTAGGTCCGGCGATATAGGCTTTGTGAAGATGCATCGAAGTAGAAGCGTAATGATCGTCTCTTGACGGATACTGCTTCTTTGGGGTCCTCCGGCAAGATTCCGTATGCCACGAAATCTATGAAGGAACTTGTCCAATCTCTCATAGGAGGATCGGTGTTGACAGCGTAGCTGCGTTCTATATGACAACTGTTCTTCACACAGAATAAATCTCTGTTAAGAAGGATTACCAAATCCTGCCTTCTTACGGGAGTAGCTAAATCCGCAGCTAGACTGGCTAGGGCATCAGCTTCCAGATTCTGAGATCGAGGTACATGCTCTAGAAAAAACTCCTTGAATGTCATGGCTATCTCAATCGTCGCTTGGTGATAGGGGATGAGGTCTGGATTCCGGACTTCATATATTCCCCTGACTTGATTGACGATAAGCAGAGAATCACCGAAAGCTTCCAGGGACTCTACCCCCAGCTCTTTAGCAACTTGGAGCCCTATTAGTAGAGCGTTGTACTCCGCCACATTGTTGGAACAGGGCTCGCTAAGAGAATATGCTCGGTAGATGACGAGCTGATCAGGGGCGACCAGGACGACTCCCATTCCCGAAACGATATTTTCCTTAGGATCGGTTCTGGAGGCACCATCGAAGAACATTCGCCATACGTTACTTTCCCTTGCGGAATTACATTCTGTAACCTCATCAGGGATGTCTTCGTATAGTTTGGAGGTCTCCGGGATCGGATGAGCGGCTAGGAAGTCGGCCAATGCTTGGCCTTTGATGGACTTCTGTGGGACGTATACCATGTCATATGGTGTTAGCAGCATTGCCCAAGTCGCGAGTCGAGAATTGATGGCACTTGGCTTGCTCATCAGTACTCGGAGAGGGTTGATCCTGGAGATGATATGAATAGTCTGGCCGGAGACATAGTGCCGCGTCTTCTGGATAGCGAACATCAGAGCCAGGCATTCTTTCTCCACTGGGTTGTACCGGTGTTCGGCTCCGACCATCATCCTGCTGAGGTAGTAGATAGCCTGTTCATGGCCCCTATCGTTCTTCTGCACGAGGAGAGCTCCCAGCGAATGATCCATTGCTCGAACGTACAACAGGAACGGTTTTCCCATAACGGGAGGCACCAGAACTGGTGGACTGGTGAGGTAGCGCTTAGCTCAATCGGTCAAAAATCGGCCATTTTGCTTTAGAACAGCAACAGTCAATCACAATTTTATGACTATTACAACATTGCTCGCTATGGGGCGTAATAGACATGTTGGAAGGTCCCCTCTCCTTACGCTTCTGGATTAAGTATTTGCGCAGGTAAGGGGGAGTAGCAACTTGAGCTTGCTTTACGTCGTTGGACTTTACCTGGCGTAAATTGGAGATTCGCTCAGAGTGGCGTAAGGCTGAAGAGGTCCTCAGTTGGCCGTCGGCTTCCCGCATAATTCGGAGGGTAGGCAGATTGCTCCTTTGTCACTACCACATTTTAGGAAAAAGGGTATTTTAGTAATTTTCAATTTAAATAAATATTGTGCATGGTAAATAATTTTTATTGTATTATTTAATTATTGTTGGATGTTATTTAATTATTTTGGACTTATTTTAGTGGACCCAACTAGTTTAGTTTTGACCCATGGACCAACATAAATTAAATAGTTAGACTTGGCCCATTTAGGAAGCCCATGGTTAAGGAGATGGATTAAATTAATTAAGTGATTAGATTAGAAGCTTCCTTCCTTAATTATTACTTCATGAGAGGTCCCAAGGGGTACATTGGACATTTTACAATTGCTTGGGGAAGGGGGCATGGCCGGCCTATATTAGAGGGGGGGAATTTCTCTCTCCTCTCATTTTCATTCCAAATCTAGATCTAGAATTTCTCACTCCCAAATTCCCTCCATTCCTATTCCAATTCCCCACCAAATTCATTCTAAATTCTTCCCAATTCACCATTAGAAAGTTGAGAAGCAAGGATCTAGAAGGAGGAAGCAAGGATCTACAAAGAGGAGCAAGGATCTACAATTTGGAAGCAAGTTCATCTCAATTGGAGGTTTCATTGGGAATCCATCTCCCAATAGGTATAATTCAGTTTTTTCCATTAAAATAGATTTTAAATATGAGATTTAATCATGTAAAATCAACCCATATGTATGCACTACCCATAGGACTTTGTTTTATGTTCATAGGAGACACATGGAGAAAGTTATGGTGCTTTTTGTGTCAATTTTGTTGGAATTCCGAATTTACATTTTGTTGTATGTGTTAATTGATCCTATAGATCAATTGGGCATGTGATTATGTATTTGCGGCTTGTGTCATGTCCATATTTGGGTACATGTGGTTCGTATCCCAATTATTTGGTGAAACGTGTCATTTTGGGGGTTTCCCTCCGACACGGGGCTTTGTACATGTCGTATTTTGACACGGACACATAGATCTACTTTTGACACTTTGATTTATTCATAAATATTATTTGTGACATGTTTGTGTCCTTCGGGGTGCAATTGGTTGTGTGTTTGACTCGTGTCACATGCGTATCCTAGATTTAGTGGGATACGGTGTGATACTCTCCAATTTGGTGTGTTTATGTGTAGATCTAATTAATTATGCTTTAAATTCTTCATTTATAACTAGTAAATATATATATATATTATATATTTATTTTAGTGTATTTATTATGGTATTTATTGTAGCATAGATCTATAGATATTTCTATGTGTTCTAATGTGGTGTATAAATATATGTATGTAGCTTTCTTGCATGCAATTATATATGTACTTATGTTAATAACATAAATTATACATAAATGTTTTATAAAATATATTTATGTGTTTAAATGTGTAATTATATTATTTATAATTATTATATATTTAATTGTTAATTTAATGAATGTATTTTTATGTGTGCTTCTAGCCATAAAAAATACATACATTAATATGTGCATTATGTTTTATAACTAATAGTATTTAATTGTATATATATAAGTGTATAGTTATTAATTGTTATATATATATATATATATATATATATATATATATATATATATATATATATATATATATATATATATATATTGATTTATATGTTTATATATGTATTATATATATATATTTTTTTATTTTTGGTGACAGTAGGTTTAATGACAGTTGAAAACTGTCATTATTTCGATCGGTTACAGCAGCCGATGTAACAGTGGTTCAGCATTAATGACAGATCTGTCATTAATGCTGCGGGCAGTTTTGAGCGGCAAACCCTTCAACGACGATTTCTGTGACAGTTGAGACTGTCACTATAAGCTATTTTATTTAAATCTTTGTTTTAGCTCACTGTTTTCAGTGACGATTTGGCAGATTTAATTTATATATTACATATTATATTTGTATATATATATGTGTATATATATAGGTGTTTTGTGAGGTATAATACTAATAATAATATATTATTCTATTGGTTTGTATATACATTATTTAGAGTGTGCATTATTTGTATTATTAGTATTCTTGTGTGGGTATCTATTGGGATCTAATTTTGATTCCTAAATTATTGTATTTTATTTTCTATATTATTTATATAGATGTCTTGTGAGGATGACATTGGTTTGACCATATTTGACTTTAGTTGACTTTAGAGTTGACCATAGTTGACTTTTGACTTAGAAATTATTTATTGACCTAGAAGTTGACTAGTTTGACTTGTTCTCTTTCCAGGACCTTGTATTAATATGGTATTCTATATCTAGGTCTTCGAGGTACCGAGTGAGACATATGTGAGACTGTTCATTGGACTTCAGGCGAGTACATTCTCTGATAGTTTTTCATTTATGATATCCTCTATGTTCGTTGTATCTAGTATAGATATACATGTTTCTCTTGACACTATGGTTACACGGATTGGTATATCCAGATCTCATCATGAGATGTTATTCCATGGTATATGGTGTATATGGTGCAAGTATTATTTCATTGGTTATCTTGTACATGTACAGACACCAATTTTCGGGAGGAGTCGCTCTCTTCTTGGGAATCTAGTGCCATAGCATACCGTGGTTGGATCTATTATACCAGTTGGGGGTGGGGAGTATTAGTATAGATATGTGATCAAATCCCTATTGAATAAAGTATTGGTAAGCGAATAGTGTTGATCATGCACCGCAGGTATGATTAGCCAGGCCGCATTGTATCTTGCCCAAGCCGATCACATGTTAAGCTAGTACTCACACACTTAGTCATTAGTATTATTGTTTCATTGGCATATTGTTCATTATTGTATTTCTTTCCAGTAGTTCCTTATTGTCTATATATCTCTTGTATCTATTTTGTGCATCTTGTTATCCACAGCTGTTTACTGTTACATAGTTTTTATCATGGATTAGAACTGCTGTAGAGATGTACTCTGCTCCTTTTCTGACTGGATATATTTTTTCAGATGATACTGAGGAGTACCCTACCTATTATGGACCCCAGGATGTTGTGGGTTTAGATTCGGAGACCCTGGCTCAAGAGGGACTTATCCCAACTGAGACAGTTGACCCTGGAGTGTAGCTTTGTAGTATGATAGTATTCTTTGGTACTGGATTTGTCTCCAGCTTATTTGTTACTCTTCAGACTCATTGGTGTATTATTTTAAACTCATGAGTTGTATGATGACTATTCTATTCTTTATCTGATTCGTGCTCATTTCTATCTTAGTTCTGTGATTGAGTATTCTATCATTATTGGTGGTTCATTACTTTAGATAGACTATCTAGACAGCATTCTACCGCCGATTCTGCGGCATAGGCTGGGCGTTGTTTCCGACTAGTATCCTTATATCGGGTACGGGTCGTGATACATTTTTGGTGGTAGCCCATGCAGGTCTAGCTTCACAAGTATGTGATGTCGTGGTAGTGTGACAACTTAGTTGTACTACTGCGAGCCTGCGATAGGATATAGGATATAGGCTGAGATACTCAATCACATCTAGAAAAATTCTTTTGATTCAACTATTCTCCTTTGACATTGATACTTGAACCCTTAAACTGTCCTTTCCTTGATGTCTTACATCTTGTGCCATATTGATCATCATTCCGTCTCTTTATGAGACATACTCGAAGATACTTGCGGAGGCACGCAAGGTTGAGCGGGATCTGGGTTTGAAGACCAAGAGAGACCGTGATTCTTTTCTGGGGGCCAACGGCAGTGCAGTATCTGCCAAACATCCTCATTTCCAGTCCAGACCTTTCCAGCAGCCACAGCAGAACCAGACTCCAGCTAGAGCGCCTTTTCACCAGGCACCTCAGCAGCAGAGACAGTTACAGCAAGCTCCATGCAACTTCTGCAAGAAGTCCGGCCACATCTGGGAAGTTTGCAGGAGGAGACTAGGAGTTTATTTGTATTGTGGTACTGAAGGGCATCAATCGAGGGAGTGTCCTCGTCGTGCAGTTCAGGGAGCAGCTCCAGCTCCGAGGACGCAGACGAGACCACCTGCAGCACAGCCGAGGGGACCGCTTCCGACACAACAGCAGCGTTTTGTCCAGCATCAACAGCAGGGAGGTGCTCGACAGGGACGAGCGTTTGCTATGATCGTCGAAGAGGAGGAACCCACAGGAGATGTTATCGCAGGTTCTATTCTTCTTGATTCCATTCCAGCTTTAGCTTTGTTTGATAGTGGTGCTTTCCATAGTTTTTGTATCTATTTCTTTTGCTCTGAAGCATGGTTTGGTAGCTGAGTCTTTGCTTAGGACTTGCAAGATCATGACCGGGGGAGGCATTATCCTGGTTAATGATATTTGCAAGGATCGGAGAGTTACTCTGGGAGTCCGGGAGTTGAGTGCGTGTCTACTTGTAATGCCACTTCCGAGCTACGATATTGTACTTAGGATGGATTGGTTGAGTAGGCACCGTGCTAGCATAGACTGTAGAGGAGGTAGAGTTTTGTTTGGTTCGTCAGGAGAGCCAGAGTTCGAGTTTGCTAGAGTAGCTGCGGAGCAGGAAGAAGGCATTATTTGTGAAGCTATAGTGGAAGACAAGGAGTTGCCGCATCCGTTGATAGCAGAATTTTTGGATGTGTTTCCTGAGGAATTGCCAGGATTGCCACCAGATCGAGATATTGAATTTTCTATAGACTTGGTGCTAGGTGCAGAACTAATTTCACAGCATGTCTATAGAGTAAACAACAGCGAGCTGGTCGAGTTGAAGAAGCAGGTGGACGAATTGCAGGATAAGGGGTTTATCAGATCGAGTTCTTCACCATGGGGAGCCCCGGTATTGTTTGTACCAAAGAAGGATGGATCGGTGCGCATGTGCATTGATTACAGGGCTTTGAATAATCTCACTATCAAGAATAAGTATCCTTTGCCACGGATTGATGATCTGTTTGATCAGTTGAGTGGTGCGAAGGTATTTTCTAAGATAGATTTGAGATCAGGCTACCATCAAGTGAAGGTGAAGCCGGAGGACATACCGAAGACTGCTTTTAGAACTCGGTATGGTCAGTACGAGTTTATAGTGATGCCGTTTGGTTTGACTAATGCACCGGCGGTATTTATGAACTTGATGAACAAGGTGTTCCACCAGTGTCTTGACAAGTTCGTGGTGGTGTTCATTTACGACATACTCATATACTCGAGGACACCGGAGGAGCATGAGGAGCATTTGAGGATTGTGTTGGATGTGCTGAGGAAGGAGAAGTTGTATGGGAAGTTGTCCAAGTGTGAGTTTTTCTTGGACAAGATAGAATTCTTGGGGCATGTTGTGACTGGTGATGGTATTTCAGTAGATCCGAAGAAGATTTCAGCAGTAGAATCTTGGAAGACTCCGAGTTCGGTAGCAGAGATCAGGAGTTTCTTGGGATTGGCAGGCTACTACAGGAAGTTTGTGCAAGATTTTTTGAGGATTGCCGAGCCGATGACCAGACTCACAAGGAAGGATGTGGAGTTTGTTTGGACGGAGGATTGCCAAGTTGCTTTTGAAGAGTTGAAGAAGAGGTTGACGTCTGCTCCTATTTTGACGTTGCCATCAGGGTCCGGAGGTTTCACTATTTATAGTGATGCATCGGAAAAGGATTTAGGTTGTGTTCTTCAGCAGCATGGGAAAGTGATTGCCTATGCATCCAGGCAATTGCGTCCTCATGAAAAGAACTATCCTACCCATGATTTGGAGTTGGCAACCGTCATCTTCGCTCTGAAGTTGTGGAAACATTATTTGTACGGAGAGCGTGTGGAGATCTTCACTGACCATTAAAGCTTGAAGTACGTTTTCACGCAAAAGGAGTTGAACATGAGGCAGCGTCGGTGGTTGGAACTGATGAAGGATTTTGATATCTCTTTACAATATCATCCTGGAAAAGCCAATGTAGTTGCCGATGCTTTGAGCAGGTATCCGGTAGCTATGTTCTTAACGCATGATCAATATTTGTTGGAGGACTTGGAGAGCTTGGGCATTGAGGTGATTGTTCCTGGGTGTGCTATGCAGATGTGGAGATTGCAGATACACTCAGATTTGATGGACAGGATTAAGGCATCACAGTATGATGATGTATCTTTGAGGAGTATCAGAGCTCAGGTGAGAGCAGAATTGGAGGATGATTCCACTATTTCAGAGGATGGATCTTTGAGGCATGAAGTTAGATTGTGTGTGTCTAGTGGGGAGTTGCGTGAGGAGGTGTTGCAGGAAGCGCATCGCTCTCAGTATTCCATACATCCAGGTGCTAATAAGATGTATCGGGATATGCGAGAGAGAGTGTGGTGGTATGGCATGAAGAGAAAAGTGGTACAGTTTGTATCTAGATGCTTAGTGTGCCAGCAGGTGAAAGCCGAGAGGCAGAGGCCAGGAGGGTTACTTCAGCCATTACCCATTCCAGAGTGGAAGTGGGAACACATTACTATGGATTTTGTGTCCGGACTTCCACGATCTCCAGGAGGGAAAGACGTAATTTGGGTCATTGTTGATAGGTTGACCAAGTCGGCCCACTTTTTGCCTTTCAAGGTGGGTTTATCTACGGAGAAGCTGGCAGAGATATATGTGAGGCAGATCGTTAGGATACATGGAGTTCCCGTCAGCATAGTCTCAGATCGGGATAGTCATTTCACTTCTTATTTCTGGAGGAGTTTGCAGGAGAGTTTGGGCACTCAGCTCAATTTCAGTACTGCATATCATCCCCAGACAGATGGGCAGTCTGAGCGGACTATCCAGACTCTCGAGGATATGTTGCGCACTTGTGTACTAGATTTCGGGAGTTCTTGGGAGGACCATCTCCATTTGGTAGAGTTTGCTTACAACAACAGTTACCAGGCCAGTATAAAGATGTCACCTTTTGAAGCTCTATATGGTCGGAGGTGTCGTACTCCTTTGTCTTGGGACGATGTTGGAGAGAGAGTTTTGCTTGGGCCAGAGATGGTTGTGGATGCAGCAGAGAAGGTTCAGTTGATCAGAGACAGACTTCGAGTGGCGCAGGACAGACAGCAGCATTGGGCCGATAGCCATCGGAGACCTTTGGAGTTCGAGGTATAGTTTAGATTTTGTTTGTGCTTGTTCTTGTTTGTTATAGATTAAGTTCTTAAGATGGTGTTTTGTTCTAGGTGGGTGATTTGGTGTTTCTGAGGATTTCTCCGACACGAGGCACGATTCGCTTCGGTGGAGGCGGAAAGCTTAGTCCGCGATTCATCGGACCTTTCACTATTCTAGAGAGGGTCGGTGCAGTTGCTTATAAATTAGACTTACCACCTGCATTGGAGAGAGTGTACAACGTGTTTCATGTGTCACAGTTGAGACGATACGTGGCAGATCCTAGTCATGTATTGGATCACTCAGAGATAGAGGTGGGCCCTACTCTTAGCTATCCAGAGCAGCCAGTTGAGATTCTGGATCGAAGAGAGAAGGTGCTGAGGAACCAGACTATTCCTTTGGTACGCATCGCATGGAGGTATCACTCCCCGGGGGAGTCTACCTGGGAGAGAGAGGATGACATGCGAGAGCGTTATCCATATTTGTTTGTACCTTGAGGTATATTATTCTCTAGCTATGTTCTGTTCATTGTTATGTTTTGTTCATTAGTTAGTTGTGATTCTTTCGTTCTGTTCTGTGATTTTCTGGGGGTAGTTTTCATCTTTAAATTTCGAGGACAAAATTATTTTAAGGAGGGTAGACTTGTCACTACCACATTTTAGGAAAAAGGGTATTTTAGTAATTTCCTATTTAAATAAATATTGTGCATGGTAAATAATTTTTGTTGTATTATTTAATTGTTGTTGGATGTTATTTAATTATTTTGGACTTATTTTAGTGGACCCAACTAGTTTAGTTTTGACCCATGGACCAACATAAATTAAATAGTTAGACTTGGCCCATTTAGGAAGCCCATGGTTAAGGAGATGGATTAAATTAATTAAGTGATTAGACTAGAAGCTTCCTTCCTTAATTATTTCTTCATGAGAGGCGGGTACATTGGACATTTTACAATTGCTTGGGGAAGGGGGCATGGCCGGCCTATATTAGAGGGGGAAATTTCTCTCTCCTCTTATTCTCATTCCAAATCTAGATCTAGAATTTTCCACTCCCAAATTTCCTCCATTCCCATTCCAATTTCCCACCAAATTCATTCCAAATTCTTTCCAATTCACCATTAGAAAGTTGAGAAGCAAGGATCTAGAAGGAGGAAGCAAGGATATACAAAGAGGAGCAAGGATCTACAATTTGGAAGCAAGTTCATCTCAATTGGAGGTTTCATTGGAAATCCATCTTCCAATAGGTATAATTCAGTTTTTTTCATTAAAATAGCTTCTAAATCTGAGATTTAATCATGTAAAATCAACCCATATGTATGTACTACCCATAGGACTTTGTTTTATGTTCATAGGAGACCCATGGAGAAAGTTATGGTACTTTTTGTGTCAATTTTGTTGGAATTCCGAATTTACATTTTGTTGTGTGTGTCAATTGATCCTATAGATCAATTGGGCATGTGATTATGTGTTTGGGGCTTGTATCGTGTCCATATTTGGGTACATGTGGTTCGTATCCCAATTATTTGGTGAAACGTGTCATTTTGGGGGTTTCCCTCCGACACGGGGCTTTGTACATGTCGCATTTTGACACGGACACATAGATCTACTTTTGACACTTTGATTTATTCATAAATATTATTTGTGACATATTTGTGTCCTTCGGGGTACAATTGGTTGTGTGTTGGACTCGTGTCACATGCGTATCCTAGATCTAGTGGGATACGGTGTGATACTCTCCAATTTGGTGTATTTATGTGTAGATCTAATTAATTATGCTTTAAATTCTTTATTTATAACTAGTAAATATATATAGATATTATATATTTATTTTAGTGTATTTATTATGGTATTTATTGTAGCATAGATCTATAGATATTTATATGTGTTCTAATGTGGTGTATAAATATATGTATGTAGCTTTCTTGCATGCAATTATATATGTACTTATGTTAATAAGATAAATTATACATAAATATTTTATAAAATATATTTATGTGTTTAAATATGTAATTATATTATTTATAATTATTATATATTTAATTATTAATTTAATGAATGTATTTTTATGTGTGCTTCTAGCCATGTAAAATACGTACATTAATATGTGCATTGTGTTTTATAACTAATAGTATTTAATTGTATATATATAAGTATATAGTTATTGTTTGTTATATATATATATATATATATATATATATATATATATATATATATATATATATATATATATATATATATATATATATATATTGATTTATATGTTTATATATGTATTATATATATTTTTTTTTTTGGTGACAGTAGGTTTAATGACAGTTGAAAACTGTCATTATTTTGATCGGTTACAACAGCCGATGTAACAGTGGTTCAGCATTAATGACAGATCTGTCATTAATGCTGCGGGCAGTTTTGAGCGGCAAACCCTTCAGCGACGATTTCTGTGACAGTTGAGACTGTCACTATAAGCTATTTTATTTAAATCTTTGTTTTAGCTCACTGTTTTCAGTGACGATTTGGCAGATTTAATTTATATATTACATATTATATTTGTATATATATATATATATATATATAGGTGTTTTGTGAGCTATAATACTAATAATAATATATTATTCTATTGGTTTGTATATACATTATTTAGAGTGTGCATTATTTGTATTATTAGTATTCTTGTGTGGGTATCTATTGGGATCTAATTTTGATTCCTAAATTGTTGTATTTTATTTTCTATATTATTTATATAGATGTCTTGTGAGGATGACATTGGTTTGACCATGTTTGACTTTAGTTGACTTTAGAGTTGACCATAGTTGACTTTTGACTTAGAAATTATTTATTGACCTAGAAGTTGACTAGTTTGACTTGTTCTCTTTCCGGGACCTTGTATTAATGTGGTATTCTATATCTAGGTCTTCGAGGTACCGAGTGAGACATATGTGAGACTGTTCATTGGACTTCAGGCGAGTACATTCTCTGATAGTTTCTCATTTATGATATCCTCTATGTTCGTTGTATCTAGTGTAGATATACATGTTTCTCTTGACACTATGGTTACACGGATTGGTATATCCGGATCTCGTCATGAGATGTTATTCCTTGGTATATGGTGTATATGGTGCAAGTATTGTTTCATTGGTTATCTTGTACATGTACAGACACCGATTTTCGGGAGGAGTCGCTCTCTTCTTGGGGAATCTAGTGCCATAGCATACCGTGGTTGGATCTATTATACCAGTTGGGGGTGGAGAGTATTAGTATAGATATGTGATCAAATCCCTATTGAATAAAGTATTGGTAAGCGAATAGTGTTGATCATGCACCGCACGTATGATTAGCCAGGCCGCATTGTATCTTGCCCAAGCCGATCGCATGTTAAGCTAGTACTCACACACTTAGTCATTAGTATTATTGTTTCATTGGCATATTATTCATTATTGTATTTCTTTCCAGTAGTTCCTTATTGTCTATATATCTCTTGTATCTATTTTATGCATCTTGTTATCCACAGTTATTTACTGTTACATAGTTTTTATCATGGATTAGAACTGCTGTAGAGATGTACTCTGTTCCTTTCCTGACTGGATATATTTTTCCAGATGACACTGAGGAGTACCCTACCTATTATGGACCCCAGGATGTTGTGGGTTTAGATTCAGAGACCCTGGCTCAAGAGAGACTTATCCCAACTGAGACAGTTGACCCTGGAGTGTAGCTTTGTAGTATGATAGTATTCTTTGGTACTGGATTTGTCTCCAGCTTATTTGTTACTCTTCAGACTCATTGATGTATTATTTTAAACTCATGAGTTGTATGATGACTATTCTATTCTTTATCTGATTCGTGCTCATTTCTATCTTAGTTCTGTGATTGAGTATTCTATCATTATTGGTGGTTTATTACTTTAGATAGACTATCTAGACAGCGTTCTACCGCCGATTCTGCGGCGTAGGCTGGGCATTATTTCCGACTAGTATCCTTATATCGGGTACGGGTCGTGACATCCTTCACTGGCGTAACGGCCAAGGAGTCGAGTATTCCGCTGCTTGCTTCCCTTCGCAAAAATCACGATGCTCATCTGGTTCCTCGTAGAGGTCAGATGTTGTCTTGCGCGTGGAGCGTGATCTGTACTTCTGATTTGGCGTTGAGACACCATCAGAGGTTTTGTCTGTACCGTACGTAGCGGGAGACTGGTTCCTACGCGTAGAGCGCAGTGGATACTTCTAGGTTAGCGCTGAGGCTTTGCCCGAAGTTTAGTCTGTACCGCACATAGCGGGAGACTGATTTCTGCGCGTAAAGCGCAGTGGATACTCCTGGGTTAGCGCTGAGGCTTTGCCCGAAGCTTTGTCTGTACCGCGCATAGCGGAAGACTGATTTCTGCGCGTAAAGCGCAGTGGATACTCCTGGGTTAGCGCTGAGGCTTTGCCCGAAGTTTTGTCTGTACCGCGCGTAGCGGGAGACTAGTTCCTACGCGTAGAGCGTAGTGAATACTTCTGGGTCAGTGCTGAGGCTTTGCCCGAAGTTTCGTCTGTACCACGCGTAGCGGGAGACTGAATTTTACGTGCAGGGCACGGAGGGAGCGATGCTACCACCTCATTGGTCGGAGAGATCGGAGAGATCGGAGAGTCCACAGGAACGGCGGAGGATGCCTTGGGCATCCACACTTTGTGCAGCTTCCTGTTGTCTTGGACGGAGAGAGAGTGAGAGCTACCCCCAGTCCGAAGCATGTCTTCGTAGGCAAACTGGTCGAATTGGGCGACCAGTGTCTTCTTCACGGATCCCACGGATATCGCATCGTGTTGAGCAATTGCTTCCTTGTCAGAAGAGAAAGATGTCCCCAGCAGAGTCGTCATCTTGTTTGTGGTATTAAACGAAAGAATGAAAGTGTATTTCAATGACAGGGTTTATACGAGACCCGTGCCCTTTGGTTTACAAATAAACTTGTACAATTTGATCCTATACGAGGATGCGGGAGTACAATTTATTTAATCTGGGTATAAATTGCTATAGGTGTCTGATCTGCAGTCGATCACTTTAGCCCTTGGACTACATGATGTTGAAGAAGTGCCATGGAAGACGGGTAGCAGCTTCGAAGGTTGCGAAGGAGGGTGGATGCACGATGCCAAAGCCGTCGACCCCTACTCTTTGCCTGAGATTCGGACTCTTCTCTCCTTCTCTCTCTCTCTCTTTTTACCAATTCTCCGACCTGGTTCGATCTTCCAAATTGTCGACCTTGTTCCCCATTGATAGGGGTCTCTATTTATAGAGTTTTGGTGACAGTGACCACTCCGTCGGTATAACAACCGAGGAGTGGACAGTACAGCACCCTTTTACACAACGGTTAAAATAACCAATGCCTGCGTATAAATGACCTTTTGAGTGAGCATGTGACGCGTGTCCAACTAAGGGGACAAAGCGCGTATATCTGCTGCAAAGATTACGGCGTAGAAGCCACGTAGGTAGGTATCCCTCGTGTAGAAGAGATTGGCGTAGAAGCCAAATGACTGTCACCCTTGGCGTAGAAGCCAAAATAGGCATAGAAGCCGAACAGACGTAGAAGCCGAATAGGCATAGAAGCCGAACAGACATAGAAGCCGAACAGGCATAAAAGCCGAATGGTCGTAGAGACTGAGTGGGCGTTTGAAGCCGAATGAGCACAGATCCTGAATGGGCGTAGAAGCCGCTGCTTACCGTGCCAGAGTGTTGATGTTGACGTCTTCGCAAGAATTACGACTTTCGAAGGTGTAATCAAATCTCTTACAGAGATTTGCCACCATCCTGTGCATTAAATACGGAGACGTATTTTGAAGGTCTGCAGCCCTTCTGTGCATCCGTCGCAGAGACGTGTCTTGAGGGAAACTGTCACCGCTCTGTGCAATTTGACGTAGAGACGTGCCTCGGGCCCTGTACGAAGTGCAGCTTTTGACGTGGCAGGTGGTTTGTCTACTACGGAGCGTAAAACAGCTCATGTTTGCCTATGTAAAACAAGGCGGCATATTCCCTTGTACGCGAAAGAGCGGTTTACGCTGGGGGGACTTTGGTAACCGACGGTTTGGTGATATTTTAACCAAATCCTTTGTATTAAATGCCGAGATCCGCCATCATACTGTGGGGCACATCCCGAGGGGTCTGCCATCGCTTCCAACCGTCGTCTGGGTAGCCGTGCAGCACTTTTTGTCAGGAGTCAGAGGCCAGGTTCACTGCGTGACTTGACAGGTTCATTTCGGAAAAGATGAAGCATTCCTCGTATGCATTAACGCTGCTTTGAGAGCGGCTGAGTTTTATGCCATGGAGGAGATAAAGAACTCTGTCTTACGCTGGAGCGGCCTGGACGTACTGCACTTACGCGGATGGTCCTTTGAGCTTACACTTCATGCTGTGTTTTAGCGAAAAAAGCTCTGTTGCACGCTTGATGGCTCTGAAGGCCTCTGTTTACGCTGCTCTGCATCAAGAGGCTGCGTAGATCCTCCCAGTGTATTTTTCATGCTTCTACAGCTGATCGCAGTCATGACTTCTTTTCAGAGTTATGAATCTCCGCAGTGGACGTATCGCACAGCCTGGCGACGTTCCCCGAGACGCTGGATCATCCTGAGAACCGGATCTGGAGTAGGTCCTTCTACTGACTCCAGCCCCCATGGGACAGTCATCAGGACATCCCGAGGTGCCTTCAGACGGACACCAGACTCCACATCAGGTAGGACCTGAGGATCAGAGGATCCCGAGTCAGGAGGAGCAGCAGCTACCACCTCCTCCACCATTCCTGCCCCAGATGCCCTTTATGCCATTCCCCACAGGGTAACTGATGGACGGAACCCAGATGTTCCAAATTATGTTTGCGATGATGTAGGCCCAGCAGCAGGCTCAGCAGCAGGCCCATCAGCACCAGGCTGAGACTCTGAGAGAGAGCATCGTGACGGCCTTGGGGCAGGCGTCACCACCCGCATACGAGCCGACGCGAGGGTCTGTCATAGACTTCCGTCGTTTGATGCCACAACCTTTTGCGGGCACGGAGGAGCCGATGGAGGTCCACGCTTGGATCACCAGCATTCAGCACCAGCTAGAGGCTACTGACCTCCCCCGACACCGATGGATGATGGCTGTCAGGATGCAGCTCACCGGCAACGCTCATCACTGGTGGCTTTCCGAGGAGCATCATTTGGGACCGGATCGCGCCACCTGGAAGAGTTCTCTAGACTCTTCCAGGAGATGTACATACCCTCTACCGCCCGAGTAGAGCTTCGGGACAGATTCCAGAATCTCAGGCAGGGGGTATGACTGTAGAGGAATACAATTCTGAGTTCCTCCGCCTGAGCAGATTTGTACCATACCTGATCCCTACTGAAGAAGCGAAGGCCGAGAAGTTTTATGAGGGCCTGAGTTATGAGACCCAGAGGCTTATCGGGTCCACAGCCCCCACCTCTTACTCCGGGGTACTACTTGCAGCGCGACGCCAGGACCGCATCAACAAGATGGAGGCCAGCCAGAAACGCTCCTATGCGTCGACATCAGCAGTCCGAGCCCCGCAGGGAGGACCTGCGAAGCGTCCTTTGGTACAACAGCAACACCAAAGGGCAGCACCACAGCAGGGAGCAGTCATTCCCACTTGCCATTTCTGCGGCAAGAAGGGACATATATTGAGGGACTATCGATGGAGACTGGGCGCTTGCTTGAGATGCGGATCGGACCAGCATGCAGTCCAAGATTGCCCAGATCAGAGGGCTCCAACACAGATGGTTCACCGGCCAGCTCTGCCAGCGCCGAGACCTTATCAGCAGCCTCCTAGACCGAGGCCGCCTTACGCAGGAGCTGGAGCACAGCGACCACCAGCACCAGGAGAAAACCAGAGGAGGCCACCCTTGGCCCCACAGGCAGGACAGTTCCACCAGGACCGACATCAGCCGAGGGTACCGGCACCGAGACAGGGACAGGCCTATGCTATGACCATAGAGGAGGCTGAGACAGCAGGAGAAGTGATCGCAGGTACAATCTTAGTAGCTTCATTACCAGTATTAGTCCTATTTGATTCTGGTGCCACACACTCTTTTATAGCTGCTAGTTTTGTGGCTACCCATAGAATAGCCATCGCACCCCTTCCGAAGGTCAAGAGGATCCTTACGGAAGGTAGAATAGTACCTGTTAGCGACACTTGTAGATCATGTTCAGTAGTCATCTGCGGGCGAGAGATGCGTGCCCGATTTTTGGTTTTCTCCATGCCAGACTATGACATTGTCCTAGGCATGGATTGGTTGAGCCAATACCACGCAACGCTAGATTGCCATCGTGGTTGTGTCATCTTTAGACCCCCAGATCACCCAGAGTTTGAGTTTCTTCGGGGAGCCCGAGAGCATGGTGTCCAACCTACCCTAGCGACACACATTGTAGAAGGTAAATCGATGTACCCTCACTTTATAGCAGAGTTTGAGGATGTGTTTCCAGAGGATCTTTCAGGACTGCCACCTGACAGAGAGATTGAGTTCACCATAGAGTTGACTCCAGGGGCCGAGCCAGTTACTTCCTTCGTTTACAGACTAGCACCGAAGGAGTTGGTTGAGCTGAAGGTTCAAGTAGATGATCTCTTAGAAAAGGGTTTCATACGGGCTAGTGTATCTCCATGGGGAGCACCCATTCTGTTTGTACCGAAGAAGGACGGGACGGTACGCTTGTGTATCGATTACAGGGCGCTAAATATTGTAACGATAAAGAACAAGTATCCACTGCCGCGCATCGATGATTTGTTTGATCAACTTAGCGGTGCATGTGTATTCTCGAAGATCGATCTCAGATCCAGTTATCATCAGATCAAGGTACGGAAAGAGGACATCCAGAAGACGGCCTTTCGGACGAAGTATGGGCATTATGAGTTTTTAGTCATGCTGTTTGGTTTAACCAACGCGCCAGCAGTATTTATGTGTTTGATGAACAATGTCTTCCACCAGTACTTAGATAAGTTCGTGGTGGTATTTATAGACGATATCTTGATATATTCCAAGAGCCAGGAGGAGCATGAGAGATATCTCAGGATCGTGTTGGAGACGCTGAGACATGAGAGGCTGTATGCCAAACTCAGCAAATATGAGTTCTGCTTGGACAGAGTACCATTTCTGGGACACATAATCACCGGAGATGGGCTATCAGTTGACCCAGAAAAGATAGCTGCAGTAGAGACCTGGCCTACCCCTACATCAGTTACGGAGGTTAGGAGCTTCCTCGGACTTGCCGGATATTATCGGAAGTTCGTGGAAAACTTTTTGAGGATAGCTGCGCCTATGACATGACTGACGCGTAAAGGCGAAGAATTTATCTGGACCGATGAGTGTCAGGCGGCTTTCGATGAGCTGAAGAAGCGTCTGACATCAGCACCAATTTTGACACTACCTTCAGGATCAGGAGGATTTATAGTGTACAATGATGCGTCAGGGAGCGGATTGGGATGTGTACTGATACAACATGGCAAGGTAATAGCCTACGCATCGAGACAGCTGAGAGTTCACGAAAAAAACTATCCGACGCACGACTTGGAGCTAGCTGCGGTAATATTTGCACTAAAGCTATGGAGACATTACCTTTATGGTGAGCGTGTTGAGATCTATACAGATCACAAAAGCCTGAAGTACGTCTACACGCAGAAGGAGCTCAACATGAGGCAGAGACGTTGGCTAGAGTTAATGACAGATTATGACATTGAGTTACAGTACTACCCTGGCAAGACGAATGTCGTAGCAGATGCCTTAAGCAGGAAGCCCATGGTATACTTTTTGACGATGCAGCGACAGTTGCTAGAGGATCTCTAGGAGCTTGGGATAGAGATCGTATTGCCAGGCATGGATGGACAGATGGCCAGTCTTGAGGTTCAGTTAAGTTTGATTGAGAGGATCAAGGCAGCATTGCCTACAGATGCGAGATTTCGACGTCTGCGAGAGAGAACAGAAGCCGGCATACAGACGGGACTCAGGATTCATGAAGACGGAACATTCAGGTGCGGAGATCGCCTATATGTTCCGAGTAGCGAGCTACGCCAAGAGTTGATGACCGAGGCTCATATCTTGATTTATTTCATTCATCCCGGGGGTACGAAGATGTACCGAGACTTGAGACAACATTTCTGGTGTCATGGGATGAAGAGGGAAATTGCAAGATTTGTGGCAAAGTGTTTAGTTTGTCAGCAAGTCAAGGCTGAACATCAGAGGACTGCAGGATTATTGCAGCCACTCCCCATTCCCGAGTGGAAGTGGGAACATATTACCATGGACTTCGTCACAGGATTCCCGAGGAGCCCTAGCGGGAAGGATGCAATTTGGATTATCGTAGACAGACTCACCAAGTCTGCACATTTCTTGCCCTTCAGAGTTGGGCAATCCACAGAGATACTAGCTGACATGTGTATGAGACAGATAGTACGATTACATGGAGTGCCTGTCAGCATCATATCGGATCGTGATTCCAGATTCACGTCATATTTTTGGCGGAGTATGCAGGAGAGCCTAGGAACTCGTCTCAAGTTCAGCACTGCGTATCATCCACAGATTGATGGACAGTCAGAGCGCACGATACAGATATTAGAGGATATATTGAGAGCGTGCATGATTGATTTTGGAGGATCTTGGGAGGACCATCTCCATTTGGTAGAATTCTCCTACAATAACAGTTACCAGGCCAGCATACAAATGGCACCTTATGAGGCACTGTACGGCAGGAAATATAGGTCGCCAGTTTATTGGAGTGACGTGGGAGAGCGTCAGATACTTGGTCCAGAGTTGGTGACACAGACAGTAGAGAAGGTCAAGCAGATTCAAAGCCACCTGCGTGCAGCACAGGACAAACAGAAACACTGGGCAGATGTGCACCGCAGACCATTAGAGTTCAAGGAGGGTGACCATGTACTTTTGAGAATATCGCCTACCCGCGGTACCATCTGATTCGGAGGTAGAGGCAAGCTGAGTTCGAGGTACATCGGACCTTTTGACATTTTAGAACGAGTTGGCGAAGTGGCTTACCGTCTTGCATTAACTCCATCATTAGAGGGAGTACATGACGTATTTTACGTATCGCAGCTGAGGAGATATGTCGCAGACCCTAGCCACGTGCTTGATCATTCGAACATTACAGTCGGGCCCAGTCTGTCTTATGTAGAGCAGCCAGTTGAGATCCTCGACCGCAGCGAGAAGACCTTGAGAGGGCAGACGATTCGACTAGTCAGGGTGGCATGGAAGCACCATTCACCAGGCGAGTCTACTAGGGAGCGCGAGGATTCTATTCGGCAGCGATTCCCGTACTTATTTGAGGAGCAAGGTACGAATTTCCGTACGACATTAAATTACTAGTTGTTTTAAAATTTTTTAAGATATTATCGTGCTTTACTTTTAATTTCGGGAACAAAATTTTTCTAAGTTGGGAAGAATGTAAACCCCCTTGATTTATTCTGTAGATAGTTAGAGTGGATTTAGAAAAAATTTGGTAGCAGATGTCGAGGTTTAGAGTGGAGATAGTTTATCTGGCATTTCATTCCATTAATTAAAATCCTTGGCGCACCCTATCATTGTCTGATTATTCGAAGCCCAATATCAGCCCATAAATTTTATCGGGCTATTGTACTTTCGTCTGGACTCGCCAAATTAGGTACTGGACTTTTCCGTCTTTTAAAATCATTTTTTGTGTGCTCTAAATTAATTGCGCAACATTCCAAAAATTGTAACCCATATTTAATTCCGTGTCGGACACCTGTGTTGTTACCCTAAATTTTGGGATACCAACTTAACCCGTTGAGCCGGACCAACTAAAGGGTCCAAAACTGACTCCAAGCCCCCACCATTTTTGGCCTTTGAGTCATTTCCGGATTTTGACCCCAAGTGCCCCCAATTAATTTAAATTCGCGGGGCACTTTAATTCTATTTAAATTTGGGATACCAACTTTGTAAATCCTATTTTTATTCCTAAATAAATCCTAATGCCTTTCTAATTAAACCCGTGCCTAACGCACAATACCCTCTCACCATAAAAATTGCTAAACATATTTTTCTCCACAATTTTTGTGTCATTTTATGTGTTCATGCAATTTCCCAAATTTAAGGGGCTAATTTACAATTATTAAATTTATGTGTCATCACCCTATTGGCTTTGAACTATGGAGAGGTCCCAAAATAGGGTCCTATTCTCACCATCCACACACCCCCCTTCATGAAGAAACCCACTCCCCCTTCATGACAAATCACAACCTTCCATTTTGAATAGATTGATCACAACCCTCCATCTCCTTCACACACCCCTATAAAGTAACACCTCATCCCACCCTCAACACATTACCACCGGCCCTAATCCTAAGGAAACTCCCCTCTCTCTCTCTCTCCTCACCCCTTCATTAATTTCCCATGCAAAATTCTTCTTCCTCCTCCCTCCATTATATTTCTCTTCTCCTTCTCCCTTAGTCTCTTCTTCCTCTTGAAGAGCACCAACCAACCGATCGACCCCTACCTACTTCCGGCCGACGTCAGCACCCCGACCCACCGTCGGACTACACTGCCGACCCTCCGGCGCTGTGGACTCTTCCCCCGCTATGCAAGCACCCCGACCCACCGTCGGACTGCACTGCCGACCCTCCGGCGCTGTGGACTCTTCCCCCGCTGTGCAAGCACCCCGACCCGCCACCGGACTGCACTGCTGTCCGCCGGCACAGTACCCTGCCCGACCGACCGCTCTCCCCGGGGCCGTGCGTCCTCGCCGCCAGACGCAGATCTTCACCCAGCTGAAGCTCTTCCCGCTGGTGCTGCAGATCCCCCCCGCTGTTCGTCCATACACTTTCACCACCACCATCACTCCCAGCCTACCACCACCATCACCACCAGCTTACGCCTTCGTCTCCACCACCACCGGCCATACCCCATTGTCCGACCAGCACCTCCTCGCTCCGGCCATGTTGGGTATACTCCTCCCCCTCTCTTTACATTTATATAATATGTAGTGTTTATTGCTAGAGTATGTGTTAGCATAGTGTGGTGTTGTTATAGTATTGTGTAGTTATTATTGGATGACTAGGGTTTAAGAGGCTGGACTTGGAGAGTAGGATTTATAAATGCATGGAAAAATCTTAGGGTTATTACAATGAGTATATACCCTTGGATGTTGTGGAGGTGTCTAATGATAGGATAAATTTAGGTTAGGGTTTGTCATCAACATGAATTAAACCAATTTATTTTAGACATCGGCTTATGGAGATTTAAGTTTTTATCGTTAAATGAAGGATCGGGATATATATTTCGTGGTGGTAAAAGCTAACTTACTTAAATGAGAATTAATTGAGGAAGGGTTTATGTGTAGTGTAAATGCTCGATTTAAATATATGATTAGTAAGGATAGTAGGTGAATGACTGATTGAGGACTAGTGAGATCGGTAATTTAGAACTGGAAATTTAAGGTGTTTAACTTAGGGAGGCACCTGGTGATTGGTAACAACGATATTTTTAAACAAAAGAATTAAACTCATAAACTGTGTTTGAGGATATCTTGATGATATGGTACTGATGATTAACTGATTTGACTATCGTACCGATAGTCAACTGTAGTCAACCCCCTAGTGACTTGTCCCTGTGAGTCATAGCTGAGACTGAGTTTAGGTGAAGATGTGTGTAGCACGCCTGTCTGTTGTAAAATAGATTATTAATTCTGGTTTGTAATTCATCTCTAGGTACTGCGGGACCTGAGGACTTGGATGCGGTACCATATCTCCGTCATCAGCAGCCGCACGCAGGCAAGTGTACCTTGCCACCCTGTATTTTAGTTTACAGATATTGTTTCTCTTTATGTACTCGTACACGTATTTATGTTGATGTTCGATACTCCGTGTCTGGTTCACAACCGGGTGTTGACATTCGACGTAACGTCTTAGTATAATTGCTAGATGCGTCACAGCACCTCGATGCACGTACTTGAGTACATCGATACCCCAGGACACACTCATACACTGTGATCGTGCCAGATTCTTGTTTCCTTATATTGACATCATGACCAGAGACTGGGACGACCTTAGGGTCGCGTCTGTTGAGTTAATTCTGTGTATCGAGACTTTAGCTAGAGGTTCAGGTTCAACGCACAATCGTTGACCGCTTGGGAAGGGAAAGACAGTTACTAGATGTTTGGGCTACTCTGTACGCGCTTATATATATGTAGTATTTTGTAGTGATACCTGTATCTAGTGTAGCTGTTTACCCGTATGACTCTTTGCCCAGAGCTTCGGTATGTGCCGTGTGTTTTCGTGTCCGGAGCTACGGTTTTATATTAGAAAGCCCACGCTTCGAACATTGTCTTTAAACTGTGTCAAACTAGTTTGGTTATGCTAGATTACCTGTTGTTGCACTTGTACTATCTGTTTACCTGACATATTTTTTTTTGTACCTTGTTACGTCCCTCTAAGGACCTGGTTCCCTTCCAGGTGTAGGCCACGAGGATTACCCGGAGGAGTACGGACCGGGCATCTATCCAGCAGTTGTACTCACTGCCGAGGACGAGGTCATTCCTGAGGACTTCGCTTGATCGCTGGTAGTGACTCTTTCCTTGGGACGGTATCATTACCTAGTTACCTGCTGCCGTCCCAAGTTATCTTATTGCTTACTTTCATTCCAGTATATTTGTACTAGCGGGTTTGTCCCCGTGTGACTACTCTAGTATTTGTATTTGATACTTGTCTGGATATTTCCTTCCTGCACATTAGTTGTTGTATTTACTTCTATTGTGCTCTTATATTGTTGCCTGTGGATAAGATTTAGATTGAGTATACTTGTGTTATGTGATGGGTTATTCATTGTACTTCACAGCTTAAGTGTACTCCGACGGGCCCATTAGATTGGAAAGCCCGCCGAAGTACACTGCTGGCCATTGCCACGTGTCTCGGTTCCTTGTCCATAGAACCGGGGTGTGACAATATTTTCAAATATTATGCATGTTTACTGTATTCAAATTGGCTTGCTTCTATGTATCTTGTTATGTCCCTCTAAGGACCTGGTCCCTTGTCAGGTATAGTCGACTAGGAGTATCCGCAGGAGTACGGGCCTGGACCTGACGCGTTATTTTCTGCCGTGGAAGTCTTACCTTCTGAGCATCATTGATTATATCTAGCAATAGATCTTTTTAGCTGATACACTTCTGCCATCACCTTATTTTTATATTGGAGATTTTATACTCCTCCCTCATTTTAGTTTTGGATATAGTCTTTAGTAGTGGATTTGTCTCCATCCGACTATTATTTTAGATATTTCAGACTCCTTATTCTAGTTTAGTATTTCTTTTCTATGACTTGTTGTATGGATGAGATTAGCATATCTGTGACTTGTGACACTATATATATCACATGTGAGTTTATATTCATATTACAGCGTACGTGTGTATTATGGTATCCATATATTGGAGTTGCCATATACATACGGCTGGCATGCTTACATGTTCCTAGTCCTATGTATTTTGGGACTGGGGCGTGATATGTTCTTGTGGAGAACGGACTTTCGGGTCTCGCTAGTAGCTCTGCACATGGCCCATGTTCTACCTTATTTGATCCGCCTAGGGACTAACAGGGACTTCTTCTCGGACCCCGTTGTTGAGATAAATTTGTTTGTTCTCGGTGCTGGAGTGGATTGTGTTATCACTGATTTTCCTGGGGCTACAAGAGCTTAAAAAAGTAAGTATACTTTATGCATGAATATGGAATCGGATACAAGTACCGACACAATATTGATACAAATACCATTTTCTCAACATAGTTTCTAAGGAAACCAGGAACAACACACTTTGGACGAACATATTAATTATCATAAAGTGTTTTAGCAGTAATAACAATTAGACTTAAGATGATAATTGTTTGCCATTTAAATCAAAAAGAGAACTGAAAGAAGTAGATTTGATTAACAAACTAAGAGAAAGTACAATAAAGTCCTACAAGATAATCTAAGTACAAATTTATTTTCTGGGGGTGACGATGGAGGGTTAGGAGTGTAGCAACTCTCTTTACTCCATGGACGATCCGATGCAGAAGCTCTTCTCTCTTGTTCGATTGTAGATCCGCAGATAGCCAGTCGGGTAACTTGGTCTGCTCTCTCTAAAGCAGAAAAAGTCGACCTTTAAAACGTTCAAGTTGCTCCTATTTATAGCCATCGTGCTGATGGGCTATGGGTGCCTCATATGCCTCTATTTGGTGGCCGCATAAGGCTCCTTCAATAGAATATTATTACAACTGTTGTTGCATGCCATGGACAGATTGCCGCGTGGTCTTGGTTGAGATATGTTGTTGATGAGATCTTGAGGTTGTTATCAACCCGTTGTAGGCGTGACTTGGTTAGTTGGACATGTAGTTAGCACCAACTATGTGAAGATCTCTACAGTTGTAATAGAAAGTTCTTGTGAGTTGGAGGTCGCATAACAACTAGGCCGCATGTTGGCAAGACCGCATGGGTCATGTAAGTCATATACGTGCTCTCATTTGGGCCTTGGTCGAATGGACACTCTGACCGCATGTTGGCGAGGCCGCATGGGTCTTGTAGTTGTATACGTGCTCTCGTTTGGGCCTTAGTTGAATGGACACTCTGGCCGAATATTGGTGAGGCCGCATAGGGCGTAGCCGCATACGAGAAAACACGTGGCATGACACTTTTGTCGAAGCAATTAATGCGCTGATGTGACCCGTTGTCTTCTTATGAAGTATCGTCTTCACGAGTCTCGAAGTGTCTTAGAGTGATGAGTGATTTGTTAGAGCCTCTGACAGACATTGAAATCTGTATCAGGGGGTCCTTATGCGGCCTCCCTGTTCTGAGGTCATTCAGGCCGCATATAGTATACTATGTGTCTTCTCTGCGACTTGGTTGATTAGGCCGCATGTGACTTTTCTGCGACTTGATTGTTCAGGCCGCATGTGACTTTTCTGCGACTTGATTGTTCAGGCCGCATGTGGCTTCTCTGTGGCTTGATTGTTCAGGCCGGAGGTGGCTTTTCTGCGGCTTGATTATTCAGGCCGCATGTGGCCTCTCTGCAGCTTGATTGTTTAGGCCGCATATGGCTTCTTGAAGGAGTAGTGGCGCGTGGAGAGCATATATAGCTTAGTCTTTTCGAGATTTTGATGCATGAAGGTTTGTCGGGTATACGCATGGTATTGCACAGTTGTATACAAACAAAAGCAATCATGGCTCTCTAACGTAGGCGCTAACGCGTCACCGAATATAAGGCGTTTACAGAGTAATTAATGTTGTCAGAGTCATTAAAGTTGTGACTGATGGAAGTGACACCCTGCGGCTAGCTTGCCTGCATCTAAAATCCCTACCGCATGTCTTTAGGATCATTGTCTGTGTCGCATGGATGAAGACGTGTTGTGTGCCGCATAGAGAGTTCACTACCCCATAGCTCATGGACCTAGAAAGTACTGTCTTCGGTCGAACATTGCCTGAGCTGGAGGATCACTGCCTAATGGATGTTGTCTACGTTGAATGCGGCCTGACTTTTATTGAATCAGACCCTTAGGCAAATGGCTGCTCGGGCTCATAAACATGAAGATTTTTCATGCTTCTACAATAAAGAATACAAAAACTTTGATTTATTTGTTCAATAGTATAAAAAGAAAGGCAAGACACATTCCTATATATTAATCTGAATTGTCCATGACTCTCAATGACTAAGAGTTGACAATTGACGGGGGAAGGTGTTGGGAATCAGACACGTCCTGCAAGCGTCCTGATACCGTGTCTGATAGTGACCGCAGCAAAAACTTTAGGCCAACCCACCTGAGATAACCAACCCCTGTCTAACGAACACCAAGCACAGATAAAGACAAGTATATAGCGGTAACTACGTCACCTGGACAAATCTCAACCTTTATAACTTAGATAAAATTACAAGATTGACAAAATCAAAGTTGAACCATTTGCCCTAATAGATTCAACCCTCTCACCACACTCAAGAAGAAAAGAAAGAGATTATAATTGAAATCACTTAACATCCCATATCAATCTCCCCAAACGAAGGCGACGACTCCTCGATCAGATCTTTCTTCCTTCTGTCTTAGATGTCGAAGTCCTAAGAGGAAATCACGGACTTTCTCTTAGATTTTCTGTGGACGAGCATCCCAAATCTTTAACTTATGCTATTCTTTGTGCCTCCACCATCCTCCTATATTTATAGAATGAGAAATCATATTTTAGGTCATAATAGAATTTTCTAAATAGAAAATCTTAAAATGAGAATCATATTCCACCTAAAATAGCCCAACACCAATTATGTACGTCCAAATATGGTCAAGTTAAATATTTGATACAAATTTGAAATCAAATCTTATATTTAATATAGATTTCCAAATTATATCTGTCACACCAAGTCCTAAAATACATGGGACCAGCCACGTGGCGTTGGCCAGCTAATACGACTTTGAAGAATTTCCCAATTGAATGGATCCGACGAAGCGTACTACGCTGTCCTAAAATACTATCAAGTCCAATATGCTAACATACATCAGGTAAATATCTAATCTCATCCACAAAATATAAATAAGAAGTGCTGAAATAAATACTGGAAATAAGTACGAAGTCTGAATGTCCATAATACATCTAAAATAGTCTGATGGGGACAAACCCACTAAAATACAGCAATAGAATAAAAGTAAAGAAAGTAGTAAGATAACTAGACTAGAGTATCAACTAGCTAGATAATGATACCCTAGCCCAAAGCAGCAGTGTACCCCAAATCACGAAAACTTCTCTGGAAATACCTCAAAGTCCTCAACCACAAATTCGGTCTCCACTCATGCTCTGTAGATGGTCGGGTACAAGTGCTTGTCCGGATATGAAAAAAAAAAACCAGGTCCTCATAGGGACGTAACAAGATACAAAAAGTATATGCCATAAAGTAAATACTGTATAAACTCGAGGGTGAACTAACCAGCTAAATAAAATCTACTTGAAGACAACCATGGTACGTATGGGTAGGTAAAAGGTATAAAGTGTAGCGTCAAGCCAAAGGCTAAGTATCTGGCATTATCTGTAAACTGGATTCCAGAAGTATATGCTGACTACATCACCGATCATGATAGCTCGTTGCTAGTAACCTCTGTCAGATGTATCGATAAGCATATACTCCCATAATCGGGTAGCACATAGTCCATAACCGGGTAACACATAGCCCATAACTGGGTAATACTGAGGTTCACAACTCCGTAGTTTACTCTGAAACTACGGTAGCCAAATGTCTGTCCCATACGCCTAATAATTGTCTTTCCCGCCCAATGCCAATGTATAAGTCACGAATACGACGTGGACATCTCGTACTATAATGCAAGTTACTAAAAAAATATACAACTATGCTGAATACCGTCAGACGTGCTGCTCACACCGATGGCCAGTCAAGTATGAAGCTCGCATCATACATGAACTCACTTTGTGACGTGCAATAATACGTGACAAGGCCTAGGGAGTCATAAGGATAACTCCTCAACTTTAGGTGCGTCCACTAGACACTAGGTCAAACACAAATCCTAACGTCAACGCCTTCGTTGACTGCACCCGAGTTATTCTCAGACGCGTACAGTTATATAATATTAAAGAAATAAAACATGTGAACTATAATAACTGAATTTAAATAGTACAACATGGCAAGATATACTTGCCTGGAACTCCGATGTGAACAATTAAGGATCCAGAACCCGCAGCCAAGGTAGAACCGTCTTGGGTGCCTATGAATATATAACAATAAATATCAATCACTATTTACACTACTCTAAGCATGCACAAGAGTTCAACATACGCAACGTCATCAGTCACGTAGAGTCTAGACCAAACAAGCGTTCTAATTAAGTAGGTTGGCTAATGTTGACTAGTCAAAGACCACAGAAGTATGTGTTAGTCTACTAGTCACCTAAAATTTATAAGTCCTCTAAATGGATAATTTCTCATATGACACAATAGCGGTCACAACTAGAATTTTTGTAGGTGCTAAGTTGCACCTCTAACACAGGTTAGTAGTATTCTCTCTAGGTCTCTGTGCACAAGTATATAAAATATATCCTCAAATATTGTGCACAACAAGTCAATTAGCTACTATGCTACTAGTAAGTGTTTATAACTCAAAATATCGTGTAACACTAATCACGTGTCCTAACTATTAGGTTAAAGTATATACTTTATATATAAAAAAATCATCATCACATCCTCTAAATATATAAACCATCATCGACCCGAATTCTTATACACTTGCACACAACAACAAGTGCCCATAACAATTTACATCTATTCTAACTTGTTACACTAGCATGGCAACATTAGCATGGTGACAATAAAATCTCTCATTCTATACATGCATCATACATTTATATAAACAAGAATTTAATTTGTGGTGATGATAATCACTCTCTAACTCATGGCACTTTATAAACAATAACTAGTCTAAGAATCTAGTTACTACACAAATACAAGTGTCATACTAAACAACCTAGCTCATGTAATATTTAATATTACTAAATATTATTCCAACATATATATAAATTCTAAAATTATATAGAGATGATAGGGTTTATAACACATGGGTTCTCATGAAATATTAAAAAGATGAAGAAGGAGGAGGAGGTGAATATACCTAGGGTTAGTTTGAAAGGAAGGGGTGTCACGCCCCAGTCCCAAAATACGTAGGACTAGGAATACGTAAGCATGCCAGCCACATGTATATGGTAACTCCAATATATGGATACCATAATACACACGTATGTTGTAATATGAATATTAACTCACATGTGGTATATATATTATCACAAGTCACAGAAAATACTAATCTCATCCACATAATAAGTCATAGTAAAGAAATAACTAAACTAGAATAATGAGTCTGAATACTCCAAAAATGATAGTCGGGTGGAGACAAATCCACTACCAAAGTCTATATCCATACTAAAACGAGAGAGGAGGATAAATCTCTAATATAAAATAAGATGATGATAGAAGAGTATCAGCTAAAAGAATCCATCGCTAGAGATAATCAAAGATGCTCAGAAGGTAAGACCTCCTCGGCATAAAATAATACGTCAGGTCCTAGTCCGTACTCCTGCGGATACTCCTGATCGTCTATACCTGACAAGGGACCATGTCCTCAGAGGGACGTAACAAGATACATAGAAGCATGATAATTGAATACAGTAAACATGCATAATAGACAAAAAATATATAAGTACGCTGTACTAGACAATCTATATGAAATGCATAATAAGGACAACCATTTTAACGTATGGGCAGGGGTAGGCTACTCTATCTATCTCACAACTCACACACACGTCCATGAACATCATCAGCAGTCATACCACGAGGGTAGCGACCATCGTGACACCATCAGCCGATATATTATGGTAGCGACCATCGCAACACAACTCCCGTAGTGCGTGCTAGTTACTACGGTTTACCAGAGTGGGTTGCCCATACGCCTACTGATTGTCCTCCCCTCCCATGAAAATATGTGTCAAGTGTGTGTCAACATATATATTATATAATTATGACTGAAAGGAAACACATATATAATGCATATATAAAAATATGATAAGCATGCCGAGTACTGTAAGCAATTTGACAAGATATCTTGCCCGACAAGAAAGCTGCAAAGTGGAAACGTCCAAGCGTCAAGCATACAGAATCAAAAACTACGGACTCCGAATAAACGTCTCTGGATGCTGAAATAAATATCACCAACGTTCCCAAAATAAGCGAGATAGCTAGAAAATACTACCCTTTCGTCCAATTTGGACACAGGGGTAACAAGGTAATTTTGGGTCAAAGCAGGGTCCACATGTGGCCCACTTTGCACCGAAATACGTGCAAGAGGTAAAGGTATCTAAATGGAACAAATTATAGGTCAAAAAAATTCTAAACGATGATACGAACTCAACGCTATGTCCAATTTTGGATTCCGGTGAGCCGATCACAAATTCGCCCTTAAAGTCAAACCGTGGTATGGTGATGGTGGTTGTGGCGATGGAGGTGATGATGGTGAGGGTGGCATTCACTGTTGGAGGAGGAGGAGGAGATCTCGGGTGGTGGTGGCGGGTTGATGGAGAATAGGAAGAAGGAGGTGGTAGTAAGGTTGGTTTCAATTTTGATGTGAGGGAAGGTAGTAGTGTGACCGGTCATAGCATGAAGAAAGGTTTTCTTCATTGCTTTGCTCCAATGGAAGGTGGACACCTAGTTGTTTATTTGCACAAAGGCCCCGAATAATTTAAAAATTGCACAAGTAAAGGAGAATTGGGATTGGATGAGAAAAATTACCATATTTGGTGTGTTATAGTGGAGAAAATTGGTGTGTGATATTTTGTATGAACTATGAAGATGTCCATGGGGGTTTGGGTTGGTGTTGGGTCTAGTTTTTGGGTAGGTTGAGTCATTGCACCAATTTAATTAAAATTAGTGTCAATGGTGTTCTTTAATTAATTGGAAGTGCATAGGATTAAAATTGGGTGGAACACAAGTATCATGGACGTAGTATACTTAGAGTAGATTATTATCATAAATTAGGTTGCACAAAATGGGTCGAGGTTGTGTCTCCAATTTTGATTGGAACGGACAAAGATGCAAGGTTGGATTTATTTGGATTTAAAAATAGATATTTGAAACGAATATTGTACGACTAAAATAAAGCACAATAGAGGGTATTTATGAGTTACAAAATGTCAGAATAGAAGACTGGCACGTCAAGGTCAAGTGTGTAAAATTCGTTTGAAGACAGAAACTAGAGTAGCGCTCCAAACATCGAAGCAACGGTAAGGTACATCAAGAAAATTAAATTAAAAAAGGCAAATTAATAAATCCATTAAATAATTCAAAAATAACCCTAAATGAATCCTAATCCTAGTTTAGGTCAAGGGGTTTATAATATTAAATCAAAATTTTGACCATATTTGGGCTCCAAAATTTACCAAAACCAGATTGGACCCCAACAATCTTTTTCTCCAGTCCGATGAGAGGGTGTTGACCCCATGGATTCTCAACTAGAATACATGTCTGTCGCTGTAAACACCCAAATTTTTAGAATATAATTTTAGAATTTTAATTATATATTTTTGAGTTTTTGGAGATTCTCTGTAATTTTTAATTAATTATAATAAATGTTCTTTAGGGATTTATATTTTTTGTGTATAAAATTAATTAATAAAATTATGAAAAAATTATATTTTTTGTGTATAATTAATAATATAGTATTGTATATTTTTTTTTGAATTTATTGGACTCAAAAACTAATTTTAAATAGCTAAAATATATTATTTTTAAATAAACCAAATTAAACCAATCCAAACCAAACCAAACTGAACCAAACCAAACCCAACCGAACCAACCCAGACCAATTGGATTCGGATCCTACATGTACCTGCTAAACCGACCCGCCCATTCACCTATTGTAACTTCCCCTGACTCCTTCGATTTTCCTCCCCTGAAATGGCCGCGACCTCCCCCTTTCACCTCCCCATAATGTCCACCTCCGACCCTATATAAATACCCAGACCCACCCCCCACCCCCCTGTCCACCATGCAACCCTCTTCCATTCCTGATAAGCCATCGCCGACGACAACGCCGGACCGCCGTGCACCACCGTCGCGAAGTAGCAGTCGCCATATTTTTGAGCTAACAGTAGCAGTGAGGTACCCCTCTTCCCACCTTCGTATCTCTTTACACAGTTATCCAAATATCATTCTGTCAAATCCTATATAAATACCATATGACCGTCTCAAACCTGTATAAGTAGTACGGGATATCATATCCTGTGTCGATCATAAATCGTAACACAAAACAGGAAAAAGGACCCAATTTGTAGTTCAAAAAACTGTCCCAAAGCCCCATGTTCATGGCCATTTTTCTTTCAACCTAGTTAATATTTTTAAATTCTACTTGAAAAATAATTTAAATAACATAACTAAGTTTTAATCCCTTTAATTAGTTTATTTTAATTTGTTGTATGTTGTGTTTTATTCGTGGTTGAAGTTGACCAAAAATTTAGTTTTCTAAATGCAAAATTTTCTGAAACGGGGTGCGTCCCACTAAATGAGGCAACTTTATCATGTGTTATATTGAAAGGTGTGTATTGTCAACACAGACATATAGGATTTTGCAGAAGTTGATTTGGATGAGCGTGCACACCGAAATCAACGTGTATCCGCCGAAAAGTCCCATATCGGCCTGTTCTGACACACGTCATAATTTTGTGTATGTTTTTCATTTCGCAACGAAAATTGTACCATCAGATTTGTAGCGTTATGCTGGTCCTGTGACCCATGTTTGGTTCAATTCTGAGAACGTTAACAAAATACTATTTCGTGGGCCCTACGGTTATATTTGACGGGCGATTTCGTCACTGGCTCATCGGAATCCAGTTCTGGAGGTTCCGTTGGGTTTGTATCATCATTCTGGACTCGTAGACATTAAGTTTGACGAATTTGGAGAACTTTATCTCTGGCACATTTTTTGGTACGAAGTGGGCCACATGTGGATCCCGCTTTGACCAAAAACTGTCAATTTTTTCCCTGTATCCAAATTAGACTTATGGGTAGTCAATCCTAGCTATTTTAAGTATTCTGAGAGCAATAGTAATATTTGTTTCAGCATCCGGAGGCGTACCTAAAGATTCTACTTATATCGGAGCAATTGACGGAGCTCAAAATGCAGGCAAGTGTACCTTGCCAAACCTGTAGTAGTTTCTTTGATATTAATTGCTTGAGTTATTTATATATATAGTTCTATATTGTACCTGTTCAACCTAGGACCGTGAGATGTTGCTTATGTAGCACCCCGTTCCGTGTAGGCGCTATGTACAAGTGATATCGTCTTGCTTGCTCGAACGAAAGTCTTCTTGGAGAGTTCCTGACCGATTGATCAAAGTGAGTGGGCAGAACTGCATTATCTGATTCTTGCACGACTTAATAATGAATCTAAGTTTTTGAATGCTTGTTGCTTAAGAAGATTATTTCATAAGAAGAATGATAGAACCGACTCGGTAAGCTAATAAGAGAACTCACATAGCTTGTCATTGAAACGAATTCGTCTGTTTGCTTGCCTAACTAAGAGAATATGAATGCTAGTCAGAAAGAGATAGACTTTTGCATGTTAGTTATGAAATAAATCGTGCTTGTCATTATATGTTTCGCTTTTCTGTTTTGCTATCGATCTGCTATAAGTTATAAGTGTGAAAGAGAGTCTAATAGTCCTCCCTGATATTCCGGTCCTTCGGGATCTAGGGGGTGTGCTATTAGATTATTGAAAAAGATGTGTTTGCTTGAATAAATAAAAGAGAAGAGCCTAATAGTCCACCCTGATGTTCCGTTCCTTCGGGTTCCAGGGGGGTGTGGCTATTAGATTGTTATATGCTTATGAATGTGAATGTGATTGTATATTATTTGAATGTTGCTTGTCATGCATTGGTCTCGGACAACTTATGCACAAGGTAATAGTCTCTCGATCGGTTTTTAGGGCACTGGGAATCGGTCGATCCGGAAGGGATTGTGAGAGCACCCTGATGTTCCGGTCCTATGGGATCTTGGGGGGTGTTGTTGTCCAATAATGGGGAAACTCATGGACCGTCATATAGATAGGGCGCATGCTAGGTTTACCTTCTTACATACCTATCATTTTTTATACCAAAGTTTGATACATAAGTTTATGCACATATGCAAATTATGGCTAACTTGTGTGTCTGCTGCAGGGATAACCATTCGACAATGGGGTAAGAAATGCAAGTGTTTATATATAAGCCTGCTTGTTCATTAAGATGTGCATCATAGAGTTTATCTGATAGTGTTTCATGTATTTGCATCGGTCGGACATGCTATTGGTGAAGAGTTGAACCTTGGTCACGGCTGCTTCAACGGTAGTGAAGAGCAACCATGAGTCACAGCTGCTAATAGCATCAGAAAGTGAGTCATTGGTTAGCTGGATTACCGCTACCGATCCTGACTTTCTCGGGGACCGACCTATGATTGATAGTTCAACTTTTGTGTTTGACTGAATTATAGTTCCTATATGCTACTTTGACCCAAAGAGTTAGATTTGGATGCACAATACATGTTGCACACTGCACGATAGAGCATTGTCCCGATCGTATGCTTATTGTTTGAATATGCAAAATTATTTCAAAGTTATGTTTTCAAAAAGATGTAATCTGACTATAATCCTGAGCTGCATGAAATAAACTTAGGTAAAAGTAGCAAGATCACTAGAAATGTAATATTTTACCACATGATTACTTAGTGTGGGTTTTAGGGGGTGTAGCTTCTGTTCAGTTGTTTTAGACTCACCAGTACTTATAAAAGTGCTGACCCATTAACAGTCTGCTTGTTCTCAGGTGCTGGATCGTCCGAGGAAACGATAGTCGTGCCTCATCCCAAGGAACCGAAAATCTGGAGTCGGTGCCTTGAGCCGTATCGAGTTGAGCTGCTTTTGTATAGAGGGACATAATGTATGGAACGGTGTCATTGTAATCGAGAGATAGAGTGCTTGAGCGAATTGTAACCTCGGCCATGCATCGCTTATAACACTTGTGAATATCAATAAAAGAGCCTATTTTCTTATGCCATTGTGTTCTTTACTTTTCTGTAATGTTATGTGCCGCTGCTTCAGTATTGAATAACTTACTTGCCCTTGTATCAAAGCTTTGGCCTTGTGCAAGCGTATTTTAGGCTTGCACGGCATCACGCTCGTATAAGGATGATCGGTTCCGTAGGGACCAAAGCGAGGACGAACGGCCCCGCGGGACCGGGGCGTGACAGCTTAGCGTCTGAATAAGATTTTGGTGTCAACGTCGTACACAGAGTCGTGTAACGTCACTTAGAGAGTTGATACCACGATCATATATATTTTTACGTGCTTGTTTTACCAAGTACGTCATACCATAAGATACTTGATACTATTCATGTGACAGAATCTTTTCTGAGTTATTCAAGGTAATTCTGTATAGGTTTACATGATTCTTGACATAAGACTTGCATACATAGATATCATTATGACTCGTTGTACTAGCTAGAGGTCATGATCTTGCGTGTTATGGATATGAGACGTGAGGTTACATTGAGTGAGGAAAGACACATAGGCTACAAGCTGATTATATATATACTTATATTACTGGAGAGTATCTTAGTCTTTGTACCAGAGCTTTGGCACATGTACTGGCCCTTCGAGATAATACTGCTACCGTCTCTCCGACACAGAGCTTGTAGTAGTTTCAGCCTGAGTACTAGTGATGCTCTCATTTGTATTTCACATAGCTGGTTACATAGCTCACCTTGAGGATCTATTTTTATATACTGTATTTTATTCGGCTTGAGTGTTTATTGTACCTTGCTATGTCCCCTGAGGACCTAGATCCGGATTATGTCCCCAGGTACAGCAAAGGAGGAATACCCCGAGATATACGGGACAGGAGCTGATGCTGGAGAAGTACTGACAAAAGAGGACGAGGTTGTGCCCAGGATTTCTCCTGAGTATTTTGTTATATACTCAGTTATTTCTGATTCCAGTTATTTTATATCTTGACTCTTGGATTTATGTATTGACTTATTATCGGGTTGTTCCCCGAGACACTTTTTATTGAGACTTGTTGATGGACTATATTTTTTTATATTAATTAGTCTATCATATTGAATTATGTTTACTTTCTGTAAATAAGATTAGAATTAGACTGTGACATATATCTTAGACCATTGTATTTGTTTTACAGCTTAAGTACACTCTAACGGGTCTATTAAATTGGGTTTGTCCATTGGAGTTGTGCTGCTGGCCATTGCCACGTAACTAGTCCCTCGGTATTTTGGGACTGGAGCGTGACATAGTTTTTGTGGTGTCCTATGCAGGTCTATGACAATGTTGCTTCGATTTCAACTAAGGAACCGAGCAAGCCTGCAAATTAGGATATGATAAATTATAGGATCTCATCCACTTGTTGATCTGTTCTTGATCTCTATATCGACTTTAAAATAATATCTTGACTTGCATCCTACCTTGATTCCTCTGTGCGCCTCTCATAGTTTACTTTGTATACAGAGTAATGGATCCGCGAGCCAGTGACGAAACTCATGTAGGTATACCACAAGGTGTTGTGGTCACCTACGACGATGGAGTGATGCCATTAAGTGGAGATCCCTCCACTCAATAAAACAATCAAGAAAATCAGCATGCCTCAAGGTTCCGATGAGACAAAATTCCACCACCACCACAATTTACTCCACTGATGTCCGTTTTTCCACCAGGATAGCCTATGGACGGACAGCAGATATTCCAAATATTCTATGCAATGATGCAATCCCAACAGCTGGTTCATCAAGAGGCTCAGCGTCACGAGGTAGAAAACCTGAGAAACAGTATAGTGACCGTACTGGAGCAGGCGAACCCACCAGCTAGACGGCTATCGACGGGATCTATCACTGATTTTCACCAGCTGAAGCCCCGTACCTTCTCAGGTAAGAAGGAGCCCACTAAAGTTCATCAGTGGCTCACAACCACTCAACACCAATTAGAAGCAGCTGAGCTTCCAAGGGAGCATTGGATGACTAACGTCAGAATAAAGTTGACGGGCAATGCACATCACTGGTGTCTATCTGAGGAGAGACGACTCGAACCAGACCGAGTCACTTGGGAGGAGTTCTCTAGACTCTTTCAGGAGATGTACATTCCATCTATTGCTCGATCAGAACTTCGGGACAAGTTCAATCGCCTCACTCAAGACAATATGATAGTGGAAGAGTACAATGCGGTGTTCATCCGTTTGAGTCGCTTCGTACCTACACTAAACTTTGAGCTACAGAGGCAGATTGGCTCTGTCGCACCTACTTCTTACACGAACGTCCTTGCTGCAGCCCGACGCATGGAGCGCGTCACCAGGAGAGAGTCCAGCCTGAAACGACCGTTCATATCAGCACCAACCAGAGCTTCACATGGGGAGCCCGCAAAATGACCCCAGATAAAACGACCACAGAGAGCAGTATCACAATTCCTAACCCTTCCTACTTGTTACTACTTTGGCAAGGTAGGCCATATTAAGAAGGAATGTAGACAAAAAATGGAATTATATTTAGCTTGCGGATCCAGTCAGCATTCAGTAAGGGATTGCCCTGAGTGTCGAGAAGGAGCACCGATAGTAAACCGACAAGCTTTACCAACACCGAAAGGATATCAGTCGAGGCCACCCTTGGCACCACTGGCAGCACTCTTCCAGCAAGCCCAGCAACAGCAGAGGACACCACCACAAGGACGTGGACAAACTTTTGCGATGACAGTGGATGTAGCACAAACTCGAGGAGTAGCGACTATGAGTAAGATTTAGTTTTATCATAGCTAGCTATAATAGCGAATATTCCTAGTAATACGTTAGCCTGTGTCCGTTAGTTCCATTCCCTAGCCTATACTTAGTATTATGCTAGCATGAACTTGATTAGTCTAGATTAGTAATATGTCAGTAGTACCCAAGTTTTTATAAGTTGTAGCTAATCCTTGCTCTAATCAGACTCATTTACTCTTGAGTTACTTATCTCTCATTACCTAGGAAAAAGTTTTTATTTTTTCCTACGTATTCTTCTTGAACAAAACCCTAACCCTTCCTCTCTATTTTTCCTTGTTCATGGTTACTTATCCTCTGTGTCTTGATTCAACAAACATGTTTTGCAACCGTGTCATCTCTTCTAGAGCAAACTTTTTCTTGACCTGTTACATTTTGTTTTCTTAATTTTGAGAACTTATTTCTTTTAAGATGGGTAGATTGTAAATACCCAAATTTTTAGAATTTAATTTTAGAATTTTAATTATGTATTTTTGAGTTTTTAGAGATTTTCTGTAATTTTTAATTAATTATAATAAATGTTTTTCAGGGATTTATATTTTTTGTGTATTAAATTAATTATTAAAATTATGCAAAAAAATTATTTTTGGTGTATAATTAATAATAGAGTATTGAGTAATTTTTCTAGAATTTATTGGGCTCAAAAACTATTTTTAAATGGCTAAAATACATTATTTTTAAATAAACTAACTTAAACAAATCCAAACCAAACCAAACAGAACCAAATAGAACCCAATCGAACCAACCCAGACCAATTGGATTCGGATCCTACCCATACCCGCTAACCCGACCCGCCCATTCACCTACTGTAACTTCCCCTAACTCCTTCGATTCTCCTTCCCTGAAACGGCCGCGACCTTCCCCTTCCACCTCCTCATAACGTCCACCTCAGAACTCTATATAAACATCCAAACCCACCCCCCTCGTCCACCATCCAACCATCTTCCATTCTCGATAATCCACCGTCGACGACGACGACGGACCGTCGCGCACCACCGCCGCGAAGTAGCCGCCGCAGTCGCCATATTTCCGAGCTAACAGTAGCAGTGAGGTACCCCTCTTACCACCTTCGTATCTCTTTGCACATTTATCCAAATGTCGTTCTGTCAAATCCTATACGAAGACCATATGACCTCTCGAACCCTGTATAAGTAGTTTGGGATATCGTGTCCTGTGTCGGTCGCAAATTGCGACACAAAATAGGAAAAAAAAAGACCCAATTTGTAGTTCAGAAAACTGTTCCAAAGCCCCATGTTCATGGCCATTTTTCTTCCAACCTAGTTAATATTTTTAAATTCCACTTGAATAGTAATTTAAACAACATAACCAAGTTTTAATCCCTTTAATTAATTTATTTTAATTTGTTGTATGTTGTGTTTTATTCGTGGTTGAAGTTGACCAAAAACTTGATTTTATAAATCCAAAATTTTCTGAAACGGGGTGCGTCCCACTAAACGAGGCAACTTTGTCGTGTGCGAATTACATCAAAAGGCATGTATCATCAACAAGGACATGTGGAATTTCGTGAAAATTGATTTGGATGTGCGTGCACACCGGAATCAACGCGTCTCCGCCGAAAAGCCCCGTACTGGCTTGTTCTGACACTCGTCATAATTTTGTGTGTGCTTGTCGTTTCAAAATGAAACTTGTGTCATCAGATTCATAGTATTACGCAGGTCCTGTGACCCAAGTTTGGTTCGATTCTGAGAACATTGATGAAATACGGTTTTGTGGGCCCTACGGTTCTATTTGATGGGCAGTTTCGTGACCGGCTCATCGGAATCCAGTTCTGGATGTTCCTTTGGATTCGTATCATCGTTCTAGACTCGTAGTTTGATGAATTTAGAGAAATTTTTTTATGGCACATTTTTTGGTGTGAAGTGGGCTACATGTGGACTCCGCTTTGACCAAAAACTATCAATTTTGCCCCTGTATCCAAATTGTACTTATGAGTAGTCAATTTCAGCTATTTTAAGTATTCTGAAAGCAATGGTAATATTTATTTCAGCATCCGGAGGCATACCTGAAGATTTCACTTATATCGGAGCAACTAACGGAGCTCAGAACACAGACAAGTGTACCTTGCCAAATCTGCAGTAGTTCCTTTAATATTAATTGCTTGAGTTATTTATATATATATATAATTCTGTATTGTACCTGTTCAACCTAGGACCGTGAGATATTGCTTAGCGTCCGAACAAGATTCGGGTGTCGACGCCGTACGCGGAGTCGTGTAACGTCACTTAGAGAGTTGATACCACGATCCTATATATTTTTATGTGCTTGCTTTACCAAGTACGTCATACCATAGGACACTTGACAGTATTCATGTGACATAATCTTTCCTGAGTTATTTAAGGTGATTATGTATAGGTTTACAGGATTCGTGACATAAGACTTGCATACATAGATATCATTACGATTTGTTGTACTAGCTAGAGGTCATGATCTTGTGTGTTATGGACATGTGACATGAGGTTACATTGGGTGGGGAGAGACACACAGGCTATAGGCTGATTATATATATATATACTTATGTTACTGGAGAGTGTCTTAGTCTTTGTACCAGAGTTTTGGCACATGTATTGGTCCTTCGAGATATTACTGCTACCGGCTCCCCGACACAGAGCTTGTAGTGGTTTCAGCCTGAGTACTAGTGATGCTCTCATTTGTATTTTGCATAGCTAGTTACATAGCTTGTCTTGAGGATCTATTTTTTATATACTTTATTTTATTTGTCTTGAGTTTTTATTGTACCTTGCTATGTCTCCTGAGGACCTGGATCCGGATTATGTCTACAAGTACAGCAGAGGAGGAATACCCCGAGATATACGGGACAGGAGCTGACGCTGGAGCAGTACTGACAACAGAGGACGAGGTTGTGCCCGAGGATTTCTCTTGAGTATTTTGTTATATACTCAGTTATTCATGATTCCAGTTATTTTATATCTTGACTCTTGGATTTATGTATTGACTTATTATCGGGTTATTCCCCGAGACACTTTTTATTGAGACTTGTTGATGGACTATATTTCTTTATATTGATTAGTCTATCATATTGAATTGTGTTTACTTTCTGTGGATGAGATTAGAATTAGACTATGACATGTATCTTAGACCATTGTATTTATTTTACAACTTAAGTACACTCTAACGGATCTATTAAATTGGGTTTGCCCATTGGAGTTGTGCTGCTGGCCATTCCCACATGGCTAGTCCCTCGATATTTTGGGACTGGGGCGTGACAGTCGCCCCGCGATAAAGTTTCTGCTCCCCCATGCCACCGATCTTTGATATCTCGAGTTTCTTTGCATCTTTCTTCGTCTCTAGCTGCTCGGCCATCACGTCGATGCTAGCTGCTATGCGTAGCACCTTATGTACCACTGGGATCCTGCCGAAATAAATGACACAGTTGAGACCAAAGTCCCTGACTATCAGCCTCACCGTGAGTCTTGGCTGCCTGACCCTGACTTTCATCTTCCACCTAAATGTGTTAACGTTCCGATGAGCTTCTTCACTCTTGGCTGGCCCAACTAAGCGGACGGTATGATTCTCCCGAGATTCGAACTCCTGAATCTTCCCACCTTCGTGTCCGAACCTGAAGCTCCCCTATACACATACGTCCTCGAGCAGAGCATCACACACTGTGCATGTCGTCAATAACCACAACTCTCCCGAAACTGTATGAATAGTGACGCCCCCGCCTCAGATTAAGTTTTCTATAAACCTTGATCTCCTTCCTGGCCTCAAACTGATAAAACCAATGTCTCTCCAAGAATCTTTGGCAAACCACCCATCACCAAAATCGGATCTGTGAAACGACCTCCACCTGGAGACCGACCAGCTGTCATGGGACCGACATACTGACCCTCAATCTTTGTCTCATCACCATTCGTCGCTTTGTCTCGATGAACCAACTCTTCCGTAATCCTCAAAGTATCTCGAAGCCCCTCCTCAGCATGTTTCTGACGATCTAACTCCTGTCGAATACCCCTCAAGCCTCCATCTGATGTTTGTGGCCTGTACAACTCAGCAGCTTGATCCTGTACATGCCACAACATACTTCTCGAGCAAGCAGTTGGGAACCATTCGTAAGCATCCAATCTTTGTCTCCAAACAAACTGCGACAGCCATCATCCACCAGCCTCCCTACCGAAACCAAGTTGTAGCGCAAACTCGGTACATGTCGCACATCTTTCAGAATGAGCGTCTTACCAAGATTCATTTTCAAGTGCACATCACTGATGCCTATAACTACAGTTGTCCCCTTGTTGTCCATCTTCACATGTCCAAACCTGCCACTGTGGTATGACGTAAATATCCTCTAATATGGAGTGGAGTGATACGATGCCCCCGTGTCCATGACCCAATCATCATCATGACACATTCCATAATATTTATCTGCGTCAGTTGCTGCGATGATGAGATCTCCTATAGCCGTGAAATTCTCCCGATCAACCTTGTATTTGGCCTACTCAGCTTTGAGCTTCATGTAGTTCCTCCTGATATGACCTATTTTGTCACATTGATAGCATCCCTCCTTGCGGTCCACAGTCGTAAGATCCTGAGAACTCCCCCATGTCCTCTCCTGTGAATTAGGTCTTTCCTTCCCGTAGGAAGCCACCAGAGTGGACTCCTGCGATGATTCTACTTGCTTACGCTGGATCTCCTCGTTCAACAAGCTATTTTTGACTGCCTTCATCGTGACAACTCCACCTGGCACAGAGTTGCTCACCGACACTACCAACGTCTCCCAGCTTTTCGGCAGAGAACTCAAAAACAAAAGGACCTGAAGCTCATCATCAATCACGATCTTTATCGCAGACAGCTGATTGATAATACCCTTAACCTCGTTCAGATGTTGTGCCACTGGGGCTTCCTCCGTGTACTTTGAGTTGACGAGTTTGCGAATCAGAAGTACCTTATTGCCAGTCGTCTTCCTTTTGTACAGCGAATGCAGCTTCTCCCACAATACTTTTATTGAACTCTCTATGGACACGGATGAAACACCAAGTTTTCCAACCATTGGCGGATGAATCCAACGGCCTTTCGATCCAGTCGTTTCCAATCTTCAGCGACTTTGTCCAATGGCTTAGCGTTGTCGCCCTCTAATGGACCAGGCAAGTCCTTGTACCAGAGTAGATCCCCCATCATTGGCTTCCAAATCGCCTAATTCTCCTCTGTGAGGGTGATCATATGAGTGTTCATCTGCTTCGTAGACATAGTTGCAAGAACTAAACCAGTATCTCAAAACTAGATATTTGGAATCGGATACGCCCTGCAAGCTTTCCGACATCATGTCAGAGAGTGCCCGTAGGGGAAACTTTAGGCCAACCCACCTGAGATAACCAACCCATGTCTAACGAACACCAAGCACAGATAAATAAAAGTATATGTCGGTGACTACGTAACCTGGATAAATCATGACCTTTATAACTCAAGTATAATTACAAGATTGACAAAATCAATGTTGGACCCTTTGCCCTAATAAATTCAACCCCCTCACCACACTCAAGATGGAAAAAAAGATATTACAATTGAAATCACTTACCAACCCGTAGCAATCTCCCTGAGCGAAGATGGCGACTTATCGATCTTATCTCTTTCTTCCTTTTGTCTTGGATGGCGAAGTCCTAAGAGCAAAGCACAGACTTTTTCTTAGATTTTCTGTGGATGAGCACCCCGAATCTTCAACTTGTGCTATTCTTGGTGCCTCCACCCTCCTGCTATATTTATAGGATAAGAAATCATATTTTAGGTCATAATAGAATTTTCTAAATAGAAAACCTTAAAATGAGAATCATATTCCACCTAAAATAGTCCAACACCAATTATGGACGTCCAAATATGGTCAAATTAAATATTTGATACAAATTTGAAATCTAATCAAATCTTACATTTATTGTAGATTTTTAAATTATATCAAATCAAATCTTTGACCATATTTGGGCTCCAAAATTCACCAAATCCAGACTGGACCCCAACAAAAGGAACCGTACAAATATCAATCTCGGAGAAATATTCACTTTTATGAATTTCTCATTGAGTTCAGTTGTATTTTGTTCAAACCAATCAACAAGAGTCCCAGGTATAGTTGGAGCAGCTAATAGATAACTGGCATAATTAGTTATGGTAAAGTATAGCCTAGGTATGACAAAGCTTAATCAGATATGTTGATAAATCACTACCTAAATTTCTATTTTTCTCGATATGACGGTAACGAAAAACTCTATAAATGCAGAAGTGAATGGTTTAGTAACATAAAATTCACATTGAGTAAACTAAAAACAAGGAATTTCCAGACATTCAAATTTGTTATGCTTAGGGGATAGTGAGTGTTTAACACATAACTCAATTTGGATGTGTGCAGGCAACTCTTGCACAAAATTGGGAGACAACGCCCCAACCTACATGCAGCCTGTCCCAGGAGGTGGCCTGCTGGGGCTCATTGCACCACCAGCGCAACCGCCAGCACTGGCTCCTCTCCCCGTCCTTGAGCCCTCCGATGTTTTTGAGCCAGCACTTCCCCCTGCTACCAAACCATCTGCCCCCACCCCGCCTGCACCCAACTCATAGCCATCGAGCGGGCCACGACGGATCGCTCCGGTAGTGATTTCCTTGCTGCTGGTGCTCATTGCGTCTCTTCATATTCTCAGCTAATGAAATTCTTCTTCTTCAATTATTTGAACTAGCTAGTAATCTTCTTTTTTACTTAGGTATGAAGTTGTGGCTAACAAAGAAGGATACATGCCTACATTCTTGCATATGCAAATTTATATTCTTAGTCATAATGAAGTGTTAATTTGATTTTATCAATGTGCCTTCTCTCCTTGATATTGCTTTCTAATATTTATGTCACTCTGAATATTGTCTATGTTACCTTTTCTGAAGATAATATAAATATTTTTCATGAATTACTTTCACAACCTACATATAAATATCTGAGAACATAATTGGAACTCTTGAGTGCTATTATCTTTGTTGGGATTTGAACTTGAATTCTAGAGAATAGTCCATCATCTATGTGGCAAGTGACAATCGTAATTGTGTATTTCAATATAAGATTAATCTTTTGTTGACTTGTGCACATGGGGAGTGGTAGTCCATATAGTTGAGATGGTGGGATATTTTCCTAGAGGGCAAGCTTCAAGACTAACAAGAAACATTTATATTTTTTTCACTCATTCTATGAATTTTTTCTTGAGAGCTAAGCCCCAAACTCGGGCTCGGACGATGGGCGCAAAGTGGCACTTTGTTGGCACACTTTGTACTTTGCACGTACGTATCTGACGAGAGATCACGCTCGTTTATGCATCGTTCGCAAGATGGCACGAGCTTTTTGTGCTTATTTTTGTGTCGGTAAAACACGAAATAACAGTGCAGCGCAACAACAGAACAACGGTGCAACGAAATAACGGTGCATCGGTGCAACTGTGCAACAGACTATATGGGCTTATGTACGGGTGTTGTATTTCTGCTGGGTGGCTAGTTCTGCGAAAATCATACTGCGTGGCTGTTTGAGTGGATTTTCAATTCTAACAACTTATCTTAAGGGATTTCGAGATAATGGTTAGTAACCACCCATAATTAGTAGACATAATCAAAGAACCAGACATAAAATACTAAAATATATAAAAGCAATAGCACCTTTATATATATATATATATATATATATATATATATATATATATATATATGTATTTGTTTTATCCCCAAAGCATCCCCATGATCATAATCGTTGGATCTTCTTTAAGTCATCTAATATTAATCGTAGATTTGAATAGTTCAATCAATTGTCAAGATTAGATAAACAAGTCTCTCTCTCTCTCTCTCTCTCTCTCTCTCTCTCTCTATATATATATATATATATATATATATATATATATATATATATATATATATATATATGTAAACTCCCTAACCCAAAATAGGTATTTGTGTATATTTTATATTATTATATTTATTATAGATGTTGAATTTATTTAGAGTATTATCTTAGTTAATTAGAAAATAAATTTTAGTATATTTACTTATATAAATATTTAATTAGAATTATTTTAGGCTATTTTAGATTATTGGGATTTTTCCATAATTTTTAGTTAATTAAAAACTAGTAACACTAATTTTTGAGAACTTTAAAGAATTTATTTTATGTTCAAACTTAACTAAAAATATCCCAAAAATTTTATTTTAGGTTCTAAATAATAAAATATATTTTCTAGAATTTTTTGGGAATTTTTCGATTATTTTTAGCATTTATTTTGAGTTAATTATGAAAA